>JBBBVM010000817.1:0-729730 GCA_037355625.1 Petunia x hybrida
ATGTATGTTGTTATAATTTCGATTAAGTCATAGGCTCCACAAAGCAAAGGACAAAAGCTCAAGCCATGCCATGTGTAAAATTTTGAATTCAAAGGAGGGGACTGTCTCTAAGAATTCTAAGCCAATAATGATCGTCTAAAATCTCTAGCGTGATACAACAGCTTGTCCAGAAAAATTTAGCAATAGTACAATTCCAAAAAACATGAAACAGTGACTCCGATTCCTTTTTACACCTAGGGCAAATAGGATCAACATAAAAAGTCAAGTACGTGAACTAAACTGAAGTAGCCAAAAGAAAAACATGCAAAAACCGAGGAGCACCGAGCACAATTTAAAATGGTTTAAATGGTCAAAATTGATTGTACCAACAGTTCTGACTTCTGATAGCATCAAAATTTAAGTAAACCCAAACCATATAATAAACGTGTAGCAACAGCATTCATCTCCTGAAAGAACCTTACTGACACGTGGCAGTACAAAAATCTTTACGCGTTAGTTGTAGAGTTTTTAACAGGCTGTTTGAGATAGGATCAGATGACTCATCCCATTACCATCAAAGTGCTGTACTATTTTATTTATTTTTTCTTAATACTTCAGTACTCAGTACTCAGTAGTATTTTGAAAAAGAAATAAGAACGTGTTATTATACTTGCTCACTTTTTTTTTTTTGTAATTATACTTGGTCATTTACTTGTAAGAATATTCAAACAAAAACAGACGAAATTAAATCGACATATTTCTTGACTTGATTCGATTTACTTTTTAGTTTTAAAAATAGATAATATACGATTTGGTTTGCCTTTAAGAAAAAGATCAAACCAAGTCAAGAAACATATTTGTTACTATAAATATAGTTTATACATTTATTGTCATAAGAAGTTGTATAGATATATGATGCTCGTTTGAGTTTTATATTCTTCCAGATTGAAGTTAATTAGGAGTAATTTATTTATTATCTAAAAGTTTGAAACCATATACTACATCCGTTTCAAAATAGTTGTCATAGTTCGGATTTTGAGAGTCAAACAAATTCATTTTGACCATGAATTTAAACGTATAATCTTTAAATTTTTTGTAACGATGTTTATATATTTAGAAACTACATAAAAAGTACTATAAATCACAATAATTAATAATTCAAAATATTTAAAAGACATATGAAAATATTACGGTCAAAGTTAATTCGTTTGACTCTCGAAATCCGAACTATGACAACCATTATTAATAAGGCCGTCGTTTTATTTATGAAAGTAAATGGAGTAAATGACATGTCTTAAGTGAAATATTTCACATATATATGTTTCAATAGATATCTTTCTTGTTAAAAGTATACTAATACATGAAAGTTTAATTTTTGTCATAAACTCTAATTATTATATTGGTGCTCAAAGTAATCATGCGTAACTTGTAGAAAGGACGATTATGTACGTATCTAGCAATACATGAAGTAGAAGGAAGTTAATGTTACAACTATACAAGCTAGAATGTACAAATTTCTTTCTACTAAATTAAAGTAAATGATCTGAGTAATCGTGATTTGTGAGTCCTTTAATAGATATAGATGTAGTTAGTTTCATTGCTTGAAGTAATGTTTTTTTTTTCGGTTTCCTTTTGGGTCAAGGGGAAAGATCTCAAGCAATTACTCCTGTTAGTTTTGTGCAGTGGTTAGATTTATGCACACACTTTTTTACAGATCAAGCTACGAAGGATAAGATATTCAGACAAGAGGAAAGATGTATTACAAAATTAGAAAGTCACACATATACTTAGGGTATAGTCCCTTCTCGGCAAAATTTACCCATATTCAATATTTACGACGGCAAATTATTTGTAAAGTTGAGGTGAATTATGTTTTTTAAGTATTACAATAAACTATTGTCAAGCGATAAAAGTTTATCCACAGCCAGGTGTCACTTGTTTATTGAATTTTTTAAAACAGTAGGTGCTTTTTTTGACCTTATTATCAGCTTTTGAACACGTCTTTTCCCTAATATAGAACCAACGAACTTGAGGAAAAAAATCTAAGCGAAACACTCAGTAAACTTACGTAGACTGCCAGATGTCTTTTTCGGACATTATGTTTGATCAATTTTCATTTTCCACATATTTTGTAGAGGATTGAGAAAGAACACCTAATTACTGGATAGTAATGATCGTAAAACTGTCGATATCCAAGTTCGTGCAGTCTATTTCTTGGGACAACATTGTTGACACTTGACTGAGTAATTTGTTGGTAACAACTATTATTAGTAAATATAAGCAAACCTCTTTATGACAGTTACTCATCTTCTACAACAGTGTTATGTCCTAATAAATTTTCTCTGAAACTAATTTTTGTGTAATATTATATATTTTATGTAATAGCACCTTTGTATATAAGAGTTAAAATAGAATACCAAATAAATCATTGTCATTATAAAAATGTTAGTCTAACTCCCGAAAAAAAAATTTAAAAAAAAAAAAATAGCCGACAGAAACTCTTAAAAAAAGTTTTTCCACTGTTATAGGCGTGTTCAGTTCACACGTAACAAATAACAGGAACTTGGTTAGGTGCAATAAAAGATTATAGAGACTGATGGAGATAGCATTTTAATTACCACGTGAATAGTGAGTCAAAATTCTTCAAACCCTAGTTCTTTCTTTTTTTCCCAAACAAAAGATCCCAAAAACCTTGATGAGACTAGGGCAAGGTAAAAAGGAAATAGCTAAGAGTAAAAAATCAGAATGATAGTCCTTCTAGTCCATTTTAAATGCCACTTTTAGTTTTTAAGAATAGTTCAAAATAAATATTTATAAAATTAAGAAAGCATTAGTTACCTTTTTCCTAACTTATCGTTGCTCAACAATAGTATTTATTTTATTTAAAATAATAAAGAAGAGAGATAAAGGGCAATATAGTCAAATGCTGATTTATTACTACATCCATCCATTATAAGTGTTCACTTTTTAAATTTCACGTGCATTAAAAAAGTATTAACTACTATATACTTTACATAATTGTCCTTATTTATTTCATTGTTAAATATGAAAAGAATAAATTGTTGGAATGTGTGTGTGTTGGAATGTGGGGAAGCCCCATATTGGTGGTTTAAGGAGGAAAAATGCTCATATAAGCTTTGGGCAATCCTTCACCCTTTAAGCTAGCTTTTGGGGTGTGAGTTAGGTTCAAACTTATGTGGGTGCCCGCGTGTGTGTGCGCATCCGTGTGTGTTGGTCCCCGGGTATGTGGGTGCCATGGTGATGAAATTTATTATGGTATCAGAGCCAGGGAAAGACCCTGACCCCGGAGCAGGCAGACTGTCTCCGGATGGAATCCCCCTTTGAGCACTTGGTCCACGAGCTACCCATGTGAGTATGGCTGACCGTGCGAGGTGGTGTTGGAATGTGTGTGTTGGAATATGGGGAAGTCCCACATCGGTGGTTGAAGGAGGAAAAATACCCGATATAAATTTTTGGTAATCCTTCACCCTTTGAGCTAGCTTTTGGGGTGTGAGTTAGGTCCAAACTTATATAGGTGCCGGTATGTGTTGGTCCCCGGGTGTGTGGGTACCCGGGTGATGAATTTATTATAAATTATCACTATTTACCTCTTAATAGAAGTGAAATGTTCGCCAAAATAAGTTATTTATTTCTAATATTAATATTTATTTTGTGACACCAAAAAGTAAAAAATGGCCCCTTATTCTGGAACGGATGTAGTAAATATAATTATCTACTTTTAGGATGGAGGTAGTAAATATAATTACTTAATTTTGTTATATTTTTTTAAGAGTATGCACAAGTCAAAGGTGACATTTAAAGTATGATCCTTAAAATGGACCGAGCGGAGTAAATAATATAGAAAAGTATTTAAAATATAACTTTGAATCTATTGCTGTTGAGTTCTACATTACTAATTTACCTTTTAATTTTGATCTTGTTTGATGTTTATTTTATTGTTTACGTTTCTGATAAAATTAGTTCTTTAGAGGTCTCAATATCTTCTATACACAAAATTCTACCTTAGTGAACCATAACTTTGATGAGTTATAACAACTACTTTTTCTCCGTTCATGTTTTTGCTTGTCACTTCTAATGCAATTTTTTTTTACTTTTACTTGTCACGCTAATCAAGAGAGATTTAATGATATTTTCTTTTAATTTCACCATCATTATTAAATGACTATTTCTCCAAATATAGTCAAATTTAAACCTTCAAAACATAATTAATAAGATAAATTAGTAAAATAATCAATTCATTTATAATTTTTTTATGAGTACAAAAGCTAAAAAGTTACATGTAAAAATAGATATAGAGAGTATTAAATACGCTAAGAAAAGACTAAAAATACCCTTAAATAGGCTAACAAACGAAATGTCATAGATAAGGCTAATTTGAGTGTTATCAACTCACTATACTCAAAATCTAATATTCATACGATATTTATATAATCTTTAACCCACAATTACTAGGTTCAGTTAAAACCATGGATTATATGTTACGTCTTTCCCCAAACACCAAATTCGAGTAAATCTTTAAGGCAATAGTCCAAGAAGAAAGATTTCAATCCCTCTAGCATTACACACCGAATACGAGTAAATTTTATTTTTGCTAAAAAGAATAAAATGAGCTAACTGAATAATAGAATCAGATAACAGTAATCTCATAAAGAAGAAAAATGTCGATTACTCTAGCCTTAAATACCGAATACGAGTAAATTTTATTTCTTGTTAAAAAAGAATAAAATAAGCTAACTGAATAATAGAACCAAATAACAATAATCTCATAAAGAAAAAGATGTCAATCACTCTAGTCTTAAACATCGAATACAAGTAAAATTTATTTCTTGTTAATTAAAGAAGAATAAAATAAGCTAACTGAATAACAAAATCAAATAACGATAATCTCGTCAAGAAGAAAGATGTCGATCACTCTGACCGTAAACATCGAATTTGAGTAAAATTTTTTTATTTCTTATTAAAAAGAAATAAATGAGATAACTGAATAATAGAATCAGATAACAATAATCTCATCACCTCAACTTTCTTCAAAGCAATGATAAAAGATCACTTGAGGTTTCATTTTACTTTTTCTATATAGTTATCTCTATGGGTTCTCCCCAAGAAAGAAACTTGACCCTTCTATGAAACCCCCTCCACATGCCCTTATCACCTGCCCCCTTTTTCAACCCCCACCCCACTATCCCCAAACCAAAACCAACCAAAAACCCAACAAAAGAAAACAAATACATTCTCTTCCTCTGTTTCCAGTCTCTTTGAACTAGCACCTTGTATTGTCAAAATAATAAATTAAATAAACAAATACTAAAAGAAAAATAAGAGAGAGAATATCTCTCATACTTTAACATAAATTCTTCTCTGAAGATTTCTTTCAATCAGCATAACTTTCTCTTAGATTTATCCATTAATATTTTCTATTCGCACCAAAATCTTCACTTTTTATTTTTTTTTAATTTTCCCCTAATAGTCATAAATTCAGATTTATCTCAAAAAAAATTTCAGACCCTTTTTTCTGATTAGAATTTGTATCAAGAATCAATTTTTATCATCAACAATTGATAAAGATTGAATTTTGATATGTTGGTATTGATAAGGATTGAATTTTGATATGTTGGTATTGATCAAGATTTGATTTTTTGATCTTTGTATTGATAAAGATTTGATTCTTGGTTATTTGTGAAAAGGAACATCAGTTATGGCTAAGAGTAGTTGGACTCTTGATAAATGGAGGGATTACTTTAGTACAGCAAATTCAGATATATTTAATATAATTGAACATGCAGTTATGATAGCAGCTGCTGATTGTCCACAAGAGTTTAAATTAAGAAGGGATAGAATTGCTGAAATGCTTTTTACATGTAAAATTACAAGGTGTTTTGGTTGTGATAAGGTTGAATTAGCAGTTCCTAATGTTGTTGTTAATGATGTTGATGTTGATGATGATGAAAAAAACACAAGTGTAAGAATGGATTTGAGGGTGGTGTTAGTAAAGAGAGCAAAACTAATAGTAGTATAGTGGATCATGGTGTTGAGTTGAATGTGAATCAAGTAAGTAATTATAGTTATGGAGAAGCTGAGGCATTAACTGATGAGTTAGAGGAAGAGACACAGACTTTTGAAGAGGTTCTTAGGATCAAAGATGTTATTGATAACTGTCAACATGAGGTATATCTCTATTAGCTTGTGTTGAATTCGATCTCATTGAACTGTTTTTGCTGTTTTTTTATATGTTGACTCATCAATTATATTATGTTCATTGATTCTTGTGTTTTTAGAAGAAAAAACTTAAGTATTGAGCTTGAATGTGGTTAGATTCTGAAAATTTCTGATGTTGTTTTACATAAAAATGGTTACTTTTGTGGTTGAATTTGTGGCCATTCTGTTTTCTGTACTAATGTCTATAACTGAAAAATCTGACACAATGTTTTCCACTACACAATTTGGAAAACTTTATGCTTTTTGGTGTCCTCCTTTGTTCTTTTGATCTAGTTGAACAAGGCTGTTGCTTTATTTAGCTTTAGAAAATGTATGTATGAAACAACTCTCAAACTTGATCTTTGATTTCTCTCTTTTGCTTTTTCACTTGCTTGGTTGAGGGAAATTAGTAGTTTTGGGCTTTGTTTAATAATCTTATATTGATTGATTTTTCTTTCGACAGTCTGGAGAGGTATTTGATTGCTTAAGAAGGCTTCAACTAATGGCTTTGTCTGTGGAGACCTTGAAGGTTTGATCTTTTACCATTTCCAAGATTTCATGTGCTATTTGTTTTGGCTGCAGGTTTACTTCTTTAATCCCATTTCACTATTTTCTAGGGATGTAATGTAATTGTTTCTATAACAGGCCACAGAGATCGGAAAGTCAGTTAATGCTCTCAGAAAGCACAACTCAAAGGATATTCGGCATCTATCGCGGACATTGATTGAGTAAGAAACTTTCGCTTTATTGCCAAAATAACTTCGAGTGTGAGATGATTTACAATAGGAACCCGTAACACGGTTCTAGTAATCTGATTCAGGATATCTTTTTTAACGTTACTAAGTTTGTTATATTTGCTATGTTTGAACACTACTCAAACTAAAATGAACTTGTCGTATTGGTGGCTCTGACATTGCTTTCTCGATTTTATTTTTGAGCTGTATTTACTTTGTGAATTTGCTAGTATCTGTTGCTTGCAGTTTTTCCCAAATTGTTGTAATCTTGACAATATAAACATCGCGTACATGAATCTTAATTGTTGTGGTAACGATGGTCATTGCTTTATTCATTCCGTGCTTTGCAAAATTTCTGGCTCAGTTTGGTGGCCCCTTCTCATTTATCAGAAGTATATGACTAACCTTGCTCCTTAATCATGTAATTCATGCTCTACTTTTTCTGTTTTATATTCCTTCTAGATCTGTGCAACTCGTGAAATTGCTGCTTAAGTTAGTCATGCTAATAGCTTATCGTTGATTCTATTTTCTTGGACCACAGGGATTGGAAGGTCTTGGTAGATGAATGGGTGAATGCTACTGCAGCCTTTACAGGTGATTGTTTAAGAGTTTCTCTTGCACCCTTTAATTTCTAGGGAAAAGAAAGAATTAGATTGTGCTCTCTATGTTTTCACTTGCATTTCTGAACCGAAGTCTAAACTAATTTGTTATTTGCTTAAAGGTACCGAAAGCACTCCAGAGTCGATGAAAGCATCTGTTGTTGATCAAGAGGAAGAAGAGGAAGGACTTCCTTCCCCACCCTTGGACGACTTAGCTTTTTTTGCTCCTGAGACCACTTCAATGGATATGTCACAAGTATGCAGTTTGTTCGCTTCCCGGAATTTAATTATTTTGTTTGGGGGTTGCCACTGACTGAATTTCTCATTTGTTGTTTGTGACCATGATGAAGTTCTTTGATGGCATGGATGATGATGGAAGTGAGTAGAATTTTTGCCCAAATTATTTCAGTGTAGCTTTGCTATTTGGTTCTTTATTTGAATTCCCCACTGATTGAGGTATATTATTCTGATTGGGAATTTTATTTCAGATCCTCGAAACTGTGGGGAATTCAACGAGTACCGTGAAAATGGCAGGAAGCCATCAGTGGATAACCAGAACATTCCGCTCCGGAAGAAGCAGTCCACTGACTTCTTCGGTGCTGCTCCCAAAGAGAGGAAGGGGGAACAACAAAAGAAACAAGAAGCTGTAATCAAGAAACAAACAACGGTTGTCAAACCAAATAAGCCATCTGTAGGTGTCTCTGGGCCTGGAAGACCGATAAAACCTATCTCTGAACAGAAGCTCAAGAATAACGAGATAAACTTCCAGCAGAAATCTGATAAAGGAACAATTCAAAAGAGGCCTGTGACTTCCCAACAAAATGTGAGTATCTGAAAGAAAGTTACCTTGTGATTTATTTAAATTCCCGATCTCTATCTTACTGTGCATAATTTCATTGTACAGAAACTTAGACGCTCGGATGAGGATGCAGTTCAAGTCAAGCTCGAGGCGACAAAGAGAAAGCTCCAGGAACGGTACCTAGAAGCTGAAAACGGTTAGTTTCTGCCAAACTTATATATTGAAGTTAATCAACTCATGACTATAAGCTCTGGCTATGATCTAAACTATTTTTAATTGTCCTTTAGCCAAGAGGCAGCGGACAATACAGGTCATGGAGTTGCATGATATCCCCAAACAGGGAAACCCGAACCAAGGTCTTGGCCTTAAGAATCCTCATATGAGACCTGGCAACAATAATAGGCATTGGGCAAATGGACGTCGATGAATTGCTTTCATCTGTGTATGTCTCAATAAGATCACTAGTTTCTTCTGCCTTTTCAAGTTGCTCTCTCGGAAGAAAACTGACGACTCAGCCTACTAATCTCTCAACTTGCTTGGAGCCAAAGGATATCATCTAATTGATCTCAATAGAGTGGCCACTCTTAAATTCGAGAGTGGTACGCTGAGTATTTCCAAGTTATGATATGATGCTTAGATAGACATTTTACATGGACCTACAGAAACAGTGTCTGGTGCATTTGGTCTAAATAATTTTGATCTTTAGAAAGGACCTAATAATCGACCGTTTTGGATGATCATCTATTGAGAATTTAACTAATCTTTTCATAGAAATACCCTGACTGTAAATTTGCACAGAATAAGTGCATTTTCATTTTGGTCAGACATTTTGTATAAAGAACATTGAAATAGGGATGGAATAGAGAAAAGCTGGTTATATTCTAGTGTTTTTTGCACTTAGATGGCTATTCGAGATGATTTTATTCTACTATATAGCAATTGGTATGGTTCTTTATTTATGCCATTCTGTTTGTTGACTTGATTGGTTTTGCATAGTGAATTGTGTAAAGGTATTCCTTTTTCCGTCCACTCTCTCTAGGGGAAGATACTGTTTTGACTGTTGGTAAGGATTTCAATACCCTTGTTACCGGGTAAAGTAAGTGGTGGGGGGTTTGGATGAGATTAGGTAGGGACACATCTTGTAAAGATTTGGTCGTTGGTTTGGGGAAGATGGTGGATAAGCAACACCAAATGATGTGGATACGTAAGTGTAATTAAATGTATAGTAATATACGAGATGATCAAGTATCCATTTTCCACTAGTTTTGATTTTACTTAATTCAAATTTTAGTAGAGACAAATAAAGTTAAGATGATTTCTTTTCATGTGCATCAGTTTTGATGGGCGAAACTATTTCATGTTGGTTGAAGATAGCAAGTATTAAGTCAAGTAATAAGTGTAGAATAATTAGTTTCTATTTGATATTCGTGTTGATTGATGATAACAAGTGGAGTATTAGGTCCAGTAAGAACTAAGAAGTATAGAACAATTAGTTCATAAGGATGGCTACTGTATGATCATTCATCACCAGAGGTTGGTTGCCCCTCATACTCCATTTTTCATTTTTGAGTCGTTTTCCTTACTTGTAGTACCCAAATTCTCCATCAAGATAGAACATCGCCATTTTTTACGAAAAAGAAATACTTAGAAAAATGTTTATATGAATATATTACATGACAGGTTTCGAGACTTGTTTTATACAAGAATTTGTGGATGAAAAACATTTTAAAGTTTGGTTATTTTGAATTTAACAAGACTTACACGTCTCATAAGCAAGAAAACTTGCTTTGTCACTAACCACTTATAACAGCAAAAAGAAGACGACAATATTTTCAACAAAAAGTTGGTGAATTTATGGGTAAAGCCAAAGTGGACCCCACTTGTTGCCTTTCCAAAGCCACTGTCCTCCTTACATCTTCAACCACTTAACAACACCAAGTTGGATATATTATTGTATTACCAGGTTTTTTCGCTAATTCATTCAGGAGTAACTATCAAAATAACAGTTTCGGTGGATAAATACATTGCTTAATTTTATTAGATAAAGTATTTTGTACATTGGTAGAGTCCACAAGGAAGGTTGTTTCGTGTCTAATCCTATAAACAAAGAGACACATAAATTAGAACAAAAAGGAAAATTGAACTTCCCAATTTATTTACTACTACCAATATGAGATAAATGTAAGTCAAACAAGTACAACATTTTTTTTTTTCAAAAAAGGATAAATAAATAGGGCAATTGGATACCTCTGTCTTGCCAGCCAACCTAACAGAACCAGCCATACATCACAATGGCAGGTTTTGAAGGAAATTTTTTAACGAAAAATGACGAATAATAAGAGAAAATATGATAATGTTTTGCGGTATAATGATCAGTTTCTGAAATGACTGACGGCGGCATATTTAATTAGGATTTGCGCCTATATGGTTCACCAATGTAAAAAATATTTTTATCAAAAGTTCTTTCATTTTAAGACTTGAACTTATGACATCATTGATCATTATACAGTCTTCCTTAGCTTGAATAATCACGAATAATGTTTAATAATATCTCTCAGAATTGATATTGATTGTACTCTTGAATGAAATCAGTGAAACATGTTACTCCAAAGAGTAAACAAATAAAAAGATGAGGAACCTCTAAAGACCAGACGCATTTATTGACTACTTCTAGTGATGAATATGGAATTTTGGCCCCACAAGTTTAGATTCATCCCTAACTTCCCTGCAAAATCCACCCCCTATTTATCAATCAATACAATTCCTATTTCCTTTCATCCACATGCTAGACGGCCTTTTTAAATGCCTATGTTTGTTGACCTTTTTGTTTTACATACTATTCAACTATGCTTTTTGAGGAAGTTAGGGTGTGCCTTTAATTTTTATTGGTACACTCTTTGTTATTTCTAGAAATTTTGTTGTTCACATAAGCGCAATCACATATTTAAGCAATGAGAAAGTAATTCTTGCAAGTAAGATTGTTTTGTGTTGAAGCAGCTGCACTGAACAAATAAACCTGAGGGGGCAGTTTAGTAATTTTACACAGTTTGAAAGTTAGTTACAGTTAGTTAGAGGAGCATTCCACGTCAGCTCATGCTTATTCTATGATTGATCAGTTCTGATTCTGTATATATAACCCCAATGTATCTCTTGTTAATTCAATAAAATGAATCACATTTCCTTTACTTATTCTCTCATATTCTCTCATGCCCTAGATCAGTTCCTATTGCTTCTTCTTCATTAAGCTTCAAACTTCAACTTGCTTCAATGTCCAAGATGACTTGAATCAGTTCATGGTATCAGAGTGACATAGCAAACACTGAATCAGTGACTTGATTTTCATTTCTGGTAATTTTCTTCTACTCTTCTATATTTCTTCTTGATTCTTGAAAAAATTAAGACTTCCGCTAGTGTAAACATGGCACAAACTGGTGAACCTACTGTCACACAAGTACTGGATCATAATCATCCTCTATACCTGCATTCGAATGATGTTAGTGGAATTTCTTTAGTCTCTATACAGTTAACTGGTAGTGAAAACTATTCATTATGGAGTAGATCTATGAGAATTGCTCTACTAGGAAGAAATAAATTTGGTCTTGTTGATGGATCTTGCAAGAAAGATCAATATCCTGAAAATCTTTGGACTCAGTGGGAGAGATGTAATGCGATTGTTTTGTTCTGGTTAATGAACTCAGTTTCTAGTAGCCTATTAGGTGGAGTAGTGTATGCTTCCAATGCTCAGTTAGATTGGGAAGACCTGAAAGAGAGATTTGATAAAAACAAATGACTCAAGAACCTTTCAGTTGCATAAAGAAATTGGGACTCTAATTCAAGGGACTAGTTCTGGTTCTGTGTATTTCACTAAACTCAAGGATTTATGGAATGAATTTGAAGCACTGGTACCCACACCTGGATGTGATTGTGAGAAATCAAAAGATTTAAAGGCATACCTGCAGAGGCTGAAATTGTATCAGTTCCTCATGGGGCTGAATGAAACTTATCTCCAGGCTAGAAGCCAAATCTGCTAATGAGCCCTACTCCTACAGTAAATCAAGCCTATGCAATGATCATAGGAGATGTGAGCCAGAAGGGGGTTAATTCTCATACTGGTGTTCTTGGAGCTGCACCTGCAATAGGTGGAATAGATCAAGCTGCTATGTACTCTAAGGCCAAGACTGTGCAAAACTATAGAAAGCAACCAAGAAATTTGTTCTGTGAATTTTGCAAGTTGACTAATTATAACAAGGAGGACTGCTGGAAATTACACCCTAAGAAGAAAAGAAGAAGGACTGGAAACTCAGCATATTGTGTTTAGACTGATAGCAGCAATAATCAAGACAATGGGCAAAGCCTACAGCAGCTGACATTTACTCCAGATCAGTATGCATAGATCTTGCAACTTCTAGGAAATCAACATCCTACCACCTCTTCAGCTGCAAATTTAGCAGGTACTAGCACTGCTTTCTTAGTGTCTAGTAGTAATCAAGACTGGATTATTGATACTGGAGCTACTAATCATATAGTGTCAGATGTAGCTCTACTTGATAGTAATTCTACTCAGCTAAGTAGTCCTAAATCTATTTTCCTACCTAATAGAGATGTTGCTTATATGACTCATACTGGTGCCATCACAATTGCAGAGGGTAGCACACTACATAATGTCTTCCACTTGCCCCAGTTGAAGTACAATTTAATGCCAGTCTTTCAAATAACGAAAGATCTTGAGTGCTCAGTCACTTTCTTTCCCCATTTCTGTGTATCCCAGGATCTCTACAATGGGAAGGTGAGGATGATTGGTAAAGAGAAAAATGGCGTGTATCTGATGTATGGCAAGGGGACACAAGGTGTGGAAGCAATCAATGTAGCAGCAGGCATAAATGATACTGAGATAAATCTGTGGCACAAGAGGCTTGGTCACATTTCTACAACTGCATTGAAGAAAGTTCTACCGGCAGATAGTAGTAGAATCAGTAGAATTTTAGATACTTTTTCAGTTTGCCCTTATGCTAAGCAAATTAGATTTCCATTTCCTATTAGCTCTATTAATCGCAAAGCTAGCTTTGAGTTGTTACATATTGATGTATGAGGTCCCTACAAAACTCCTACAATTGTTGGCAACAAGTATTTCTTGATTATAGTAGATGATTGGACAAGAATGACTTGGGTGTTTCTTTTAAAATTGAAGTATGATGTTTGTGTGGTACTGCAAAACTTCTTCAATCTAGTAGTCACTCAATTTAGTACTTCTGTGAAGGTTATTAGAACAGATAATGGCACTGAATTCCTAATTCAGTATGTGATACTATGTTCAAAAGATTAGGCATAATTTACCATAGGTCATGTGCTTACACTCCTCAGCAGAGTGGAGTTGCTGAAAGAAAACACAGACACATCCTTGAGGTGACATGAGCCATCAGGTTTCAAGCCAATATTCCTCTCAGATTCTGGGGTCACTGTGTACAAACTGCTGTTTACCTGATCAACAGGATTCCTTCTTTAGTAATAGGGAATATTTCTCCCTATCAGAAACTATTCAAAAAGAAACCAGCACTGCACAATCTAAAAGTAATAGGATGTTTATGTTATGCAAAGCTAGTACAGGAGCAAGACAAATTGGCACCTGGAACTAGAGTTGCAATACATATGGGATATTCTGCAAGGCTATATTTTATATGACCCTGATCAGAAGGTGTTCTTTGTAAATATGGATGTTATCTTTAGAGAAGAACTGTTTCAATTCAAGCAACATAAAGTTACACCCTCTGTATTTTTGGACAACTGGCCTAAAGATGATGAACATAGTACAAATCAGTGGCATCTAGGGGGAGATGAGGTGCATGGTCAACCTCCTATTGATACTGCAGACATACAGCAACCTGCATTTCATGAGCCTAAAGACATACAACCATCTGCACCGATGCAAAATGAAGACATTGAGCAACTACTAAATGTAGCACAGCTACAAGCTCAACCAGTGCAACCAGTGGTAACCAGACCTCCTAGGACAAAGAATCCACCAATCTGGATGAAGGACTTTATCTCATTAGGAGTTCATGATACTATTACCTATCCTATGAACAAATATCTAGCTTATGATCATTTACCAGCCAAATACCAAGCTTACATTGCTGCTTTTTCAGCAGAAACTGAACCTACATCTTATGCTCAAGCTATAAAAGATCCTAGATGGATAGAGGCAATGAAGTTAGAAATTGATGCTCTTGAAAACAATAAGACATGGAAAGTGGTCACTCTGCCTCCAGGGAAAAGGCCAATAAGCTGCAAGTGGATATATAAAATTCAGTACAAAGCTTTAGGTGAGATAGAAAGATTCAAAGCAAGGTTGGTGGCTAAGGGATTCATCCAAAAGGAAGGTATAGACTATCATGAAACCTTTTCACCAGTGGTGAAAATGGTCACAGTTAGGACTGTAATTTCCATAGCAGCTTCAAAGCATTGGAGTATACACCAGATGGATGTATACAATGCTTTTCTACAAGGTGACTTAAATGATGAGATATACATGACCTTACCACAAGGATTTAAGAGCCAGGGGAAGAATCAAGTGTGTAGGCTCACTAAATCCTTATATGATCTCAAACAGGCACCAAGGCAATGGAATGCAAAACTAACTGAAGCTCTGCTAAAAATACAGTTCAATCAGAGTCAGTTAGACCACTCTCTATTCATCAGAAAGACCAGCCTGGGTACTGTGATAGTGTTAGTCTATGTGGATGACATGCTCATTATTGGAGATAAGTTCGAACTGATTGAAGAGACCAAAAACAAGCTGCAACAGCATTTAAGATTAAAGATCTAGGAGAACTCAAGTATTTCCTGGGTATAGTATTTGCCAGATCAAGCAAAGAAATTCTGATGCATCAAAGAAAGTATGCATTAGAGCTAATCTCTGAAGCTGGTCTGAGTGCTTCTAAACCTGCAGACACCCCTATTGATCCTAATATCAAGTTTACTACAAGAGATTATGATGATTATCCTAATATCAAGTTTACTACAAGAGAGTATGATGAATATCCTAATATCAAAATTTTACAATTTTGCTACTTTATCAAGTTTTAATTGGAGTTGCTATCAAAGTTATATTTGGCTATTTGGTGAAGTTTTGAATTATCAAGCATTGGGTAATTGGAGGCGCTACTTGGTTGAAATATCAATTTGGCTATTTGTTGAAGTTTTTCGATTATCAGTATTCAACTAATTAATTGAAGTGAAGGTTCAAGTTTCAACTTCACCTCAATTATACGGTTATATTTGGTTGGTCGTTCCTACTTCCTACTTTTTATAATATTTTGTCATATATTTATTTTATTTGCTATAATTATGTCTCAAAGAGGTTCAATTGGAACTAGTGGTGGGGGGCGGGCACGTGGTCCTGGGGGATATTGGGGTAAAGGAATTGCTGGTAGTTCTAGTCAGTTCATCCACATAGATGATTCTCAATATTATCATGATGTTAGCGCTAATAATCCACTTGATAATGATATGTTAGAAGCACAATATGGCTATCAAGCCGGGGTTAATTAGAAGAAACACATGAATTTCAAACTAGTCCACCTGAAGTTCAGTCTGACTTGCCTCCTGTACCTCCTACTAGAGTACCGGTTAAACGTAAGGAAAGATCTGAGGGTGGGAATTTGTGGAAAAGAAAGTTGAAACGCAGACGGCCATATGTGGGCTTTGTCAATTGGAGTGGATTTTTAAAACTGGGGGTAATGATGGTGGGACGGGTAAAATTAGGATCCACTCAAGAAATAAACATCTTAAAGTATGGTCAATGCGGGCGGGATATTTATTTAGGGACGGAACATGGAGGAGTAGCGCATGATGAATCTTCGGGTATCCAAACAAAAATTAACCAAACAACAGGAGGGCTTCTTACTTACGATAAACAAAAGGATAGGAAAAATATTGCTAAATTTAAGAACGAAAATAAAGATTATTTGCGATATTTATTTGATAACTTTGACACTAGAGTATGTCTTACTATGGATATGGGTCATTCTACTTATAATTATGATTATATTACAGTTATTGTTCATTGGATAGATCCTGATTGGGTATTTCAAAATCGTATTATTGCTTATAAAGTTGTTGATGAACCACACAGGGGTAGTTATATTTCAAATAAAGTTTCATCAATTTGTCGTACGTACTGTTTAACTAACAAAGTTTTTAGTATTACAGTAGATAATGCTACAAACAACACAGAAGCACTTAGGAACTTAAGACCTATTTTATACTCTCCTTTTGAGGAATTTTTTCATGTTAGATGTGCATGTCATATTTACAACTTGGTAGCAAAAGATGACCTTGACTTGTTTAACCACATTATCAAAAAGGTGAAAATAGCTATTGCTTATATTTTTAGAAATAAAAACCAAGAAAGAAAAAGAGAATGAGAAAGAAAATGTATAGAATTAGGAACGCCAATTAGGAGAGTCTCAAAGGAAGTTTGTACTAGATGGAACACTTTATATGAAGCGTTGAATGTCGCTTATGAATATAGAGTGCCTATTTCTCAAATTTATAATAAGCATTTTATGAAAATCTATCATCTTAAAGAGGACGATTGAAACCTTGCTCAATATCTCCTTCAGTTTTTACAAAAATTTTATCAAGCTACTTTAGAATTTTCCGGACTATTATCCAACTACTCCTACCATATTATATTATATAGCTGGAATATCAAAATTATTGAAAGTATATAGGCAATATGAAGTATATAAAGTGGTTGTAGAGGCTATGATTGAAAAATTTAGAAAATATTTTTCCCCAATTCCTCCTCTTTTTTACATTGCTTCTATGTTGCATCTTGCTTTTAAACTTAAGTTAACTGAATGACTTGTTAGAGAAATATATGCAAATTTATAAATTACTCCTATTGAAATTGCGACTAATGGATATCCAAGTGTAGAAGATGCTTATGCTAAAGTTCTTTCAGATACCGTGACTGTTTTTGCAAAGTATAGAGATTGGGCAGACAGTGCTACACCAACTGCACCAATATAATCGACCTGTGAAAGTTCTTCTCAAATGGCAAAAGACATGCGGGGATGAGTACTTTTGGAGGACTTGATCAAAAGTAGCTCTGAGAACAGGACGAGTACGGGGAGGAATACAACGAGTTTCAAGTGTATTTAATTCAATATCCAAAGAAACTTACAAATTTTGGAACTCATCATTTGTTGGGTTATTGGAAGAATCAAGAATTACAATTTTCAATTCTTACAAAAATGGCCCAGGATATATTAACAATTCAAGCTTCATCAGTTGCATCAGAAAACACTTTTAGCCAAGGAAGATTTCAAATTGGAGATTACAGACATTCGTTGAAGGATGAGGCAATGGAGACATGAGATTTATTCAGGGATTGGATCAGAGCAGCGCGAAGAAACTTTGACTACCAGAACTTTCTGAGAAAAAGACAAAGCATATCTCCGTCAAATTTTGGGCGACGGAACAAGCGAAGAAGGATGTCAAACCGGCAACGAAGAAGAAGAAGAAGAAGAAGAAGAAGAAGAAGAAGAAGAAGAAGAAGAAGAAGAAGAAGAAGAAGAAGAAGAAGAACTAGACGAAGATGATGAACAAGAACAACAACGACCAATTCCTAAAGAAAAGCCTACGACTATCATCAAATAATTAGCAAGTATGTTTAAAAGAGTGTAATTTTCTAAATTAGAATTTTGGAATTCCATCACAAATTCACAACACTTGTCTTCTTATTTTCTTTTTTAATTTATTCTTTGCGCAATAATACTACAATTAATTACTAGTTTCTAAATTAGTTCAAATTTGAAATTATTAAATTAATTCAAAGTTTGAACTTATCAAATTAATTCAAAAGTTTGAACTTGTCAAATTAATTCAAGGTTTGAATCTAATTTCAAACTTTAAAATTAATTCAAAGTTTGAAAAAATATTATAAAATTTTTAATTCTAAGTTTGTATTTTGAAATAAACTAAACATTCCATATATATATATATATATATATATATATATATATATATATATATATATATATATATATATATATATATATATATATCCATCACTTGAAATGAAAGACCAAAAAAAAATCAACAAAAAAAAAACAAAAAAAAAAATAATGCCGGACTACTGCACCGGACCGGGCCGGCAATTTGAATTGGGTAATCAGCCTACTTTCAAATATAGTCATCGACCAACGGCCAAAAACAGCTATATTTGCCTACCACCCCCCCTAACGCTCCCCATATCTCCTTCAACCTATTTTCATCTATATATACCCTATTATTTCATCATTATATCACACAATTAATCACTTTCTATCAATTTCTCTCCCAAATTACTCTCAAAGGCTATTTTCTAAATTTCTTCCAAACAATTATAATGGTTGAAAATCAACCTATTGGTCCTAGTGAAACTCAACTTGTGGAACAAATAGTTCGATCTGAAGTTTGGGAATTTATGGAGCGTAATTTAGAAACTCACAAAGCTAAATATTTACTTTGTCATAGAGAGTGGAATTTATACCATGGTGGGATGAAGCAGCTTCAGGTGCACTTAGACAAACAACATAATATCGAATGGAGTGCTCGAGCGGGGGTAAATATCTGCGTAATAATTAAAGAAATGATTAAGAAAATATCTATGTAACTTTTAATTTTCTAGTTTGTCTTTTCAATTATGTATTTCTTTTCCAATCTATCAAAGTTTGTTTAGTGTTTGTCTTAATAATTTTTTATAGCTCTTCTATTTTAATTTTCATTGTATTTGCCTAAAAAAAATACGAAACGGTGCCGGTTCCGTCCTGGCTTAATTTTTTAGACCGATATTGACCGGACTGGTTTGGCCGGTTAGGTCCGATGCCTCCAGCGACCGGACCGGACCAGAATCGGAAAAAAAAAAGTCGGTCCGGACCGAACCGTGCCGCTGGCTAGCCTTTTTCGTGAGTATTTAAGCCCTTTCAACTATATTTTTTTTCTTCTCTCCATGAACAAGTCATACTGTGATGATGAAGCTCTGATAGAGCTGCTATGGCAGCGCCTGTTGTTAAGTCGAATAATTCCTCTGCTGATCTTCTCTACTTTGTTAATATGGCAGCTTTGCTATAATGTTTTATAAGGGTTCCTACCTGAAAGTTGAATCTATCAAAGGTCTCACTTTGACAGCTGATAGAAAGGGGGCAGTTTTTTATGTATCTTCTGATGACCTGGATACATTTCTAGCAGGTACATTTCTCCTTAGAATTTTTCCAACTGAATTCTACTGCAGATTAGAATGAAGGCTCTAGTCAAGAAGAGCAGAAAATAGTGCAAGTGTTTAACCTCTATAGTTCTATATAGTTTCTTTCTTTTTGAGCTTAACTTCATTATTCTTTAATGAATCAAGGATCGCTTCAGTGCAGGGGGTTAGTTATGCACTTATGCTTCTATAAAAACTATGCTTCGTACAATTCTAAAGTACAAACTATATTTCAAGTTGACTGGAGCCGGTAACGGAGGATGTGTTTTGACACTATTGCTATTCTATTTAGAATCTGCTTTTTATATGGTATCTCTGATATTTTTGGCAGTAGACTTAATTGCTTCAGCTATATCTTTTTATCATTTCCATTTTGCTTCTACACTCCATATTTACTTGGGAATTGGGATCATTAACGGGCTGCATTGTTTAAGTTCTTATCATATGCCAGCTACTGAGAAATTTATATATTGGAAAATTTAAAGAATCCAATCACTTCCAAAGTACACTAGAACATACTTACCATTTTGAGACAAAATACAAGTAGAAAGTGAAGGACTTAGCTAAATCACGATAAAGAAAAAAAAACTGACCGGACCGGACCGGTGCTCAATGGGCTAGAGCCGAACGGGGCTTAAAATTCTTGAAAAATAGACCGGTTCGAACCGGACCGGACCAATAACGGCCTAGACCGGTGAACCGACTCTAAATGGGCCGGTCCTAGCCCGAGTCAAGTGGTCTGGATCGACGGGGTATCGAACCCACTTGATAAACTAAAGTAAAATATAGAAATATTTGTGCGAGATGTGAACTTCCGACGCAACTGTTACAATTTCGGCCCCCTAAAAAAATCTTATGAAAATGACTTTTCTAATGATCGTCGGATCTTCCCACTAGCAACAGGGACAAATCCAGAATTCGGAGGTTGTGGGTGCCATTCGTTATATCTATCTTTAGTTATAAATACCAAATAGAAAATACGGGTCTGGTTGCTAAGGATTTGCTACTTTGATTAAGTTGATTAAGTTTTTTATTCGATATAGACAAACAAGTTAAGTTTAATTCAGTTATTTTATTTCATAATTATTTTAGATTCTACATTATGAAAGATCATTGAAAAAAAATGTTATGAACGAGCCCAATTAGAAAATTTATTTATAAATAGTTTAGATATATTTTTATTTTGACTAGATTAATCTACGAAGTTAATTTTTTATCTTAATTGTCAAGTGTTATTGCAATCTTTGCACTATAAAAACTTTAAAATTTTAAATTTAGAAGATGCAAGAGATCTATTAATCAAGCGACTTAATCTTTCACAAGTCAATAGAAAATATTGCTCAAATTATGCATTGAAAGAGAGAACTGTATAATAATGATAATAAATTTAAATTATTTACCAAAAAAATTGCTCATGAAATAAGTTATATTATAAAAACAAAATAAAGAAATTTAAACCAAAGAAAAAGAAGAATAAGAGAAATAAGTGATGGGGGAGATTTAGTAAATAAAATGGGGAAAAAAGGTAAAAGAGGGATACGAGAAGGGGAAAAAAAGATGCCTGAAGGTACTAAAGGGTGGGGCCGACTGGGACTATATGCACTTGTTTGGTCTTGTGACAAAAGAGTGTTAACAAAATGATTTTGTAAGGATTCGAACCTCTATCAGCTGGAAATTTGCATTGAGCATTTACCATTGGCACCAAAGCACCTTCAATTACTGAGGGTGCCATTTATACATTTTGAACGTTTCCTGACCAATTCCTACATACAAATACACACACACAGAGAGATATTTTTTATATATATATATATATATATATATATATAGAGAGAGAGAGAGAGAGAGAGAGAGAGAGAGACGTCAATATGGGCTTGGCGCGCTGGCCCGGCCTGGCCCGTAATTTAATAGGGTTGGGCTAAGATTTTTTTAACCTATGAAACACCGAGGCTTTTTAATCCGGCCCACGCAAGCCCACGGCCCATGAGGCTTGGGCAAGGCCGGGCTGGGCCCGTGGGCTTAATTAGATAAAATAATTTAAATAATAAAATAAGGACCAGTCTAAAAATAATGAAAATAGAGCTTCCGGTTTTGAATATTTTGTTGCAATTTTTAAGTACTTATATTTTGACAAATATTATATTATTGATATTTTTTTATGTTTTTATTTTAATATTATTTTGAATGCGGGTTCTTTGAGAATAATGATTTACAAAATGTGTGTGGTGACTTATCAAAGTTTGTAAATTTTTTTCTGATAATCTTGGGTTAACAACAGTTAATGATATCTGGAATTGCTCCAGGAATTTTATGAAATTAAGATTCTCTTTTAACTAATGACAATTGAAATAAACTTTAAGTTCACATTAGATACATTTTTACACCAAAGTTTGTACTATATTTTTGCTTGTTTATATTATCTCCTTTACAAGAATTGTTCAGTAGGATATCATGGTAATATTTGGTTTACTTCTAGTATATACTGTTATCAAAAATTCAAAAATAAAACTAATATTATTAAAAAAATAAATAATAATAAAAAATGGTGGGCTAACCCTGCCCGGCCTGCAGACCACATAGGGCTGGGCTGGGTTAATGAATTAATGGCCCATGTAAATTGTGGACCGGCCTGACCCGACAAATTGCAAAGCCCACGTGGGGTGGGTCGGGCCGACCTATTTTGACAGCACTATATATATACAAAGGCCCGGTGGAAGCTAGCAGATATCGTGGCACTCCCTACCTCATACATAAATCCGCCCCTCCTAGCAAAGAATTGGCGACCGCTATGCTGGTGATCTTCAGGTGGTTGCTAATAGAAAAAAAATCTGACGATTGCCAAAAAAGACATTTCTTATAAGACTTTTTCATTTCGGGGTCAAACCCCTGACGGGCGATAGAAAATATAGTTATTTGGTAAATCTCCCTAAGAAATAGGTCAGCTAAGCCCACATAAATGTAAGGGGCTGGACTAGGCTTGTTATTCTACAAAAAGTTTCGATCTATGGTCCTCGCGAGTGTTAGAGTTAAGCTTTTAGCTCTAATGGAAAAGCGATTCTTTGTTAGTCTTTTATGGAGGGAACTATTACAGAAAAGTACAATTTTTAGAAGTTATTTACAAAACATAGCAATATTTTAGCAAAATTACCCAATATAGAGGAAAGGAAAAGTTAATTGCAAAACATAGCAAAATATAGCATAACATAGCAAAACCTTAAATTCTTCCTCTCATTTCCCCCAATTTCACTTTTCCTCCTGCCTCCCCAACCACATCGTATCTCGATGTATCTCAACTACCAACCATCTCGTATCTCGATGTATCTCAACTACCAACCACCTCGTATCTCGCTGTATCTCAACTACCAGCCACCCAGTATCTCAATGTATCTCGCTGTATCTTGTTGTATCTCACTGTATCTGCACTGTTTTGCACCGTATTTAACTGTCTCTAGACTGTATCTAGCTGTTTCTAGACTGCTTTCAACATTGTTTCATCCTGTTTATGTGTTGTTTCTCACAGTTTCTGAACTATTTCACCCTTTTTTGCGTTGTTTCATATTATCTTTTACATTTTATTTCAGACTTTTTCACTAGGTGTTTTAGATTTTACTTCAGACTTTTTCACTAGGTGTTTTAGATTGTTTTAGCGCAGCATCTGTACTGTTTTTGCTCCGTATCTAACTGTATCTCATTGTATCAGACTCTTGCAGCACTATTTCAGACTGTTTCATCGTTGTTTCAGCTAGATAACAATCAACACCATCGCCGCAACATCGCATCGGCCAAAACATCCATCAAACGCCATGTCCCCTACTGCCTCACAGCTTCACGCCACCATAGATGCCTTCCCATAGCCTCAACAACATCACAGCTCAGTCATCATCACACACAACACCCACGCTGCAACAAAATACCGCCACCACAACATCTTCTCAATCGATGCCCAATTTCCCATGTCATCGTCATCACATCTCTTCCGAACCTCAAAGCCACCGCCTTTACCACTCTTCTAAGTAAAACGACCCTATCTAGGATCGTTTCAGCTAGAAGAAGACAAAGAAGGTGACATGGAGCTAGAATATCAACACAAGAACTTAAACCGACTCATTGTTAGTCGGCTTGGAACGGAGGGAGTTGATTTTGCCTAATGGAATCCATGAGGTGAAAGAGGAGAGTGGAGTCCAGTTGTAAAATTAGTACTGGGTAGCCACTATGGTCACTGCTAATTGAGTTACAACCAGTGTTTACAAATTACTTGATGAATAGCCAGTTTATTACAATAAACGCGAAAAGACATTTCTGTCCTTGGATTTTTTAATATCTAGCTTCTAGGTTTTCCCAGCATATTCAACACCACATTTTCTGCCCAACCCAAAGTACAACAACCATTAGAGAGTAAATTTTTACAACACTGAAAGAAGAAATAACAGAGAACTATGCAAGATGTGTGAAGTCAGTTTACGAATCTTGAGCAGAAGGATTCGTGTGGCAAAAAAATTATATATTGAGAACAAGGATGGAACAAAAAAAATCCAAAAAAAGAAAAACAAGGTGTAAATCTTAGGATTTTGCTTTGGGATTTGAACTTGAAAAGTGAGAATTTTAATATTATATCAGGATTTTGTCATGAATTTTGAACTTGAAAAGTGAAAATCCCAATATTCTTTCATGAAATTTTCTAGTGAAAAGTAAGAACCAAGATTTTTCTCATGGATTTTGAATTTGGAAAATGAAAATAATTTTGGATGTAGAACTTAAAAAGTTAAAGTCTCAGTATTTTTTTCATGTGGTTTGCACTTGAACAGTTAAAATCTCATGATTTTGTCGCCGATTTAAACTTGAAATTGAAATTTTTGTATATTTAAGGAAGAAATACTGAAATTTCAGTTAAAAAAACTGAACTTTGAAGAAAAATACTGAAATTTCAGAGGAAAAAAAAAATTACTGAACCTTTATAAAAGGATATGGGTGTAACAACAAATTTTGAAGTCTACGAAATTCAAGACAAGAAATAGTGTAACAAAATTTGTATTTGATTTAACAGAAGATGCGGGTTACAATATCTAGAGTGTTACTAATTTTATAAATGACGTCCTCTGATTCTTCTCCTCACAAACTTTGGTTCAAGGGTTCGGAAACTTGATCTTAAACTTGATGAACTTTGGATTTGATTTCAAAAAACTTGATCTTTGATTCATCGTGCGTCACGAACACTTTGACGTCCGCCACGAACAGATGATTTGAACTCGCGCACGCCGAATCTTGATTTGAACAGTGACGTAGATCGTGGCCTCCGTTGTTAAACTTGAACAAGGATGTAGATCGTTGCCTCCGTTTGTTGAACTTGAACAGGGACGTAGATCACAGACGTAGAAGAAGACTTTGAAAGCTTTCCTTCGGAGCTTCTTTGATTGCCTTTCAATTTGCTTGATGTGCTTTGCTTGGCTCCTTTGATGTCCTTCTTGATGATCTCCCCTAGATGTCCTTCTCCTTGCTTGATCTTCTTCAAGTCCTTCTTTTTGGCTTTATGTAGCTCCTTATTTATAGTGGTGAAATAGGAGAGTTGTGATTAAGCCAAACTTGTTTGCTTTAATTTGATTGGTCGGTTTGAATTTGCAAACCAATCTTGGATAAGCTATCATTTGGATAGCTAGAACTAATCACTTGTACACATGGCTTACTTCTATCGGTTATTTCATCTGACTTGGCACCACGTAATTTGACATGTGCCATTATATTTTATTTGAATTTAGGAACTAATCTAAATTTTTTATGGATTTAATTCACCAAAATTTAAATGCCTACAAACGCCCCTACTTCAAGGATTAGCAGGGTGTAGTCTTGTCGAACCGCAATGACAAGGCTTGAAGTAGCCGCATAGCCAATATTTCATTTTATGACTTGAAATGAAAGCCGAGCAGTACTTTGAGGCAATTTTGACATGAGCAAGCATGCGATAAAGGTAGTCCACACGGTAAACAAATCATGAATTTCTTTATCCTTGCGTGCGAACTTAAGTACGAACTTTTCGTTGCTAGATATGCAGTTTACTCCACTTGAATTTGTTGGGTTTAAGGTAAAGTGGTGTGAATGGGAAATGAAATAAATATTAATATTTTATATTAATATTTGATATGGAGCCGTTTTCGTAACGAAATTAAAAAGTGGACTATTTATGCAAATATTCCAAAGGTGGGCTGCTGTAAAGTTATTCCAAATGAAAGGGTGCTTTCATTGAACAGCCACTTTGAAGGCTGCCTTTCATGAACAGCTACTTCACCAATGAAAAGGTGCCTTTTCATTGAACAGCCACCTTGAAGGCTGCCTTTCATGAACAGCCATTTCACCAAAAGACACCTTCATGCCTTTTCACTCCAAATCTTGTGGCTATAAATAGAGAGGCATTTTGCCTCATTTTAATCATCCAAAAATTTCATACTCTCTCTCTCATTATTTTTTGCATTTGTTTTCAAAACAAAAGTAAGTTCTGAGTCAGTGTGATTTGCTACCATTATTTGAGTTCGCTGTTCACTGTGATTTGAATTACCGCTATCACAGTGAGGATAATTCCATTCTATCCTGGGAGAAATTAATCCACAAACCTTGGGTAACTGTGAGGGGATTAGATTTCTTAAGGACAGGCAGTGTATACTGTTGGCTTGGAATTTTTCTACTTCATCTTATTTCTGTTTTGGTCATTATCGAAAGTGCAGACAAATAACAATCTTAAGAAATCTAATTTTGTATTTTGGTCTGCTAATCGATAATAGGCTGTTTGTGGAGACTAAAATCTGAAAAGATTTTCTACTCCAAATTGAATATTCCGTTTTTGAAGATTTAAATACTTCAACGGATTATTAAAATTATTGTGTGTTTAATCCGTTCAGAAGATTAAAAACTTCCGGATTATTAAGATATTTATATTATTATTTGCAGTTTGAAGATATAAAAACTTCACTGTACATCAAATCAGTTTGAAGATATAAAATCTTCACTGTACATTAAATCAGATAGATTGAATCTGACCGTATTATTTTGTTTTTACAGAATAATGACGAGCACAGAAAATAACAACGGTGTTTCTGGTACACCAAATGCTTCTATTGGTGCAAGCTCCAGCCGCCCTGCATCTGCACCGGCCCCTGCGCCAGCACCGGCTGAAAAGCCGGGAAAGTTTGGCGGGATTGACTTCAAAAGGTGGCAGCAAAAGATGTTCTTTTATCTGACCACGCTGAGTTTGCAACGATTCATTAAGGAGGATGTTCCTGTCCCGGCAGACGATACTCCTGAAAATGAACGTTTCGTTGTTATTGAGGCATGGAAGCATTCTGATTTTCTATGTAAAAACTACATTCTGAATGGACTGGAGGACGACTTATACAATGTCTACAGTACTGCTGCAACTTCGAAGGAGCTCTGGCTTGCTCTTGAAAAGAAGTACAAAACTGAAGATGCTGGGATGAAGAAATTTGTAGCCGCCAAATTTCTGGACTTTAAGATGGTGGACAGTAAAACTGTCATAAGTCAAGTCCAAGAGTTGCAAGTGATTATTCATGATCTCATTGCTGAAGGTATGATCCAAATTAATGCTCATATTAGAAGTATTAATTATCCTATTAATAATAAATTTCTCATTGAAGGTTTGGTCATCAATGAGGCGTTTCAAGTGGCTGCGGTAATTGAAAAGTTACCACCTTTGTGGAGAGACTTTAAGAATTACTTGAAACACAAGCGCAAGGAGATGTCACTCGAAGATCTCATTGTTCGTTTGAGGATCGAGGAAGACAACAAGATTGCGGAGAAGAAGGTTGCTCGTGGAAGTTCAACAGTAATGGGAGCAAATATCGTTGAGACAAATGATGCACCAAAGAACAACAAAAGGAAGAAACCTTCTGGACCAAACAATCAGCCGAAAAAGAAGAAATTCAAGGGGAATTGCCGCAACTGTGGTAAATATGGACACAAGGCTGTAGACTGTCGTGCCCCAAAGAATGCCAAAAATAATAAAGGTCAAGCAAACATGGTAGAAGATACTATTTCCCAAGGAGTGCAAGAGATAGATCTTTGTGCAATGATTTCTGAGTGTAACTTGGTAGGAAATCCGAAAGAATGGTGGATTGATTCTGGAGCCACCCGCCATGTTTGTGCAAATAAAGATGCGTTTACTAGCTATGCTCCCGCTGGACCTAATGAGACACTCTTCATGGGAAATTCTGCAACAGCAAAGATTGAAGGTTATGGCAAGATAGGCCTAAAAATGACCTCGGGCAAGGTTGTGACTCTCAACAATGTTCTTCACGTTCCAGAAATACGTAAGAACTTAGTGTCAGCTTCACTTCTCGTCAAGAACGGGTTTAAGTGTGTTTTTGATGCTGATAAGGTTGTATTAACTAAGAATGATAGTTTTCTAGGAAAAGGTTACCTATGTGAGGGCCTTTTCAAGCTGAATGTAATGACTGTTTCTATCAATAATAAAGTTCAAGCTTCTTCTTACTTACTTGAGTCAAATGAATTATGGCATGCACGTTTGGGACATGTTAATTATAAAACCTTGCGGAAAATGATAAATATGGAAGTATTGCCTAAATTTGAATGTGATAAATCAAAATGTCAAATATGTGTTGAGTCTAAATTTGCGAAACATCCTTACAAATCACTTGAAAGGAATTCCGAACCTTTAGACTTAATTCATACGGATATTTGTGATATGAAGTCAATACCATCTCGCGGTGGAAAGAAGTATTTCATAACTTTTATTGACGATAGCACTCGTTACTGCTACGTTTATTTACTTAGTAGTAAAGACGAGGCTATAGATGCATTCAAGCAATACAAAAATGAAGTTGAAACACAACTTAACAAAAGAATAAAAATGATAAGAAGTGATAGGGGCGGTGAATACGAATCTCCTTTTGAACAAATATGTTTGGAATATGGCATTATTCACCAAACTACTGCCCCTTACGCGCCACAATCTAATGGGATTGCGGAAAGAAAAAATAGAACTTTAAAGGAGATGATGAATGCCTTGTTGATAAGTTCGGGTTTACCCCAAAACTTATGGGGGGAAGCTATTCTTACAGCTAGTCGAATACTTAATCGTGTACCCCACAGCAAAACACAATCCATTCCATATGAAAAGTGGAAGGGAAGAAAGCCAAGCTTGAATTACCTCAAAGTGTGGGGGTGTTTGGCAAAGGTACAAGTTCCTAAACCTAAAAGGGAAAAGATAGGACCAAAAACCGTTGATTGTGTTTTCATAGGATATGCCAAGAATAGTAAGGCATATCGTTTTCTGGTTTATAAATCAGAAAATCCTGACATTCATATTAATACGGTTATGGAATCAGATATTGTTGAATTCTTTGAAAATATATATCCGTATAAAAGTGAATGTGAATCGTCAAGTGTCAGCACGAAACGACCAAGAGAAGGTACAAAAGAAAGTATGCCAAATAATGATAATCCAAGACGTAGTAAACGTCAAAGGACATCTACTTCTTTTGGACCAGATTTTATGACTTTCCTATTGGAAAATGAGCCTCAAACTTATAAAGAAGCAATGGCTTCTTCAGAGTCTCCATATTGGAAAGAGGCAGTCAATAGTGAGATTGAATCCATTTTAAGCAACCACACATGGGAGTTGGTTGATCTTCCTCCTGGGAACAAACCTTTAGGTTACAAATGGATTTTCAAAAGGAAAATGAAAGCTGATGGTACTATTGACAAATACAAGGCTAGACTGGTCGTTAAAGGTTATAGACAAAAAGAGAGCCTTGATTATTTTGATACATACTCTCCGGTAAGCAGAATTACATCCATACGGATGCTAATAGCTTTGGCCGCCGTGTATAATCTTCAAATCCATCAAATGGACGTAAAGACAGCCTTCTTAAATGGAGATTTGGAGGAAGAAATCTACATGGAACAACCTGAAGGGTTCGTGGTTCCTGGGAAAGAAAAGAAGGTATGTCGACTTGTTAAGTCTCTTTATGGACTAAAACAAGCACCTAAACAATGGCATGCGAAATTTGACAGTACAATGTTGTCAAATGGCTTCCAAATTAATGAGTGTGATAAATGTGTTTACATTAAGAACACTCCAAATCATATAGTCATTGTTTGTCTATATGTGGATGACATGTTAATAATGAGTAAAGATATTGCTGACATCAATGCTACTAAGCGTATGCTAACTAGCAAGTTTGATATGAAAGACTTGGGAGTTGCGGATTTAATCTTGGGTATTAAAATTCACAAAACTCCTCAAGGTTTGGCATTATCTCAAACTCATTACATTAGAAATGTCCTGGAAAAATTCAAGTATTTAGACTTCAAAACTTCAAAGACTCCAATTGATGTTAATCTTGCCTTTACAAAGAATAAAGGACAAAGCACGTCTCAACGAGACTACGCTAGAGTGTTGGGAAGTCTAATGTACATCATGAATTGTACACGACCAGATATAGCTTGTGCTATAAGTAAACTGAGTCGATACACAAGTAATCCTGGACAAAATCACTGGATGGCTATGAAACGAGTTTTGGGTTATTTGGAGTACACCCAAGACTATGCTTTGCACTATGATAAGTATCCCGCTGTTATAGAAGGATATTGTGATGCAAATTGGATCACCGGCTCAAAAGAATCAAAATCCACAAGTGGATATATTTTCACAATAGGTGGAGGAGCGGTAACTTGGAAATCATCCAAACAAACCTTGCTTGCTCGCTCTACAATGGAGGCTGAGTTCATAGCTTTGGATAAAGCCGGTGAAGAAGCTGAATGGCTCCGAAACTTCTTGGAAGACATTCCATTTTGGCCTAGGCCGTTGACACCTATATGTATACATTGCGATAGTCAATCGGCAATATCGAGGGCTGGGAGCCTTATGTATAATGGTAAAAATCGTCATATACGACGAAGACATAAAACCATTAGACAACTTATCTCTAGAGGAATTATCACAATTGACTATGTTAAGTCAAAGGATAATGTATCGGATCCACTTACTAAAGCTTTAACTAGAGATGATGTTGAGAGATCATCAAGAGGAATGGGACTATGGCCGAGGACAAGTCGTCATGGCGGTAACTCTACCTAGAAGACTGGAGATCCCAAGATCTAGGTTCAAGGAGCTCAAACAAAGTTGTGCACGACCGCTCCAACATTGTCAAACAACTCAACCCATCCTCTTAATAAGACAATGTTTAGTACCAAGGATAAAACGTTAAAGACGGTTTTTAATGATTATCTAAGTTTGATACGGGGTTTGTCAAACAGTGTAGATCTACGGGATTACACGTTTAGAAATCACCTATGTGAGTGTGAAGTGGAAGCCGCTTCAAGGAGAATTCTGTAAGGCCAATTCTCTACGCACTCATGAACCAGGCGATGTTCATGGCTGAAACGAACACAACAATGAGAACCAAAAATGGTCAAGGATTAATTGTGTGACATATGTTGTCTAGGTATACACCAAAGTTCGACGGTTCAAAGATATCAAATCTACCGATTGACCGAGTATATCCGATATATGTTCACTACGGAAAGTTCAAAGGGAAACCCACTTATCCAGATGCAATTAATTCTTACTTGCAAATCACATAGTTTTCTGCATGTTTTCTTCATATAGCCATTCCCCATTCATGTGGGGGATTGTTGGGTTTAAGGTAAAGTGGTGTGAATGGGAAATGAAATAAATATTAATATTTTATATTAATATTTGATATGGAGCCGTTTTCGTAACGAAATTAAAAAGTGGACTATTTATGCAAATATTCCAAAGGTGGGCTGCTGTAAAGTTATTCCAAATGAAAGGGTGCTTTCATTGAACAGCCACTTTGAAGGCTGCCTTTCATGAACAGCTACTTCACCAATGAAAAGGTGCCTTTTCATTGAACAGCCACCTTGAAGGCTGCCTTTCATGAACAGCCATTTCACCAAAAGACACCTTCATGCCTTTTCACTCCAAATCTTGTGGCTATAAATAGAGAGGCATTTTGCCTCATTTTAATCATCCAAAAATTTCATACTCTCTCTCTCATTATTTTTTGCATTTGTTTTCAAAACAAAAGTAAGTTCTGAGTCAGTGTGATTTGCTACCATTATTTGAGTTCGCTGTTCACTGTGATTTGAATTACCGCTATCACAGTGAGGATAATTCCATTCTATCCTGGGAGAAATTAATCCACAAACCTTGGGTAACTGTGAGGGGATTAGATTTCTTAAGGACAGGCAGTGTATACTGTTGGCTTGGAATTTTTCTACTTCATCTTATTTCTGTTTTGGTCATTATCGAAAGTGCAGACAAATAACAGAATTGGCAACGCTAATCCAAGTTTAGCACCGAGGGAATGCCATAAGCAGTAATGAGAGAATTATTTTTCAAACTTTGGCTATACCAGTTCTTCCAACTATCAAGAAGATTTTTGTATTTAGATAATATTTTCATTGTAATTCTTCTTAAAAGTGGCTAAGAACGAACATATAATTGGCTAGTCAAATGAATAGGCCATGCAATTTTACTTGGACCAACGTAATTATCATCACGAAACAAATGAAGATAACTCTTGGATAAGGATTGCTTCCAGAATTTCAAACCTTTTCATCAACTCACACAGTTAAGCGTCCCTTTTAACCAATGAAAATAACTCTCAGGGGGATTTAAATTTTCTATCATGTATATCTTCTCCTTGAGTTGTAGTCAGATAAGGAGATTCGTAAGGCCAGAGTGACCTATAAAAGCAGCTTACTACTTCTCATATTTTGCAATTGAAGCTTATAGATTGCATCATTGTCCTCTCGCCTATCTCATATAGTAGTTCACGAAGATATAGCAGCAAAGATACGAAGAACTTATTTATCTCTTACGGAAATATGTCCATCGACGACGAGGAAGCCGAAAAAGGATGTAGAGCTTGATGTTGTATGCTGGACTTTGTATCAAAAGAAGCGATCCCTGGCAACTGAGTGGCGGAGGAGATGACTTCAAGGCTGCACTCTACTGGAAGGTCGCTTCACTTTGTTGTTGTTTTTCTTAATGATTTTCTTTTTGTTGGTAGGTTGTCTGATTTAGGAGGGTTTTGAGGCACCACCCATGCGTTTTATGGAGATGGTGATATAGCATAGTGGTCCTTCAGCTCAATAGCACACCACAACATTATGCATCTATTGCTACAAAATATATCGTAGCTAAATATGAAAATTTTCATAACTAAACATTTTAGCCATAATATTTTTCTTTCGTAGCATTCCTAAAGGTAGAGTGGCTAAAAGTTAGCCACAGATTTTACATGTCCCGTGGCTAAGACTTAATACTTATTACCATAAAACTTTTTTTGTTGTAGCTATAATTACAATTTTTTTTGCCACGAATAATACCATCATAGCAAATGACTTTATTATTTTTCCACGAGAAACAAAACTTGTAGCTTTCTTTATTACTGTAGCCATAGCAAAAACTTGTAGCTATATATTGTAACAAAAAATAATAATAATTTTCTTTGGAAATTCTCAAATACACACACACCAACTAACCTTTAATTAACTATTATCTATACTACTTAATATTATTCAATTGTATATTAATTACTATTACTACTAACTACATGTTCTTCTAATAAACATATGTCATCAAACTTCGTTGGTTGGTTCTTGAAACAGACAACACAAATGAAGAGTTCAATCACTTTATGTCTGAGAAACTCTCAAAGGCCACTTACATGCCCGGCATCCTATCGTCGTTGTGCCACTTATAAAGTCATAAATTCGTTGGTTGTTAGCCGTGGGAACTGGTTTGTTTTCTTTTTATCTTCCAATTGTCAATTGGATATATTAAATTTAAGTATTTAAAAAATAGAATGCCCTTTTTAAAAAGTTTTTAGATAAAAACGATTATAAAAATATTGTTTTAGTCAACTAGTATTAGATGTAAATAATTTAAGTAAATATATGCTAAATGTAATTACATCATTTTATGGTTGGTTAGAATCAGTGGCGTAGCTAGAAATTTTTTCAAGGGTGTTCAAGTTTCAAAAAAAAAAAAAAAAATCAAATTGTATAAGTTGGGACTTGATCCTAGGTTGTTTAGCTTAATTTGAACACCCCGAAGCACTATCAGTAGTTTCAAGGGTGTTCAAAACGTAATATTTAGTCATAAATAGTTAAATTTAATATATCTACACGATATAATTTTTCGGCGAAGAGTGGTCACCTAACCACCCTACCTTCAAGGTAGCTCCGCCACTGGTTAGAACTTGTTACATCAATTATTTATAGTTTCATTTTATCTTATAAATAAAAATATGACAATTATAATATTTAAATTATTTCCATTAAATTTAGAGATAAAACTGAAAAAAATATATTTCCATTCCTTCTTTTAGCAAAATTGAATTAACAATATGAGATAATAGCTAAAAAAATATAATTAATAGAAGTGTTAAACTATTTGTAAAATATAATAAAGTCTTAATAAAATAAAAAAATATAAATAATATTTAACTAAAAAAGACTTAGTTATTTGGATTATAATTAAAATTCACATGAAAATTATTATAGTATTAAATTATCATAATATAAACCGTTTTTCTTAATTCTCATATTTCAAATTATTAGATTCTAAAATTTTACTAAAAATATTACGGAAGTATAAAGAGCATTTATAATACCAAAAATTCACACAATTAACTCCAATTAACTTGAGATTGAAGTTTATTGCCGTTGTAGTGTTTAATTAGATGTATGATAACTATTAAGTTATTAAGATAGTAATAGACGTTACCATTACTAATAAATATTATGCTTGTTTAGATAATTTTAAGTAGCAATTAATAAATTAATCATATACTTAATTTTATTGCTCAAATAGCTACATAGTTATTTAAATGTTTGAAATAATTTTACAAATCTCACTGACATTTTAACTTATATCGGGAACTTAAGTAATAGTTTCAAATGAGACGAGATCTCCTTCATGTATACAAACTATACCCAATTATCAGTTTAATTAATGTATGATTAGATTTATGATAATATATTAGTAATTGAATTAGTAAAGGACCATATCATTATAATTTTTCTTCTTGTAATAAAATAAGCATATCATATTATACATGCTTATAGTAATTTAAATTTTAATTATTAATTATTCACGTTAATTTGATGTCATTAATTATAATTTTTATTTCAACTCTGAATATAAATATAAAATCATATAATCGATATCAAATATTATTGAAATGAAATAAAATGAAAGATAAGTTTGATAAGAGAAAGAATTGAGTTGATAATCATGGTGCCACAAGTATACAAATGATCTATTATTGAAGTTTATATTTTGCATTTTAGTCTTTGTTATTCAAAAACTTGTATATAATTATTTTATTATTTTGTATGACAAATAATCGTAGATATTAAGCCAATTACTGTGATGTTCAATTTTTTATAATTTGAGAAAATACATTCATTTAACTAGTTACAATATTTTTTCAATAATTTAGGATAATGTTACTATAACTCAAATGTGCGGCAAACACTTGTGAATAGTTATGGAAATTTATTATATCAATAACTTCGTGGCTATTGAGCCAAGGGTCTATCGAAAACAACCTCTCTACTTCAGTTGAGGTAGAAATAAGGTCTGTGTACACCTCACCCTCCCCATACCTTACTTGTAGGATCATATTGGATATGTTGTTGTAATAACTTTGTGGCTATTAAATCAACTATTGCCACAAGTACTATATAAGTTGAAGAAGAAATGATCATCTAGCTACAATTTTTTGTTTTAAATTATTTTTCGTGGCTAAAATAATATTATAACTGCAAATATTTCACGGACGTGGCTAAATCTTATAATTAGCTACGACATTTATTGTAGCAATAAGTCTTTATTTGTATTGTAGTTGCCACAAATTTTTACAATTTGAAGCAACATATTTGAATAACTCAATTATTTTGTCACAACTAATTTATGGTGGCTAAAAGGTGATTATTGCTACAGTAACTTTAAATGCGTGATAAAAGCTTATTTTTAACTACTGAATCTTATCGTAGCAATTAATTTGTAGCTGTTTAGGATGTTATTACCACGAAAGTTAGCAACTATAGCAGAAATGAGGAATTAGCTTTGTCAATTTCATTTTTGTGGCTATGAAATTTTATGAAATTATAAATAGCCACGAAACCTTAATTTTTGTAGCTAATGCTAGGCATTAGCTATGATATTCATATTCATAGCTAAGAATTTGTAGCTATAGATGTATTTTGTTGTAGTGGCTACTCACTAGTGAAGGAGAAGGTCTTTCTTTCAATGTTGGTGGTATCGGTATCTCAATAACACAGAAGCTTTTCTTAGTGACAACTTGGAGTTTTTCCCTTCACAAGTTTTCAGCTTGCAGCAATGACGACCAATTACTTGGAGAGGTCGACTTCCTAGTAGCTTTGCAATTTAAGTGAGACACTATTTGGTGTGGCCCTCGTGCTGTTCTGTAGCTTTTGGCGAGAAACCACTTGAAGCGTCCTCCTCCTTCACCTTGACGAAGAGTACATGGTGGCGTCCTCCGTCCCAGTGAGTCATTTGTCCCAGCTTTGGTGACCGAATAGATGAATCACTTTGTTCAAACAACAAAGCAAAGAAGTACAACATCCCATCCTTGTAGCTTGGTGAGAATGATAACTGGAGCGATTATTTCCCATCCTCGGCCAGAAAGATGTGGCATATCTCCTTCTTATGAGTTGAAAAAAGAAGGCATGGAGGTTTCACCCTTCAAGGTTCTTCAACAAGAGAGCACTTGCGGCGTCTTCATTTTTTTGGCTATGACAAGAGACTACTTAGAAATTTCTCCTTCGCAGTGGAGTTGCAATCCTGCAACCATGGAGACAAACTACTTGGAGTGTCCCTTCTAGTGATGCTTTGCAATTTGGCGAGGCTACTTGGCACAACCTCTTGTTGTTTTGTAGCTTTGGCCGAGGAACCACTTGGAGCATCCTCTTTGTAGCTTTTTGGCTTTGGCGAGACATCATCAGGAGCAGTTTATTCCATACTTGGTGTACTTGGAGATCCTCATGGTAGCTTGGCACATAGAGAATCCTCTTGCAATTTAGAGACAACGCACATGGCGAGTTTCGTCCCTGCTTTGGCAAAGAAGTCGATGAATCATTAGCTTCTTCCGTTTGACGAAGATGTGCATGGATTGTCAATTTGTGCTTTGGTGTGAACAACCTCATCTTGAAATTGGCGAAGAGCATCGCGCGGGTGCGTCCCATCCTTCAAGCTTCGGAGTGGAGCTACATCTTGTAATCTTCAATAATGTCGATCAGCAAGGAGTGACGAAACGTTGAACAACAACGTCGAACATCATCCTCAACTTTAAGAGAAAATCTTTTATTCTCCGATGACATTTGTTTGGAGACTTTCTCTCTTCCTTTTTTTTTGGTTGCTTTTGCAGGAATATTGAAGGATTTCAGCTTCTTTACGTGATGTTTATTTTCATTCAATATCACAGCTGGTCGGACTTGAAGCTTTATACTATTGGTTTGGTCTGCCAAGATATACCATGCTGCCTATATAGCCCTGAAGTGATGGCTTTGTTGTACACCATGTAGAGTTATAAGTATTATTTTCTACCGAGTCGAATCTTCATGGCATCAAAACAGATCAAGCTCACAGAATAAAAGCACATGCCATTTTTTTCTTGCTCATAGATGGTCTTTCAACTTAGCGCGTTTGTAGCAGAAAATCTATATATCAGTGTAGGAGCATCAGAACTACAAGCGTCTTGATTCTATGTAATCAAAACACAGAGGCTTACAATATATTCAAAATCAGCGAAAAGTTCCTTCAGAATTAGCCAGAATCCACTCTTGAAGATGATCTCCATGTCCAGCATTTTCTTTTTACCTTACAGCTTGGTGCACTCTCGCTGAAAAATTCATATCTCGAGATAGGAATGTCCAAATTGCATGACATTTGGGCCGAAGGAATCTACATTTAGAGGCCTACAATTTATGAAGTTTTCGTGACAGAAATCACTACTGATTTGCAATAGTAATTTGCTGAATTTGAGCAACAAGTCTGCAATTCTGATTTTCAGTTTTGCGCGCTTACACCAAAATAATTGTTTCTTGACGTTGGGAAGTCTGATTCGGTAGCTTCTTGATTCTGTAGATCTGTAACTTTAGGAGCTGCAATGTACCAAAAAAATCGAAGCCAAAAAACTTGTGGATTAGTCAGAATTAGTTTTTGAAGCCGATGAAACTGTCTGCCATGTTGACTTGACAGCTCCAAGCGATTTTGCAAAAAAAATCATATCTTGAGATAGGAGTGTGCAAATTGCAAGCCGTATGTGCCATTAGAAAGAAGACTCACCTAACTATAGCATATCTAAAAACTAAGGTCTTCATTCTATCCATATTTGTACATTTTTGCTACTGAAATCAGTTCTGTATTTTGACACTTTAAAGCTTTGAGCATCTTGAAGGAAAAACTATATCTTCTTGTAGGAGCGTCGAAATTCCAAGATGCTTTCTCCATTCAAAAGAGGACTCTTGGAGCTATAATATATCCGAAAATCAGATACTTATGCCACCCCGATTGTTACAGTTTAATATTTGAAATTAATCAAGATATATGTCAAGTTGACACACAGAATTGCGCAGGCTCACGGAAAAATTCACATCTCAAGATACAAGCATCGAAATCAGAAGCCGCTTGATCGTGCAGAAACTAGACTCAGAGAACTACATTCATACCAAAGATCAAAGTTTAATTCATTCTGCATCAATACAGAAAAATCTTGGAAGTCGCTATTGCGATCTGCATGATTTGACTTTGTGCTGCTATTTCATGAGGTCTTCTTTTCTATTGAATCTTTTTTAATTCTTTTGCAGGCTTTTGCGAGAGTATAAATGATCTCATTTTTAGGCTAAAATGGGGCATGAGACGTCACTCATACATTTTGGAATTTTCTGCAACAGACAAAATCTCTAAACAAAAGGAAAATCTCAAAAGATGTCATTGTAGATTGATGAAGAATTACTCAAGAGCATTCCATTCTTCGAGATTTTGTCTAATAACTGTCCTTGCAACTTAGCAAAGAAGTTCATTGAAACGTCCTCTTATCGCAACTTTGACATGGGGTAACTCTTTCTGGAAGCTTGGTGAAGAAATGCACAGGGCATCTCAACCTTCAACTTTAATTTTATGGAAGAGCACCTGAAACATCCACTTCTTTCGGTCATGATAGATGATTTTGAGTGAATAGGCGATGCCCTCAGCTATATTACAGAGACTCCTGTCTCGCTGATGCTCATTTTTCCTATGGATCTGGTGCAAGTAGATCTTCCACACATAAAATCGTCCTTTATCTGAAGTTTTAAATACTTGAAAGAGGCTTCAAGACAAGTCAACGACAATCTTGCCTTCAAATTATCTTCAGAACTTAGACTTCTTGTATTAGAATGATGCCTTATTTCTTTGTATCTTTTCTTTGAATCATCGATGTATCAAATTCCCTCAATATTGAAGAAATAGAATATTTTTTCACTTTAATGCAAATTGTCTTCTCTTTTCATTTTTGGCTCGCATTTATCTACAATTGAATGAATCAATGTATAACCACCAATTTAACTTCAATTATCACATAGCCCTTTGATTTGAATTTTTTTAAACTCATGAGACTGAACTTAGAATAAAATTCTAAGTTGCCTACGTACCTCAGCGAAGACGATCAAGTGATAACGTAGTTCAGATTAAATGAATTTTTTCTTTTGGCCGTGCACAGTTTATACTCTTGCGGGCCAGGAGTAACTTGCAGTTTTATGCTCGTGCTTCAAGGAGCGTATTCTTCCATTGGCTATTTGATAGAGACTTCTTCTTCCAATAGGATATCTCCTTGACGAGCTAAATTCATGACTTTCTCTTTGAAGATAAAGTACTTTTCGATAGGATGACCAATCAATCGGTGATACTTGCAGTAATTTGGATCATCAGTGTTGGCAGCTTCATTGGGTCATTTCATTTCAGGAAGTTCAATGATCTTCAATTTGAGGAGTTCATCAAACATAGCAGGAACATCGGAATCCAAGAACGGATACTCACTTTCTTGTAATTCTTTCAAAGTCAAATTTTGACTTGATTTGTTTTGCATGAAAGTCGTCTTCCCATTTTTCTTCTCACTTGCTTTCGTGGTGACCTCCAAGGGAGAAGTGTTGATATACATGGATTCTTTGATTTCATAATCGGATGCAAACTTTCCCCCTTTCTCAATTTTTTGCTTGTCTTCACCTTTATGAAGCTTGCAGATAGGCGGCCCATGATTTCCACTTGCACCCATGCTTAGCTCCATATCATGTGCACGACTGGCCAACTCTTCAAATGTTTTAGGCTTTATACCTTAAAGATGTAGCGGAGGCCCCAATGCATCCTTTGAATGCACATTTCAATGCTAGACGTTTCAATAAGGAAATCTTTGCAGTTCGGGCTCAAGCTCCTCCAGCGATTGATAAAGTCAATGACTGGTTCATCCTTCAACTGGCGAGAATTTGTAAGTTCAACCATACTGACGATACGCCTTGTGCTATAGAAGCGGTTGAGAAATTCTTGCTCCAGTTGCTCCCAATTGTATATGGAATTAGGCTCAAGATCTGTGTACCAATCGAAGGCATTTCCTTTGAGAGATCAGATAAACTGCTTGACGAGATGATCACCATAAGTCTCAGCACTGTTGCACGTCTCAACGAAGTGCACTAAATTTCCCTTACCGTCGAAGTACCAGTAGGCATCTTCAAGTTTTCAATTCTTTACGTGTAAGGTTTATCATACGTGAGCGAAGATTTGGCTTGTGGCTCCACTTTATCTTTTATTGCCCATTATGAAGTCGCTCAATTGATTAATTTGAATCAGGCCTTCCGAAGACACTTGAATCTCCTCAGACATAATCGTTTGCCTTGTAGAGGATTCTCCTTTCTCTTTTGCTTCAGGAAGCTCCGCAGGTGTCCGGCTTGATTCTCCCTCTGATACGCTGCCAAAATTTTCTTCTAGCTTGGCAATCTGAGCGTCACGGTCTTTCATACATTTTGTTAGGCCTTCGACTGCTTTAGACAAGATTGCAATTTGTTCTTCTATGTTAGTCATCTTAGTGTTCTTGAAGTTTGAAGAGAAGAGATGAGAGGTAGAGAGGTCCCACTGGGCATGCCAAATTTGTAACAACAAATTTCGAAGTCTAGAAAATACAAGACAAGAAATAGTGTAACAAAATTTTGTATTAGAGTGTCACTAATTTTATAAATGACGTCCTCTGATTCTTCTCCTCACGAACTTTGGTTCAAGGGTTTGGAAGCTTGATCTTGAACTTGATGAACTTTGAATTTGATTTCAAGAAGCTTGATCTTGGATTTGTTGTGCCTCATGAATACTTTGACGTCCGCCACAAACAAGATTTGAGATCAACTGCCACGAACAGATGATTTGAACTCACGCACGCCGAATCTTGATTTGAACAGGGACGTAGATCGTGGCCTCCATTGTTAAACTTGAACAAGGACGTAGATCGTTGCCTCCATTTGTTGAACTTGAATAGGGACGTAGATCACAGACGTAGAAGAAGACTTTGAAAGCTTTCCTTCGGAGCTTCTTTGATTGCCTTTCAGTTTGCTTGATGTGCTTTGTTTTGCCTCCTTTGATGTTCTTCTTGATGATCTCCCCTAGATGTCCTTCTCCTTGCTTGATCTTCTTAGGTAGTTCCTTATTTATAGTGGTGAAATAGGAGAGTTGTGATTTAGCGAAACTTATTTTCTTTAATTTGATTGGTCGGTCTGAAATTGCTAACCAATCTTGGATAAGCTATCATTTGGATAGCTAGAACTTATCACTTGTACACTTGGCGTACTTCTATTGGTTATTTTATCTGACTTGGCGCCACGTAATTTGACATGTGCTATTATATTTTATTTGAATTTAGGAATGTGTGAAAATCATTTACACCCCTCAACTTTACTCTAAAAATCAAGTTCCCCCACAACTATGAAAAATTAATCATTCTCCCCCTTTTTTCTCGAATAATCTTTCAAAATACCTACTTTGCCCTCTTGATTATCAAACTTTTATTTTTCTTCTTTAATAAAATAATTTTTTTATTTATTATGAACTAACCTATGAAATGAATAATCATTAATTTCAAAATAGAGAAAGAGTAAGAAATAGTAATCACACATATTTGTAAATCACGCCAGTAATGACATAAAAATAAAATATATATATAAAATGTTAGATTAAAACTAAATTTTTTATATGGGTAATTTTAATAGAAATCGAACTCAAATTTAGTTAATCACACAATTGAATATAAAATGAAGTGAACTGATAATCGTATACTTAATGCATGCAATACATGAAAACGATAGTAAATTAGCGATAGATTTCGCAACAAATTCAAAATATCATATATTTATACTTACTTAAATTTTAAATTATAATAATAATAATTATGATAATTACAATTCAAAAATTTATATACAAAATAGAGAATAAGAAAAAAAAGTAAAGTTTAAACAAATATACATACACATAAATAGAGAAAAAGAGACAATGAGAAATTCATTATGTATGTCGAATTATAGATACATATATAGTGCACTTAATGCTAAAATACTAATTAAAAATAGCATTATATTTGTAATTAGTTCATGAAAATATTATACTCTTTATAATATTAATGAAACAAAATTACTATAATAAAATATATTTTGTTTTAAATTATAGATATAACATTATGGTTAAATAATTATATCCTAATATAAAAATAGAGCACATAAATGATGAATGAAAATTTTAAGGGCAAAATAGATATTGTACACGATGAAGAAGGGAGAATGATCAATGCTCATAATTGAGGGAGGAACTTAATTTTTAGAGCAAAGTTGGGGAGTGTAAATGATTTTCACCCATTTAGGAATTAATCCAAATTTATTATGGATTTAATTCACCAAAATTTAAATGCCTACAATGAGTTTTAGCTTCTTCCTACTGATGGTCACAATTAAATAAAATATGCAAAGAACAAACTTAGAACGTGAGGAAAGCTGTATGTTTCTGTTTAATTAGGGGTACTTTTGCCCAATTTATTAGAGAGTGGTTAAAATTCAACTAATTTTAAAATGATGACTGCGCCTCATTGAGCAATGTAAATAGTAGTTACTGATCAATATCTCACTATAAATTTCGCGTACAAGCCTGTTTTGTAAAAATTTAGTCACGTAGTCTGTTTTGACCATGTTAAATGAATACTGGCCAGCGATGTAAAATTGTTTGAAGGCTAGCCACTTCCGAACAAATCACAGTATAAATACTGGGGCTTTGAACAAATTTTGTTCAAAGCCCCAGTACTTATACTGGGAAGCTTCAGTAAACTAACCCCAGTATAAAATACTGGGGCTTTGAACAAGTTTTGTTCAAAGCCCCATTATTTTGTTATGAGACTTGGTATAAAGCTTCAGTCCCCATAACAAAATGCTGGGGCTTCGAACAAGTTAGTTCAAGGTCCCATTATTTTGTTATGAGATTATTTTGTTATGGGACTTCTTCAGTCCCATAACAAAATACTTGGGCTTTGAACAAAACTTGTTCAAAGCCCAAGTATTTTATTATGGGACTAGTCTGAGGTATTTTTCCAACGCTAATGGAGCTTAAGTATGCGCGCGAATTTTTGGCTATTCTTCAATGAATTTCGAAACGGTGGATAGTCCCCAATGAGCGCGTCCAAAAATGGCTACTGATCAAAATTACCCGCCTGTTTTGCAGGTAAAAATTTGACCCCATAGCCTATCTGCGGCACATTAAGTGAAAACTAATCAGAATTTCAAAACTTTTTTAAAGCTAGCCAGATTTAAAAACAAGGGAAAACTTAAGTATCTTATACTGGGATTTTGAACTAAAATTTTCAAAACCCCCATTATAATGTACTTGGACTTTAAAAAATTTTAGTTCAAAAGTCACAGTACAAAATACTTGGGAATTGCTAATATGAAATCCAAATATAAAATATTTGGACTTTGAAAATTTATTTCAAAAGTCCCAGTACAAAATACCTAGGTCTTCAAATACGAAGCTCCAGTAAAATTCCCTAGGAATTTGAACTAAACCCCAGCAAAATTTATTGGATATTACTGGGGTTTAGTTCAAAATTTCAGAATGTAGTTCTGTGGCTAGTCTTAAAAAATGCATATTTTTAAAATCTGACTACTTTCTAAAAGTTTATAATTATTGACCGATTCTCTTTAAGTGATGTAAAAACTGGCCAGTCATCAAAATATTTGTTTTGCATTCCTCTTTAGTTTTGAGCTAATTTTTACAAAATTGTTACAAGAATATCCGGTCAAGGAATTAATAACTCATATAGTCATTCAAGTTATGATAATTAGTGAGAAAAGTCACTTTTATATTTTTAGTATCAACAAAGCCACTCATGTTTGTCCATATATCTCAAAAGGTCACTATGGCCTAAAACTTCACCTTTCTCTCACTAGAAAGATGACGTGGCATGCCATGTCACCCTACTAAACTTTTAAATGTGATTATTCAATCTATGAATTTTTGCAGGATGCACTATTGTTTCTTAAATTATCTCTGTAGCATATAAATAATAGTTACTCAATAGATATTTTCTATCACCAAATAATATATATATATTTTTTAACAAGTTAAGTATGCTCCCATTAATTTATCCGATAAAACTTACTTGATAGATTTTTTTTTAATTGTAAGATATATTGAATTGAGGAGAATAAAAAGGTAAAAGAATTGATGTGAAAAAGAATAAACTTTTATTCGTTAAATAGTTTCCTTCATTATATAAAAATTAGAGGAATCACATTTATTGAAGGATCGAAAGAAAAAGTTGGTTTGTGAGGTGACAAAATAACAAGCTTAAGATTTTTCTTAAGATAAAAAAAATTCTAAGTAAAAAAAGAAATTAATCATAAAAAATCTAAATTAAGATGTTTGAAACCTTTATTAAGTGATTTTTTTATTGAGTTATAAGTTTCATTTATTTACACCAGCCTTTTCATGCCTTTGTCCTTCAAATCAAATATTCTTTGTTCCAATAATTTTTATTTGTCTGGTAAATACTAATTGAGTAGGTTTTTTATTAGATAAATAGGAAAAAAATTACTTGGTAAAAAAAATGAGAAAATATTATTTAGTAATAATCAAGTAAACTGATCTGCTGCAAAGTTTGTACTAAAACAACATCAAAATTTTGCAAAAACTCATAAATGAAATGATCATATTTGAAAGTTTAGTATAGATGACGCGACATGCCACGCCATCTTTCTAGTGAGAGGAAGATGAAGATTCTCTTTATTCCCATTCACAACAAAATTGTGAAGTTGAGCTTATCTGTAAACTTTTTTTTTTAACTGTAAACTTTTTGATTTAAAATTGAGCCAAAAAAAGATCAAATTTTAGGTTTAAACTAAAAGGCTAAAGTTAGTTTAAGCTAGTCTCAACTTCTGTTCAATGGTCTGAAGATAGCAAATCTGGACTAAGTGGTTATTCCCTCTCAAATTTCTTGTAGAAAGTAACTGCAATTTAAATGGCAAGAAAAAAGAGATTTCTACATAAAAGTACAAGTTTTAGAAGTAAATTACTAAACATAACAATATTTTATCAAAATTACCCATTATAGAGGAAAGGAAAAGTTAATTACAAAACAAGAAAAAACATAGCAATATTTTACCATAACATAGCAAACCCTTATATTCTTCCTCTTATTTGCCCCAATATCACTTTTCCTCCTCCCATTTCCCTCAATCCCACCATTTTCTCAAATTTCACTTTTAATCCTCTCATTTCCCCTAATTTCACTTTTCCTCCTACCATTTCCCCCCATTTTCACTGTATCTAATTATTTCTGCATCTTTTCAGCATTGTATCTGCGTGTTTCAAACTGTTTCTGCATCCTTTCAGCACTGTATCTGCGCTGTTTTCTGCATTATTTCGGTACTATATTTGTGCTGTTTCAAACTGTTTCTGCATCGTTTCAGCACTGTATCTGTGCTGTTTCAAGCTGTTTCTGCATCGTTTCAGCATTACATCTGCGCTGTTTCAAACTATTTCAGCGTTGTGTCTGCACTATTTTTGCTTCGTATCGAACTGTATCTACGCTGTTTAAAGTTGTTTCAGCACTGTATCTAACTGTTTCTGCATCGTTTTATTCTCTCAAGATGTGCTCTCTAACTACACTACTGTCGCACCCACCTTTTACCTAACTCAGAATGAGTCAAGTCTCGGGTTTGACTAGGTAACTCAGTTGAGTTGAGTTTTGGAGTCGCCACCTAATAAAGTCTTCTAAGGTGTATTAGGTCACCTAAAAATGTCTAAGGGTCAAGAGTTAACTCCGGGAAGTTATATTTCAGAGATTCTAAGGTAAGCAGTCCAAATGACTCGGGGAAGAAGGTGTTAGGCACTTCCCCAAGTCCCACGAAAAGTGGTTCCCACCCGAATTTCTAATTTTTGGATATGGAAAGACAATAGGAAAAACATGAATTGTATTTGTAAATTATTCTACTAACTTAAAGGGCTAAAATCGCAATCAGTCAAGCAATAGATTCTATTTATGCAAAACAGTCCAATGGGCAGTGATGGTTAAGTATTGGGCTTTCAAAATTTGCAGAAAATAGCTAAACCCAACGCCTAATCGCATTTTTTTCGCACAGTTATACAACCTGAAGTTCAACAGAGGTTAATTTTTAAAGAAATGTCAATAATCAGTTCATTTGTGCAAATTTCGAAATTGGATCAGTTTACAACAATAGGAAAGTTTTGAAAAATGATTTTTTAGCTTTAGATATAAACTAAATTGTGGTTAGTTTTGTCAAAAAATGTTAGCCATTCAGGGTTGGCATATTTCGGCATTAGTTGTCGAGTATTAACCTTAATGGCTATTTTACTTTTTGGGATCAATTTGAAAACATATCATATGGGGTTGATTTTTAAAAACGGGTTCACGAACGCACGCAAATGCACATAAAGGGGCTATCACACATAAATATGTATATAGACATGCAAATACATGGATAAGTGATAATAAATTTTAGAAAATATATCTAATATACTTGTATAATGGACCCCATACTTATACTCCCCATAAACACTATTAGATTAGTGTATATGAGATCAAAGTTGGAAAATATAGAGTTAAATACACACAACGGGCCAGATTTAAAATAAGTTTTGGGCCCAAATTAGTTATGCAAAGAGGGGCAGTTTAGTTTTGCAGAAACAGTCCAAAATTTAACAAGCCTTGCACATATAACCATTATTCAGTGAAATAGTCAGATTATATGTTTTTTCGCAAACAAACTGCTTGATACTTGACTTAAACGGCCATACACATTTAAACACTAAATCTTATGACCATTAGGAGGCAAAGCACCATGTTTTCACTCTTTTCTTTTTAAAAGAAGGATATGATGCAAGCACACAAAAGAGAAGGGATGAGAAAATGCCCCTGGGTGGCAAAACACACAGCCTTTGCTATGGAACCTATTTTAAGCTATACACACAGGGTAATCCTAATGAATATAAACACAAAGGGGAGTCTAAAGGATCAAAGAAGAAACAAGGAAGGTGCCCTGTGTGCACTTAGTAATAGGGGCTGTTAAGCTTATACTGGTATCAAAAGGGACCGGATATACTCTCACAAAATAACCATGAAAGCACCTGCACATAGTAACTCGGTATAGCTTAGAAAGCTATCCTAAAAAAGCTGCATATGGGGGGTTAGCAATAGGGCCAAAGAAGGCCAAAACAGTCACAGTAATGCATGGTGCACACAGATAACAAGTTTTTCAGTTTCAAAGCAAGAGGGAACAAGGAGGCACTACCTTTTTTAGTTACTTTCAGTAAACAGAAGCGGAGTAACAGTAATGAAGAGGCAGTAACTCAGCAAGAAGAACCTTCACAGATTATGTATCAAGACCTCTTTCTCAAGTTAGATCTAGAGGAGAAGAGAAGGTACTAAGCTTTTCAGAGTGAATAGAGGGAAGAAAGTGTATATGTTTCAGTGTATTGATGTCTAAGAACTATGTAGTGAATTAGAATAGTATTGGTTTATATAGGTATGATGAAGAACCCTAGTTCTAACAGGTAAAAGCCAAGGAAGGCAAGGAAATATTGTTTCCCATAGTTAGAAGGATTCAACTAAGTAAGCTTACCAAATATAGTTCAGTCAATCCCTAACTCTAAGGCAAATCAGAGTTTAAGACAATTATAGTTTCCATCCTTTACATATAGCATGGTCCAGGTTCAAAGAAATCAATTACCCAAACCTATTTTAGGCTCGAGAATAGTTAAACAGATTTGAAAAACTCTAGTTGGCATTGGATCAAGTAGGTAACCAATTTCCATTAAAGTTTCAATCAAGAATCAATTTGAAATTCTCCTAATCATGCTGAATCATATTACCTTTTAAACTTTAAGCCTAAAATCATGGAGGTTATGTATTTTGATAGGGTGTAAGGCTGAATTCACTATAACAAACAAAGATAGGCACAATCGATTCAGAATTGCCCTGGACTTTAAATTTACAGGTTAATAGGGGTAGTCTAGGATACAATTCACAATTACACTAAACTCAGGCATATGAACAATCGTGTCAGTGTATAAACCAGTGAAACAAGCAGAGAGTAACAGTTTTCATGAATTTCACTCTAACTAATCGACAAACAATAATCAATCATGCTAAAACACAAAAAGGACTAGGCAAATTTAGGTTTAATGTCTCGTAGGTCCAGAAATAATTAGAAAAGGAAAAAGGGGTTAAGAGTTACCCGTTTACACCGGAGTCGGGTCAATCCTGACCCGTCTCAATAATACACGCGCGAGGGGTATTCCCCTTCCCATGGTGGTGAAGTTTACATCCTAAACGGAGGGACCGCCGGAGTTTTGCTTCCGACGACAGAGACGAAGGTTGGGGTAGGGTTAAATTTGAACTTTGTCGAATGGGTGAATCGATGGGTGGGTTTTGTTGCGGAGGTTATGGGGAGCACGGGGGGTGATTTGTTTTTGGTTTCACCGGCGAAAATGGCCGGAAATAGCGAGACAGGGAGTGGCGTTAAGGTTTCACCGAGAGAGAGAGAGTGAAGGAGAGGGGCGGTGGGGCTAAGTGGGAAATGAGATAGGGATTAGGTTTTCGGGGGTCCAACTGCATAATTAAAAAAAGGAAATTTCCTTCTTAGCCGTTTGATCAGGTGTGTGGAGGGTCAGGATTTGGCCACGTGTGCCTGATGTGGGGATGAAGTGGAGTGTAGGTGGCATTTGATGTGGGGTGTGAAGTGTATAAGTGAGGCGTATATCCAGTGTATATAACGGTATAAAAGTGTATAAATAGGTATAAAATGGGTATAAATTTGTAAGAAAAATTTATAAAATTAATTAAAATGCTAGAATGGCCAAAGAGATGTATAAAATGCAATTTTGAGGTTTAAAATGATCTGAGCAATTTTGTCAAAAAATGGAGGTAATTGCGGAATTTGTAATTGGATAGATACGAAATTGTAAAAATGTCAGTGGTTTGTGTGGATGTCTTTAAAAATAGCCTAATTGGTGTGCTTATGTGAAATGAGGATTTGCACTGAAAATAATGCGTGGCTTGTCGATGCAGTTTTGTCTAAAAATAGTTGTTGAAACACGAGAGACAAAATTGGATGTCAACAGCTGCCCCTCTTTGCCTGGGATGATGAAAGAGTCTTCCGGAAAAGACGTTGACAGATCGACCAATTTTGTCATGACTCTTAGAGAGCGTGCTTAGAAATTTGTGAGTGTTTGTGCGGGGTGCTAGATTGTAGTGTCTTTGCCATGCCAGATTTTATGTCCTGCGATAAAAGTGAGTTTTGTCAGATAATAAGTAAGTAAATGCATAAAGAGACTTTTCTGTCGTTGGATCGTCTTGCCAATGCCTCACGTAAAGAGACCTATGTGTTCATGAGATGTATGCCTCCTCGTAAAGAGAACCTACTACTACTGCCTCTCATCGTGAGATGTATGCCTCCTTGTAAAGAGAACCTATTGCTCGTCAGCACTGCTACTGCCTCTCGTCGTGAGATGTATGCCTCATCGTAATGAGAACCTACTGGTACTGCCTCATATCATGACATGTATCCATGTCGCATCGGGCTATGTACCCTGCGAACAAAAGTAAAGTGAAGAGCAAAATAGGGTGCCATTGTGGAGTTTGCAATATTGTTAGAAAGATTGTCATCCTTCCGCTTTTATAATGTCTGCGTTCAAAGAAATATTTGTGAGTTGTGGGAGGAAGGTTTGACGTGTGCATTCTTTGCTTGCTCGGCGGCTTCTTCTTGTAATATCTTTGTGAATGCCAGGACCTCAGTCGATCTAGTGGGGATACAAAGAAATAAAAGAAAACAATGCAAGTGTTTTGAAAAGATTTGTTAGAAAAACTGCTTTATTTCCATTGAATCGCAGACTGCATTGTATAATTCGAGTACAAATATTGATGCTGCTTGCCCTCTCAGACCATACTAAAACCTTCCGTTGATGAATTTTGAGGGGACCTCAAAATTCTGCCCCAGTTTCTGCACTTTACTTCTTCTAAAATTTTTGGGAGGATCTCAAAAATTTCTGCCCCAGTGTCAGTTTTGTCTGTCTTTTGGAATTTTTGAGAGGTCCTCAAAAATTCTGCCCCAGTGTCTACTTCCTGAAAAAAATAAAATTTTTAGATTAATGAGACCGAACTTTGGATAGGTTGCCTACGTATCCCACTTGGGGAGTCAGGTCGTAACGTAGTTCCAGGTTACAGGAGATATTGCATAAACAACAGGGCTATTATCTAGTGCAGGCAGTCAGACATAGTATCTTTTGACAGCGTCTGCATTGATCGATTTTGGCCAAATTTCTCCACCCATCTCTGCTAGCACCAATGCTCCTCCGGTCAAAACTCGATGAACCACGTACGACCCTTGCCAATTTGGCGCGAAGTTGCTTTTCGCCTCTTCTTTGTTAGGGAATATCTTCTTCAGTACCAACTATGGGTGACTAATGGCCCGGTCCGGTCCGGGACCGGCAACCGGTTCCGGTCCGGATCCGGGCCAAAAAAAAATTCAAACCGTAAAAAAACCGGTCTAACCGGTCCGGTCGCATCCGGTTTAAAAAATTGGAGCCGGATCGGGACCGGCACCGGCGACCGTTAAGCCGGTCGGTTTTGTTTTTCTTTAGGTAACGCTACTTCCAATTGAAAATTTTTAACCGATACTAGCCACTTTGTAATTTGTTAAGATTATAAATTATTTTGGCATCAACGAAAATTGAAGTAGCATAATAATTTGTTTAGTGTTTATGTAAATTATATTTTTTAATGAAACAAAACAATTATGTAAATTATATTTTTAAATTTATTAATATAAAGTAAATAAATAAACACTAAACAAACGTTGATAAATTGATTGGAAAAGAAATACACATAATTTATTGAAAATTCGGGAAATACATAATTGAAATGACAAAAAAAAACTAGAAATTGAAAATTACAAAGATACTAGAAATTCGAAAATACATAATTGAAATGACATAGATATTCCCTTAACCATGTCTTCAAATTTTCAATCACGCGGAATAAAGCCATTTATTCTATCCCATTCGGTCTTGTGACGTTTTTCTAAGTGTTGCCTAAACTTTCCCGTCCCTCCATTGTAGTTGCCAGTGTAAATTTGCCACTCTTTGTTACAGAGGCTACATTTAGCTTTCTGAGTTTCAGTATCTTTCATAATAAGTTGCCACACTATAGAACGACATCTTCATTCTGCAATTCTTGTTTCACTAGGACCGGGAGCAGCGGGAGCTTGATTTTCAGCCATTATAATTGTTTGGATTTTGGAAGAAATTTAAAAAATAGCCTTTGAGAGTAATAGAGATAAATTGATAGAAAGTGCTAAATTGTGTGATATAATGATGAAATAATAGGGTATATATAGATAAAAATAGGTTGGAGAGGGGGGGGGGGGGGGGATATGGGGGCGTTTAGGTTGAGTGATAGGCAAATATAGCTGTTTTTGGCCGTTAGCCAACGACTATATTTGAAAGAGAGCCGTTGGCCCAAACTGCCGGCCCGGTCAGGTCCGGTTCCGGCCCGGTCCGGTCCGGCAGTCGCCCAAATATATATTTTTTTTTATTTTTTTTTGTTTTTCCTTTGTGTTTTATTTAAAGTGGTGGATAACTTGAAAAATATTACAACAAAATATTATCAAGTTTTTACTTGTACATATGTTTGGAATGTTTAGTTTATTTCAATGTTTAAAGTTTAAACTTAGAATTAAAAAACTTGTAGTATTTTTTTAAACTTTGAACTTTGAAGTGATGAAATTTTTGAAGAGATGATTCAAAGTTCAAACTTTTGAGTTAATTTGTTAAGTTCAAAATTCAAACTTTGAATTAATTTTAGAAAAATCAAATTTGAACTAATTTACAAACTAGTAATTAGTTGTAGTATTTTTGCGCAAATTATAAATTAAAAATAAAAAGTATGAAGACAATAGTTGTGATTGAATTCCAAGACTTGGAGCAATTTTATTGAATTGTTTAAGACATAAGTAGTGCAACACATACTACAATAGCTGAACTTTCAAACTTGTAATTCCAAAATTCTTATTTAGAAAATTACATTCTTTTAAACATATTAGCTAGTTTCTTGAGGATAGTTGTAGGCTTTTCTTTAGGAACTGACAGTTGTTGTTCTTGTTCATCATCTCCTTCTGGTTCTTCTTCTTCTTCTTCTTCTTCTTCTTCTTCTTCTTCTTCATTGCCGGTTTGACTCCCTTCACTTGTTCCGTCGCCCATAATTTGATCGAGATATGCTTTGCCTTTTTGCTTAGTAAGTTCTGGTAGACCAAAGTTTCTTCGCTCTACTCTGATCCAATCCCTGAATAAAACTCCTGTCTCCATTGCCTCCTCCTTCAACGAATATTTGTGATCTCCAATTTGAAATCTTCCTTGGCTAAAAGCGCTTTCCGATGCAACTAATGAAGCTTGAATTGTTAATATATCCCGGGCCATTTTTGAAAGAATTGGAAATTGCCATTCTTGATTCTTCCAATAATCCAACAAATGATGAGTTCAAAAGTTGTTAAGTTTCTTGGATATTGAATTAAATACACTTGGAACTCGCTGTATTCCTCCCCGTACTCGTCCTGTTCTGAAAGCAACTTTTCATCAAGTCTCCCAAAAGTGCTCATCCCCGCCTGTGAAGAACTTTGCCCGGTGGATTGTATTGGTTCCGTTGGTGTAACAGTGTCTGCCCAAGCTCTATACTTTGCAAAAACAGCCACGGTATCTGCATAAACTTTAGCAATAGCCTCTTCTACACTTGGATACTTGTTAGTAGCAATTTCAGTAGGAGTAATTTCTAAGTTTGCATATATTTCTCTAACAAGTCGTTCAGTTAACTTAATTTTAAAAGCAGGATGCAACACAGAAACAATGTAAAAAAGAGGAGGAATTGGAAAAAAATATTTTCTATATTTTTCAATCATTTTCTCTATAGCCGGTTTGTAAATTGCATATTGCTTATATAATTTCAATAATTCCGACATTCCAGCTATATAATATAACATGGTAGGAGTAGTTGGATAATATTGACCGGAAAATTCTAAAGTAGCTTGATAAATTTTTTGTAAAAACTGAAGAAGATGTTGAACAAGTTGCCAACTCTCATCTTTAAGGTGATAGATTTCCATAAAATGTTTATTATACATTTGAGGATGACCTCCTGAATATGACATCACACTCTATCAGAGCAGTTTACAGAACAATGAGGGTGGATAAACCAAAAGTGCAATGGAAAAGATTAGTCTGCAATAACCTCAGCCCACCTAAAATGCAATTCATACTACTACTAGCAATCCATGGTAAGCTGAGCACTAGGAGCAGGCTTAAGAGCTGGAAGATTATAAATGATGATATCTGCCCACTATGTGAAGCTGAAAGTGAAACACAGAACCACCTCTTCTTTCTATGTGAATATGCAAGCAATATCTGGAGCAGTCTACTTAAATGGCAGGGTATCCACAAACAATGCACCTCATGGAATGAGGAGTTGGAATGGGCAACAAGAGAGGCAAATGGGAAGAGTGCACAAGCTGAAATATACAGAATGACCTTAACAGCTGCTGTTTACCATGTCTGGAGTGAAAGAAATGCAAGAGTGTTCCAGAACAAGAAGAAGGACTCAGCTGCTAGAGTTAGAGAAATCATCCAGAATGTCCATTATCGAGGGATTACAAAGCGCAAAGTCCAAGCTGTATTGAGTCTGTTAGATTATTATCCATAATAGCTTAGCTGTGTTGATAATATGTGCTCCTGTAGAGTAGGAATGTGTAGGACATATGACTTTAAGGGTAGTTATGTTCGTTAGGAAAGTCTGGAGATAGCCAGCTTGCACGCTTATTTTTTCTTTCCTTGAGCTGTAATGACTACTTTGGTAATAAAAGTTAATTAGTTACCAAAAAAAATAGGCACTCTATATTCATAAGCGACATTCCATGCATTATGCAATGTGTTCCACCTAGTACAAACTTCCTTTGGGATTCTCCTAATTGTCATTCCTAATTCTATACATTTTCTTTCCAATTCTCTTCTTCTTTCTTGGTTTTTATTTCTAAAAATATAAGTAATAGCTATTTGCACCTTTCTGATAATGTCGTCAAACAAGTCAAGACCATCTTTTACTACTAAGTTGTAAATATGACATGCACACCTAACATGAAAAAATTCCGCAAAAGGGGGGTTCAAAATAGGTATCAAGTTCCGAAGTGCATATGTGTTGCTTGTAGCATTATCTACCGTAATACTAAAAACTTTGTTAGTTAAACAGTACGTACGACAAATTGATGAAACTTTATTACAAATATAATTTCCCGTGTGTGGTTCATCAACAACTTTATAAGCAATAATACGTTTTTGAAATACCCCATCAGAATCTATCCAATGAACAGTAACAGTAATATAATCACATCCATTAGTAGAACGACCCATATCCGTAGTAAGACATACTCTAGTGTCAAAGTTATCAAACATATATCGCAAATAATCCTGATATTCGTTCTTAAATTTAATAATATCATTTTTAAAAGTAGTTCTTGGAAAACCTTTAAAAGAGGGATTATATATAGACTGAACATAACGAACAAAACCAGTAGAAGAAGTAAAGCTATAAGGTAAACCCTCGAGGGCAACTAGTTTAGCAATAGCTTCCCTATCCTTTTGTTTATCATAAGTAAGAAGCCCTCCTGTTGTTTGGTTAATTCTTGTTTGGGTACCCGAAGATTCATCATGCGCTACTCCCCCATGTTCGGTCCCTAAATATATACCACCCGCCCGCATTGACCATTCTTTAGGATGTTTCTTTTGTAAGTGGGTCCTAAGTTTATCCGTCCCACCATCATTACCCCCAGTTTTAAAAACCCACACCTTTTCACAAGTACCACACATGGCCGTCTGCGATTCAACATTCTTTGTTGCGAATTCCCACACCTCAGATCTTTCCTTACGTTTAACCGGTATTCTAGTAGGAGGTACATGAGGCAAGTCAGACTGAACTTCAGGTGGACTAGCTTGAAATTCAGGTGTTTCTTCTAAATTAGGCTATGATTAGTTCTGGATGGGTGATGTTTGTTCGGGTAGTTGCTGTGAATGTAGGGGGAGTATTCAGGTCACCTACAAGTGGTTACCTTGATTTTCCAAATGTCTCAACCCTGTTTTTACATCTTCGATAGTTTAAGTGTTTGGGAAGTTTGTTTCCTTCTGAAAATTTCTAATGCATTATGGAACAATGTACAGCTTTTGTTATTAATCTTGGTCCTGAATTGTCTTAAGTCCTTGCCTGTTTTTTGGAATTCCCCTGCCCGTTACCTTGGAATTTCTTTAAGCTTAAACAGACTTAATTTTGTAAAGTTCAATGTGTCTGGTTATTCCTATATATTGAGTTCTATTTATCTTGAAAGAAGATCATCCTAGCAAATTGTTTGAGTATTACATTCCTGTCATGATTCTTCTAGTAGATCAATTTAGAAACCATGGTCGTTTCACCTTTTTATTGGTATGTTTGTATATTGTTTATGCTTGAAAGCAACTTTTTATCTTTAATATCATCAAATGAAATTACTTGCCTCATTTCATGAGACCGCCTGCTAGCACATCCATGTAGATTAACTCATACAAATGTCTCTTCAATGCAAGTCATTTCTTGTTTTTCCTTAGTCCAATTTAGTTTCAAGGTGTTGCATTAATACTCCTGCCCAGATTAATTTTCCTGTTTATCATAATCATTGTCCTAATCTTTATCTCTTCTCTTTTCTTTGCATAATACAACTTGGGGATGAGTTTGGCTAAAACACACAAATTGGGATGGCTCACAATCGCATTGGAGTCTAGTGGGTCGAGTCCGGACTCAAGCATTCAAGAAATGAAGACCTTTAGAATTTTAAAAATGCTTTGTTGAGCCGCTTAATATAATTTAGGCTCATGGGCATAATGTAAAAAAAAAAATAAAAGTAGTCATTCAATCCGCAATCTCCGGGTTCTACCTTCTAACCCTTCTCTTTCCCTTATCCCGTAGAAATCCATGTCTATAGAAATTTTCCATATAATTGATTGTTATAGAATAATTTGCTATTTATGAATGAATGTTTATTTATTTATTGAGTTATTTTGTGAATAGTTTATTTCCTTTGAATTTCCATCTTATTTTAGGAATTTTGAATCTTTTAGTTAAATAGTGCGTGCAATAAAATTTGAAAATTATAAAAGTAGTAATTTTGTTCCTTCAATCGCAACTTCAATAGAAATTTTCTTCATTGATTCCTTATTTCTTGGCAAATTATATTTTTTTTATCATATTTAAATTCATCTTCCTATAAAGCATAATTTATAATAGTTTTGTATTGTATTAAATTTAAGATTTTTAATTAAATATTAAAAGTTAGAAATTTATATGCTATTTTGTGAAAACCGAAGGATTAACCACAATTTGTGGATTTTCGAAAGTGCTTTCAAATTGAAACCTTCTTTCGAAAATAATTGAACCTCTTACTTAGAATCTCTGAAAATACCATTTCCTTAAAACGGAGGAATTGCACGCACTATTTAATTACTTGGTTCCTAATTTTCCTAAATTAGGTGGCGACTCCAAAAGAAAACCCTTTGGAATCCCATATTGTTGAACGTTATACCCGAAACCTATCTTTTCTTTAAGAAAGGGTAATTTTTTGGGGTTCAACAAGGCTTGTAGTGTTTTTCGGATAAGTGTTGTCCTCGAGGAAATTCTTGATGTCATGGAACCATGGCTTCCCGTCCAACTCTTCTTCTACATAAAAGAAATATGCTGGTTGTTCTTTCACTGCTACAGGTATGTCATCAATGTAGTTCTTGTCGAGATGCTGGATCATAGAGGATATGGTAGCCAAGGCATCCGCAAACTCATTCTGTAATCTAGGCATGTGCTGCAATTCTATTTTGGTGAACCTCTACTTCAGTCCTTTTATGCACTCCAAGTATGGCAATATCTTGAAATTCTTTGCTGTTCATTCACCTCTGACTTGATGGACTATTAGATCAGAATCTTCAATTGCTAACAATTCTTGTATGTTCATATCTACCACCATTCTAAGCCCCAAGATGCAAGCTTCATATTCTGCCATGTTATTGCTGCAAGGGAATATGAGTTTGGCCATGACAGGATAGTGTTGGCATGTCTTGGAAATCAATACTGCTCCAATGCCGACTCCCTTGAAGTTTACCGCTCCATCAAAGAATAATCTCCAACCATCATATTCTTCTGCAATGTCTTCTCCAACGAACATGTCCTCCTCGTCCGAGAAGTAAGTGTGCAAAGGCTCGTAATCATCATCTACAAGATTCTCGGCCATGTGATCAGCTAGGACTTGAGCTTTCACCGCCTTCTGAGTGACAAAGATGATGTCAAATTCACTCAGTAACATTTGCCACTTGGCCAATTTCCCGGTAGGCATCAGCTTCTGGAAGATATACTTGAGTGGGTCCATCCTCGATATCAACAAGGTTGCATAGGATGTCAGGTAATGTCTCAGTTTTTGTGCTACCCAAGTTAGTGCACAACACGTGCATTCCAGCAATGTGTACTTTCCTCATATGGAGTGAACTTCTTACTTAGGTAATATATCGCTTGCTCCTTTCATCCTATTGAGTCATGCTGCCCTGGTACACATTCAAATGCTAAATCTACCACTGGCAGGTACAATATCAAAGGTCGCCTAGGTTCGGGTGGAACCAGCATGGGTGGGAAAGACAGATACTCTTTTATCCTGTCAAATGCTTTCTGGCAATCTTCTGTCCACTCGATCGCTGCATCTTTCTTTAGTGATTTGATAATTGGATCACAGATGATAGTAGAGTGAGCGATGAATCTACTGATGTAGTTAAGTCGTCCCAAAAAAACTCATGACCTCTTTCTCTCTTCGGTGGTGGCAATTCTCGGATAGCTTTGATCTTAGCTGGATCTAATGCAATTCCTCTTCTGTTGACTATTAAACCCAATAACTTCCCAGCTGGAACACCGAAAGCGCACTTTTCTGGATTCAACTTCAAATTGTATCTGCGCAAGCGATTGAAGAACTTGCACAGATTATCCAGGTGCTCCGAGCTTCTTCTTGACTTGATTATCACATCATCCACATATACCTCGATCTCTTTATGCATCAAATCATGGAACATAGTAGTCATTGCCCTCATGTAAGTGGCTCCAACATTCTTCAAACCGAGTGGCATCACTTTATAGCCGTACGTTCCCCAGGAAGTGGTGAAAGCTGTCTTTTCCGCATCCTTCTCATCCATGAGCACTTGATGATGCCCTGCGAAGCAATCTATGAAGGATAGTAATTCATGCTTCGCACAATTGTCAATCAAGATGTGTATGTTTGGCATAGGAAAGTCATCCTTTGGGCTTGCTTTGTTTAGGTCCCGGTAATCCACACAAACTCTGATTTCCCGTCTTTCTTTGGCACTAGAACAATGTTGGCTAACCAAGTTGGGTATTTGACTATTTTCAGGATCCTTGCATTGAGATGTTTAGTCACTTATTCTCCAATTTTCACCAAATTTGACGATTTGAAAGTCTGAGCTTTTTGCTTGATCGGCGGAAAGCCCGAATTAATGGGCAATTTATGTGCCACAACGTCCGTGCTTATACCAGTCATGTCATCATACGACCATGCGAACACATCCTCATACTCCTTAAGGAATTCAATGTACTGCTCTATAACTTCTGGAGTGAGGTGCACACTAATTCTCGTTTGTTTCACTGTTTTGTCATCACCCAGATTTACCACTTCTATTTCTTCTAAATTCAGTTTAGGCTTATTTTCAAACTTCTCAATTTCTTCCTGTGTTGCCTCGCCAAACTCATCATAATCAAGGTCAGATTCCTTAAACTCAGCGGTTTCGTTACACGTTAAAGTTGCGGATTCAATGGAATTATTAATTTGTATGCTGAAAAATAAAATAATGCATAATTAAAAGGTTAAAAATAAAATAAAAGAGAAAAATAGCAACACTTTTATTTATGAATCCTTGCAAAACATTGTTTGTAGCGAGACATGTAAAAAGGAAAAGTGAAAATTCCACGACTCGGGGTCGGGTTTTATTTTAGAAAGCATAAAAAGGAAAACTGATCCCCCCAGCTCTACCAAGGTCCACGATATGCTCGGGCCAGGCTGTTGGTCCAATTGTTCAGTGCAGCTCCAGATTCCGCCTTTATGGGACCAGGATGTTCGACATGCTCTTCCAGGATCACACAGCAATCTTCGTCAAATAGGAACAGATTCTGCATGCCTGCTAGCAAATCCTCTTAAGCATCAACGGTCTTTGATTCATCCTCATGTATTGCAGACACCTCCCCCTTGCAACCGTCTAAGTAGCCGGACGAAACAAAATTATGCAGCAGAGACTTGACATTTCTTTTGTAATGCTTGAAGTCCAACGAGGCTTCTTCCATACTCTTCTCGTAAGTCATGAAATATCCTATGCCCGATTTTTCCTCGTCGGGCCTCATCACAATTCGAATGGACTCTGCCATGCCATTTAAGTTCTTGCCTAAACCTTTTTCGGGTTCGTAGCCTTGCTTCAACATGATGCCTATCACCCACTCTCCATGCAATTTTGCAGGTTGCGGGAGTATGTACGGTTCCTCGACTTTTTCAAGCTCAGCTATCTTAGGTATCCACACCTGCTTTCCTTTTGTCTGCGTCTCCAGTCAGGACGGGCAGTAGGCGGGTACACAAGTTGCTTCTCTATCTTGACAGGTATTGTCTCACGGAATTCCTGTGCTGGTACACCCCAATCAGATATCACAGGCTCCCAGGCTAAATTTCTTCCTTCATAACCTTTACCTCGCCCATCCCAGTAAGCACTATAGAAATTTCTCTTCTTTTCAGCCCCTTTTGGTGCGTTGATGAGTTTAGGAGCGAAATGTGCAGGATACCCTCCTTGAACCGTGTCAACATTCCCCTTATAGCCATTGCGGTCCCACTTTTGTTGTAACTCCTTTGATGTTCTCCTCGACTACCGTGCACTGCTCCCACTAACTCCACGGTGTAGAAAGTTTGTACATTCAGAGCGTTTCCCTCGATTGCTAGTATGGTTTGCTCATTGTAGATGGAATTGCTCCCTTTACCGAACACCACGACCTCCTTGTTGTCCCATTCAAACTTCACCGTCTGGTGCAGGGTGGAAGGTAGTGCTCCAGCTATGTGAATCCAAGGTCTTCCCAACAATAGGTTGTATGAAGTTGAAATGTCCATGACGTGAAGCTCAGCAGTAAATTCGATAGGTCCAGCCATGATGGTTAGGTCGATCTCCCCAATAATATTTCTCTGTGAACCATCAAAAGCCTTCACCTTCAGGTCGCTTTCTCTAATCTCGCTTTGATCAATTCCCATTCTTTTCAAGGTGATGAACGGGCCTATGTTCAAACTAGATCCTCCGTCAATCAAGACTCTTCCTACGAACCAATATTTGCACTTGAGAGTGACGTGCAAAGCTTTGTTATGCCCAAGTCCTTATGGTGGTAGCTCATCCTCGTGGAAAGTGATTCAGTTGGATTCCATGACTTGCCCGACCATGTTAGCCAGATTCTCCACAGTGGTGTCTACTGGTACATATGCTTCGTCTAACACTTTCATTAATGCATTTTGATGACTCTCCAATTTCAAAAGTAGAGCCAGAACAGAGATTTGTGCTGAGGTTTTACCCAAATATTCGACCACGAAGTATTCCTTCGCTTGAACCTTCTTCAACAACTCTTCGGATTCTTCCTCATTGGTCCCTCTTCTGCCTTGTACAAGATGCTCGGGAGTATAGATTCTCCCACTTCTGGTTATTCCTGGGCCGCAATGGTCTCTACCGATGTCTTTCCTTTTTTCTCTTCTTCGTAGTCCCATGGTACTGCTCTATATTTGTAGGGAGGGATTACATCTACATAGAACCTTGGAGCTACTTCCACTTCGATAGGACCCAGTGCCTCGGCAGCTTGGGCAACAGAAGCCGATACTGGTGTGGCCTCTTTTGCGTTGATAATGGTTCCTTCTAAGTTGCAATCTCCATCAAGCTCGATCAAATTTACCCTATTGTCTCCATGATCGGGTAGAGGATTGTTGTGCACATTCGGTGCTTTTAGGTGTATCACCTTTTGATCAATCAAGTCTTGTATCTTATCCCTCAAGGAAAAGTATCTTTCTTTGTCAAGGCCAGGTCCTCCAGAATGGTAGGCACAGGTTTTGGATTGATCAAAGAATGGTGAAACCTTATCAGGTATCTTAAATGGAATGGGATGTATGTGGCCTGCTGCCTTGAGCCTTTCGAACAGTTGGGTCCTAGATTCGGCCAATGAGGTATAGTTGCTTCTGGGTTTTTGGTTGTTATTTGGGCGTGGTCTTGGTGAGTAAGTGTTGGTGTTGCTGTAGTTTGGGTTTGGTGAGTATGGTGGTCTTTTTGGAGGTGGGTTTTGGAAGGCGGGTTGTGTGTTGTATACTGGGTACGTAGGTGATGGTGGGGAATATGGGTATGGAGGAAGTGGTATTTGGTAGTAGTGGTTGTGGGTAGAAGCATGGTCAAGGGAAGCAGTGACGAAAGAGACATCGTCTTTCTTTTTCTTGGTTATTCTTGTGCTACCAGTCTGTAGTGCTTTATTGGTGGCATGTAATGCGGCTAAGCTAACGATTCTCCCAGTTTTCAAACCATCTTAAAAAATTTCACCAATTTTGATCAATTCTCCAAACTTCTTATCCTGCATGTTCAACTTCTTGTCAAAGTACATGTTCTCTTGTATGCGGATAAAAGTCGCCACTATCTCTGTGTCATCCATGGGTGGTTAGACCTTTGCAGCCTCCGCTCGCCATCTTGTGGCGAATTCCCTGAAGGTTTCAGTAGGCTTTTTCTTCAACTTTTCTAGATAAAACCGATCGGGCATGGCGTCAGTGTTGTGCCCAAAACTGTCAATAAAATCTCCAGCCATTGCTTCCCAGCTGGTCCACTTCTTTGATTGCTGTTTAGAATACCACGTCGGTGTGTCACCTGTCAGACTGCTATTGAACAACTACATCCTGATCTTTTCATCATGTCCAACCCCAACCGGCTTGTCACAGTAAGACCTCAAATGAGCCATCGGGTCTCCGCTGCCATCGAACAGATTGAACTTGGGTGTCTTATAACCGTCAGGTAACTTCAAATTAGAATGGAGGCAAAGAACTTCGTAAGGCAAGCCCCTAGTTTCCTTGGTCACTTGAAACTACTTGAATTTTTCTACCAACCATTTGACTTGTTCTTTGGTGTTTTCAGCACCCTCCCATGTCCATGCGTACATTTCATTATCTTTAGTGGGTGAAGCGACAAGTTTGGTTTCAGCAGTGAAAGTAGGGTACTGAGTAGGGATGTTGTTTTATGGTGCTTTTGATGGTGCGACATAGGTAGGGTATGGGACGTCTTTCTAAGGAAAAAAGGGGATCTTTGCCGTGAGGGCGGGTAGGTTTGTTTGGGTCAGTAGTTTCATCAGCATAGACAGGAGGAACTCGATTCTCTAGCTCAAACAACCTTTACTCTAGCTTCGCATACTCCTCGTATGCAACCACACCATGCTTTCCAGGAGTTCCTCCAATGACAAAATTGGTAGCAGTGCCATCAACTTTGTCAAACTCAGCTATGATATTTCATCTCGTCCTTGTCCTTGTAGGTAAAAGGGGAGTCATTGAAATTGACCCTCTGGATCTCAACCTGTATTGCGGCACGGCCAGAATGCACAAACCAATATTCAGGGACTGGGAGTAAAATAACCTTTAAAACAGCCAAAAATAAACGTGAGTAAGGCATTAGTTAATTAAATATGAAAATTAATATAGCGCGATTGTGTCCTATTATGCAGGGGCCCTCTTTCATGCCAGAGGTAGGCCTATCGATGATCTAGAGTAATATTTGTGCCAAATACGTCGTTTCGTTTGCTTGAGAATAATCGAAACAAGTCTATAAACCAAAAAACAAGGAAATTTTATTTGATTTGCTTGTCTTTATTACAAACACCAATATCAAAAGACAACGACTCGTCTTTAAAAAAAAGAACGACTCGACTGGGAAAGGAAAAAAGTGACTCGACTAAGACGACTCGACTACGTGCCAAGCAAAAAGGTACTCCGATCAAGCATCAATTTTGACATCTTCCTCCTCCTCTTCTTTAGGTTCTTCCTCGGGTTCCTTTTCTAAACTCTTCGGTGGAGGGACGTTGAATATTTCTATAAGATATTTTTCATCATGCATGTCACCCTAAGCTTTTGTAAAGAACTCGTAAATCTCCTTTCCCATCGTTTCCTTCTCTGCGAAGGGTACCGTTTTGAAATGCTCTCCCCAACCCTTAAGGAAATCTTGTAAGCTCCCTGCGACTTGTCTAGCTGCCAACATCTTGTTCGTCCAAAACTTGCCTTCGTCCCCTTTTAATTTTGTCTTTGTGTTGCCTTCTCATTTCCCTCTCTTGTATTTTCCTTAGTTACTTCCTCTTTTGCTCAAGCTTATTTCGCATCCATTTGTACTTTCCCTCGAGGCTTGAAGCTTCAGCTTTTCTTTTTAAAGTGACTTTTGATCCGAGTCTCTACCTATCTCCTTCGAGCTAATGGGGTAAGGCCAGTGCGGTGCCAGGATTCACCCTATTATCTCTACCAGGACGGAACTGTGTCGTTGCTCTCTTTTCCCACATTATCAGTATTGCTTCAACCATTGGGGGTTCAATGTCATTCATGTCAGCATTGAAACTCCTTCCCTTTGTCAACTGATGGAGTTGCTGTGTCATTCCTACTTGCCTGAGAATTCTTAAGGGAACATAGTGGTAAGTTCCTCGGAACCCGATCAACGTCAAGAATGTAGCGCCTTGACCCTGCACAGAGACGATAAAACAGGCACAATTTTCTATCACCCACTGCACACTTTACAATTCCTCAAACTTGGTGTACCACCCATGCGTGCTCGTAGGTTTTGTCCACGATACTGCGTTCATCATGCGAATTTCGTGTGTAATGATGCCATCGATCCTTAATGCCACAAGTGCAAATGGGCTTATTGTGGTCTTATGTAGATGCTCCATCAACAACATTTGTAGTAAGAAGTTACACCCCTCAAAGAAATCGGCTTCCTTTCTATACTTAGTTAAAGCTTTGTAAATGTCTCCCACGATCATCGGAACTAAACTTACTTGATGCCTGTGAGCACCTCTACGCAAGCCTTCAACTATCCACCCCATCCTTATGTCGATCATTCCTTCTTTTTCAGGGTAAACTACACTCCCTAGAAAAGCGATAGCGAAAGCAGTAGATTCGGTCCATTCCCAATCTTGGATTCCTGATGCCTCTTGCATATCATGCCGAAGATTCACGTCTCCAGACTTAGCATATAAGAATTATAAAGTAACTTCTCCATCTTGGACACCTTTGAAGTACGGTGCATACAGAACTTGTAGAAGTTCGAAGAATTCCCTAGGCTGAACTTCTCGAGGGTAAATCATAGTTTCGAGCCCAGGTGTCAACCCTGCTAAACCTCTAATTTCCTCTAGCATTGGTGCCAGTTTTATGGCATTGAAATGAAACACCGCCCTTTTGTAATCCAGAAATGAGTAGCCGCTTCAACCAGACCTGGTATCGCCGTGTGCCCTATAAGGGATACTAAGTCCCCCAACAAAATCATAACACACACTCTGCTAGCTATAGCCAAGTCATTCCACCAAAGCCTGATCAGATAAGGAGTTTGGAAAACAGTGTCGAAGTGGAGTGTACCTCTTCCGGCCATAGTCAGAGAACAAAACAAAAATGTCAAAATAATCCTATTATTTCGACCATACTCTAGAAAATGATCAATATTAGGCGCAAACATTTCTTCAAATCTATGCGGGGATACAAGCTTGTTGTTTTCGGGTCAAGGACCCTTTCGACGTCTGGACAAGGTTAACTAATGGACTATAACGTGCCAAGGACGTCTAGCCTTCTGAGGTTTATCATGATGTAAAAGAAAATAAGTACGCATTTTGTTGCCAATTGTTCTCATAATTTTCCAAAATAATCTTTGAAATTCATTATATGACGACTCTTTTGAAAACAAAAAAATACAAATGAATTGAAAATGACAATAGACTAAGCAGCATGCTCCTTCTCCAGGCTTGCCCTCTTTGCTTCTCGTGCAACCTCCTTGATTTCTTCCATAGCTTTGGTTAAGTATCCCTTGGTCGCAACTAAATGTAAGATGTCTACTTCGGTGCACTCAGAATCCCACCGTTCAAGTTTCGTACCCAACGCCTCTACCTTTTCTTCCAACTCCAATGCACGTTTCCTCCACATCTCGATCTCTTCTCTATTTTCTTTGTCCATTTTGACAGCTTTCAACATGAACTCACGGTATCGAACCTGAGCCTCTGCTTCTCGGTCTCTTATGTCATTCCCTTGGCCTGGCCCAGCTACCACATTTCCCTTTATGCTAGAACGCAACCAACTGATGTAATTTGGTTCACATCCGGCGTTGTATCTGTCTGGTGCTAATGACTTCTCCCCCATGACTTGTCTACTTGCCCAGGATTTCCTAATGCTTTTAACTCTTGGCACAATTTCTTCAGTATAGTCGAACTGGTAAGCCTTCGTGTCCAGTACAAGTGGGACGATTTTCTTTCTCCTTTCCTGCCTCATTACCCTTAGTGGTTGATAAGGTTGGAGGCCTCGCAACCCCATAAGTATCACAAAGGATGCCTTCTCAGAGCTGATGATAAAGTCTGATGAAGGGAACCAAGTGAACATCCACTGAATCGAATCCTCCGTCATGTTTTCAAACAATCTCACCCATTTTTCTGTACTACTTGGCTGCTTGAATTTTGGAACCCCATACCATTCTCCAACCAAGTAATTTGAACCAGTTGGCTTGGACAATTCTGGCACACCTCCCACCTTTCTCAAGTGCTCCTTGAACCATGCTTGTAACAGAAGATTACACCCTTGGAAATATTTTGCTGCCCTTTTGCAACATCCTAAAGCCCGATAAATTTCTGTCACAATCATAGGGACTATAGTGTAGCGATAACCATCAATCCCGTTGAACACCGCATCAGTGACCATGATTAGCCTCGAACATGTTGTGATCCGAGCTTTCAGGAAACACCATTATCCCTAAGAAACAAACGGCAAATGCAAATGGTCTAGCCCTCCTTAAGTCACTATAGGATTTGAATTCTTTTTCACGGTCATCAAAAGCACCCAAATACTCGAACCTGTGGTAGAGATAGGAAAATGGTATTTTCTTTTGTTGCAATAATTCCACGTCAACACTTGCTACAATCCCCAACTTGTCATGAAACTCTCCAGGTATAGAGACATCAGGAGTTAAAATGCGACCTCCTTGCCACCTATGTTTATCCAAACCTGAATGTGATATGAATATCCCTATTTCTTCTAACAAGGGTGCCTGCTGTCACGACCCAAAATTCTATAGGCCCTGCGGGGCACCCAAACCCAACTCATTGGGTGAACCCCTCTTGAGCAACACTTAACTTGCATATAAAATAACCAAATAAAAGAAATTATGAAAAGAATAGCGGAGTATGATATATAACCCAAATACGCAACTAGGATCTTTGCAACCATGTTCTAAGTCCTCCCATGAATCATGAACATCTAAGGAGTCAATAAGGTTATACATCTCCGAATATAAAGAAATATAATCATTAATATTAACATAAAAATAATAAGGAAAGATGTCACCATAGGACAAAAGTGGTTCACCACTAGATTAAAGGACGAGCAACTCCGTTTGCCATAATGCTTGGTAGAACTAGATATCGAATCTGCCGAATATAAAACAATACGAAAAAAACAAAGAAAGTGGGTGAGTCAAAAGGACTCAGTAAGTGGGGATAGGGCTCCAAGTAGAATAACGAGTTGCAAATATATGAAAACTCAAACAACTCCAAGGTAACAAAAAGTAAAGACAAAATCACTTAATTAACAAACAAGTAATATTCATACTTAGTCATCAAAGTACTAAGACACATCCACTGTGACTTAATGATATGCATGGGACTACGCCATACTACAACAAGATGCGCAGAACTACCTCATGCTATCATAATATGTACGGAACTATATCGTACCATAATAATCTGCATGGAACTACATCGTGCGATGATAATATGTACGAAACATCGTACCACAATAATATGCACGGAACTACATCGTGCTATCATAATATGTACGGAACTACATCGTACCATAATAATATGCACGGAACTACATCGTGCGATGATAATATGTACGAAACATCGTACCACAATAATATGCACGAAACTACATCGTACTATGATAATATGTATGGAACTACATCGTACCATAATAATATCCACGGAACTACATCATGCGATGATAATATGTACGAAACATCGTACCACAATAATATGCACGAAACTACATCGTGCTATGATAATATGTACGGAACTATATCGTACCATAATAATATGCACGGAACTACATCGTGCGATGATAATATGTACGAAACATCGTACCACAATAATATGCACGGAACTACATCGTGCTATCATAATATGTACAGAACTACATCGTATCATAATAATATGCACGGAACTACATCGTGCGATGATAATAAATCAAGAAATAGTAATGAACTATTTTTAAACTTTTCAAAATAGTCTTGGCATAATAAGTATGCCCATTTCAGCATCCATGCATGTAAGGAACACATACATAGACATCCAATGTGGAGAAAGTCCATCAAAGAAGGGATGTAAACCATTTACCTCAAGCCGACGATTGCTAACTAGCCCACGATCGTCTTTTCACGCTCAAATCCCTCCAAATAAGTCTACTTTATGCAAAATAATAAATAATACGATCAATATAAGCTACCCTACTAATTTTCATAACTTGATGACAAACGAGTCAAAAAGTCAACGCAAAAGTCAACAATGGCCCACATATCCGATTACCGAAACAAAATACATTTTTAGATTACTCATTCACCCATGAGTCTAAAAGTGTGGTTACTTTCTCAATTAAAGTCCATCTACATCATCAAATAGTCAATTTATCAATTTTTGGGTTTATGTTGAAAGTCAATTATTTATTAACACCTCAAATCTCAAATCTCAAATCCAATTCTACAATCATGTTACCCATTCGAAAATGAGTTTATACATATGAAAATCAAGTCAATACGATATCGTTAACATTCCCAAATCCCCATATTATTCCACTTTTGAGTTAAAATTTAAGATCTTACTCAACTTCCCCAATTACTCACAACCACCATTTATGACCAAAATAGGACCTTAGATATATCATAATCTAGCATAAACTCAATCAACTTCATCATTTAAAGCAACTTATGAAATCTAATCAATTTTATGAACATCTGAAGAAAGACCCATTAAACCTTCTTCACAAGAAAACCCCAATTTCCTACTTTAGAAATCATGGATTAAAGCTTAAACCAAAGGAATGAATCAAACAGAAATACTTAGGTTATGGTGTAGACCTTACCCCATAGAAGAAAATCCTTGAATTCTCCCAATTCCAAACTTTCAAGATGAGAAAAACTCCAACAACATTAATAACCAAAAATGCCTACTGTTCTGCCTCGTTTCTTCTACCAAACGATCCCAAAACTCACTTTTGATGCCTCCAATAGATTCCTTGTGAAAATCCAGTCAAGTTAGGCTTTTGAATTAATCCATTTGACCTTATAATGAAGGAGATATGTTGGTTTCAATATTTAGAATAGTGCAGATTTTTAACTACGCAGTGAGTGGCAATTCCGTAGATAATCTGAAAATTCTGACAACCCAATTCTTAGTAAAATTATCATAAATCCCTCATATGATGTCGAAACTTGATGATTTCAGTTTCTATGGTTTCCAAATTATGATACGGATATAATGGTTTAGTCGAAATACGAATCAAAGGCCGTTTGCTCAATATGATAACTTTTATGCTCAAATTACGTCGAAACCGAACCCAAACTTATCCAAAACTCATCGAATTTTAACCAATATCATCCTACAAACTTATTGGAACTAAAAAAAATATATCGACATACATATCAGAGCTTCGATTTACCAAAATGACTGGGCGGGCCATTACAAGCTCAATGTCTCCAAATCTAAAAACATTTAGTTTTTCATCACAAAACAACACCGGCGCCTCAATCACTTCCTTACAAGGCTCCATTTCTAGCAAAGACAGCAAATGCCCTAAATGTTGGCGTACTTCCGTTTGTTCACCTAATGACAAGTTGTTCCACCAATTAGTCAACATAGGAGGTGCACCCATAGTCATCCCAAACCGATGAAATTTCTGACTCATAATGACCTAAAAAGAAAGAGAAATTATAAGAAATTCCCAGCCCCTTTGAGAACAATTGGACATCCAAAATTTTTTACTTATTTTCACCTTTCTTTTCTTGTCTTTTCTTTTCTCTCAAATGCACATAGACATATTCAAAAGTCCTTTCGGGGTTACAAACCCATCGAGTTGTTTGAACAAGTTGAAAACTAGCTGGCTTACGGGAAGCCCTTCCTACGGCATGATGCAGCACATTACATTTCAAGAGTGGGGTAATTCTAGATACGATTCCCCTAGGCGGACGACCAAGAGGTCAGGATGTTTAGAATTGTTGGCTGTACCACATACCAACTATATTCCAACCGTTCTCCCTAAAGGGTTTTTTGAGGGTGGAACGACCGTGAGATCCACATAATCGCTCGTGTGTGTGCAAAGTGTCGTTTTCCAGGAGTGGAGGAGTATGAGCGAAAAATACCACAAATATTACAAGATATTTTCATACATAATAAATGATAAATGAAGAAAAATAAAACAAAAAAGTAAACCAAGTTAGTAAAATAATAATAATAATAATAATAATAATAATAATAATAATAATAATAATAATAATAATAATAATAATAATAAGCAAGATAAATAACAATAATATCCCAAAATAAAAAACCCGTTGTGGTTAGGACTTTGAGGGTCCCCAGCGGAGTCGTCATTCTGTCGCACCCACCTTTTACCCGACTCGGAATGAGTCAAGGCTCGGGTTTGACTAGGTAACTCAATTGAGTTGAGTTTTGGAGTCGCCACCTAATAAAGTCTTCTAAGGTGTATTAGGTCATCTAAAAATGTCTAAGGGTTAAGAGTTAACTCCGAGAAGTTATATTTCAGAGATTCTAAGGTAAGAAGTCTAAATGACTTAAGGAAGAAGGTGTTAGATACTTTCCCAAGTCCCAAGAAAAGTGGTTTCCGCCCGAGTTTCTAATTTTGGGATGTGGAAAGACAATAGGAAAAACATGAATTTTATTTGTAAATTATTCTACTAACTTAAAGGGCTAAAGTCGCAATCAGTCAAGCAATAGAGTCCATTTATGCAAAACAATCCAATGGGCAGTGATGGTTAAGTACTGGGCTTTCAAAATTTGCAGAAGACGGCCTACACCCAACGCCTAATCGCATTTTCATCCCACAGTTATACAACCTTAAGTTCAACAGAGGCTAATTTTGCATGAAATGTCAATAATCAGTTCATTTGCGCAAATTTCAAAATTGGATCAGTTTACAAAAATAGGCAAGGTTTGAAAAATTATTTTTTAGCTTTTGACATAAACCAAATTGTGGTTAGTTTTGTCAAAAAAAGTTAGCCATTCCGGGTCTGCGTATTTCGACATTAGTTGTCGAGTACTAACCTTAATGGCTATTTTACTTTTTGAGATCAGTTTTGAAAACATAGTAGATGGGGCTGTTTTTTGAAAATGGGTTCACGAAAGCACGCAAATGCACACTAAAAGACAAGCAAAAGACGAAAATTACCAAAAATGGCCCATATTTCCAAATCTTACCCGACCTGCCACCCTTTTCCCGAGATAGCAATCTGCCGCAAGTTTATACAAATTTATACAAATTTATACACGTGTATAAAATTGTATAAATTTGTATAAGTATCTATATGCGAGTGAATAAATCTGTATATTAAGGATGTTTATATGAATTTTTATTTTTTTGTGTATATTTTTGTATTTCTCTCATTGCTACGCATTTATCTATGTATATTCATGTAGAATTTATTTTTTGGGGGAGATTTGTATGTATAAACTTGTCCAAAGCAATGATTTAGACGCAATAAACAACGTAAATTCAGTAAAATATAAAAAAGTAACGACACCACTAGTGGGGAGGGTGGCTGCCGGCAGCTTAGTGGCAGGGGAGGGGGAGATTTGGTAGCTACGATATTTTTTATAAAGGAGTGCTAAAATTTGTAATTTTAGGGATGGGTGCTATGCATGAAAAATAAAATATGGCCTCCTGTTTGTAATTTTGGGTAGTGGGCTGCCTATTTTTGAAAATTTCCCTATAAATATGTATATAGGCATGCAAATACATGGATAAGTGATCATAAATTTCAGAAAATACATCTAATATACTTGTATAATGGACCCCATACTTATACTCCCTTATACACTATTAGATTAGTGTATAGGAGATCAAAGTTGCAAAATATAGAGTTAAATACACACAACTGGCCAGATTTAAAATAAATTTTGGGCCCAACTTAATTATGCTAAAAGGGGCAGTTTATTTTGCAGAAACAGTCCAGAATTTAACAAGCCTTGCAGATAAAACACCTGTTCAGTGAAATAGTCAGATTTCATAGTTTTTCGCAAACAAACCGCTTGATACTTGACTTAAAGGGCCATACACATTTAAACACTGAATCTTATCAACCTTAGGAGGCAAAGCACCCTGTTTTCACTCTTTTCTTTTTAAAAGAAGGATATGATGAAAGCACACAAAAGAGAAGGGATGAGAAAATGCTCCTGGGTGGCCAAACACATAGCCTTTTCTATGGAACCTGTTTTAAGCTATACACACAGGGTAATCCTAATGAATATAAATACAAAGGGGAGTCCAAAAGATCAAAGAATAGACAAGGAAGGTGCCCTGTGTGCACTTAGGAATAGGGGCTGTTAAGCCTATACTGGTATCAAAAGGGACCAGATATACTCTCACAAAATAACCATGAAAGTACCTGTACGTAGTAACTTGGTATAGCTTATAACGCTATCCACAAAAAGCTGCATAGGGGGTTAGCAATAGGGCCAAAGAAGGCCAAAACAGTCACAGTAATGCATGGTGCACACAAATAACCAGTTTTTCGGTTTCAAAGCAAGAGGGAACAAGGAGGCACTACCTTTTTAGTTAGTTTCGGCAAATGGAAGTAGAGTAACAGTAATGGAGAGGCAGTAACTCAGCAAGAAGAACCTTCACAGATTATGTATCAAGACTTCTTTCTCAAGTTAGATCAAGAGGAGAAGAGAATGTAGTAAGCTTTTCAGAGTGAATAGAGGGAAGAGAGTATATGTTTCAGTGTATTGATGTCTAAGAACTGTGTAGTGAATGAGAGGAGTATTGGTTTATATAGGTGTGATGAAGAATCCTAGTTCTAACGGGTAAAATCCAAGGAAGTCAAGGGAATATTGTTTCCTATAGTTAAAAGGATTCAACTAAGTAAGCTTACCAAATATAGTTCAGTCAATCCCAAAGTCTAAGGCAAATCAGAGTTTAAGACAATTATAGTTTTCCTCCTTTACATATAGCATGGTCCAGGTTTAAAGAAATCAATTACCCAAACCTATTTTAGGCTCGAGGTTATGTATTTTGATAGGGTGTAAGACTGAATTCACTATAATAAACAAAGATAGGCACAATCGATTCAGAATTGCCCTGGACTTTAAATTTACAGGTTAATAGGGGTAGTCTAGGATACAATTCACAATTACACTAAACTCAGGCATATGAACAATCGTGCCTGTGTTTAAACCAGTGAAATAAGCAGAGATTAGCAATTTTCATGAATTTTAGTCTAACTAATCGATAAACAATAATCTATCATGCTAAAATACAAAATGGACTAGGCAAATTTAGGTTTAATGTCACGTAGGTACAGAAATAATTAGAAAAGGAAAAAGGGGTCAAGAGTTACCCATTTACACCGGAGTCGGGTCAATCCTGACCCGTCTCAATCATGCACGCGCGAGGGATTTCCCTTTCCCATGGTGGTGAAGTTTACATCCTTAACGGATGGACCGCCGGAGTTTTACTTCCGACGACAGAGACGAAGGTCGGGGGGAGGGTAGGGTTAAATTTGAACTTCGTCGAATGGGTGAATAGATGGGTGGGTTTTGTTGCGGAGGTTATAGGGAACACAGAGGTGTGATTTGTTTTATGTTTCACCGGCGAAAATGGTCGGAAACGGCGAGACAGGGAGCGGCGTTAGGGTTTCACCGAGAGAGAGACAGAGAGTGAAAGAGAGGGGGCGACGGGGCTAAGTTGGAAATGAGATAGGGATTAGGTTTTCGGGGGTCCAACTACATAATTAAAAATGGAAATTTCCTTTTTAGTCGTTGGATTAGGTGTGTGGAGGGTCAGGATTTGGCCACGTGTGCTTGATGTGGCGCTGAAGAAGAGTGTAGGTGGCATATGATGTGGGATGTGAAGTGTATAAGTGAGGTGTATATGCAGTGTATATGCAGTGTATATAATGGAATAAAAGTGTATAAATAGGTATAAAGTGCAATTTTGAGGTTTAAAATGATCGGAGCAATTTTGTCGAAAAATGGAGGTAATTGCGGAATTTGTAATTGGATAGGCACGATATTGTAAAAATGGCAGTGGTTTGTGTGGGTGTCTTTAGAAATAGCCTAATTGGTGTGCTTATGTGAAATGAAGATTTGCAGTGAAAATAATGTGTGGCTTGTCGGTGCAATTTTGTCTAAAAATAGTTATTGAAACAGGAGAGACAAAATTGAGTGTCGACAACTACGCATGAGTCGTAACTGACACTTAACAATAGGAAAAAAAGAGGAAAAGATAAGAAGTAACTAAAGTTTGACTTTTTCCGTAGCCAAAAGTAAAAAGAAAATAAAAGAAGAAGATTTGACTGACAGAATATAATCATTTAATTTATGATTGACAACTTGGATAATAGTTAATGTGTGCATCACACACAATTCCCAATTGCATATATATAGGCCATACCTCAGTGAATTGAAGAAGAAAGTTGCATGCTTTATTCCAATAATTACCCATATGCGAAATAAATAAACTGACAGTAGTCATTGTTAATTATATCAATTTGGTCTATTGCAGGTTAGCATCTCAGTTGGTAGAATAATACTTGATACGATCTGAGCTAGTACAGAAATAAAAGGAAGACTTCCAGGGACAGATACATTTTGTGACATTACACAATATCCAGTAGCCACTAGAACAACTTCAGGCATCTTGATTATCCGAATCAACTCTGGTTCACTTTGTTTTGCAAATGCTACTTCCATAAGAGAAAGGTCTATAACTCAAGTTCATTTTGGAAATACAAAAATTAAGAAGTATAGCTGTAGGTTAATTAGTTATCATTTTCTTTTGTTTCCAGGGTGCTGAAGTTGGTGACATACACAAATGGCAAGCTTCTTTTTGCTGAACTTTTTTGCTTTCTCCTTCTTCCAATTATTTCTCTTTTTATTTGGGTGGGGGTGATGGTGTTGCGGTGGTGGGGGTGGGGGTGGGGGTGGGGTGATGGAAGAAATAGAGGTAGTGAGAGATGTTGTAATTTTGAGAAATGAAAGTGAAATGGGCTGATCATTGAAAAATGTGTTTGGAAATATAATGTTATGTCTTGTAATTTAGAAAATGTTGCTATTTTTTTTATAATATGAGGGTGTAGATCTGTATATATATGTAAAAAAACCCAAAGAAAAAAATAGGATGTTTCTGCACTTCGACCAACTGAAACGTGAGATTTTGATCAGTAACCACTAGTTATATTTCTCAATGAGGCGCAGCCATCTTTTTAAAATTGGTTGAATTTTAACCACTCTCTAATAAGTTGGGCAAAAGTACCCCTAATTAAACAGAAACATACCGTTTTCCTCACGTTCCAAGTTTGTTCTTTGCATGTTTTGTTTAATTGTGACCATCAGTAGGAAAGAAGCAAAAACCTATATCTTTTTTATAAAGGTTCAGTAATTTTTGTTTCCTATGAAATTTCAGTATTTTTCTTCAAAATTTTGTTTTTTAATTTGAAATTTTAATATTTCTTCCTTAAACATACTAAAGTTTCAATTTCAAGTTTAAATCGATGACAAAATCATGAGATTTTAACTGTTCAAGTGCAAACTACAGAAAAAAATATTGAGATTTTAACTTTTTAAGTTCAACATCCAAAATTATTTTCATTTTCCAAAGTCAAAATCCATGATAAAAATCATGGTTCTAACTTTTCACTAGAAAATTTCATGAAAGAATATTGGGATTTTCACTTTTTAAGTTCAAAATTCATGACAAAAATCTTGATAAATATTAAAATTCTCACTTTTCAAGTTCAAATCCCATAACAAAATCCTAAGTTTTACACCTTGTTTTTTTTTTTTTTTTGGATTCTTTTTGTTCTATTCTTGTTCTCAATATACAATTTTTCTGCCACATAAATCCTTCTGCTCAAGATTCGTAAACTGTCTTCACACATCTTGCGTAGTTTTCTGTTATTTCTTCTTTCTTTCAGTGTTGTGAAAATTTACGCTCTAATGGTTGTTGTTCTTTGGGTTGGGCAGAAAATGTGGTGTTGAATATGCTGGGAAAACCTAGAAGCTAGATATTAAAAAAAGCCAAGGACAGAAATGTCTTTTCACATTTATTGTAATAAACTGGCTATTCATCAAGTAATTTGTAAACACTGGTTAGCAGTGACCATAGTGGCTACCCGGTACCAATGTTACGGCTGATTTGCAAAAATATGACACGGGAAGCAATGGTTTGCCAAAATGCCCTCAATAACAGTGGTTTAGCAAAAATTCCCTCCATTAGTTTAATAAAACTTATTCCGGACGAAAATACCCCCTCACAACCAATAAAAAGACCTGCCCAGTCCCTCCCCTTCCTTTTCTTCATTCACGCGATCAAGAAAATCCTAAAAACCAATTACTTTTACAGATTGCTTCATTCAAGCGAAGATTCAACGTAAGATTTCTTCAAATTTCTATTGAATTTTACTAAAACTTCAATTATTTTCTTGATAATTTCATATGTATTATACTTAACTTTGCTTAAAATTCTATATAGACCAAACGAGCTATGACTTCTATTCATAATAATCAAAAAAATATATTGTATAGAAACACATGACATTAAATTGATTACAGTAATTGTAAAAAAAAAATTAATCTGTATTAATTGCAGAACGTCTATCAATTCCGGAAAAGTCTTGCCTATTACCAAGACTTTACCTTGCGGACTTGCAGAGAAACTCTCTAAAAGTCTTGGCCATTGCTAAGACTTCCAGTTCTGCTGCAATTAGCACATGTCACAGACTGTTGGTTATTGCCAAGACTTTAAGCCCTGTTGCAAGGGTAAAGTTCTCTGCAACTCTTGGCTTATTGCCAAGAGTTTAAGCTCTGGTGCAATCAGTACCCTACATACACTTCTTGCCTATTGCCAAGACTCTATGGCCTGTTGCAAGTGTCAACTTGTAGAGAAAGTCTCTGCAATCCTTGGCTTATAGCCAAGAGTTTAAGCTCCGGTGCGATGGGCACCTGGGAGAGACTTCTTGGCTATTTCCAAGACTTTAAGCCCTCTTGCAGTGGCCAACTTTAGGAGAAAATCTCTGCTAGTTCTGCTGCAAAGGGAAACTTACACTAAAAATCTCTAAAGTATTGGCAATAGCGAGGACTTGCAGCTCTGGTGCAATGGGGGCCTTATAGAAACTTCTTCCCTATTGCCAAGACTGAAAGCCCTGTTGCAATGGAGTCCTTGCAGACAAAGTCTCTGCAAGTCTTGGCAATACCCAAGACTTGTAGCTCTGGTTCAATAAGCACCTAGGAGAGACTTCTTGCCTATTGCGAAGACTTTAAGACCTGTTGCAATGGGGGCTTGCAGACAAAGTATCTGCAAGTCTTGGCTATTGCCAATAGTTGCTGCTCTGGTGTAATAGGCACCTACGAGAGACTTCTTCGCAAGACCTTAAGCCCACAAAGGGCATCACTTTTACCCATGATCCTGCTTCTATCAAAGCGATCTGAGTACGAAATTCTAAGCATATCATTCGTCTTGATTATGTGCAGGATTAGCACTATGGCAACTTGCTACATTTATATAGCTTATAATGGGAAATGGGATGCAAACAGCAAATACATCAACCATGATATAAAGTTGATACTTTTCAAAGACGGTATAAGCTACCACGTATTTGAAAAAGAAATTTATAATGCTCTAACCATCAACACTGATGAAAGTGAAGCAATGATAAGGTTTGACAGGAATCTAGAAAGGTGCAGAGGCATGATGGTAACAAATGATCCAGAACTTATCACTTGCATGTATCTGCTGAAGAATGATGAGAATTTCAGAAAATCCTGCTTCATAGTAGAAGTTATTAAAAGGACTGACATGTCAGAAAATCCCGCTTCTTTGTGAATGAAGCTGACCATAGCATGGTGTTGCATCAAAAGGAAGGGCAATTATTGATTATAAATATTTTTAAAAATCCAACGTGATTGGAAAGTTAATATTATCAATAAACTGAACTATTGGCAATAGCCAAGACTTTATACTCATACAGATAACCAGTTCAATTTAACTTGACGTAAAGTCTTGGCAAAGGGTAAGATATTTCCTACCAAAACTTATTTATCGACTTTAATATTAGAAATAGTTAACTTGCCTTGATGTCTTGCCATAGGCAATAGTATTGACAATTAAATTGACACCAAGTCTTGGCAAAAACATTACCAGCACAACCCTCCATGAATTATTTATCAGTTTTAAATTAATTATATAATATTAGAGTTGGAATTAATTAACAAGAATTCAAGTCTTGTCATTTGGCAAGACTTTCCATCTAAATGTATTCACCCCACAACAACTAAAATGCCTTGAAGTTCTGCAATTGCCAACACTTCCAGTTCATCCGATTCAAAGCAACTTCAGTCTTTAAAATAACAAAAATATCAAACATCCAAGTGTACTTGTTTACATAAACACAACAAATACGGTAAATACGAAATACACGTAATTAAAAACTACTTAACAACTTTCTCTAACTCTTTTGTAGTACTAAAAGTCTCATTTGGACTACTACATGGATCATCTTGCGATGGAGATAACAAACAAAAATTTGAAAATTCATCTCCCACATCACATTTTTTCCTTGGAATTCATCAGAAGATCTTGGCTGACTTATAAAATCATCCACCACATCAAAATGTACATGATCAGGATCAGGAGATTGAAGATTCAATATCCATTACTTGTAAAATTTTAAAAAACAACAATGACAACACATAATAACAAAACATTGAAACAATAATGAAAAGACCATATACAAACATACAATGACAACTAGTGAATGCATGACTGATGAAAAGAGTAAACTACAGAAAAAGTCTCTACAACTATTGCCAATAACCAACACTTTAAACTCTAGTGGAAGGGGAAACTTGTACAAATAGTCTCTGCAAGTATTGACAATTGCCAAGACTTTAAACTCTAGTGGAAGGAGCAACTTGTACAAATAGTCTCTGCAAGTATTGACAATTGCCAAGACTTTTACCTATATTCCAGTGCAAAACTTGTAGAGAAAGTCTCTGCAACTCTTGGCAATAGCCAAGACTTTAAGTTCTACTGCAAGGGGGACCTTACACTAAAAATCTCTAAGAGTATTGGCAATTGCCAAGACTTCTACCTCTACTGCAATGAACAAGTTGGAGACAAAGTCTCTGCAACTCTTGGCAATAGCCAAGACTCTAAGTTCTGGTGGAAGCGACAACTTACACAGAACATCTCTGCAAGTATTGACAATAGCCAAGACTTTAAACTCTACTGCAATAAGAAACTTTCAGAGAAAGTCTATGCAACTCTTGGCCATGGTCAATATTTCAAGCTCTACGCAGAACATGAATATCTAGTAGCCATAGGCAATAAAAACCTTCAAATCACCGGAATCAAGCAAACACAAGCAAAAAAATCAGCAGGAACCTCAAACTTAATTCAACAATCATAGATCGAAATGAAAAAAACTAACAGATAAATATATAAACAATAAGTATAAAAAATAACATGAAAAAAAATGCAGACAAATGATTACGCGAAATAAAAATTACAATAGAACAAATATACGAAAAAGAGAGAATAAAAAACCTCAATACTCCAGCTCACAAAGAAGAAAGAAGGAGGCCATGAATGGGGAAAGAGAGAAGGAAACCTGTTCAGCGTGAGTTAAGTAGGTCGGGGGCAAAATAGTCCTTTCATATGGGGAGTATGATGTGGAGGGCATTTACTTAAAACATTTGTAAGTGGGGGCAATTAGGTAAGACCATGTCTTATTGAAGACACTGGGTGAAATTTTTTGCAATTTTACAATGGTTTATGCGTTCGATTCCATGTGTTTTGGCCTAGTAATTGTGATCTATATCCGCCCGTCTCTAGGCACACCGGTAACCCCCTAATTTTTTTTTCTTCCTCTTTTTAGGCTAAATTATCAAAATGGCACTATTTTCCGATCTAGAAGATAAATTTTGAATTTTTTTCACGAAGAGTTTAATTTTTATAGGTGTACATACAGTACTTAGAACAAGTTATTCAGATTCAACAACAACTAATTGTCTGTATAAGTATCTGTATTTCCTAAAAACGTATTTCAGGTATTACAATGAAATTTGTATTTAGTTGAGTCTTAGGTGACCGTTTATATCTCAATTTGACCGGTTGATAAGCAGCTTACGTTGACGAGCGGTCGATTTACTAAATATTACTTCGGAAACCGTGTAGACAACAAACTCGATGGAACAAATAATGGTAAATTCGATGACACGATATAGCAAATTTGATTCGAGGACAAATATGATCGAATAAACGAAGATAAGCAACAGATTCACAGGTTATGATGGTTCGATTAAACAACCACAAGCGATCGACTCTATATGATTCTGAGCAAGTAAGTTATGAACGAAATAGCAACTATTGTTTTACCGAACGCGATCTAAATATTAGATTTGCTTAATACCAGATGAACGGTTGAATAAAATTCGATGAAGAATGCTGTAGCAGAATTACGATGACAACGTTAAGTATGCAAAATAATGCGAATCAGCCGATGACAGGTTTGGTAAAAATGATAGAACTGCAGTTAAAGAATTAATGATAATTCTACTGAATTGATGCTACAATCAAGATAACGACACCTAATTAACGGGATCGATGATAGCGGACGAATATGCCAAATAATGAGTTAACGATACGATCAAGATAATGGTAGTGAATTAATGCGATCAATGACAATGAAAAGATATATCAAACAATCAAAGTAGTATTCAAACAACGAAATAAATAATAATAAATCAATAAATGAAAGCAGTAAAGCTTATTGTATTGATCGATCGAAGGCTGGTGTTCCGTTGAAAGAGACGAATCCTCCTTTTGACTTGAACCAAGCTACGACTTATGTTTAATACAATAATTGTGATTGTGATAATGGCAGATTTGCAATAACAAAAGCGAAGATATAATAGAATAAAAAAGGAGTGCTTTTGTTCAGAAGAACGTAAGTCTACAACTGGGGAGATGAGGGCTTATTTATAGGTTAGTGAGATATGGAGTCCCCAACCCTAGAAGGACTCCACTCTCCCACGTCTCTCTATTAGTTACGCAACAGCAGTTGCCCATGTCCAACAACCTTTGCTGAATCCGCTCCGATAAAAGTGGGATAAGATCAACCATTGTTATCTAGCAGAACAATTGTCTTCAAAATCTTCCGATCGCGATCCAACTTAATCGATCATATCACCGATCAAAGCTATTTCAATCCGACCTCGTTTCATAATGTCTTCGGAAACTGTTCTCATCTCGCCACATAGTTGACCACGTGTCTTTTGCGTGATCGGACAGAAATCGACCAATACAGTATCATGAGTTGACAAAAGGTGAAAAAGAAAGTAACTTTACAAAAGGTTAAACTAATTATTTCAATGGTCATACGAAATATTCTGTTACGCTGTCGTAATAAATGTGGGATATATGAAATGTTCATAATAGAAGGTGTTGTATGAATATAAAGTACCTGCTAGACCACCAAGTGACGTGGTGTAGCGGATGGGGCTACTCCTCCCTTAATCAGAGGTCTCGGGTTCGAGCCCTGGGTATGGAAAAATCACTGGTAGGGAGCGCTTCCCCCCGAATGGGGCCCCACGCGGCGCGAATCCGGATTAGTCGGGGCTCCAATCACTACAAGAAAATAGAGATACGACGACATTTTATAAATGTCGCAATAAGTGATTTAAATGTCGCAAATTAATTTACCGACATTTAATTTACATTTGGAACAAATGTCGTCGTAGCCAATGTCGGGAATTTTCCGACATTTAGATTAATGTCGGGAAAAAAATTACGACATTTATTTACGACATTTGAAAAAAAGTCACTTAAAATTTATGACATTTTTACTAGTGTTGGCAAAAACTTTTGCGACATTTATCTATGACCTTTACAAAATGTCATATAGGAATTCCGACATTTTGATTAATGTCAATAAGAACTTGACGACACTTTTTTACGACCCTTATGAAACGTCATTTCTGTATATAAGTGAACACCAACAAAAATTAGTGACAATTATATGAAACTTTATAAAATGTCGCTTTAATATTTTTGACATTAAAATTAATGTTGGTACTGAATTTTTTAAAATATTAATAACAATAATTTATCTAATTTTCATCATAACACCTAATTTATAATTGTAACATTAACACACAATATAACAAACATGAAATATATGTAAAGTGAATAATGCCTTCTAATATTGTCTCCAAAAGAACAAAGTAGTGATAAAACAAGCAAACATACTATCTATAGCTTAGATACTATCAAATCCAATGATTTGATCTATTCCAAATAATGCATAAACCTAACTAAACCATAAAAGATAGAAATTTCAACATGAAATTACATTTAGATAATCCTAAATAGAAGTAATTCTCTAACTTCCATAATAAGTTTTGCAAGAAAGCTATTACATATGAATCCATCTTTCCTTGAGTCTTGCATTTCATTTCCAATAATTGATTCCACATCCTTCAAAAGTGCTGCAGATGAAGTAAACAACCAATATATGTAAACCAATATAGATAAAACTAAACAGCCAATATACGTAGCGATACAATAAAAAAGGTCTTGTATATTCTTCAATACATACCCACTTCTTTTTCTTTGCGACATCTCCGCTATCCAGGTTGTTCTTGTTTATGTTAACCTGAGAAGAAGTACTTGACTGGTTACTGTGATAGTTTACATTAAAAAAAAATTGCTAATAAAATCCTTCTTAGTTTAGATCATTAAAGTATAAACAATACTGAGACAAATGAAGCAGTCCATAGACTTCAATTAGGAAATACATTGTCAAATAGATCAATCAACAATCTATTGCAAACGCAGAGGAGGAAAAATACCATAGATAGACTGAAAGCGGGCGATGATTTGATAGAGGAGAAAAAGACTATCAAACAAAAAATTCTAAACTACTATCAGAATCTTTATACCGAAAGTGAAGATTGGAGACCAAAATCCAATTTTGAGGAAGTAGCCACTCTCACAGGGGAAGATAGGGAAATGGTAGAAAGAACTTTTGAGGAAGAAGAAGTTCATGCAATTATCCAGACTTGTGCTCCGGATAAAAGCCCAGACCAAGACAGTTTTACGATGGCATTTTATCAAAAAACCTGGGAATTCATCAAGCCAGAGGTCATGGGAGCTCTTAGTCATTTTCACCAGCAATGTTACATGGAGTGATCCAATAATGCATCATTCATAGCATTGGTTCCCAAAAAGAAACTAATTATATTCAAAATCAGAAAGCCTCTGGCGTATACTTCTCAAGTTAACAATATGAAGATTTTCACATTATTTTTCATTGCCATTCTCCTCATACAGGTAGATATATGTATCTTTCTTTAGTTAGTAATGTAATCAATTAGTTGGTTTCAAACCTAATAAAACTAATCATAAACTTATAAGTTTAGGTATTCACAGAGGCTATTTCCATTGAAAATGCTGAAGATTCTGCTGCACAGGTATGTACAGATACAATATTTCTACTAACAATTAGGCATAAGGATGGACCAAGCTCAAGTGCCTCATTTTAGAATTAGGCAGAAGAAAACCCATATGGTATTTTTTAATATCATATTTTTGCACAATTCATAAAAATAGATCACGACACACAGTGAAAATATATCACCACACCTTATTTATAAAACTTTAATACCTTATTTGTGCGAGCAATTGAAATGGATGAAAGCCATTGTTGGCAATCTTCATTTGAGTGGTTAGTAACCTACCACAAAAGATTGTTACAATTACAATTAAAAGAAAAACAAATGACATAACTAAATTAAAAAGAATAATTTTCTTGTGAACAGTAGAAATTATTTACCTCCTTATCAGCCAAACTCTCTAGATAAGCATGTATCCCTGCCTGTATCCCTGCATTTACTTTATCGGCTAACTTTGTTTCCATCTCTGCTTTTGCTTCTAACATCCTTTTCTCCATTGCTTCAATTTCTTATTTTGCTTCAGACATCTTTTTTTTCATGACTTCCATTTCTTGTTTTGCTTCAGACATCTCTTTCTCCATTTCAACTCGCATAGCTGAAGCAGCCTTTTGAACTTCTATCTCAACCTTTGCATCGAAGTCCCTTTGCTCAACCTGGGATCGTTTGTATACTGGACCATAAACAAAACTTGGAGCAGCTCCTTTCCCTAGAGTTCTAACAGTCCCATGAGTATCTGGTCCCATAACTTTTGCATACACATCATTCGGAGCACCTCCAGGGACATTTAACTCGGGATATATCTCAGCAATGTCATCCATATTTTTCTTTTGAAAGAAATATAAAACAATGAATAGTTAGCGGAATTTCCTAATGTAATGTGAAAACCTTTATATTTATATAGAGAATAAGGGTGTACCATAACTTCACCAGCTATTGTATTGACTGGTTCTTTAACTTCACCAGCTATTGCATTGGCTGGTTCTTTCTTTCTCATATGTGTTTCTTTAAACACCTCAACACGTGTTGGTTTTACACCCTTTTGCTTTGTCAGCTGCTCGAACAGTATAAGAGCATTTAAAAAAATTCTTCAAGAAAGAAGTATGAAAAATATACATTGTATAAATGCTATTATTGATTATATTTCACCTTATCTAAATTTTTTATTAGCTCAATCAACAAAAGAGTTATGTTCATTTAGCTCGTGTGATAAAATAGTTCATCTAACTTCATATAGCGTGTAACTAAATTTAGTTCATTTACCTTAATTAGCTCGATTCATCGTGTAACTTAATACTTTTCTCAGCTCGATTGATAAAAGAGTTCATTTAACTCAGTTGATGAAAGAGTTCATTTAGATTGATCGAACGTATCAATTAATTAAGTTAGATCAATTGAACGTGTAACTTTATCTAGTTCATTTAACTTACTTTTGCTTTATTGTTCAGTCAATGAGAATTAGAGTTCCGATTTGCAAACCTGCAGGTCCGGTAATTGGTTTTCGTTATATCAAATATGACTTGATGCAGAATTTGAAATATAATGTCATTCCAAAACCTATCAAACGACCTCCAAATGGCCTCAACCTTTGCAGGAAAGTCATGATAAATGACCTAACAGAGCTTTTGAGGCAGTCGTCACATTAAACACATTAAACGAAGTACCAGTTCTCAAAATGACTGTTCTGATCATTACACAATATGAAAAAATTCCAGCATGATCATATTTTTACCTAGACGAGACGAGGCGCAATTAATCCCGATTGGCATATACTCCACAAACCTTAAAATTTTATAATATAAAATAGGAAAATATTACAAAAAGTATAGTTTAAAAAATTTTAATTTAGAGTAAAATAAAGTCTTGAAAATGTTAGAAATTACGAATAATTAAAAGTGAAATTCAATGCACAAAGAACGTTTAAAATGAATGTTGCAAGCTCTTTCATTGGATATATAAAGAACAATTTAAAATTAAAAAATTCCAATATTAGTTATAACTGTCATTGTATTTGTAACATTAATTAAAAATATCGATAAATATTGACTAATAAGACGACATTTGAAGTAAATGTCACAAAAATTTTGACATTTTTTATCAAATGTCGCTATTTTTATGACGGTTGTAATAAATGTCGATAATTACCAACGGATAATATGACATTTGCAATAAATGTCATAATATTAATGACATTTTGCTTCACATGTATTTTAATAACATTTCGTTATAAATGTCGGAAAAGTATATTTTTTCCGACATTTATTGTAAGTGTCACTAAATAAATGTCGTCGTATCCTCATTTTCTTGTAGTGAATGAAGGTACCGGACACCGGGTGGAAAACCAAAAAAAAATAAAGTACCTGCTAGAAATAGCAATGCTAGAAAATTCAATTAATGTCAAATAGGCTGATAGTCGCTTAAGCAGAAATTAAAGTGCACGAATATATATAGCTGAAAGATAGAACTTAGAAGCTTACACATTTTCTTATCTCTTAATTGGGCAATAAATTAAGTACGTAGTACAGAAAATATAAAGCACTTAGACATGAATTTACAATTAGGGTTCCTCAATTTTTGGAAATTTTTATACAGATATTATTTGGATGGTATTGAGCATTATTCCATGTTTCTGCTCACTGAAGCTTTAGATTCTTCAAAAGCCTGCGTACAGAAAAAATAATCAAATTAAAATTATGAACTCTTGGATACATCAGATCTAATTAAATAGCATCAAGTTTCATAAAAAAAGAGTGTTTCTTACATGGCTTTGTTCAATCTTTATGTTAAGGTTGGATTTTTATATATGAACTAACAATGTGCATAAATTTTTATACAATCGCTGTAATACAACATATTGGCAGAGATAGTCTTATCTTTTGGGTAATTAGTTCCAGTTATTTTGAAGAGTTACCAAATTTTTGTTAGGTGATCAGATAGTTTAATAAGTAGTAAATACTTTTATTACACTCAGGTAGATTGTAGTGTATGACGAAGTATTCTTACGTACCTATTCTATCCATATGTCATATCTCTTAATTGAGATAAAGCGTCAAATTCTAAATGAAGAATCTTTAAATAACGTAACACACAGGTCTTAGCCCAAGTGTATTTGATTAGAAATAAATTTAAATTCTCTCTTTACTTAGAATCTTACGATAAAACCAAGTAAGTAGTTAGAAAAAGGACGTCATTTAAAAAGCTAATATCCTTATTTGAGAATCGAATATGAGGTCACCAAAAAAAAAAAAAAAGGAGAGCTGGTTAATGTCAAGTACTAGTCAGGAAAAAAGATGTATAAAGACAATATGCTATACATTATACTGATGGAGTACTATTTTTATTGTTTATTTCGACATGACTAGATTGAGTACGAAGAATTAGTAGCTTTTTTTCCAAGCGAAAGATGATGAGTATAAAAGATAGCCTTTTTGTATATGGCTGTCTAAATCGTCATCCTTTAAGGATATTCAACTGATGACTTAAAGAATAAAAACAAAAGAAAGGTGAATAAATATCCACGTCAGAATTATGTTGTTAATTGTCCTGAAATTAATAGTAACGATTACTCTTCTTGAGGTGGCTGGAACAAAAAATAATGACCATAAACATGCGATCCTAATCAAGTAGGGCTCCGTTTAATATAGTATTTGCCAGTAGCTTAAACAGGGCAACATGGTAGTAGTATTTTCTAAAATATTTAACAATTACTATGCATTTTAATATGTCTCATCAAGGGACGGACCTATTCTTAGTAATGACGCGGAAAGATTATAGGTCATGATTTTTAATGAATACATACTATAATTTGAAATTTCTTAATTTTTTATATATTAAGTTGTTTGATATCCTTTAATAAAAATACTGGTCCGCGAATAATCTCATACCACAACGAGACTAGCTAACGGAAAATAGCAACATGATGGCAAAATGAGTATCCACGGCCGATATGTATTTTACGTAAAGATTTACATGGATGGCAAATGTCAATATATTTTAACTATTTAAGCTTATATGCAATGATGATATCTATAATTTTTAATAGCACAATTTAACATTTTATTATAGGTTATTTAATTAATCTTAATTTCAGTTAACTACATCATGCATACTGATAAGCAATTACTATGCCTATTAGCGGAAGTAACTAATTAACGTTGGATGTGAAATAAATTCAATTACTATCAGTATAAAGTTTTTTAATTGAAGCTTTAAACGCTCTGAATCTAGTTAACTTAATGCTTGAGCTTAGAACTAAAATGGTCAAATAGGAAATGTATGATCCATAATAGGAGTATATAGTATACCTTTGTTCGTTAGCATATCCTCTAGCATTGCAGCTTTCAGCAGTTCTGTAATTTGGCAAAGGGACTTGATCATTTTCAATTTGAGTGATATCCTTCACGAGTAAGTCATAATGCCTTCTAACTTCCTCTATTGATTTCCCACCAACATATCTGGCAATATTATGCCATCTATCAGATGTGTCCTTGTCATACAAAACCAAAGCCTCCTCAAACTTCTTGTTTTGCCTTGTTGTCCAATTAGAGGCCATTTGTAACTGTGAATTGAATTGAAAGAAAAGGATCGGAAGAAACTGAAAGGAGAAAGTTAAAAAATTTAGTGTAGTCAAGGAAATGATCAAAGGGTATGGTTTGAGTAAGAGATCAGTAGAATTTAGCTCCTTATAAGCTGGAGGAGAAGGTGTTGATTAGTTGGAGCAAGCTGGCGGAATATCTTTTGATTTTCCTTTTTTATCTTCATGACAAGTAGATGTGATGCTTTAAAAGCCGAAATACTAGCAGGAACGTTTCCTTTCCTCTTAATGAGTCTTATGTGACCTAAATTTAATTTAATAATTATAAATTTTCGGTGTCATGGAATGATTAATAAACAACAAGATCCTAAATACGAATTACGAAGCGAGAGTGGTTAAGTAGGAAGAGGCGTAAGGAGAATAACTGAAATAAAAGTTCAGTTATCTCTACTATTCCCTCCAGTCCACAATATAAGAGTTTTTGGTATTTGCACAATTAAGAAATTTATTTTTTAGTATTAATTAAAAAGACCATTTACTATATTAACCTTTATCTTCTTTCAAATTTACTCATTGTAAAAGTGCGTTTAGCTCATTTATTAATAAGAGTAAATTTGGAACCATTTAATTGTTTCTTGATTTTTGAATAAATCAATTACTTTGGACCAAAAAATAAAGGCTAAACAATCTTATGTTGTGGACAGGAGAAAGTATTATTTGAGAAGTCAAACATTGTCCTAGTAATTTTTTTTGAGACCCTATTACTTGTTTTGTTTAACCATATGGTATGTCAAACACATTATTTCAACTAATATAAGTTTTTTATGATAATCAATTAAAGGAAAATACATTATATCAGATATATCTCTTTTCGCACTACTCGAATCCAAAATTTATAATTTAGGGTGCGTATATTCTATCTATTCCATCATATCCTTTATTGGTAAAGAAAATAAAAATCACAAGGAGAACTTTCTTCTAGGTTTATCAGTAATAAAACTTCTGGCCACTATAGTACTATATGTAATTTATGATACGAGAGAAATATTTACTTCGAACAAATTTACAAAAGTGATGTACTCCTAGGATTTTTGTAACAAAACTAAAATTGTGATTCAAACCATATTCTTGTTAGGACAAAAGAGTTATATTATATTTAAGCATAGAAACGGCCGCTAATTAACTAATTCCGGGGAAGCACCTTTCTTCTTTAATTTTCTGTATGATGAAAGTACAAAAGGAGGGAGGGGTGAATTTTTAGTTTTAACAGATTAGTTGACTTAATAATGTAGTTAGTCAACTTAAACTAGAAAAGAAAAATAGAAATTAAAGTGAGTAAAGTAAAGGAATTATGACATAAAAAAAGTCAGTTGATTTCTTTCCTTGTGCGGTCCTTGCGAAATTAATCTGATTGATGGCTAAGTGGAGAGAGAGATATGACCCAAAAGAATTGATCCTAAAAAAATTTTGATATTTTTTAAGAATAAGGCAAGAGCTTAATCAGCGCGTTCCCACTTGACCTAGCAGAAATACCGCAAATCCAATCCTTTCTTTCCTTAGTTAGCTATCCCAGATCTGAAGTGGTATTGCATGCTCGATAACCTTTCTTCTTTTTGTTCCAAGAATCTTCCACATCATCTATAATCTTCTCCACATCAGCTTCGATCTCCTGCCACATATTTGTCATACATTAGTGCTATAGTTTTTGTCATTATCAAAACTTAATATAACAATCCCCCACTTTTTGATGATGACAAATATTAAAGGAGAGTATGATGTGATACTTCCCTTTTAGGTTGCAGTCGACTCCCCCTGTGTTTTTGATGATGTGAGAAGATGCTTCTCTTTGGGTGATAGTCGACTCCTGCTGAGTGTTTGCCTGGGTTTAGTATTGTCACCTGAAACTTAACACAAACGCAGGAAAACAAAAGACAAATACTATCTAAAGGGATTTTTCTTTCCCAGTTAGAGGATTAGTGCATCAGTGCAGAAATCAGTATGTCAAAAAACAATAGTTATCCTAGGCACAAAATTAACATAGGCACAGGAAAATATTAGACAAGTCTTATTAACATAGGCACAGGAGAATATTAGACAAGTCTTATTAACATAGGCACAGGAGAATATTAGACAAGTCTTTCTCCCCCTTTGACATCAGCAAAAAGAGCAGTGTAGCACTAATAGAGATTGTTCAACCATTCAAATATTACAGACCCAACAAAAAATACTGGAATTAATATTTAACGAGGAGCAAGGAAATATGTCAAGGTGTTAACGACATTATTAGTCATCCTGTCAAGCTTTGTTTGCACATCCCTAGAGAAGACATCAATCCTTGCCTGAACGTCAGTAGAGACTGCATCAATCTGAGCGTGAACCTGTCTAAGAGCAGCAACAGAATCAGTAACAACATTGTCAAGTTTAAGAGTGAATTTGCCAACATCGAGCTTAAGTTCCTCCAGGTTCTCTGCACCTTTATCACTTTTGTAATGCAGACTGAGAAGCAAGTCACTCAAGTCTTTAAGGTTTTCCTTGAGTTTATCAGACATGTCATTCAAGACAGGTTGAGTTTCAACCTTAGAGGGGCCAGCTTGGTCAGCACTTACTTTAACATTTTTGGTGTCCTTTCTTACCCAGACACCCTCAACACGAACATAACCCATGAAAGCAAATGCGCGAGAATTATAGCAAGCAGACACAGAGAAAGTTTTCCAGGCAGATGTATCAATACGATAAAACTGCAAGATGCGAGCAATAATCAAACCATAGGGTAGAGAAGCACATTCAGCAACACTTTCAAGCATGTATTCAATAATTCAAGCAGCCAAGTCCAGTTACGTTTTAATAATGAGACAATAAAGAAATAAGGTTTCATGTTGGGACAAAGAACTAAGTGAACCTGTACGGGGAAGCAGGGTGGTACCAACAATGTGAGCAAGCACACGAACTTCAAAGGACAAATCCAAATGACCAAGTTTTCCTTCTGCAGCTTTATCAGATTTTTCACATAAACATGCTTTAGCTTGTTCAAAAGAGACCTCAAATTCAGATGGCCCAAGCACACGAGTTCTTAAAAAAGTTAGGGTATCCAGAAAACTTACAGCCGAGAATGCGACACATAATTGACTTGGTGATAAAAATCTTTGTGTTAAGAACCATTGTTTCAATTCCTTCACTTGAACAGGGACGAAGATTAGCGTAAAATAGTCTTACCAAATCCTCAGGAACTTCGAGAGGATCAGTGGAGAAAAAGTTCATTCAATCTTGAGCACAAAACATGGGTTTTAAGTCGCAGTTTAGTGATTCCGTGGAGTCCAAATCAACTATTCTCCCATGCACCAACGGTTTGTCTTTGATGACATCAAGTTTGGCATGGGCCGAGGAATCCCAAAAATCAAGGGTTTCATCCAAGTCAGCCAGAGAGAATTCCTTTTTTGACCTTTTGACAAAATCAATTTCATCACTGTGCATGGGTCGCTTCCCTGATTTTTTGTCGAGGCTAGGGTTTTCCATTGGATTTGCAAAATTAGACATAGTATTTTCTAAGTGGTCCGAATCGACTTGAACAGGAGTGGTGGAATTTGTGGGTGGTTTGGTTCTTATGCGCTGGCTTCGGGGAGCAGAGGTATTAGTTTTTCTTGCCATGGTTTGGGGAAATTTTTAGTGGTTTGGTTCTTGTGCGTTGGCTTCGGCGAGCAGAGGTGTTAGTTTTTCTTGCCATAGTTTGGGGAATCTTGTAGAAGAAGAGTTGAGAATGTGAAAGGTATGATAGATGAATAGGCTTTAAAAGAGTAAAGAGAGGAAATGAAGGGGTTTCTTGTGAAGTGGAAGGGGTATAGTTGGAGGGGATGTGAGTGATTTGAGAGGATGATTGAGTGCATAGAGAAGGGACGCCACGCCGGATGACACCTTTTTCAAACACTTAAAGAAACTGTGAGAGTAATTATAGCTAATGACGTGGGAAGATGCGGTAATCAGGTAATAGACATAATCATGAATTAAATAAGGGAAATATTGTCCAAAAATAAGTGCACATGCAAATATTTATATATTTCCTTAAAAAAATTTAACCCCTTTTAACATGGATCAGGGACAATGCCTAGCAATTCCCTTAGCGTACAAAAGCAATATTCTAGAAGAGGTTTAGTAAAAATATCAGCAAGTTGAAAATCAGTACTAATAAATGTAATATCCACATCTCCATTTTGAACATGATCTCTAATAAAATAATAACACACATCTATGTGTTTTGTTTTAGGATGATCAACTGGATTGTACGCCAAATTAATAGCACTAGTGTTATCATATAGCATAGGCATAGGCTTAAAATGTAAATTATAGTCAGATAATTGAGTAGTCATCCAAAGGAGTTGAGTACAACAGTGACCTAAAATAAACTCTGATTCAGCTGTTGAAAGAGTTGTACAAACCCGTTTCTTACTGTGCCATGAAACAAGTGATTTTCTAAGAAAAAAACTTGCCCCACTAGTACTTTTATGGTCTACTCTATCACCTGCATAATTAGCGTCTGATAATCTAATAAGATCAAAGAAATTATAATTAGGATACCATAGACCATATGAAATAGTCTCAATAAGATATCGTATAATTCTTTTGACTGCAGTCAAATGTGATACTTTAGGAGCTGAATGAAATCTGGCACATTTTACACACTGAAAACATAATCTCTTGTCGACCAGCCAATAAATATAGGAGTGATCAACTCATACCTCGATAGAGAGAAGGATTTACGCTTGTTCCCTTTTCATCACTTACCATATGTATAGCAGGACTCATAGGAGTTTTGGCAGAATTTGCTTCGTTCGTACCAAATTTTGTGATGAGTTCCTTAGTGTACTTGGATTGACATATAAAAATGCCCTTTTATGTCTACTTGATTTGAAGTCCTAGAAAGAATGTGAGTTCGTCCATCATGCTCATCTCAAATTCTCCCTGCATTAATGCTTCAAAATTCTTGCATAAAATGGGATTAGTACTACCAAAGATAATACTATCGACATAGATTTGGATGTTTAAGATTCCTTCGGATGATCTTTGAATGAACATGGTAGTATTATTTTTACCTCTAGAAAAACTATGTTTGAGTAGAAAGGAACTTAACCGCTCATACCAAGCTCTGGGAGCTTGGTTGAGCCCATATAAAGCTTTAGATAATTTAAAAATATGATGACGAGTTTTGCTATTTTCAAAACCTGGGAGTTGTTTAGCATAGACTTCCTCCTTTATGAAACCATTTAGAAAAGAACTTTTGACATCTATTTGAAATAATTTAAACCTTTTAAAATATGAATATGCTAGCAAAATGCGAATAGATTCAAGTCTAGCTACAGGAGAAAATGTCTCATCATAGTCGACTCCTTCTGTCTGGGAGTATCCTTGAGCGACTAGACGAGCCTTGTTTCTTACCACTTTACCTTCTTCGTTAAATTTGTTTCGAAAAACCCATTTTATACCAATTACATATTTCCCTTTAGGTCTGAGAACCAGCTTCCATACTTTATTTTTCTCAAATTGATCTTGTTCTTCTTGCATAGCACGAACCCATGACTCATCTTGTAGTGCTTCATCGATTTATTTGGGTTCAATCTGTGAGATAAGAGCAAGGTTAGATTTATGAGAGCTTCTAGTTTTCATACCTTCTCTTGGATCCCCAATGGTATATTTTCGTAGATAGTCTGGATTACTTTTTCACTCATTTGGAATATCAACTTCTGAGTCCTCAAATTCTGTCATAGTAGTTGAGTCCGTTTGCTCAACAACTGGAGTCGACTCAGGGTTTTCATTTGATTTCAGTTCCTGCTGATAGGACGTGGAGTTCTGAGTCTCTGTCTCCTTCAGCTGAGTTAGAGCTGTATCATCTTCATCTGCAGTAGTATCTTTCTCGACAATAGTCAAAGAATCATCAAATACAACATGCATTGACTCTTCAACGGATAATGTTTGTTTGTTAAAAACTCTATATGACTTACTTATGTTGGACTATCCCAAAAAGATACCTTCATCACTGCAAGGATCAAACTTACTAAGATTGTCTTTACCATTATTATGAATAAGACATTTACATCCAAAAGGATGGAAGTAACTTATATTACGACGCTTTCCTTTCCAAAGTTCATAAGGAGTCTTTTTAAGAATTGGACGAATGAGGCATCTATTTAAAATATGACATGCAATACTTACAACTTCTGCCTAGAATTGGTTTGGAAGAGAGTGTTCAACTAACATTGTTCTGGCCATATCTTGGAGGTCATGTTCTTTCTTTCCGCAACACCATTTTGTTGAGATGTTCGAAGAGAAGAGAAGTTGTGAATGAAGCCTTGCACATTGCAGTATTCTTCAAATACTTTTCTTTCAAATTCTCCTCCATGGTCACTTCTAATAGTAGAGATAAAATATCCCTTTTCTCTTTGCACTTTCTTACAGAACACTTCAAAACTTTTAAAAGCATCATCTTTGTGAGATGGAAATATAACCCAAGTAAAATGAGAGAAATCATCAACAATAACAAAAGCATATCTTTTACCACCAATATTAGCACTTCTGCCCAGAATTGGTTTGGAAGAGAGTGTTCAACTAATATTGTTCTGGCCATATCTTAGAGGGTCATGTTCTTTCTTTCCACAACACCATTTTGTTGAGATGTTCGAGGAGAAGAGAAGTTGTGAATGAAGCCATGCGAATTGTAGTATTCTTCAAATACTTTTCTTTCAAATTCTCCTCCATGGTCACTTCTAATAGTAGAGATAAAATATCCCTTTTCTCTTTGCACTTTCTTACAGAACACTTCAAAACTTTTAAAAGCATCGTCTTTGTGAGATGGAAATATAACCCAAGTAAAACGAGAAAAATCATCAACAACAACAAAAACATATCTTTTACCACCGATACGTGCAGTCTTAGTAGGCCCAAATAAATCCATATGCAGTAGTTCAAGTGACTTTGACGTGGTAACAATGTCTTTACTTTTGAATAAAGTTCTAGTTTCCTTTCCTAACTGACATGATCACATATATGATCTTTAGAGAAATTTAGTTTTAGCAATCCAATAACTAAGTCATGTTTTGAAAGTTTTTCAATTAAAAACAGACTCGCATGTCCTAGTTTTCTATGCCATGTCCATGAATCATTTGATATGGATGCTAAACATAGATGCTTACCAGATGATATATTCCCATTATTCAGAACGTAAATGTTGTTTTCTCTTGAACCAGATAAGACAACTTTACATTTGTTATCGTGAATGATGCATCTGCTAGATTCAAACTTTACCTTATATCCTCCATTATATAGTTGACTTATGCTTAGTAGGTTGTGCTTGAGTCCATCAACCAAGAATGTTTCTTTTATTTCACAGGAAGAGCTTAAAGAAAAAATAGCAATGCCAATGATACGTCCTTTTGCATCTCCTCCAAATTTTACAAATCCTCCATTGAAACTTGTGACATATTTGAATAGTTATTTGTCACCCATCATATTCCTGGAACATCTACTGTCTAAGAACCATTTTCCCTTTTTAGTTGATTTGTGGTGTTCCTCGCTGGAGTCATTTGATGGTATGCCACTGCTGCTTGAATCTCCAGTAGCCATGAAGCAAATGTTTGCAGCTTCCTCTTGATCCTTTGATGATGTATCATCATCATTCCAAGCAGTATAGGATCTATTCTTCCTTTTTTTCTAAAAAAAAAAAAATCGGGACAGTTGTTTGCAATGTGACCTATTTTACCACATTTATAGCAGCGCCCTTCACTTCAGTAGTTAAATTGATTATCCTTTTTGAAAGGAACTTTTTCTTTTCTGAACTGTCTTCTTCTATTCATGAGGCCATTTAGATTTCTAGACATCATAGCCAGTTATTCCTGAATCTCATCACCCTTTTCTTGATTATAGTCGACTTCTTCAACTGTAGTATTGAATGCTATAGTTTTCTTCTTTTCTTCCTGAATATTTCGCTTGAGATGTATTTTTTCAAAGGCAATGAGATCACCTCTGAGTTGATCATAAGATACTTTGTTTAGATCCCCACTTTCTATATTGATAACTTTTGGTTGCCAGGTAATGGGAAAACTTCTCAAGATTTTTCTAATTTGTTCACCGTATAGATTTTTGCAAGAGCCTTGATCTCTCCGATAATTTTGCTAAATCTTGCAAACATGTCTTCCACAAATTCTCATTCCTTCATTTGGAACAGGTCATATTCATAGACCAGGAGATTGATCCTGGTTTCCTTAACCTTACTTGTTCCTTCATAGGTAATTTCTAGTTTGTTCCATATTTTCTTTGTAGTCTCGCAACTCGATATCTTTTCATATTATTCACCACTAATGACATTGTATAGGATATTGAAAGCTTTGTAGTTGAGTTGTATAACCTCTCTTTTCTCATTAGTGTAGTCATCCATATCAAGAGCATCAGGGATCATAGATGTGCCACCTTCAGTCTTCTTAGTTGCTTTAGCAGTAGGGATATCATAGGGTCCCTTCTTTATGACATGCCAGACCTTATAGTCAATCGATTTTATGTATGCTTCCATACGAATCTTGCAATAACCATAGTGCTTACCATTCAAGTAAGGAGGTCGGGTGGCAGAAGTTCCCTCTTGCAATAGAGCTCCATTGATAACGTGCGGAGACATGATCTTTTCTCACTTGCTGTAAGGCAAAAATAAAATAGTGTGAGACCTGGCTCTGATACCAATTGAAATTAAAGAGAGGGGGGATGAATTGTTCGTTTTAACAGATTAGTCGACTTAATAATGTAGTTAGTCAACTTAAATAAAAAATATAAGCAAAACAGAAATTAAAGTGCGTAAAGTAAAAAACTAAGACATAGTATTTTTATACTGGTTCAGAACCAATGTGGTTCCTAATTCAGTCCCCTTGGGTCACAAGTGAGAGTCTCTCTCTTAAGCTCTTTTGAATCTGAGTACACCAATGGTTTATCGTTAACAAAAAACATCTTACTTAGTTTGTTTTTGTTCAGTTCGCTCACCAACAACGATCTTTTCTGAATTATAGTTGATTAGAGCAACTTCCTTGACACAACTATTACCTCTACAAGAACACTCTTTCTTTTCTTTCGTTCATCGTACACTCTCAAGAATGCAGTGATTACAAGTAAAAGCTTAGAGAGAAAGTAGATTGTAAGTAGAAGCGTGATCTTCATTCTTCAGCAAGTCTTCTTTATATAGTTGTTCAACAAATCTTCCCGTTGCTCTGATTGATATGCATTACTGATCTTATTGCTTAAAGAGAGAAGTCAGTTGATTTCTTTCCTTGTGCGGTCCTTGCGAAATTAATCTGATTGATGGCTAAGTGGAGAGAGAGAGAGAGAGAGAAAGACATGACCAAAGAGAATTGATCCTCAAAAGATATTGATATCTTTTGAGAATAAGGCAAGAGCTTAATCAGTGCGTTCCCACTTGACCTAGCAGAATTACTGCAAATCCAATCCTTTCTTTCCTTAGTTAGCTATTCCAGATCTAAAGTGGTATTGCATGCTTGATAACCTTTCTTCTTTTTGTTCCAAGAATCTTCCACACCATCTATAATCTTCTCCACATCAGCTTTGATCTCCTGCCACGTATTTGTCATACATTAGTGCTATACTTTTTGTCATTATCAAAACTTAATCTAACATATGATATCATCAGCATTTAGCAAGTAACTTATCACTTGGAATTTCCTCCAGCTAGTATATACGATAATATTAGATACTCCAAAATAAATTCTATACAGCAATGTGAAAAACAAAAATGATTTATTTCATTCACTTTGTGTACTAACTAACTGTCTCTTATTTCAGTTGAACCGTGTTTACATATGTTAAAAGAAAATTAAAATATAATATTCTAATTACAAGATTACACTTATTCTGAATTTTTACATACCCTTGATCTTGAATGCATGCACCTTTACATACTTAATTCAACTCAAGTCGGTGACTACTGGAAATATAATTAATTAAAAATATGGTCTCTCTAATGGTTAAGCTTTTAAATGAGATATCACACAACTCAACATTATGTTATTGGTCTTGGGAAAAAGAATAAGCCAACATATGAGGGGCGTGTTAAATACATAATTAGTATGAACAATCATAAGGATGTCATAAGATAGCCACACACTTCAATAGTGCCTCTCACAAAATTTCCTACGTGATGAAGAAGCATTCTTGCCTTCAGGTATAATGAAGACCTATTGATTCTTGGCTTTAGGTATAATGGGGACCGTTGTTTCATCAACTCGATAATACATATACTATATTATTGAGTAAATCATAAGCTGCCTACAACATGAAACACAGTGTAATTTCCTAGGAAAACGTTCTATTTGATTTTTTATAACACCTTCTTGACCATGGTTCAAATAGAACTTGTTTAACCTAGATCCGATTTTAGGTCAATTAACAAATAAATTTGTATTTACGGAGTCATGATCAATAGTTGAGATTAAGAGTTTGAACGACGAACTAAAATGGTGATAATTCTAGGACGAAATGTAAGTATTAACTAATAGAGATAAAGTATAAACAGAAACAAGAAGAAGTAACCATATCGTATCGCTTGTCTTCGGGGAGAGCTCTTCGATACCAATCGCACTTAGATGATCAAACAACTAAAACAATAGGTAAATATGAGTAAAAAGAATATCTGAGCAAGAGTGAGAGAGTATTCTTATTGATATTGTAGACAGGAAGTAAAGTTGTATTACAATCGATTAAGGCAAATGCTATTTATAAGCCTGATAGGCACCCGTTGGGATACGTAACCGCTGGGCGTGGATCCGTCTGGATAAGTAACTGCTGGGTACATATCCGTTGGAGTCATAACCGCTGGGTTGTAATGATTGCCTTAATGACCATTAAATGAATGATCGTGGATGATCATGTTAATAACTGCTCATTTAGACCGTGTTGACTGTTGAACTGTTTCGTAACTCCTTTAGGTCTGCTCGTGATAAATGTCTGTCCGTTGGATGTCTGTCTGTTGAAACGTCTGCTCGTGCCACGTGGGAGACACGTGTCCCCTTTTCAAGTCTAGTCAGCTTTTATCCAATACAGATAGTGCCCACACTTCTCGAGCAGAGTATCTGTTCGAGGAGTGGATAAGAATTTTGGCGGGAGTTTTTGTAACTTTTGTCTTTGTGTGACGAGGCTTGGTGAAGTACGAGCCTTATCAGCTAAGTGACAAGCCCTTATGACGTGCGCATTTAATGCGCCGTATAAAAAAGTAACTGCAGCTGGCACGCCTGCGTAATTGGAGTCCATTTTGAAGTGACTACTGCGTGTTCCAAGAGTATAAGTAATGATTTTAACCGCTTCAGTCACGTGCACACGTCGTCTGTTGACCGCGAGGTGACCGCTACTCTTCAGAATAACGATGACCCTATGGAGTTTGATGAACCCTATTCCTTCTTTTGACGGTCAGATCTGATCGTAGTTTCTCTGATGATCTCCACGTGTCTCGGAGGAAGTTGAGGGGCTGAATCTTTACTCCTATAAATAGGGGTTTGCTTGATGAGAGACCTTTTACTTGCCTTTATTTCTTCTCTGCAGTTTATTGAAAACCTTTGAACTAGCTTCTGAATTCTTCTTGACAACTTTATATTTTTCTTGAAACCATGACTTCAAGATCTAGGAAAAATCAAAGCACTAATATTGCTGGTAGTTCCTCGGAGGCCACTCCTAGGCCCCGGGCTACTCAGGCTACCGCTGCAGAAATTATCCCCAAGAAATGGGGTGAACTAGAGGCGGACTGTAACATTAAGTCCTTTAATAATAGAGAAGGTGATACACGCAATTGGCCGGCGTATAGGTTTAGGTCTGGGATCACGAAGGAGGTGATCCCACGAGTAAGAATAGACTGTAACTGGGGCGATAAGGTTCCCCTCTTACCGGTCTCCGAGGGGGAGAATATTACTTCCTCTAGGGCTGGGTGGACAGCCATGTGTACCTACCCTTTCACAGTGGGATGTAGGTTACCTCTACACCCTGTGCTGGAGAGGCTTTGCAGGGAGTACCTTCTCTGCCCGGGGCAACTGAGCCCTAGTATATATAGAATAGTTACACTTTTAGATTGGTTTGAGACAGAAACCGATCAATCTTTTGGCTACGAGCATTTTATTTCTTTGTACAGTGTACAAATTTTTAAAGATGGCTATGTAAATGCCAGGATGCGCGGAAGCAAGGGCTTGGTACGCAGTTCTGAGGATACTAGTTACCAAGGCTGGGTGCACCGGTATCTGTTCGTGTGCTCCTCGGCCTTGACTTTTGATGAGAAGACTCATCTTCCAGAAGTCTGGAATAAGAAGCGTGAGTCCCCGAGTTTTTTGAAATTCTTCGTGTTCTCCTCTCTTCTTCTCGTCTGTTAACTCCGTTCAATTTCTTTGTGTAGCGGCCAAGCAACCTTACGACGGGCTCGTATCTGTCGATGAGCTGACGGTGTGGGTTGAGCCAATTTTGAAGGAGTTTGGTCCTGAGAGAAGAGAGTGGGCGCATTTTGCTGCTCATAAGAGTTTGATTGTGAAAAATCATGGTGAGAATATTTCTGCTTTCATGATTATTCTTCTTCTTTGAAAGTTCTCCGTGTCTGACCGTTTCACCTTTTTGTAGGTTTGGGCATTTCAGGAGATTTCTTTCTTGCTCCCCCCAAGACGTGCCTTCCGAGCCTGTTGCTGACCCAGATGCTGAGGCCGAGGCTATACTAGCTTCGGTGGAGGCACTGCGCAGCAGGGAGGGGGTGAGGAGCTCTTGTCTGGTGGTCTGGGCTCCCTGAAGAGAAAGAAGAAGAACCAAGATGAAGGCGGAGCACGGAAGAAATCTGCTCGTAAGACTTCCGTGGCTGCCGGGCAAGCCTCATCTGCTGGAGGTGAGCCTTCATCTAGGGCCAGTATACCGGAGCCCGTAGAGGAGAGTGCCCAAGCTGCTGCTGAAGTCCCCGAGTCTGCACAGGGAGAGGGTTTAGCCAAGGAGGTTATCTATCTTACGGACACTGAGGCCGAAGTTGATGTTCCTCTTAGGCAAAGACCTCATCTTCGAAGCGACAGAAGAAGGGCCGAGGAGGAGGCTGTCCGTACTCCGCAGAGGAGTCCCCGAGTTGATGACGGGGCGGAGGCAGGTCCTTCTCGTATAGACAAGGGGAAAAGAAAGGTGGGTGAAGAAGAAGAAGGAAAAGAAGAGGTGAAAGAAGAAGTTAGGGAAGAATTTCCCCAAGAGGGTAGCCGGGGTCTTCGTGTTTTTCGTTTTGAGGATCTGGAGAATGTGGCTACTGAGGGGGCGACTCTATTGGTCTTCGCAAGTGCGAGACGATAAATCCTGGAGTGGAAGGTGATTCTAACCTTTCATCGTCGAGATTCGTCTGGCGGTCAGTCATTGGTGGCCGGACAGAGTTGAAGGACGTCAGGGGTGTCCGTTACAAGTTTGGGCCAAATTACCCCTCTGAGCAGGCTTGGGAACCCAAGTTCTGTGAGAGGAAGCATACTTTGAAACTTGCCCCTGATGTTAACTTCATAACTGGGCCAAGCGGCTTGGCTAAGGCGGTCTCCTCGCTTATCGGTCCCCGTGAAGAATGGATTCTAAGGGAGCTAAGCGATGAGGAGTTAGCCTTTCAGATTGCCGCTGACTCTGCCCGGGTAAGTATTTCTTGTTTTTGTGTTGGGAATAACTTTAGCCTCGGACTTCTAACCTTGACTTGTTTTGCTTTTTCAGTCAAGTATGCTGGCTGCCGAGCTCATGTTTCGCTCCAGGCTTAACAACGTCGATCAAGTGCTTGAGGTAAAGAAAGAGTTGCTGGAAGCTCTGAAGGAGAACAAGACTTTGATAGAGCAGTGTGGTCTCCTCAGTGGTGAGGTTAATCGGTTGACTGATGTCAACAATGAACGTGTTGAGCAGATCAACGCACTCACCAGGGAGAAGGACCTTCTTCTCGAAGAGAAAGAAGGGTTCGCACGTTCTACTCAGGGTATAGAGAGATTACTCGAAGAATGTAGAACTTCTTTGAACAGTGCTATTGATGACCGTGCATCCCTTGAGATGGATCTGCAAAGGGCCAATGAAGGATCTGTTAAAGCCAGAGCTGATCTTCAGGCTGCCAAGGATCAGGTTGCTCAATTGATGAGTGCTCAGGCCGCACTAACAAAAGACTTGGCAAACCTGCGTGATCAGTCTGAGATTAAGGCCAAGCTTACTGCGCTTGAGGCCAAGTGTTCATTGCTCGTGCAGATTCAAGCTAGACAAGTTAATATCGAGGAGATGCTGCAGACGACAAAGAACGCTGTTCGAAGAATAAGACAAGCACTGAATCTCTCTCCTGAGGAGTCTGAAGGCGAAGACGAAGATGAAGACGAAGATGACTGCGAGAATTCAGGGGACGATGGCAGAACTGACGGAGCTGGTGCGTCGAGTTCTGGTCGTAGCCCTAAATGTTGATGCCCTTTCTCAATCTATGATTGATATACTTTTTTTATTGTCTGGCGAGAGCCGGACTTGTTTGTTGGTGGACAGAAGTCTAGTAAAGACTTTTTGGTCTCTTTGTATGGCCGGTTTCATTTGGCCTTTGATCACTCTGCAAACTTCTGTCAGCCGTTTTCGGCATTTTATCGTTTTACAGGATAATGTATATATGCTTTTAGATCTATTCAATGACTATATTTAGCCTGAACTTTCGATCTTTCGTTTGCATGTGCTGTGGCTTTCGTGCGTTATGATTGGGAAATTTCCTGAAGTTGGAACTTTATTAAGTTCTGGTCTCCAAAAGTTTGCCCGAATATTTTTAACTTAGCCTTTCGTTAGGAAGAGGTCGTAAGTTGTAAGTAGTCTGACCGAGTCGTGGTCGTTAGAGTTTTGGCCGAATCATTGCTCTGTGCGTATAACTTTGCTTATCATTTTGATAGTCGAAAGTTGTTGTTCGGCTTCGTAGATTGGCTTTGGCCGAGTCGCTGGCCTTGTGAACGACTTCTCTTATTTTCGTGGAAGTTTTGTCACGTAAAAGTTTGGTTTTGTGAACGACTCCTCTTATTTTCGTGGAAGTCTTTGTCACGTAAAAGTTTGGTTTTGTGAACGACTCCTCTTATTTTCGTGGAAGTCTTTGTCAAGTAAATGTTTTTTGAAAAACTTTAAAAATTTGCCTTTGGTAAGGTCTTTTGCCTTTTGAAGGTCTTTACCGGCTTACAGGGGCCTCTCACCACCCCCCTTATTTTTATGATGGAAAATGTAAAGTGATAACATGAAAAAAGATTCGGTGAGTTGCATATAGAACACATATAACCAAACGAGGAGTGTGTCCGTTGTGGGATTCGAACCCACAGCCGCGAAGTTGAAGAACTTCGAGCTCTACCGGTTGAGCTAAACGGATCTGACCTTGTTTAGGTCGTTAGTACCATTTAGAGAGAAAATATAACAAAAGTAAGAACTTTCGTAAAGATAAAAGGTAAGTGTAGAATAACTAACCGTTTTAACCACTTAAAAGTGATACCTTTTGAGGTGAACGACATTCCAACTGTTCGGGACAGCAGAGCCGTTTGGTCGTGCTAAGCGATAAGATCCCTTGCCGACTGAAGCAATTACTTTGTAGGGGCCTTCCTAATTAGGGCCAAGCTTCCCTGAATTTGTCTCTTGTGTGTTCTGGGAGACTTTACTGTTTGATTCGTTCTTTCTGGGCGACTACTCGTACAAGAGCCAGTTCTCTGCGTTCTTTGAGGAGGTCCAGCTCTTCAGATAGGTTGACTGAGTTTAATTTTTCAGTGGCATGTGCATATCGCAGGCTGGGCTCTCCTATTTCAACTGGGATTAGAGCATCTGCACCATATACCAATGAGTAAGGAGTCTCTCCGGTACTCATTTTTATTATTGTGCGATAAGCCCATAGTACTCCAGGTTGCTCTTCTACCCAACGTCCCTTTGCCTGCTCGAGGCGCTTTTTAAGGGATTCAACGATGATTTTGTTGGTAGATTCTGCCTGTCCATTGGCAACAGGATGATACGGAGAGGAAGTGATCCTCTTGATGTGCAGATCGTCGAGGAACCTAGTCACTTTCTGGCCGATAAATTGCGGGCCGTTGTCCATGACTATTTCCTTAGGTGCTCCAAAGCGACATACGACAAAACGCCAGAGGAAGTCGACAACTTCCGTTTGTCGTATCCTTGAGTATGCTGCTGCTTCGACCCACTTTGTGAAGTAGTCAGTGATGATCAATAAGAAGCGCATCCCCCTTGGTGCCGTGGGAAGAGGACCAACAATGTCCATCCCCCATTTCATGAAGGGCCACGGAGAGATTATTGAATGAAGTGGTTCTGCTGGCTGATGGAGAAGATGGGCGAACCTCTGGCACTTGTCACATTTTTTGACAAATTCGTTCGTATCTTTCTCCATCTTATCCCAATAGTAACCTGCACGAATCAGCTTCCGGGTTAATGCCTTGCCTCCGGAGTGATTTCTGCAACAGCCTTCGTGGACTTCTCTTATCATATAATTGATTTGACTTGGTCCAAGACATTTTGCGAGAGGTCCTGCAAACATTTTCCGGTAAAGCTCGCCGTTGAGAATTGTATATCGACCAGCTTTTACTCGGAGTTTGCGAGCAGCTTTTGCATCTGCGGGTAGAGTTCCATGGATAAGATAATTTGTTATCTCATTCCTCCAGTCCCAAGTAGCGTTGATGGTGTTGACTTCGAACTTTTCTCTGTCTATGGTTGTGTAGAGAAGTTGAACAATAGCTGAAGAGCTAGCTGCCCCTATCTCTGCCACTGATCCCATGTTTGCAAGAGCATCAGCTTCATGGTTCTCTTCCCGTGGAATCTGAACTGCTTCCCATTCGTCAAACTGTGCTAAGAGCTCTTTTACTCGGGCGAGGTACACTTGCATCCTGGATTCTCGTGCAATGAAACCTCCACTGATTTGATTGAACACTAGCTGAGAGTCACTTTTTAGTTTGACGATGGTTGCTCCATAACTTCGGGCTAGTTCTAATCCTGCAATAACGGCCTCATATTCGGCCTCATTGTTAGTAATAAATGGGCACTTGATAGCTTGCCTTACCGTCTCACCGGATGGAGCAACGAGGACCAGTCCGAGCCCTGACCCTTTGACGCTCGAGGAACCGTCTGTGTAAAGGGTCCAGGTGCCAGGAGCCTGCCCTGCATAAAGAATAGCTTCTTTTTCTGCCTCAGGGTATATATTAGTGCTGAAGTCTGCCACGAAGTCTGCTAGAACTTGTGACTTTATTGCCACCCTAGGCTGATAAGTGATATCAAATTCAGATAATTCTATAGCCCATTTTACCAACCTTTCTGAAAATTCAGGTTTGTGCAAAACATTTCGTAAAGGAAAGGTTGTAACCACAGCTATCGAATGACTTTGAAAATAAGGGCGTAACTTACGAGCAACAGTTACTAGTGCCAATGCCAATTTTTATAAAGGTTGATAGCGTGTTTCTGCGTCAATTAGAGCTTTGCTAATGTAATAGATAGGAAGTTGTTTATCTTTTTCTTCCCGAACTAGAACAGCGCTTACCGATGATTCTGAGACTGTCAAATAAATTAGCAGCTGCTCCCCCTCCTGAGGTGTGGAGAGCAGTGGTGGATTGGATAGATATTTTTTCAGATCCTTCAATGCTTGCTGGCATTCGGGGGTCCATTCGAACTCCTTGTTTTACTTTAAGACATCGAAGAAACTCTTACATCGGTCAGATGATTGAGAAATGAATCTACACAGGGCCGCCACTCTCCCCGTCAATTTCATGACATCTTTCCTGTTGTGAAGTATATCTGGGATTGATTCAATGGCCTTAATCTGAGCGGGATTGACTTCAATTCCACGCTGAGAAACGATGAATCCCAGAAACTTCCCCGATCTGACTCCAAAAGCAAACTTCTCCGGATTCAGCTTCATGTTATACTGATCCAAGATTCGGAAAGCTTCTTTCAGATGCGCCAGATGGTCTTCTGCTCGTTTGGACTTGATCAACATATCACCGATGTACACTTCCATAGTCTTACCGATATGGTCATGAAACATTCGATTGACTAGACGCTGATAAGTTGCGCCTGCATTTTTCAGTCCAAATGGCATAACTTTATAACAATACGTACCTCGACAAGTTATGAATGGCGTTTTCTCCTTATCTTCAGGATCCATCAATATTTGGTTATATCCGGAGTACGCGTCAAGGAAGGTTAGCACCTCGTGTCCGGCTGTTGCGTCGATCAGTTGATCTATCCTGGGAAGAGGATATGAATCCTTCGGGCAGGCTTTGTTTAGATCTGTGAAGTCAATGCAGACTCGCCATTTGCCGTTCTTTTTAGGTACGACAACCACGTTGGCTAGCCAGTCTGGGTATTTGACTTCACGTACCGAACCCATTTTTAACAGCCGATCGACCTCGTCGTTGATGACCTGGTTCCGAAAGGCTCCTTGCTGGCGCGTCTTCTGTTTCACCGGGCGGTAATACGGATCAACGTTCAACCTGTGAGTAATGATGTCAGGAGAAATACATGTCATATCTGCGTGGGACCAGGCGAATGTTGTATGCCGCTCTTTGAGGAACTGAAGGATGTCTCCCCGTAGGCGTTCGTTCAGTTCAGTCCCTAAGTACACCTTCCGCTCTGGCTTGTTAGCGAACAATTCTTCGGGTTCCAAAACTTCTACGGTGGGCATGTGGTTTTCTCTTTCGTCCATCTTCGTGATGATTTCCGGGACCTCGTACTTAGCCTCTTCAGGTGGTGTGTCTGGCCCCGGTCGCTGTAATTGCTATTTGTTCTCTTCGGGTAGTTTGAGAGACACCGAGTAGCAATCTCGTGCAGAGCGTTGCTCTCCTCGGACCTCACGTACTCCCCATTCGGATGGGAATTTTAATACTTGATGATAGGTTGAAGGAACAGCTTGCATGTCGTGGATCCAAGGTCTACCCAAAATGATGTTGTAGGCTAGATCCGCATCGACAACATGAAATGTCGTTTCCTTTGCTACCCCTTCAGCAAGAGTTGTCAAGGTAATCTCCCCGAGAGTCTTCTCGCTTGAATTGTTGAAGCCGGAAAGAACTCGAGATATTGGCACGATCTTATCTGCTAGCTGCATCTCTATTACAACTCGTGACTGAATGATGTTCGCAGAACTACCTGCATCAATGAGCACTCTCTTGACATCGAACTCCGCCACACGTAGCGTTATGACTAACACGTCGGTGTGTGGGAACTGCAATCCATCTGTGTCCGAATCTTCAAATATTATAGTCTCCGTTGGTCTTGGACGTTTAGTCTTGGTGATGGAGACTTTTGCGTACTTTTTTGCCGTGAAGGTGACGGAATCTACCTCCATCCCGCCTGAAATAACATTGACTGTCCGCTTCGGGGAGGATGCTCGCGGAGGGCCAGATTTGTTCTGTTTAGCCTTCGCGTGAGTTTGCTTTCCCTTCTCGGTCAGGAACTCCTTCAAGAATCCCTGTTTCAACAAATGAGCAATTTCATACCTTAAAGCTTTGCAGTCTTCAGTTGTGTGACCATGGTCGCGATGGAATTCGCAGTATAGATCTTGGTTTCGCTTACTGGGATCAGTCTTCATGTCTTTCGGCCACTTGACTTTTTCTCCCATATCTTTGAGTACCGCCATGACTTTGGTCATTTCGACGTTGAAGCTTGGCAGACTTGGGGCTCCACGGAGATTTGATTCGGAATCTTCTCTCCGAGATAACCCTCTGTTGTTGTTGCGGCTGCGTCATTTGGAATTGTTGCGTGATTGGTCAGGGTACGGCTCGTAGCGTGCGTCTGACCTCTCCGTCTCTGCTTTTCCGCCGGATCCGCTACTGCGTGCCTGAGCCCTTCCTCGAGTACCTGTTCCAATCAATTTATCTTCATCGATACGTACCTTGGAATTGTAACGGTTGTAGACGTCTGACCAACTAGCTGCTGGGAACTCGTGAAGAGACTCATAAAGTCTACGCGTGGCCTCTGAGCTCCTAATATCCAAGCTGTTGGTAAATGCGATCACTGCCCATCTGTCTGGTACTTTGGGAAGCATCATACGCTCTCTCTGGAAGCGATCCACGTATTTGCGGAGAGACTCGTCGGGTCTTTGCTTGATCTCAAAGATGTCCTCTACGTGGGTCTCCGTCTTCTGAGTGCCTGTGTGTGTGTTCGCGAACAATTCAGCCATTTCTGCGAAAGACCCAATGGAGTTGGGTGGCAACATTGAGTACCATCGCAGAGCTCCATCTTCTAGGGTTTCCACGAACTTCTTCAATTGGACAGATTCGATCTCCTCGTCGGTGAGATCGCTAGCCTTTATAAAGTTTCTGAACATCATGAGGTGATCGTTGGGATCAGATGTTCCGCGATACCTCGGGATGTTTGGCATTTTGAACGTCTTAGGTATCGCCTTTGGGGCTGCCTCCTTCTTCCAGGGTCGCTGTGAATAATACTGGACATCGACTTTCTTCAGCGTGGGTAGAGCGCCCGGTATCTGATCGATTCTCTCGTGAAGAGACTTTTGAAGTGCTTCCTGGCTTTCTTTGAATTGTTTGGTGAGAGCTTCCACAACAAGGCTCACATCCGTAGGCGCCATAGATCCTCCGTTCGGATTCTGATTGACTTGGGTCGTTGGATCTGCAGTACCACCGTTGATCCGCTCTCCACCTTGCCTAGAAGTATGTGAAGAAGGTTCGTCACGACCAGGTGCTGCAGCGTCAGCCCTTGCGGTTGAAGGGTTACTCCTTTGGAGAGAAGTGAGTGCCTCGTTTATTCCTCGGTTCACTTCTGCCTGTTCCTCCATAAAAGCAAAGAGTGTTTCCTGGAGGTTCCCTCGGCCAGGGGTATGGCGTCGTCTCCTGGGTGGGGTAGTGCTCTGAGAGCGCATACGCCTATATCGCTGCCTGACCGGTCCTTGGGAAGATTGTTGCTGCCCATCGGACGAGTAATAGGGAGAATAATCAGGAGAGTAATTAGGACTGAGTGGAGGAGTATTTACCTGTTCTCCACCTACGATAGTTCGTTGAGAATCGCTTTCTGCCATGTTAGTTATAGAGCAAAAAGGCTGATGAAAAGAGATATAATATCAAAGATAAACTATTAACTTACGAAGGCTATTGACCGGCTCCCACTGTGGTCGCCAAATTATTTAACCTAGATCCGATTTTAGGCCAATTAACAATTAAATTTGTATTTGCGGAGTCACGATCAATAGTTGAGATTAAGAGTTTGAACGACGAACTAAAATGGTGATAATTCTAGGAAGAAATGTAAGTATTAACTAATAGAGATAAAGTATAAACAGAAACAAGGAGAAGTAACTGTATCGTATCGCTTGTCTTCGGGGAGAGCTCTTCGATACCAATCGCACTTAGATGATCAAAGAACTAAAACAATAGGTAAATATGAGTAAAAAGAATATCTGAGCAAGAGTGAGAGAGTATTCTTATTGATATTGTAGACAGGAAGTAAAGTTGTATTACAATCGATTAAGGCAAATGCTATTTATAAGTCTGATAGGCACCCGTTGGGATTCGTAACCGCTGGGCGTGGATCCGTCTGGATAAGTAACTGCTGGGCACATATCCGTTGGAGTCATAACCGCTGGGTTGTAATGATTGCCTTAATGACTATTAAATGAATGATCGTGGATGATCATGTTAATAACTGCTCATTTAGACCGTGTTGACTGTTGAAGTGTTTCGTAACCCCTTTAGGTCTGCTCGTGATAAATGTCTGTCCGTTGAATGTCTGTCCGTTGAAACGTCTGCTCGTGCCACGTGGGAGATACGTGTCCCTTTTTCAAGTCCAGTCAGCTTTTATCCAATACAGAATTGATGAAAATGAGCTCTAGTGAACTAGCTCGATCACTTCCAAAAATAGGAATCTGGCTAATAAAGTTACTTATGGCCCCATAAACATTGTTCTGCATGATTGGCTGGGTAAGATTTAAGCTTAGATAACTTATTCCAGTTGTTTGGAATCTGTTAAATAGGAGTATTACTTTCTTTCTATGACTTCTACATGCTCTAACCCTAATTAATTTGCAATGGTATTACCAGTAGATTATTCTTAATCGTGTCAATACTTTTTGAATTTTTTCAGGAAGATATTGCGCCAGTAGAAATGATCAGATTGTAACATCACAAACATTTTCTGAAATTTTCTAATATTCATCATAACTTAGAACGTGGAAAAAATATCTACCAAAAATCAATGTAACACTGCATACAGTCGACACATAATATGCTCAGGTCCTTCCCATAACTCGCACATTGCGAAAGTTTCAGTGCACCTGGCACCCTTCAGTTCTTTTTATTTTATTTTTTCAGTATAGCTTTGGCAAGATGTTAGAAGTTTTTCTAAATGATGTAGGAGTAAATTTTAAAGAAAATAAAAACTCTATTAGGATGTAATTATAGTTCTTTAGTTGTGCTCTGAATAGTTAATATCTCAACTCTAAACTAAGAGAGAATTTAAGCTTTTAGACCAAATTGCTTAGAGTTTTGACTTTAATTTTGAGATACTGATTTCCATAGTCAGAGAATATTTTACTTGGAACCTATATATGTCAATATACAGAAAAGCATTTGCGATCAATGGAATCTGTACTATCTGAAATTCCTTCTACTTGATAGTATTACATTCTTTAAATTAGTTCCCCCACTTGTATTTCAAATGATTCATTTATACAAACACAGAGAACCTCATTTGAATTGATTATAGTCGAGTCACTAATCAGAAATCAAGGGCTAGTGGCAAATTCAAGAATATAATGTAAAGGAGGTTGGCATATATGAAGGAATATTATCTGTTGGAACATACCAAGATGTGGTCATTAGTTACATTTATTTATACATTTGGTTCCGACAACAAAGGGAGGTTAACAAACCTTTCCACCGCTTGGCTTATTGTAAAAACACGCGTTAAATGTCTTACGATATGTTGCTTAGCCTAGAGTCTGTAGTGGTTTCTTTCAATTATTAAACGAGATCGACTAAGTCGTTTAACATATAATGTTCATGTCACATATATGCTAGTAATTAAAAACTTAAGCTAAACAAAATAGGAAATGAACCTGTGAATAAAGCGAAATACATTTATTGAGAAGATCTATAGTGATTGAATCAACAGGGAGAAAGGAAGAGGAGAATCTTTTATTGGTCATGAAATGTTCCAAAAGATAAGGGGATAGATTCATCAGGCCTATCTATACATCAGACTTATGCTTTACCAAGATACGACTTTAATCTAGGAGTATCGTCATATGTAGAAGTATTGATTTTCCTGGGCAATTATTTTCGTTTTGTATAATTTCGTAGTAATGGCCTGAATAATCAAAATTCGATTCGTGAAAAGTATATTATAGAAGAAGTGCTCCATGTTAAGAGTTTCTCCACGCACATGGCTCAAAATAGAGTGAGTTTATCTCTTCTACTAATTTTATAATATACTCTTAACAGCGTTATCAAATTCCTCGCTTAAACAATTTTTATTTGAATGTGTGAAATTCTTTTAATTATATTTCCCCTTTTAATACTCCTATTCTCTTTTGGGTTCCTTAGCGAAGTAATATTGGCTGGAAAAAGGCAAATTCAGATGCAGAAACGGAGAGATGTACACAGATGATGTCTTCCAATGGTCTATGACTCTATGATCTCGAGGTAAAGACGTTATAAAGTAATTAAAGAGAAAGTACTAATGAATCCTTTCACAAAAAGAGACATTTCTTTAGAACACAATCTTGATAAGATATAACTACTTTTTTGTTTTCCGTTGTATTATTCAGTGTATAAAGGGGATTTGTGTAAAGAAATGATTATAAATCAAATACCAAAAAGCGCTTAAAATACCACATAAAAGGATATGGTGTGATGGATATATATAATCTCTCCTCCCTCGACCCTTAATGAGAGGCTTTGAGTTCGAAAAGAATGAAAAAATTCTTGATATTGAGCACTTATTCCTCTTTAATTTTCGTAAATTTAAATTAGTCGAACTAGTGGATATCAATTACCAAGTGGTTTAAAGAAAGTGCTTTTGAAGATTCTAAACTATTGTACAAAGTGAAACGTGAAGCTTGAATTTTGAGTTGTTGTCACTAATTAGGTCTTTCAAATTTCAAGTTTTTTTCATAGTTGAAAGTCAGTTTTGTAGCTATCATTGGCCCAACTAAAAAAACGGCATCCTGACTGATGCTTGTAGTTTCGCGAAGTGTTTTGGATTATGTGTTTCTACAAGTAAAAGGAAATTGAAGAATATATAGGTAAAGAGATTTCCCAAGTGCGACCCTTCCCAAATTTTTTTAGAAAATTTACATGCCCTAGACATTTAGAAGGGTTCAAAGTAAAAAATAAATACATTATTCCTTAATTATGAATTATAGCCATTTAATCTTATATATTTCACTTTTTATAGCCATTTATCTTAATGAAACACTAGCCCATTTAAACACCTAAATAGGAAATGAGGGATCATGATAGCCTTTTTTGAGGCTATGTCTCATCATTAATTTTTAATATTAACTAAATATTTCATACACTCTTAATTATCTCCTAAATTTATTTATTTAACCAATCCTACACACGTTAAACCCTATTTTCCCCATCCCAATCCTTCTTTCTCCATTTTCAGTCTTTTATTATGCTTTCAAGAAATTGTTCACATTCTTCTTCAACTCCACACTTTTCCTATGATTTAGTATTTTCTTTTTCAAAGTTTTTGTATACTTTTTGTAATATGAAGGAAAGGCAGATATTTACTTAGATTTTGATGAAGTAACCGTCCGAAAATTGAATGCACTACGTAGTTTTTTTTTTTTAATCTATTGTTTCTATTTTTTTTTTTTGTCTTGAGGTGCGTTGTATTGTTTCTATTCTTACATTAAGAGGGGTGAAGTTATGTACTACTAATCACGTATGATGGCGCATGTGTGTAACAATGGTTACATCTATGCATATTCTGTGTATATCATAGATGTTGTGGACTAAAATGTCGATAATATATAGTAAAAATTTTGCGTACGGGTCTGTTTGGCGCGCGCTAATTGATTTGTAGCCATCAAAAATAAATTTCTTGAGAAATAGCTACCTCCGGACAAGTCCCAGTATAATATACTAGGGCTTTGAACAAGTTTTGTTCAAAGCACCATTATTTTATTATGAGACTTTATATAAAATACGGGGGCTCTGAACAAAATTTGTTCAAAGCCCCAATATTTTGTTATGCCCATAACAAAATAATGGGACCTTTGAACATGTTAGTTCAAGGTCCCATTATTTTGTTATGGGACTTTATATATAAAGCTTCAGTCCCATAACAAAATAATGGGACCTTTGTTATGGGATAAATCTCATTATTTTGTTATGGGATAAAGTCCCATAATAAAATAATGGGGCTTCGAACAAGTTTTGTTCAAAGCCCCAGTATTTTGTTATGGGACTGAAGCTTTATATATAAAGTCCCATAACAAAATAATGGGGCTTTGAATAACTAGTCTGGGATGTTTTCCAACACTAATGGAGCGTAAGTGTGCGCACGAATTTTTGGCTATTTCTCAATTAATTTTGAAATGGTTGATAAAACTCATTGAGCGCGTTCAAAAATGGCTACGCATCAAATTTTCCCCAATATATATCAAAAATAATACAATTTGAATCTAATGTATATGTAATATATTAATAATTATATATAAGCCATGCATATTCTTGTATATCATAATAGATGTTGTTAAACTAAATGTTGACAACATATATCAAAGATAAATACAATTTATATCTAATGTATATGGAATATATTAATAATATAATTGTAAAAAATTAATAGATACGTATACAATATGCATATTGTAGGTATACATAGATGTATTGGCCTAAACTGATCTTAGGTCACAAATCGAATTTGGATTGCGAATACAAGCAAATCAATGTATCAAAGTCAAAATTATAACAACAAAGACGAGAATATTGCGTAAATAAAAGAGATTTTAATATATGATCTTGAGTACAAAATTTGGCAGAGTTTTGGTATATATTTCTGAATAGGTACAACATAAGAAATGAGGCTATTTATAGTTGCATGGGCTCTGGACCACGTCTTCCATTTCTGTCCACTCTCAGATCCACATTGCATACCTCTGATGATGGAGATAGTGGGCTGAAGTAGTGGAGGATAGTGCGTCTTTGGCTGAAACCGTCCACCGAAGTCCATAGTGACGACCTTGGTGGTGCGGTCTTGCTGGTCGATCGAGGCGGAATCTTACCGAGCCTTAACTTGGAACCTGTCTTCGGTGATTGATTTCAACTAACCTCAGTGCCTTTGTTATAAACTTCGGTCTTCTATGTCTAAATCTTCTGTTCGGTTAGATTCAGTCTACGCCACTGACGTGCCATGTGTGCGCACCGATTTTTACCCAATAAAGATAGTCTCCCCATTTCTTGGAGAAGTGCCAGAGTCACCGAGGAGTGGAATGACTTTGCGCGGGAGAATGACGTGGCCCAACCCTATCCAAGAGTTTTGAAACGTCTCCAGTCATTTTAAATTACTATTGCGCATGACGTGGTGACCGTTTGTTGGATTCCAAATGGTCACGCCGAATTCTTTGGCTTCCCAACGTTGGATATCATCATGACTTTTCCCACTTGCACTGTTTCTCCTCCTATAAATACTTTGCTTTAGAATTTTCTTCTCACTTTTTATGATCAGTGAGCAACAGTAGAAAAAGGAAAAAGTTTCCATTTAAAGCAACTTCTTCATCCTCCAAGAAATCTCCATATCTGTATTTGTAATCATGTCTGCAATACATTCCACTCAAGATTCTAGTGATTCTGATGATAAAGTTTCACGCACCGCCGCTGTGATCGCCAGCAGTGATTTTCTTGCCGTCGTCCTACCACTGCAAGTTATTGAGGCAGAGAGTGGCGGTGGTGAGGCGACGTCTTTGGCTGGTGGCTCTAGGCGACGCAAGGCTAGGGCGGGGCGCGATAGAGCTGAAGTAAGTGAGGATGCTGGCACTGGAGGTAATGACCATACCAGTGATAAGGATGATGTTGAAGGTGATGACGTCACTAGTGTTAAGGGAGTTGGTGGCCAAGGAGGCGATGCTGAGGTCAGCAAAGAGGGGTCTAAGACCGAAGCTATTGCCTCAAAGAAATCTAGGAAGAAGATTCCCATCGAAGAGGAGATAGAACCTCGGTTGGTTATCCCTTCGGATTTCAGTAATGACAAGGACCTTAAGGTCCAAGTTCAGACTGATGCTCAACGAGGTAAAAATAGAAACATACCAGTACACGTCACTCCGAGTGTGATAACTGAAGATCTGATAGAGACTGTTCGGGCAGACTGCCGATGGGGGCCCAAGGTGGAGATAAGAATTCCAGCCCCGAACACTGCTGTTTCTACCTATGTTCCAGGATATTCTTCGGTTTATACATATCCCTTCACCATAGGCTTTGATTTACCTGTTCATCGTATAATCGACACATTTAGTCGATCTTATAATCTGTATTTGGCTCAATTGGGCCCTGGGGTTTGGAGGGTCGTGCAGGCTCTTAAGTATTTAAGTCGATTGGCTGAGCTGCTTTTCACTTTCCAACTTTTGATTTCCCTCTACTACCCTTACTTCCATAAGGCTGGGGTTGTAGCCCTTTTACCTCGTAGATCTTACGCCATCCTAAGCAAAAGTGAGGACCATGGCGACCGAGGTTGGATCGATCGCTATGTGCTCATCCCAACGAGGTTATTATCGGCTGACCCTGATTTTCCCGAGGAGTGGAATGCTCAGCGTAAGTATTCCTGTCTTAATTTCGTCCTTCGGTTATCTTAACTTGTCTTTACTCATTGTCACGTTTGTGGTATGTAGCCAACAAGGTCCCAGTTAACCCACCGGAGGACTTGCTTGAGTGGGTTACCATGGTGATTGCACTAAAGAAGCGTCCCCTTCGGTAGTGGATGATTTTGGCTGCCTTAGGGGAAAACCGTTGGTCATGCAAGAGACATGGTGAGCTTGTTCGTCACACTTGAAATTTCCTAATGCTTGTTCTGAGTCGCTGCTTCTTAACATTTTCTTTCTTTTCTCCATTTAGGTTTTTCCAACAAGGCTATCAAGGACCCCGAGGGGGATGAGGAACAAACCGAAGAGAAGAAGGACAAGAAGAAAGAGGAGAAAAAAGAAAAGAAGACAGAGAAGAAGAAGAAAAATATTATCGACGCCAAAGAAGGCGTCAGTCAGATGGTGAAGCAACTTGCCGAGGAGAAAAAGTCTAAAGGTTCGCCAATCCAAGGGACTTCGAAAGGTGAAGTCATCCTTATAGGTTGGTTTAAAAGTATTTCAACTCTTACCTCGATTTTTACTTTCGAGCTTTCTCCCTGTTCTCCTACAGATTTGAAGAGGAAGAGGGCCATTTCTAAGAGGGCTGTTTCGAAGAGGGCCACCAAAGTAAAGCATCCTCGAGTCTAGGTGGGGACTGCTCAGGCTTCGGCAGATCTAGCTGAGAGACACCGAGGTCTTATTGATGAGCCAAATGACGAAATGATCGAGGGTGACCTTGGAGTTGTCCCCGAAGCTACTTCTGAAGCGGCTCCTGAATTGATTTCTAAGGTCCCTAAAAAGACCGAAGTGACCGACGTTGAGGAATCTGATCACGAGGCTGCCCAAAGGAAAGGAAAAACTAAGGTGGGCGAAGGCCCGATATCAAATGTGGCCCAAGCCACCCATGGCCCTGCTCTAGCCCCGGCAACTGCTCTTCGGATGTTGGAACTTCCAACTAATTTTAATTTGTTGGAAGGTACACCTGCTGACATCTCAGCCTTGATGCGCTGCTTGAGTCCAACGAGGAGCAATTTCTCAACAAGCTTAGCCCCATAGGTTTAAGGGGCACCGCGGCTACCTCTGCTCTCTGCGTAAGTTTTCCCACACTTTCATTCTCTCACTTTATTACTCTCCATACTTCGCACTGATTGCTTCTTTTTCCTTGCTCAGAGCTTAGTCATTGTGCTGAAAGCTATTCACTTGGAGCGCGAGCGAGCCGAGCGGGTCCAAGCAGTGGAAAATGCTTGGGGAGAGCAGAAGAGAGGGTGTGTGGCAAAGATCGCTGAGCTGGAGGCGCAATTGGCCACTTTGAATCAAGAGTTGGGGTGTGCTCGTGAAATTGCCGCCAAGGCCGAAGCCGATGCGCGCGAGGCTCAAGCTATCTCTGAGGCTCGATTGCGAACTTTGAATGATAAATTTGTTGGACAGCGCTCGAGGCTTAGTCTTGAAGTCGAACGTCTTGAAGTCGAAGTGTTTCGCACCAAAACCGAAGTGCTTGAAGCCGGCGAGAAATACCGCGATAAGTTGGAGGAGTACACGACCCAACTTAGCGGATTGCAAGGCCAGGTGGATCAAGTTCCTGCCCTCCAGAACGAGGTTGCCAGGCATCGAGAGAGGATCACAAACATCAAGTAGCGCACCGAGGTCAAGACCCTGAGGGCGAAGTTAGAGGAGGCGTGGGCTGTTGTCAAGACTAGGCTCGACATGCTGGAGCAAGTTAAGGTTGGGAAAATTGTCCTCGAGGAGGAGATCATCAAGGCGTGGAGTGATGTCGCCGAAGCTCAAAAAATAGTGGATGATCTTCCCTCAAGTGAAGGTTCGGATGATGTGAATCCGAAGTCGAAGAGGTTCGCGAAGAGAGCGCTGAAGAAGATGAAGGAAACACTGACGAAGGAAATCCCGAAGGGAGGAACAATCCCCAACCTTAGCTTTGCTTCTGTGCTTTCCATCCTTGCTAGTTTTTTTTTTTGTTTAGGCCTTCGGGCCTTATGATGTAAATAAATATATCGACTTCGGGCCTTTCATGAATGAATGAATCTGCTTTTTATGCTTAAGTATTAGTTTTTATTTTGCCTTATGAAGTATTTTGAGCTGAACACTTAGAATAATTTTGCTTGCAAGACTTAGTTTGTACAACGCCGATGCGAACTTAGAACAATGTCTCGTTCTCGAGCCGATGCATTTGAAATATAACCTCAGTATAAAAAATAACTTTGGTATGTAAGATCATGGAAACAAAGAGATATTGAATCAAGTTTATTTCATAGATGATATCAATGAGCCATAATCGGCTTTTTTATATAAGGCCTAGTTTGAGTAAACTTAGGTGCAAAAACAAGTTGAAAGTTGACAACATGCCACTATCGGGCGAAAATACAAAGCGCTCATCTATTCATTTGGCGTCAGTCCCTGGTTGCCAAATAAATAGACTTCGGTGGGAAGGCTCAAAGCTGATCTCGCCTGCATCCCACTCCTCACTCACCCCCAATGTTCGGGTATGAATCTTGATGAAGATCCGAGCACTGAAGATCGTCTTACCACTTCCTGAAAAGGTCATGCAAAGTAAAATGGGGAGTAAGTTTAAATATTTCGATTAAAGCATTTAGAGCATTTTTCGGCTCGAGGCTGTAGGTGAATTTTAAATGATCAAGGAATGCTTACCTTGATGTCAAAAGTAATACCGCTTCAAATTGGAAATATTTCAATTTAGGGGTTTGGGCTTGCCTTGCAAATCTTCGATCTGATAAGATCCCTTTCCAACAATCACCTTAATTTTGTAAGGCCCTTCCCAATTTGCAATAAGTTTTCTCCCATTCTTTTATTTTGTTGACTGATTCGAAGCCTTTAGCACATAATCACCAACTTTGAAATCTCTGACCTTGCCTTTCTGTTGAGATATGCCTCGATCTGTCTATTTTGTGCTGCTAACCGAACCAAGTCTAACTCTCTTTTTTCCTCGAGCAAATCCAACTCTATGCTCATGGCTTTTTTATTAGCATCTTCGGTGGTGTGAGCGTATCGAAGATTTAGTTCTCCCACTTCCACGGGGATAAGCGAATCCATGCCATAGGCGAGGGAAAATGGGGTCTCATCGGTGCTATTCTTCTCCGTGGTTCGCATTGCCCATAGTACCCCTGGTAACTCTTCGGGCCAAGGTCATTTTTTCTCATCAAGCATTTTCTTGAGATTCTCAACTATCACTCTATTAGAAGATTCCGCTTGACCATTGGCACTTGGGTGATAGGGAGTTGACACTATCCTTTTTATTCCCCATTGCTTAAGGAAATTAGTGATAGCTGCCCCCATGAACTGTGGACCATTGTCACAAGTGATTTTCTTTGGGACGCCGAACCTATAGATGATATTCTTTTTGATGAAGTCAATTACGTCCTTCTGCTTAACCTCGGTGAAAGCTCCTGCTTCTACCCACTTTGTGAAGTAATCAGTCAACAAAAGAATAAACCAAACACTACCTTTTCCCTTTGGCAATGGACCAATGATGTCTATTCCCCACTTCATAAAGGGCCATGGTGACACAACTGAATATAGAGGTTCCGCTTGCTGATGAATCATTTGGGCATAGAGTTGACACTTATCACATCTTTTCACGAAGGCCTTTGCATCTGTGCTGATAGTGGGCCAATAGTACCCAGCTCGAAGTATTTTGCACACTAAGGATTTTCCCTCCGAATGGTTGCCACACTCGCCCTCGTGTACTTCTGCCACCACATATCTGACTTCATCCGGACCCAAGCATTTGGCCATCGGGCCGCTATACATTCTTCGATATAGCTTCCTCCAAATCATTGAATATGAAGCTGCTTGAGTCCTCAATTTCCTTGCTTCTTTTCTTATCTGGGGGAAGAGTCCCCGAGTCGAAGTAAGAGATAAACCTAAGTCCCATTTGTGATCCACCGAGTTAACTTCCAATTTCATCTTCCTCATCTGTGCAGAAAGCAACCGAACAACTGAGTCTGTCCCTGAGTGTTCTTCTTCCACCGCCGAACCTAAGTTTGCTAAGGTGTCGGCCTCATCGTTCTCTTCTCGAGGTACTTATTTGACTTGCCATTCTTGGAATTGAGCTAAGATATTTTGTGCTCGGATTAAGAATTGTTTCATTCTGGGCTCACGAGCCGTATATTCACCGATCACTTAGTTTACCACTAACTGCGAATCACATCTCAATTCAACTCTCTCCACCCCCATTTTTTAGCTAGTTCTAAGCCTGCTAAAGTTGCTTCATATTCGGCCTCGTTTTTCGTTATCTTTTTGAATCGAACCGAATGCCTAACTTTCTCCCCAGTTGGCGCTATCAAAACTATTCCTAGCCCCGAACCCTTGGAATTTTTTGCCCCATCGGTGTAGAGTACCCATATTCCAGAGGTCGATCCCTTCGACATCAAGTTTTCTTTTTCGGCTTCGGGCAGAATTCTAATACTAAATTCAGCCACGAAGTCTGCCAAGACTTGGGATTTGATGGCTGTCCGAGGTTTGGAAGGTAATATCATACTCGCTTAATTCTAATGCCTATTTAGACAATCTCCTCGACAACTATGGTTTAGGCAATATACTCCTTAAAGGGAAAGTAGTAATTACTGATATTGGGTGGCATTGAAATAGGGTCGTAATTTTCGATTAGTAACAATTAAAGCAAGTGCTAGTTTTTCCAAGTGTGGGTACCTGGTTTCGGCGTTGAGGAGTGTTTTGCTCACATAATAGATAGGCTGCTGCTTGCCATCCTCTTCTCGAACCAATACAGCGCTCACTGACACCTCGGACACAGCCATGTAAACTAGCAAAGCTTCTCCATCCTTCGACTTGGCGAGCAACGACGCGTTAGCCAAATATCGTTTCAATTCCTTCAGCACTTCTTTGCACTCCGGTATCCACTCGAAGTGATTGTTCTTCCTTAGGACTTAGAAGAATTTGTGGCATCGCTCTGATGAGTTTGAGATAAATCTACTCAACGCAGCGACTCGGCTAGTTAAGCGTTGAACTTCTTTCACCCCGATTAACTCATCAGGGATTTCTTCAATAACTCTGATCTTATTTGGATAAGCTTCGATTCCTCGTTCTGAGATTATGAAGCCCAAAAATTTTCCCGAACCTACGCCGAAGGCGCATTTCTCAGGATTCAGCTTCCTGTTATACTGCCTTAGAACAGAGAAGGCTTCTCTCAAATGGCTTAGGTGATCCTCCACCCAAATAGATTTGATCAGCATGTCATCTATGTAAACCTCCATAGACTTTCCGATGTAATCTTTGAACATGCAACATACTAACCGTTGGTATGTCGCCCTAGCATTCTTCAGCCTGAAGGGAATCATCTTGTAGCAAAAGGTACCTCGGTCAGTGATGAACGAGGTTTTTTATTCATCCATCGGGTCCATGAGAATTTGATTATACCCCGAATAAGCATCCAAGAAGGTTAATAGTTTATGTCCAGCCGTGGAGTCTATTAACCTGTCTATCTGTGGCAATGGATAAGAGTCCTTGGGGCAAGCTTTATTTAGATCTGTATAATCTACACACATTCTCCACTTGCCATTTTTTTTAGTACAACAACGATACTAGCCAGCCATTCGGGGTACTTCACCTCTCTTATGAAGCCATTCTCCTGCAGCTTCATAGTCTCATCTTCGATTGCTTTCTTTTTTACACCGGCGTGTGGCCTTTTCTTTTATTTTACCGGGGTAAAACATGGATCAGGTTATGGGTCATGATCTCCGGATCGATACCGACCATATCTGAATGAGACTCATCAAAGCATTCATCGTTGGACTTCAAGACTTCGATTATAGCTTTCTTTGACTCAGGGTCCAACTCGGAGCCGACAAACACTTTCCTTTCTGGAAAATCTTTCGATAATGTGAAAGATTCCAGCTCCTCGATATTTGAATCCTCGGCTTTTTGTTTTCGAGGTGCTTGAATACATACCAGGATCTTCTCCATTGCTCCTCGGAGGTCATCTTGGGAACATGTCTCTTCCTCTTCGTTAGACACCGGTTTTATTGGTTGCTATTTCTTTGGTCTTGACGGGATGACTCCACTCTTCAACGCAACCGAGTAGCATTCTCTCGCTACCCGTTGCTCCTCTTTAATCGGACGAACTCCCCATGGGGTTGGGAATTTGATGACTTGGTGAAGAGTAGATGGAACAGCTTCCATGGAGTGAATCCATGGTGTACCGAGGATAACATTATATGTCATATCCTTGGGAAAAACTTGAAACAGTGTCTCCTTGCAAACTCCTTCGGCATACGTGTTGAGCGTAATTTCGCCCAACGTTTTTTTGGTGGAGTTGTTGAAGCCAGTCAACACAGTCGCTTTTGGGATAACCTCTCCCTTCAACCACATCTTTTTGATAGCCTCGTAGCTGATTATATTGACAGAGCTACCGCGGTCGATCAAGACTCGTTTAATATCCGAGTCGTTGATTTTTAGCATGATGACCAAAGCATCATGATGGGGAAACATCATCTCATCACAGTCATTATCGTCGAACACTATCTCCTTTCCCGAGCCTCCAACTCGAGTTCTTTGTATAGTTTTCCTTCCCCTTATCCGTGAGGAATTCAGCCAACACATCCTTCTTCAGCAAATGCGCCACCTCGAGGCGCAAGGCTTTGCAGTCCTCGGTGCGGTGACCGTAGTCTGCATGAAACTCACAGCGTAGACTTTGATTTCTTTTGTCTGCAGAAGTCCTCATATCCTTTGGTTCTCTCACCCCAGCCATCCCATTCACTACATTGACGAATTTCGAGGTCGATATGTTGAAGTTATAATCGGGGATCCAAGGTAACTCCTTATTCTTGGAAACCAGAGGTGAGCTCGAGGGGTTTCTTTGATTTGTGCTGGGATAAACTTTCCCTCCGAGCTGTTGGCTCACATGTTAATTTCCATGCCATTGACTAACAGGCTGTTTTGATGAAGTGTACGGTTCGTACCTTCCCTTCGAATTTCCTCGTGGCGCCTCGGCGCGATATGAGAATTCAGATCGATTCTTGTAATTGAAGCCTCGGCCATTATTTTTCCACTCGGCTTCCTCCAACCTTATTTTGGTGTACGCCCTGTTCTGCAAGTCGTCCCATGTCAAGGTTTGGTCTCTTTTCTCAATTCAGCGACAACCTCAGAGTTTCAAACATTAATGTTTTTTTCAAACGCCATGATAGCCAAGTGTCATCCATGGCAGGCAACTCCATCTGTTCGGCATGAAAACGCTCGAGGAAGTCTTTGATGGGCTGACCGTGCCGCTGTTTGACTTCGAAGATGTCGTCCTTCCTTTGAAGGATTTTCTGCACCCTAGTATGAGCTTTAACGAACGCATCAGCCAAGTCGTTAAAACTAGAAATTGACCCCACGGGTAAATTCATATACCAGCGTAATGCTCCCTTCTCCAAAGATTCGCCAAACTTTTTCAAAAACATCGACTCTTTTTCTATCTCTTTTAAATCGTTACTCAAAACCATCGACATGTATTTGGTCACATGTTTAACGGGGTCGGTAGTCCCATTATACTTTCTCAAAAATTGAATTTTGAAAGTTTTTTGAGTTGGTGCTGGAGCAGCCTCAGGTTTATATGGCAATTGCCTGTACTGGTCAATATCAAGTGCCCTTTGAGTCTTCGTTACCCTGAGGATGCTTTCAAGTCATTTTTCCACTCGCGCCTCAACGCGAGCCTTGACTCGGGCTTCGATCTCCCTGCTTAGTTTTTCAATGTCCACCGAGGAGCTAGCTTCAGCCATTATGGGAATCGTCCCGAAGTAGGGCGTAGTGCTAGGTATTGTGCCCGAACCCCCAGATGTGACTCCATTTTTAGGTTTCCCTATTGTCGCGCCCGAAGGAACGAAGGGCGGGATACCTCCACTTGGAACCGCAGGTTGAACTCAGTTCGGAGTTGAACTATTTCTCGCCTCTAACGAGGCACGAGATTCAGCATTGATGATAGCCTGTTCGGCTTGCTGTTCTTGAAGCGGTTTCAGGGTTCGGACGACAAATACTTGGAAGGCTTCATTGGACCCCGAAGAAGAGGGGTCCGCTACTGGTGGCACTATAGGCGCATTGGTGTTTGGGTTCGTATGGACTCCAGTTTGTCCATCGGGAGTTGGCTGAGGTTCAACGGAATTCCCATCACTGTTAACCATCTTTTCAGGTAAAAAAAAGAATTCGAAAGAAAAGAACGTTCAACTTTGGAACAAAGTGTTAATGCTTGTATTCCCCACAGACGGCGCCGATTTGTATTGGGCTAAACTGATCTTAGGTCACAAATCGAATTTGGATTGCGAGTACAAGAAAATCAATGTATCAAAGTCGAAATTATAATAACAAAGACGAAAATATTACGTAAATAAATGAGATTTCAATATATGATCTTGAGTACTAAATTTGGCAGAGTTTTGATATATATTTCTTAATAGGTACAGCATAAGAAATGAGGCTATTATAGTTGCATGGGCTCTGGACCACGTCTTCCATTTCTGTCCACTCTCAGATCCACGTTGCACACCTCTGATGATGGAGATAGTGGGCTGAAGTAGTGGAGGATAGTGCGTCTTTGGCTGAAACCATCCACCGAAGTTCATAGTGACGACCTCGGTGGTGCGGTCTTGCTGGTCGATCGAGGCGGAATCTTACCGAACCTTAACTTGGAACCTGTCTTCGGTGATTGATTTCAACTAACCTCGGTGCCTTTGTTATCAACTTTGGTCTTTTGTGTCTAAATGATCTGTTCGGTTAGCTTCACTCCACACCACCGACGTGCCATGTGTGCGCACCAATTTTTACCCAATACAATAGATGTCTTAGACAAATCATTGAAAGTCGTTATCAATGTAATACAATTTATATTTAATGCATACCAAATACATACATTACAAAATATGCAATGGACACAAAGTGATATGTATAAATTATGCATATTCTATTCTTAACATGGATGCCTTGAACTTATTTACTAACAACATATATTTATAATATAAATCTGGCATATAACTTATATAAATTTATCTAATTTTGTTATATATTATATAAATATGATAATAACTTACATGTATACTCATTGTGTATCTCAATTAGTAAATGCGATTTCTTTGGGAATATTAAATGTATGTTGCAATGGGAAGAGAAATCGCCAAGGAAGAATTGTCTTCTTAGTACTTATCCATTATTTTAGCCAATAAAGTAGGGATTATGTGATTCAATTACAAAAAACAAAATTCGTAACTGATTTACCAAAGGATTTTCATTGTTGGATTACCAAAATAACGCTAATTTTTTGTAGGGTTTGACGTCCTTCTCGCTATTTTTAAGGTAGAAAATATGCATAAATCTATTTGTATAGAGTAATATTTGGCTAGCATTTTTGTAAGATCTCCAGTGGCTATTTGAATGTAGGGTCTAGTTTGATTTTGGCTATTTATGTTATTTTCTCTATTTTTTCTCCTCTCACTTATGTCCCTTTTCACACCTCTTATTCGAGACTATCACTATATCTATCACGTAACCTTCCACCGTTTTTATGGATTGTTAAAAATTTTGTGGATAGACGATTCTCTAACCAATTCGTCAAAATTTAGGTAAAGGCTTGATGCGGTGGTTAACTTGAAAAATACTATATTCTTACACAAATTCCTTAATAAGGATAAAATTTGAACAACACACAAAATTTGGGCTATTACAGAAATATGTCACGGGAACTACTGATTTGCATAAATGTCCTCAGTAATACTGGTTCAGCATAAATATCCATTATTAATTTAATGAAACATTTTCAGGATGAAAATATCCCTAGCAACTAATAAAAAGACGCTATCCATCCCCTTTCTTTTCTCCATTCACATGATCTGTAAACCCTAAATACCAATTTTTTTTACAGATTTCTCCATGCAAACGGAGATTCAAGGTTAGATTCCTTCAAATTCCTACCGAGTTTTACTAAATGCTGCATTAAATTCTATATAATTTTATTTAAATTATGTTTAGTTTTGTTTTAAATTCTGTATAACTACATAGTAATTCCAAACAAGTTATGAATTTTGTTCATAATGATCCAAAAAACTTGCCGTATGGGCAGTACATGACATTAGATCGAGATTCAAGTAGTGAAAGTATGCAGTTTCATAAAAATTAATTGATCTAATTAATTATACAATTTACAGAGAGAATTGCGAGTAAAAACACATAGCAGATCGACTTTACGGTGTTACCGTAAGGGCAGTATGTTTTCTTATATTTATTTGGATTGACTTGTAGAAAATCTATGAAATCTATGTAAGTCTTGGCTATTGCCAAGAGTTTAAGCCTTGTCGCAATGAGCAATTTGCAGAAAAGTCTATGCAAGTCCTGGCTATTGCCAAGAGTTTAAGCTCTGGTGCAATGGGCACATTGCACAGACTTCTTTGTTATTTCCAAGACTTTAAGCCATGTTGCAATGGGCAACTTGTAGAGAAAGTCTCTGCAAAGCTTGGATATTGCCAAGAGTTTAAGCTCTAGTGCAATGTGCACCTTGCAGAGACTTCTTGGCTATTGCGAAGACTTTAAGCTCTGTTGCAGTGTGCAGCTTGCAGAGAAAGTCTCCGCAAGTCTTGGCCAATGGCCAAGACTTTAAGCTTAAGTCCAACATTAAGGACAAGAGTTTACCCAACAATCCCTTCCCATATACCAAGATCGTGCTTTTATCTAGGCGCCCTGTCCATGAAAATCTAAGCATTTCGTTCGTATTTATTATGTGCAGGATTAACACTATGGCAACACATTGCATATACATCGCTTACAATGGAAAATGGGATGCAAACAATAAATATATGAACCATTACATAAAGTTGACACTTGTGAAAGACGATATTACCTACCATATATTTGAAAAAGAAATTTGTAATGTTATAAGAATCAAGACTGATGAGAGTGAAGCAAAGATAAAGTTTGACACCAATCTGGAAACATGCAAATGTATGATAGTAACAAACGATCAAGAACTTATCATTTGCATGTATTTTTTTGAAGAATGGTGAGAATTTCAGAAAATCTCGCTTCATAGTAGAAGTTGTTAAAATAAATAATCCATTGTCAGATAACAGCACCACCATGACTAGCACACATGAATTCTCTATGAATGAAGCTGACCGTAGCATGGTGGTGCATCAATAGAAAGGGCAATTGAATGACTTTGTCGACCAACATGAAAACTTAATGTTCCTGACTGACCAAGAAAGTGAAGATGTGTGACAAGAGGAAAGAGGAACGATTGAGGAGGTCAACAGATGTCGAGTACTGATGATACCCATTGAACCACAAACAATCAGCACCCAACAACTATTTTTTAATTTCAAGTGCGATTGGACAGTTAATATTATTTATAAACTGAAGTGTTCGCAATAACCAAGACTTTGCACTCAACTAGTTTACCCCTGCCATGTCAATTGCCACAATGTCTTGGCAAAAAGAAAACACTTCCTACCAACTCCCACATATTTTATTGATAATTTTTAAAGTAATAATAAGTCCACATATTATAATACTAAAAAATTAGAATAAGCTTGTAAATAACCATTATTTATAAAATTTTAAAATACTAACTTAACAAATTATAAATAGTCATGTTAAAATATATTAATATTATAATTAATTAACGTGTCTATAAATTTTGGCATAGGTAATATTACTGAGAACTAACTTGCCACAAAGTCTTGGCAAAATTTCACTTGCACAATCCTCCAAAAATTATTTATCAATTTTATTTTTTTTTAATATTACAATTAATTAACTTGCCTTGAAGTCTTTGCATGAGCAATATTATTGAGAACTAAATTGCCCCAAAGTCGTGGCAAAACGTTACCAGCACAATCCTCCACGAGTTATTTGTCAATTTTAAAATAATTAAAGCATATTAGTCTTGAAATTAATTAGCTAGCCTTCAAGTCTTGGCATGGGCAAGACTTTCCGTATAATCACTTCCCCCCATGACAATTAAAATGCATTGAAGTCCTGCAATGGGTAACACTTCCATTTCATCCAATTCAAAACAACTCCTATCTTAAAATAGCAAATATATCAAACATTTAAATGTAGTGTTTTACATAAGCACAACAAACACAGTACATGGAAAACACAAGTAATAAAAAAACTAAACATCGATTTTCTCTAACTCTTTTGCAATAATAAAATCTTATTCATGCTACTATAAGATAGATCACATGGATCATCTTGCGACTCAAATAACAAATGGAAACTTGGACAATCATCCCACATCACATTTTTGTCTCTTCCTGCCACCTTGATCAGAAGATCTTGCCTGACTTATAAACTCATCCATTGTGTCTAAATGTAAATGATCAGAAGATTCCCTATCCATCATCTGCAAAGTTAAAAAAAACCAACGACAATACATAATAACAAAACAAAGAAACAATAACAAAAAGAGCATATACAAGCATACTTCTTTGCCACTCAGTACTTCAACATCTGCTGATTGGGAAAAGATAATAATCTCTCTACTTTCCAGTTTAGCAATAATCTGAGGAACAGTTTCAACAACAACTACACCTTTCAACAGCATCAACTGATGCTCCGTCAAAAATTCACTAACCAAACTACTATACTTCACATCACCACCCCAACAACATTTGACATCAAACCGCTCAAACTTAAAAATTTGATCTCCTTCCTATGAGAATAAAAAATAAACTTATAAAATCGTATGGTAACAAAACAACAAGTAAAGACAAGAGAACATACATTAAGACGTGCCATATGAACTCATAATTAATATGCAGAAAAATTATTGTACCATCACTAAAATGCAAAGTCAACATTACAAAAATAAAGAAAAATACAGTAACTACTAAACAATAAACAAACTCATGCCTGATAGGCAATACTTTACTAAACAAACTCATGTCTGGTGAAAAGAGCAACTTACAGAGAAATTCTCTACAACTCTTAGAAATAACATAGACTTTAAGCTCTGGTGGAAGGGGAAACTTGCTGGGAAAGTCTCTGCAAGTATTGTCAATATAATAGCCAAGAATGTAAGCTGTGGTGCAATGAGCAACTTGTAGAGAAAGTCACTACAAGTCTTGGATATAGCCAAGACTGCAAGCCCTGTGTAGCAATCAATTTGCAGAGAAATTCTCTGCAACTAATGGCATTAGCCAAGACTTTAAGCTCTGTGCAAACAAGAAGATCTAATGACTATACCAAGAAGAACCTTCAACTCACCTTAATCAAGCAAAAAAAAAAAGAAAAAAAAAAGTTCACAGGAACCTCAAATTTAATACGATGATCATGAATCAATTTTTTTTTTAAAAAAATACACAGATAAGTATATTAACAATAATTACCAAAAAAATATAAAAATAAAAATAAATACAGATAAAGGACTAGGCGAAATAAAAATTACATTATAAAAAAAATTAAATAAATGAATAAATATAAAATAAACACATGAAAAGAGAGAAGAAGATACCCTGAATCTCCAGGCCACAAAGAAAAAAGAAGGAAAGGGAGGAGGAAAGAAAGAAGGAAACCGCTCAATGTGAACCAGATTTAGGTAGAGGCAGAATAGTCCTTTCACGTACTATCTATTGATGTGGAGGGAAGTTAGTTAAAATATTTCAAAATAGGGGCATTTATCCAAAACTAGGGCTTAGAGAGGACACCCGATGAAAATCTTTGCTTGCTCAAGAAAATTGTGGGCTGATTACATAAATGTACAATCTCTTACTCTAATCTACACAAGATACTGAACTATCTCACTTTATAAAACATAGCATATTGTTTTAACATATTATATACTTACTTTAAAAAATTCTATAAATTAGGGATTTTAAAAGATTTTTCTTTTTTTTTTAGCTTCTCCTTCACACGCACCACCAGCCGCGACTACCCCTCTCCCGCTGATGCTACTCCGTCTCTACCAGCGGTATATTTTTGCTCTTATCAAATACTTACAATAAATAAAAAATGCACAAACATATGAATATAGTTTCATACTTGAAAAATTAAATATAAATGAAAATATTGATTTACACTATACAACATACACAGGTACAAAGAGACATTCCAAAACATACACTACATGTATATGTGCTATATATACATTGGACGTACATAGACATACAAGGGTAAACAAAAATTTACAAATGAGCATATAAAAGATATATTGGTATACACCTACACATGATATACACATATGCATATATACTAGAATATAAAAAGAATATACAAACAAGACGTACAAAGATATATATATGCTATACCTGTACTTGAAATACACATAAACATATAAAGAATATACAAATATATACAAATTAAATTAAAAAATATACATGTATTGTTGGACTGAGATATACACATACATAAATACAAATCTAGACATAAATATACATATATATATATATACACACACACACACACACATCCAACAAGCATGATATCATTTCACCCTCAAATCACCATCACAAACCACCATAGCCACCACCAAAAACCACAGTTACCATGTCCATAAAAAAAGAAAGAAGACGAAGAAGAAGAAGAGGAAACAACGAGGCAGTGAGTTCGAGAGTAAGGGAGCGCTGAGTGATTGCTATGAATGGTCTTGTACTTGAGGGAAATTTGATGAACGAACACCTAGTGCATTCAGGACACCTATTGGTAAACTAACTGTTTCATAATCACTCTGGCCGAACATATCATCCACAGCACTAGCAGCGAGACACTAGCAATAGCAAGACGGTTGGTTTGGGGGAAGACAGATTATGATTAGTTGTTAGAGAGAGGGATATATCATATTTTACCTAAAATTGTATGTTTTGTAATAGATTTAAAAGTACAGATATATCTTGAAATTTCTAAGAGTGCAGAAATATTATGTAATAAAAAATCGTAAAGCGTCAACTGGCGTAACAATCTCTTCTTAGATCCATATACTAGCACGCACGTACAATACTTAAGGCTCGATAGATCCTCTAAAGGTAATTTGAAAGAATGAACTCTATAAGGCCAGTCATTAACTAGCTAAAAAAATAATATAATGTTGCCCAACATTCATAAGTTGTGTGCATAAATTAGTTTTTCCTTTGAGATAGAAGTTCGAGGGATTTAATAAGCTAGAGACAATAAACCTTTCTACCTAATAATTAAATGTTTTATATGTTGCATAATTCTTGAAACGTCCAAGACTCTAGGGCCTCACAAGCAAACTAACTTATGAACACATTACTATTAGAACTTCTGCTAGATGGACAACATATTTCACATGTCATATTGTTTAAAGATTTGTTAAGTGATGCTAAAATTCATGACCACTCCTAACAATGTCCTATTAATGCTTTTTTTTTTCAATATTTCGATAGAGGGTAGGCGAGCTCAATTTTTTTCAAGAAAAAAATAAACGGTCGACTTGGTACTAAGGTTCCACAAATAGGTTGACAATAAGAAAATAAATAAATTTGGTATTTGTCTGGACACTTTTTGAAAAGAGTGTATTTTTTTTTCAATTACGAGCCCCTTGAGACAAAAAAATTCTTTCTTCGAGCATAATCATAACACACCTTTTCTCTCATAATTGTTTTCTGCAAAAGAAGCTTCTTTGAAAATACTTTTGATTTTGGTTCTAAACTATTATATAGTCAAACCTTTCTATAACAACCCCTCGTTATAACGGCATTTTAGTATAACGATCAAATTTTCTCCAGAACCGATTTTTCATATTAAATTTTACCTTTCTATAACAACATTCTACCTATAATAGCAATGGCGTTCATTATTGTTGTACATTCTTTATAAAATTACCTCTCTATAACGACCGTAATCAAATATTGTGAAATAATACTTTGTAAGAGATATGTTCTGTATAAAATAAAATAAAATATATTTATGATAATCATTCGTAACATAAATATATTGTCTTTTTTACATTCATAACATAAATATATTGCCTCAACCTATTGCTACTTGGGCCAAAATAGAAGAGTCAACTGTTAACCTCTTAGACAGCCTTCAACGGAAAGCTACTGAATACCCTTTTCCTAAAAATTTGAACAAAAATCTTAGCTAATTCAAGCGTTATATTATATTAGATTTATTAATAATATATTAACCTTTTTAATTTTTAAAATGAAATATGAAAATCTATTAAGATTTTAAATTTAACATGAATTTTTTCCAACTTTTTGACTATAGCAGCTAAATGAGATCTAAACATCAAGTGCCACTATACGTGTGTAACAACACCTCTCTATAACAGCCATGAAAGATCCAGACAAACGCTGCTACTATAAAGAGGTTTGACCACAACTTTTAAGTGTTAACTAATAAGGTATTTGAGAGAACTCATTGTATTCCATTCAAAAGAATATGACATATTAATACATGTGGGTTCGGTGCTAACTAAGGAAAGAAATAAACGCATGTATCCTATTGATCTACTATCTATATTTAGCTATGTACATTACTAGAATTGTGTCTATGTTCATTGTCCAGCACTCCCCCTCAAGCTGGAGCATATATATTGATCATGCCCAGCTTGTTACAAAAGTAATCAACTCGGGGTCCATTTAATGCCTTTGTGAACAAGTCTGCTAGTTGGTCCCTTGTATTCACATAGCCAGTAGAAATAATGTTCTCCTCAATCTTCTCACGTATGAAATGACAATCAACCTCAATATGCTTAGTTCTTTCATGATAAACCGGATTTGAAGCAATATGAAGGGCAGCTTGATTGTCACACCAAAGTTTTGCTGGGGTATGATGCTTTAACCCGATTTCAGTTAAGAGATGACGTATCCACATAATCTCACACGTCAATTGTGCCATAGCTCTATACTCGGATTCTGCACTGGAACGCGATACAATATTTTGTTTCTTACCTCTCCATGATATCAAGTTTCCACCAACAAAGACACAATAGCCGGTAATAGACCTTCTATCAATCTTGGATCCAGCCCAATCTGCATCTGCAAAGCACTCAAATATGAGAATGTCCATTATCGCTATACAATATGCCAAGTCCAGGCGCTACTTTCAAATAACATAATATCTGTTCTAGAGCTGTCCAATGTTTGACCGTGGGTGCAGACAAGAACTGACTAACGACACTCACTGCATATGCAATGTCTGGACTAGTCACAGTGAGATAGTTATGCTTTCCAACTAATCTCCTATATCTTTCTGGATCATCAAAGGATCACCATCATCTTTCATAAGCCGCATATTAGGAACCATGGGAGCACTGCAAGGCTTAGCCGCCAACTTTCCAGTTTCTGCCAGCAAGTCAAGAACATAGTTTCTCTGGGATAGGAAAATTCCCTTCTTGCTCCTAGATACTTCTATACCCAAGAAGTACTTCAGCTGGCCCAAGTCTTTTGTGTGAAACCTGGTCTGCAAGAAGGACTTAAGTGAAGAGATTCCTGCTGAATCACTTCCTGTAATGATAATGTCATCAACATAAACAACAAGGATGATAATGCCAGCTCTCGATTGCCTATAAAAGACTGTGTGATCACATCTACTCTTTCTTAGCCCAAATTCACGAACGACATTACTAAACTTGCCAAACCAAGCCCGAGGACTTTGCTTCAAGCCATACAATGATTTCTTCAAATGACAGACCTTCCCATACTCCCCCTGAGCAACAAAACCAGGTGGTTGCTCCATATACACTTCTTCTTGGAGATCACCATAAAAAAATACATTCTTGATATCCAACTGATGTAAAGGCCAATGTTGAGAAGCAGCTAATGATATAAATAAGCGAACAAAAGTGAGTTTGGCCACCAGAGAGAAAGTGTCTGAATAATCCACACCATATATCTGAGCATAACCTTTAGCCACAAGTCTAGCCTTAAGTCTTGTCACAGACCCATCAGGATTAACTTTGACTGTAAAGACCCATTTGCATCCCACTGCTTTCTTTCCCTTGGGTAACTTTACCAAATCCCAAGTGTGATTTTCCTCCAAGGCTTGTATCTCCTCAAGCATTGTATCACGCCAACCAGGATGACTCAAAGCGTCTTTTAAGGTTTTCGGTACAGAAATGGAGTCTAGAGAGGCAACCAAGGATCTAGACGCAGGGGATAAACGGTCATAGGACAAAAAATTAGCAATGGAATATGTCGATTTGCAAGTACGTGTACCTTTTTGAAGAGCAATAGTGTTACACCCCGTATGTCTAAAGTGACGTATATCACTCTAAAGACATGTTAAGAATGATTTAAGTGAGTTTAAAGTCATAATATGACCATATATGATATTTATATGTTTAATATAAAGTTTGGAAAAAATCGGATTTTAATTGCGGATAAACCGACTAAGGAATTGCCTTGTAACGAATCTTTTTCAAAAATTAATTTCGTGTATTATATGAGGTCTTTTAGGGACATATCATATACAAAATTGAAGGTCTTGGAGTGTAGTTTCCAACACTTTTGATGGTTTGTTTATACAATGTATAGATAAAAAGATACGAGTATCAGAAGTCAGACCAGAAAAAGGGACATAAGCGCAAAAGAGGGCTAGAATTGAAATGTTTCGAGTATAAAAGAAAAACATGTCTTCCTTTTCGTTATTTACAGAACATACACGATATAAACAGTGCTTTAATGAAGGGTTAAGCCACTTTTATGATTTTGAAGGAAGGACATCAATCTTAACTCGAAACTGAAGACGGATTGCGTCAAAACGCTCTACGCGATTAAGGTAACGTTATGCTACCTTCAATTTCGTTTATAGTTTGAGTTTTATAGTTACTTCATGGCTAAGTAAAGTGCCTAAATGTTGTATTATAGTTTGTTTAAGCTTTAGAAGGTGTGGAATTCAAAGGAAACAAGGTTTAGAAGCAAGAAACATAAAAGGTATGTAAGGCTAAACCTTTCTTTTGGCAAGGCATGTATCTTTTAGCTTCTGAAGCTTTTCTTAATTCTAAAATTAGTATTTATTGTGAGAAAATTGTATGGTATCAAGGAAACCTTGTATATATTTAATTTGGTACTAAAATCCAAGGTGAAAGACGTCCGAATCAGCAAGACAAAATGTTTCAAAATCTGGAAAATCATTTTGATCTTTGGACGGCTGTTAGTATATTGATCATAACTCCTTGTACAAAATTGATATTTAGATGCTTTAAGAATCTTCAGAATCCTAAGATATATATCTACAACTTTCATGAAGACCATGAAGTCTATAACTTTGATCTGCACCCTCAAAATTATGATGCAATACAAGACACTGGTACTGTCTTGAAATTATGTACATCCGTGGAATTGTTACCCCGTCTGGTCATCTCATCTTGTTATCCAGTTAATTTGTTTATGTTATCAGTTTATCCGGGTATCCATTCCCGTGTATAGTATAGTGCTGGTTCTGTTTTTGCTGATCATCCAGTTTCAGGGGAAACTCTGCCGAAATTTTTATAGAAATTCAAAGAGTTGGACAAATTTTGAGTTCTAAGTTTTGTCTATAATTCCATCCAGAGTTTTCTTATCATTCCTTTGAGTCCATATCTTTTGTTGCCACATGTGTTATGCCTCATACATGCTTATGCTTATATTGTGATCATGTTATGTGTGATTTGGAGTCCCCATAGAGGCTGGACATTGGACACACAGTCTGGTCGCGTGTGATACTACCCGTCTGGGGGATACAGCCCCTCTGGTTCAGGCGGGAGTTGAAACACCTAGTGTGACCGGGTGTCATTCACACACTCTGGCCAGAGAGACTAGATATTACTGGCTAGGGGATTATAGCCCATAACACCCGCCAGGTTTGTTATATACGCGTATATAGCCACAGTATGCACTGCATGATTATACATGAGGCTAGTCCAGGTTTTCAGTTACCTGATTTGGGGGGATATAGCCCATAACACCAGACAGGTACCAGTTCAGATAATAGTTCAGTTTTAGCTCAGTGCCAGTTATCAGTTCTCAGTTATCAGCCACCAGTTCTTAGCGTCAGGATCAGTTGACAGTTATCAAATCCAGTTTCTAGTTACCAGTTATCAGTCATATTACAGTTATTTATCAGTATAGTTCAGCTCAGTCTTCAGTTTCAGATTCAGCTAGACTTCAGTTTAAATTCAGATCATGTTTTGTACGTTCTTCAGATTTCCAGCTACATTGCTATGCTCCAACTCATATTTACATATTTATATTCCAGCCTTACAGTTTCATTCAGCTATGATATATTATATGCTCATGCCTTACATACTTGGTACATGTCATACTCACGCCTTTTCTGGGGCGCTGCGTTTCATGCCGCGCAGGTGCAGATAGATCAATGCTTGGACAATATTAGTAGGCCATCTATCAGCTATTGGAGTCACTCCGCTTACTCCCAGAGTTACTTATCTTTTGGTATATGTACAGTTAGCCAGCTTGGGTATGGCGGGGCCTTGTCCCGTCCTTTGTATATTCAGTTCAGCACTCTTAGAGGCCTGTAGATATGTCCATATGTGGTTCTGTCAGTATGTTATGTATATCAGCTTATGTTAGCCTTGTCAGTTTTTTGTATTGCATAATCCTTATCAGTTAGGTTTATGCTTATTCTGTTTATAAGTTATATTCATGGTTAGCAGATTATCAGCAGGATTAGTGATGATCGACACTTAGTGTTGGTCATCCGTCGCGACCCTAGGTTGGGTCGTGACAAATAGGGAGGTCAAGATCTTCTGGGTGAGTCGGTGGAAGAGGATCAGATGACAAAGGAACCGGTGCAAAAGATGGAGTATCTGTCTCTTGCCTCCTCGAATATACTTGAACAATTGGCGGTCTAGCTGCCACTGATAGATCGGCTGCTGAAGGTACACCAGCTCATTGGTGCTTAGTAGAGAGAGTAGGAGATAGGGGAACAACATCATTTGATTCGGGAGCAACATCATCTGATCCGAGAACAACATTATCTGATTGATTAGCTCTACTGACCTGATAGACTAACCACTCATCTTCCCCCCGACTTTTAGAAATAGGAGCTACATAAGAGAATGGAGTAGACTGAAAAAGTCACATCAATTGACACTAGATATTTGCCAAGTTCAGTAGAATAACACCGATACCCCTTCTGAATGCGAGAATAGCCTAGAAAAACACACTTCAATGCCTTTTGATCCAACTTAGTAACAGGTGGTCGAACATCACGAACATAACATGTGCTTCCAAATACCTTAGGTTCTATAGGAAATAGTGACTTATTCGGAAATAGAATATTATATGGTATACCACCATTGAGCACAGTAGAGGGCAGCCGGTTGATCAGAAAACAAGCTGTAGAGATAGCATCAGCCCAAGACTGTTTAGGAACCTTCATTTGGAACAAAAGTGCGTGAGCTGTCTCAAGTAGATGTCTATTCTTCCTCTCAGCAACTCCATTCTGGGAGGGTGTATCGACACAAGACGACTGGTGGAGCATACCGTGCTGTCTCATATAGGACTGGAATGAGGCTGACATATACTCTTTAGCATTGTTACTCCTCAGTATGCGTACAAAAGCATTGAATTGTGTTTTGACTTCAGCACAAAAGGCACAAAAGTGAGTAAACACTTCAGAACAACTTTTCATAAAGTATATCCAAGTCATTCGAGAGAAATCATCTACAAATGTGACAAAATACCTATGTCCAGTTTTGGAAACAACAGGAAATGGTCCCCAAACATCAGAATGAACTAACTCAAAAGCCAACTTGGCTCTCTTATTAACCCTTGGACTTAATGAGATACGATGATATTTTACAAATCGGCATGACTCACAATCCAGTGAGGAAACATCATGAAACTGAGGACATAGCCTTTTCAACATAGGGAAAAGAGGGATGTCCTAACCGACAATGTGCCTCAAATAGAGACGTGACTGTAGAACAAGCAATATACTGAGAAACCCAGTTATAAAATATGTAGAGACCATTAGATACATATCCTCTACCAATAGTTTTCTTCGTCACAAGATCCTGAATCAAACAATGATCGGGAAAGAATGATACAGAACAATTCAGGTCTCTAGTAAGTCTACTCACAGAGATTAAATTAAATGCAAGGTTAGGTAGACTTAACACTGATGACAGGGTAATAGAGGATGTTAACTCAACAGTTCCAGATCTCACAATATTATAGGTTGAACCGTCAGCTACGGTCACAGAAAATTGTGCTCTATGTGATCGAAAGCTAGAAAAAATGGTAGGATTACCTGTCATATGATCTGTAGCACCGGAATCAATTACCCATTTGTTGGATGAGGGAATAAGACATGTTTTAGCTGACTCGACAAAGGCAGTCACCGAACTATATTCCTCCATAGCTTGAACAACCATATTTCCAAGCAGAAGACTCACAATGTCGAACAAAATTCAATTTGAAGGATAAACCAGCAATAAAGTTATCCCAATAGGCCAGTAAAAATAGTTTCCAACAAAAATTCCAGATTAGCAAATTTAATAGAAAAACAGAGAAGCAACAAACCAACAGCCACTGTATATATCAATAAACCAACAACCACGGTATATATCAAAGAACCAACAGACAAACTAGAGAAGTTTCAACGAACCAACATCCACTGTATCAAGGTAAAAAAGGAGAACCAAATAATCTGGAAGAAATAGCGCACAAATATGGTTAAAAAGACAAATCTGACCGTGATGTTGCCGAAGGAATCAAATCTGGATGCTGAACTAGCCGAGAAAAGGTTAACGACAACTGGAATGACCAGAAAAATCTTAATGTGTGGTTGGAACAGCTAGGCGAACACAAACGCCAAAGCATCTACTTTAAAAACTGACCGGAGAATGTCACACAATCCGGCGCGTGATCCAGACGCGTCGCCGGAGACGGAGCTTCAGGAGGCACGTGGGAGCGCGTGCAAATGACTCTACCGAAGTGGTTTGGTGGGGTTTTCCCACCGGGACTGTCTGTATCTATGGTGGTAATAGTTTCAACAAAAGCACTGCCGAGACGAAAGGTGACACAATTAGATTTGAGAGTCTCCCGTAACAAAGCACAACACTGAAGTCGCTGGTCAGTACACCGGAGAATCACCAACGCTCTGATACCATGTTAACTAATAAGGTATTTGGGAGAACTCATTGTATTCCATTCAAAAGAATATGACATATTAATACATGTGGGTTCGGTGCTAACTAAGGAAAGAAATAAACGCATGTACCCTATTAATCTACTATCTATATTTAGTTATGTACATTACTAAAATTGTGTCTATGTTCATTTTCCAACATTGAGTATCACTCAACAATCTACCTTTTGTTTGTTTTTTTTTTCATTTAATTTATTCAAATAATGTGTTGTTTACTTTTTAAATATAATTTAACTTTGCATAACAGGTTGTTCATCTTATCTTTTCATTTAATTTACATAAACGATGTAGTAACATTTACTTTATATATATAGTTTAACATGGCATAGCACGTTGTTGGCTTTATATTTCCATTTAGCTCAAGGACTAGTGATCCACCAAAGCCTATATATATGTTTGTTTGTTTTTTTCTCAATGAGATGTGTCACCAGTGAAATTGTGAATTAATTTTTTACTGTAAGTTTTGTCTATACTCTTTAATTTTTACTGTAAGTTTTGTCTATACTCTTTAATTTCCTTTTATTCTCTTTCTTGTCTATTTTGTTGGTGTAAACTTCAGAGGAACACAGTGTGTTCTGGCCCAGAGCCTACTCCATGCAATTGTTAAGAATTACTACTATATAGTTCATCCTTTGAATTATTGAGAAATTGATTGAGAAACTTCCTTTTGGATTTTCAAGGGTGGGGTGACTTTCTTTTATTAGAGGTTTCTTGTTATGGAGACATTTTTGAACTTTTTTGGTTGTTCATTTCTTGGTTAAATTTTATGTCGATTTCCTCTCTTCAAGGTTGAGACAAGGGAAGACTTGTGAAAAGTCTCCTGTTAATATAACTTGTACTCCCTCTGTTCCAGTTTACGTGTTCGGGAGTCTACGATGTATTACTTTTACCCTCATACTCCGAATCATGACATATAAATTGGAATAAAGGGAGTACTAACAAGCATTAATCATTTCATTTATTCTGAGTGTTTATCTATAATCTGTGTTATTCCAATTATCTCTCCGTTGGTTTTACCTAAAACATTAGTGGTTGATAGAGTTTTTCACATGGTATTCGTTTTAAAAAGACCACAAACTTTTTGATGGTACGTCTAGTAGAATAATGAAAAGAGCTAAAAATTGTAATTTACACGTGAGTGGAATAGAGGTTATGCCGTCATTGTTTTTTAAAAAAATAATAAATTATGATAAGATGTTACATGAAAGTGGTTCAGATAAATGGCAAAGATGGTTTGGAGTTTGCATACGAATATTGAGGCCTATAAATTAATAGTACCATATTTGCATGCATACTGGAATAAAGGTATATGAGCTATAGTAGTAGGCAAAAACACTGGCTCTCATTGTCTGGTCCAATGATCAGTTCAGAAGAATAAGAGACAAATTTAGGATATAGAGTATGAGCGTGATCTTAATATATTTGTTGTTTACTTCTTCTTTTTCGATTGTAGTGTATTGAACTTGGACAACACGATTTCTTCTCGAGTCTTGAGAATGTTGTTGAGGAAATGTTTTGAAGAATGACAAATGGGAAGGACCCAGTGGTTCTGGAGGAGAACCTGGTCCTTGTATAGAAGGGCACGATTGATCGAAAAGATTGTGGGTTGCAAATCCCTGCAGAACTAGGAGTAGTGGCACGTGTACGAGTATGCATCCTAGTCAGACTAAAAAAAGTTGTGCCGTGGCTGTGTCTTCGAAGTACGAATACGAGTTGGACTTAAACAAAGAAAGAGTCACAAGAAATCTTGTCTTGCCATAATTACAAGGTTTCCTTGTGGAACTCAACTAGGGTTTTGAAAGCCCATATAAATACAAGTAGTTGATGCAGCCGTAAATCAGTTATTCACAAAAAGAGAGTCGAGAGCATACACATGCGATTCAGCAACTTTCAACGTGAGATAACTGAAGAAGACAACTGGTGGAGTTAAGTAGGTGGAGTCTAGATATTCTGTCTAGGTTCTTTGTTTGTAAGTTGTCTTGTTTTATGCTATCATTGTCATTACCTATCTGCTTATCTTAGAAGCGATTGTGTTAGGTGAACTTTTGAGTGATTACTTTGTAAAGCTAGAGGTTAGTTTTGTTGCGTGATTAGGGTCTAGAGTGTAGCCCCTTGGTTACAGAGTTTTGTAATCTAAAGCTTGCTCTTTGTGTTAGTGGATTGGTTCGAAAATTCCAGAGTGTGGGTCGTGGTTTTTCTCCCTTGAGCAAGGAGTTTTCCACGTAAAAACATCGTGTTCTGTGTGCCTGCTGATTGTGTGAGTTGTGGTGTTGAAGTGCAAACTATTAAGGCAAGAACAAGATTCCTGACTTAGGAGAATCTGGTTCTTAAAAAGAAAAATCTGTAGACACTATTCAACCCCCCCTTCTAGTGTCCTTAGGAGGTGCCTAGGTTACAACAAGTGCTATCAGAGCCGGTCTTCTCGTGCTAGGTTAACACCTTGAGAAGGATCAGAATCATGAGTGCACCACTTACCATCACTGAAGGACAGTTAGTTCTAAGGCCCCCACAGTTCAATAGGCAGTACTATGCTTGGTGGAAGAACAGAATGGAGAACTATATTTGTGCTGAGGATTACCAACTCTGGCTTATAGTATCTGAAGGGAACTTAATCCCTACCAAAATAGTTGGAGAAGGAGCTGCTGCTCAACAAGAGCCTAAATCAAAAGAGGAGTTAAATGAAGTTGACTATAAGATGATTGAAAAAAATCACAAAGCCAAACGTTTGGTAATTTGTGGTCTTGGTCAGGAGTTTAATAGAGTATCATCTTATAAGACATCTAAAGAAATCTGGGATGCCCTGGAAGTTGCACATGAAGGAACCACTGAAGTAAAGGACTCCAAGAGGAGAATGCTGAAAAGACAATTTGAGCTGTTCACTATGGGAGAGAAGGAATCAATCCAGGATATGATGACCAGGTTGACAATTATTACTAATGAGATGAGATCCCTGGATATGGAGTTGCGTGAAGTAGAATGGTGGACAAGGTTCTGAATGTTCTACCAGAGGCTTGGGAACCCAAGATGACTGCTATCATTGAGTCCAACCCTCTCAGATCCATCAAACTTGAGGAACTGGTTGGAAGTTTGAAAACACATGAGATGATGAAGGATTCGAAAACTAAACCAGCACTCAAGAAGGAAAAGACCCTTGCACTCGAAGCAACTGATGAAATTGAGGATTATGTTGATTTGCAATCAGTTGAAGCTGCAATGGTTAGTGCTCTGAGACAAAAGTTCAACTTGGGAAAGTTCAAAGGATTCAAAAGAAATAACAAGGAGAGCTCTGGAAGAAAGAATATAGTTGACAGTCCAGATTACTCTGGATGCTTCAAGTGTTTCAAGAAGGACCATGCTGTCGTGGATTGTCCAATGAGGGAAGTTGAATGGATGAAGAATAGAGCAACAAAGGAAAAGGAAAGGGAAGCATCAAAAGAGAATGACAAAGACAAGAAGAATGTGAGACGACCTCCAAACATCAGAGCAGAAAGAAGAAAAAGAAAGGAAGCTTTCTATGCTACATGGGGACCTACTGACAGTGAATCTGATCAAGAAAAGAATCTTAAGATGATTCTCCACTAGCACTGATGGGGTTGTCAAATGTTAGTTTAGACGAGGAGGATCCTCGGGAGTTCAGATGAGGAAGAGATCCTTCAACGCCACCTGTGTTTAATGGGACAAACTACAAGTGTTGGAAGAAACAGATGAAAAACTTCTTTTAAGCAATGGATTAGTCTCTGGTTGATTGTGAAAAGAGGACCTCATGTTCCTGTCAAGAGAGCAGCAAACAGGGTTCTAGTTCCAAAGTTGGTAGAAGAACTCGATCCTCAAGACCTAGACTGGTTGCAGGCAAATGCCAAAGCTGAATTGTACTTGAGAAAAGGGCTAACTACTGATGTGTTAGCAAGGGTACTTGAATACAAGTCTGCCAAAGAAGTTTGGGAGAAGCTAAAAGAGATGTACACAGATGATGACCAAAAGAAGGACTCAGCCCTTATGGAAACTTATGGAGAAGAAGCTGCTCATTCAGCAGAGGTAAGTCTTTCTGAGCTTAAAGAAAATCTGCACACATACTCTACTGAAAATCTGATTTTAATTATTGCCACTTTAATTGAGGGTTATGAAAAAGAAAAAATTGAGAAAGATAAATTAACTGAAGATATAACTGATCTTAGAACTAAACACAAGAGTCTTCGAGAACAAAATATTGAGCTGGAAGAAATCAATGCCATTTTCAAAGGGTAGACTCTTGTGTCAAACTCTAAGATCACAGAATTGAAATTGGAATTAAATCAGTTAAAGGAGAGAGTTAATGGTAAGCAAATAATAAGTGAAGTTCAAACCTTTCTTGAAAATGAAATTAAAAGAACAAATGAGATCCTGTACCAGGAAACTGAGAAAAACAGGATTCTGAATCAGAAAGTTGAAAAATCTGACTATGAGCTTACCAGGTTAACAAAATGGTATAAGTCCTCTGAGGCAATGAATTGGGTCCTTGAAAATCATAACAAAGGAAAACAAGGGCTAGGATTAAAAAAATCACTGCCTCCATATAATCCTAAAAGCAAATATGTGGGTTTGCCTTGCAACATGTTGTATACCTTTTGTGGTGAAACTGGGCATTACAGATAAAGGTGCATGAATGCAAGGCAAAGACCAAAAATAAAAGAAGTGTTCTACCTCAATGGGCTAAGAAAGTTTTGATTTATCCATTTTCTCTTAAGAAGGGACCCAAGCTTGTCTGGGTTCCTAAAGCTAACCCTTAATTTGTTTTCCAGGCTGGAGTGAGGGAGAACAACCCAAGCTGGATTCTTGACAGTGGTTGTTCAAGGCACATGACAGGAGATAGAAGAAACTTTCTCTCAGTCGCAGCATTTCAAAGAGGCAGTGTAGCCTTCGGAGGAGGAAAAAGTGGTCAGATTGTAGGAATTGGAATAGTTGAGAGAACTCTGGATCATGCCATTGAAAATGTATACTGTGTTGATGGTCTCAGATATAACTTGCTGAGTATCTCTCAACTGTGTGATAGAGGGAATGAAGTGAGTTTCTCATCTGTAGGGTGTATTGTGAAGAACCTACAGAGTGGAGAAATTGTTATGGAAGGAAAAATGGTGGACAATGTATACAAAGCATCACTGTGATCACTGCCTGAAAACAACCTAACATGCCTGAATGTTCAAGAAAGTGATTCTCAACTGTGGCATAAAAGAATGGGACATGCCAGTAAGAAATTTGAAGACATAAAAATGTGTGATGCTTGTGTTAAAGGAAAACATGTGAGATCATCCTTTAAATCAAAGAATGTGGTGAGCACATCAAAACTACTGGAATTGATACATATGGATCTGTGTTGACCTATGAGAGTCAGGAGCAGAGGAGGAAAGAGGTTTGTGTTCGTAATTATTGATGACTACTCAAGATATACATGGACCTGTTCTTGGCATCCAAAGATGAAGCCTTTGATAGCTTCAAAGATTGGGCTGGTATTGTGCAGAAAAGGTTGAGCCTGGAACTTGTCAGCATTAGATCTGACCATTGAACCGAGTTTGAAAACTCAAAATTTTTTGAGTATTGTGTAAAATACAGCATTGATCATAATTTATCTGCACCAAAAACTCCACAACAGAATGGAGTAGTTGAAAGGAAGAACAGGTCTCTGGAGGATATGGCAAGGACTATGCTGCTGTAAAGTGGTCTTGCAAGAAACTTCTGGGCTGAAGCAACACTGCATGTTATTTGCTGAACAGATGCTCCATAAGAGCCATTCTTGACAAGACTCCATATGAGCTTCTCAGAGGAAGGAAACTGAATATTTCAGATCTAAGACCCTTTGGTTGTAAATATTTTGTCCACAACAACGGCGAGGAACCATTGGGGAAATTTGATGCAAGAAGTGATGAGGCAATATTCCTTGGTTATTCTACTCAAAGCAAAGCATACAAAGTGTTTAATAAAAGAACACAAACAGTGGAGGAAAGTATGCACGTGGTATTTGATGAATCTGATAAGGCAATTGATGAAAATGAAGCAGATGATCAAGCTGTTGGCCTTACTCGAGAAGATGGTGCAGCTAACTTTGAAGATCCAAAAGAAAAAGAGGAATCATGTGAGGATTCAACTTCAAGAAAACAAGGAGTCAACATGACGGGGGATCATCAGATGAAGTTGATGACTCAACAAATCAGGAAGAACCTACCCAAAGTGATGCTGAAGGTTCTTCTCATCATATCCAACCCAGGCCATGGAAGCACCAAAGTTCTCATCCTTTGGAGAATGTGCTATTTGAATTGGACACTGGAATTATGACTAGATCCACCTTGAAGAACTTCTGTGCTTTCTTTGCCTTCCTATCATCTATGGAGCCAAAGAATATAAAAGAAGCCATGGAAGATCCAGACTGGGTTCTAGCCATGCAAGATGAATTGCATCAGTTTGAAAGAAGCAAAGTTTGGCATCTGGTTCCTAAGCCAAAGGACAGATCAATCATTGGAACAAAGTGAGTGTTCAGAAACAAACTGGATGAGCATGATATAGTAACAAAAAACAAGGCTAGATTAGTAGTTCAAGGATACAGTCAAGAGGAAGGAATCGACTATGATGAGACCTTTGCACCAGTAGCTAGGATGGAAGCTATAAGAATGTTGATTGCCTTTGCTACTTACATGGAGTTCACACTGTATCAGATGGATGTGAAGAGTGCCTTCTTGAATGGTTACCTAAATGAAGAAGTCTATGTAATACAGCCACCAGGTTTCGTGAACAGTGAATTTCCTGATCATGTTTACAAACTTGATAAGGCACTCTATGGATTGAAGCAAGCTCCAAGAGCCTAGTATGAAAGACTATCATGGTTCTTGTTGAAGAATGGTTTTACAAGAAGGAAGATTGATAACACACTATTCTTAAAGAAGAAAGGAAAGGATCTATTGGTGGTTCAGGTATATGTTGATGACATCATTTTTGGAGCCACTGATGAGGAGTTATGCAAGGGATTTGCTGAATTGATGGGCAGTGAATTCGAAATGAGCATGTGGGAGAACTAAATTTTTTCCTAGGATTGCAAATCAAACAGACTCTTGAAGGAACCATGATTCATCAACAAAAATATGTCAAGGAACTTCTGAAGAAATTTGACATGGAAGGAGCAAAAGAAATGATTACCCTCATTGCTCCTGGAACCAAGCTGGATATGGATGAACTAGGTCCTTCTACAAATGAGACAAAGTATAGAGGAATCATAGGTTCACTCCTCTATCTAACAGCCAGTCGACCTGATATTATATAAATTGTGGGACTGTGTGCTAGATTTCAGTCCAAACCTAAGGAATCCCATTTGACAGTTGTGAAGAGAATCTTAAGATACTTGAAAGGAACTCAGGATCTATGTCTATGGTACCCAAGGGGAGGTACTTTTGAACTAATTGATTTTGCTGATGCTGATTATGCAGGTCACGTGGTGGACAGGAAGAGCACTTTAGGAATGGCACATGTTTTTGGTCCCTGCTTAGTTTCTTGGGCAACAAAGAAGCAGAACTCAGTAGCCTTATCTACTGCAGAAGCTGAGTATGTAGCAGCTGCATCATGCTGCTCACAATTGCTATGGATCAAACAGCAGTTAGAGGACTTCGGAATTAAATGTGGAGCTGTGCCCATTTTCTGTGATAACACAAGTGCAATGAACATTGCCAAGAACCCAGTCCAACATAAAAGAACAAAGCACATTGATATTAGACACCATTTTCTTAGAGATAATGTAGAAAAGGGTCTGATTACTATGAATTCTTGCAGGACTGAGGACCAAATTGCTGACATATTTACCAAAGCACTGAACAAAGTTCAATTTGAGAGGAACAGGTTGAAGTTAGGGATGACCAAAATACACGGATGACTCAGCATTCATTCCCCAATGATTGGTTAGTTAAGTGTTCAGCAACCTGTTTGTAACTATTGTTGTTATTGTCCAGTCTAAATTTTGTACTTTATTAAGTATACTTGTTCAGCTGAGTAGCACCAGGTTGGGCTAATATGTTCCCATAAAAGAACCTACAGGGTACGTAGAAGGAACCAAGGCAAGCATGAGGAACCATGTCCAGGTACAGCTACACAGCTTTTCATGTTAAGTGTCATAACTGAAATTGATTGTCAAATATACGTTTGTCAAGGAAGGCTCCCCATGTTCGTGTAACCGTCCTTGATTATAGGAATAATTCCTTTTGTGGTTAGACTTCTACTAGACTTTACCGGACCCCACTCATTTAAAAAGGCCTTATTTGGGTAAGTCTATGTAACTGTCAAATCAATACCTTTTCCCGGTTTTCAAAACTTCAAAAAGCTGCTTTTCTCTTTTTATCCATAGTTAGCACCTTTTTCCTAGAGAAACTGCCTACCCCCATTACTTATTTTCATCTCACAAATTGATAGGAAGAAAATTTGCAAAATCTTTCCTTACTCCGTCCTCTCTCTCTCTCTCTCTCTAAAAATTGAAGCAAAATATTCCCTTCATTCTCCTTCAGAAACCCTAACCAAAATTTCGCCATGTCTCAAGCACAATCCTCATTTGCTTCTCCCACTAAGACCTCAGAGACCCAAACGTCCAAAAAATTAACTCCCAAACCCCCTCCCTCTACTCTCGCGGAGAGAATCGTCAAAGCTTGGGTAAAATTCCTCAAAAGAGAAGGAAAGAAAGGTGTCAAGAAGATAGTTTTCAGACCCTCGCTTCCTTTGCAGGAAAAGTCAGTCTCTGACAAAAATTGGTTGAGGTAAAACATGACTCTACTCTATCTGATTCTACTGCTTTAGACTCTGTAAAAAGTCCTGGAAAATTGAGTACTGAAACATTGGTTAAAGGACTTGATGAAATCGTAGAAAAAGTAGAGCCTTGTGGTATCTCTGATAGGGGGAATGCTAGTGAGGAGAACTTGCAGGTTGATCAGGAGAAATTTGTGCCTGAGATTAGTTTTCATGTTCCCTTAGTTACTGATAAGGTAATGGAGGTTAATGTGGTTGAAAATCTGTTCGTGAGACTGATAGAAGAGGACTCCGCTGAGTCCCAAAAGGGCACAACCAACGAACCTAGTTCGGAGGCTGTTCCTATTGAGGAAGTTCATGAGATGTCTGTGGTAGAAGGTCCTGTTGTTGGAGGGCCAAGTTCTGTTGAGGCTGCAAAGGACTTGAGTGAAAAACCTGGTTCTCGCTCAGATCCTATTGTGGCTGAGGATGCAGAACTAAATTGAAATGATTCTAAGGAAGAAAATGATGAGAAAATTCTGGAGGGTGATGTTGAAAGTGAGAAAGTTGTAGAGAAAGTTGAGGAAAAGAAAAAGAAGAGTGTAAAAATAAAGTTTGGGGAGGAAGATGAGAAGTTATTGGAAGACGGTGAAGAAGAGGAAGTTGTGTTTGTAAGTGAGACAAAGATTGAAACTGATAAGAGGAGGAGACTGTTGAAAGGGGGAAGGTCTGTACCCAAAAGCAGGTTGGTGGATGAGAGTAGTGAGGACTCTCAGGATGAGAAGACTGTAAGTGAGGATAGAACTACTGCTCAGCCAGCACCTAGAAGGGTGGCTACCAGGTCTGCACTGAAGCAGCAGTTAGAGAAGGTGGAGAAGCTTGAAAAGAAGGTCAAGAAAGTGAGTAGTGAAAGACAGGAGGAGAAGAAAAATGAGAAGAAGGTTGTTGAGGCCAAGGAGGAAAGTGATGAAGCAGGAAGTTGTGTTGAGCCCAGTGATTCAGATACAGACAGTGAGTTAGAAAGCAAGAAGAAGAGGAAAGACACTGATGAGGAGGTTGACAGAGTAGCCTTCTTTGCAAGGCACCAAGTACTGGCTGGAAGCATCTTGAGTGACCTTCAGGAGCATAATATGAAACCTCTACTAAAGAAGGTGGAGGATCAAGGCTGGTTAAACCTCTTTGCCAAGAAAGACATGTTTCTGTATTTTGATGAGGTCAGGGAATTTTACTCAAACTGCAGAGTGGCTGCTAGGTGAGTGTTTTTCAGTTGTCAAGGGTGTAGAGATTGAGTTTGGTAGGACAGAGCTGGGAGTTATGCTTGATGTTCCTGCTGAGGATTATTGCAGGTATGTCAAGCTGAAGTGGCCAAAAAGGACTGATGGAGTGACTTCTCTAAGTGTGGTGAAAAAATTCTCAGGAAAAACCAAACTCAGAAGAGAGAGGAAGGTTGACAAGAAAGAAATGGAGCTGGCTCATCAGTTACTTTTTGAGTTTGTTCATAGGTTTCTACTGCCAAGGGGAGAAAGGAACAGTGAGGCTAGTGCTCTTGACTTGACATACATGGACCTGCTGGACAGAGGAGTGAGGATCAATCTACCTGGTCTGATAATCAGACACATACAAAGGATTGCAGATACTGATTAGAAGCCACACTTTTTGGTGCATTCCTACATGCTACAACAGGTTTTTGAGCACTTTGGGGTACCTTTGGAAGCTGGGAAAAATCCATCCATTCATCAAATGTTTGGGCTGAATGTGCTGAAAAATTGTGATTTCTTCAAAGAGAAGAGAGCTTCCAAGAGACCAGTGCAGGTCAAGCAGGAGCAGTCTGAAGAAAGTGAGGACTATGGACCAGAGGAAGCAATTGCAGCAGTATAAGAGCTCGAGCAGCATGTTCTTGAAGTGAATGCAGAAAATGCTGAGTTGCAGAAGAAGCTGGAGTTGAAGGATCAAGAAATTGATCGCTTGAAAATTGAGTGCCACAAGTATAAGGCCGAGCTGGTGATGGAAAGGGCCAAGAATACAAAGAACCTTGAGGCACTTGTCAAGCACTTCAACTTGAAAACCTGAGTCCTACTTTTCTTCCTCCCTGTCCTTGATAAAACCCTTCCTTATCTCTTTGTTTCCTTCCTTGATTTGTGACTTTAAGACAATCTTTTCATATTGTGTACTTAATAGGGCTGTGTGGTTGTCACGCCCTGGATAACTGGTTTTAAATTTCTTTTGCTTAAATTGGGTCTGTTCTATAATATATCTGGTTCTGCTTGGGCCCTTAGCCTTATTCCTGTGTGTTTATTTTCAGTTGACAAGATTGCCTTGTGCTCTAGACTGGATGGTACTAACTTGTTCCTGCAGGATTTTGAATCTTTTCGATGATGCCAAAAGGGGGAAGAAGGAAATGTTGGAGTGTTTGTGACCTAACTCATCTGTTTTAAATTTTTCAAACTGTATTTTTGTTTTTGTGTTTTTGGAAATTTTGTCTATTCAGGTTCTTTGGCAACATTTGTTTGTCATCATCAAAAAGGGGGAATTTGTTGAGGAAATGCTTTGAAGAATGACAAACGAGAAGGACCTAGTGGTTCTGGAGGAGAACCTGGTTCTTCTATAGAAGGGCACGACTGATCGAAAAGATTGTGGGTTGCAAAGGAGTAGTGGCGCGTGTACGAGTATGCATCCTAGTCAGACTAAAAGAGGTTGTGCCTTGGCTGTGTCTTCGAAGTACGAATACGAGTTGGACTTAAACAAGGAAAGAGTCACATGAAATCTTGTATTGCCATAATTACAAGGTTTCCTTGTAAAACTCAACTACAGTTTTGAAAGCCCATATAAATACAAGTAGTTGATGCAGCCGTAAATCAGTTATTCACAAAAATAGAGTCGAGAGCATACACAGGCGATTCAGCAACTTTCAACGTGAGATAGCTGAAGAAGACAACTAGTAGAGTTAAGTAGGTGGTGTCTAGATATTCTGTCTAGGTTCTCGGTTTGTAAGTTGTCTTATTTTATGCTATCATTATCATTACCTATCTACTTATCTTTGAAGCGATTGTGTTAGGTGAAGTTTTGAATGATTACTTTGTAAAGTTAGAGGTTAGCTTTGTTGCGTGATTAGGGTCTAGACTGTAGCCCCTTGGTTACAGAGTTTTGTAATCTAAAACTTGCTTTTTTTGTTAGTGGATTGGTTCGAAAATTCCAGATTGTCGGTCGTGGTTTTTCTCCCTTGAGCAAGGAGTTTTCCATGTAAAAACATCATGTTCTGTATGCCTGCTGATTGTGTGAGTTGTGGTGTTGAAGTGCAAACTGTTACTTAGGAAACTCTGGTTCTTAAAAAGAAAAATTGATAGACACTATTCAACCCCCCTTCTAGTGTCCTCAGGAGGTGCTTAGGTTACAACAAATGTAGAATCAATAAATTCAGAATGAATGTGATCATGAAGACGTTTGTTGTTTACTTCTCATAACTTGGAAAACACGATTTCTTCTCGAGTCTTTAGTCTCCTTTGGGCCACACATCGGTTGTACTTTGTCGTGAGATTACCAATTGGGAATGTAACTGGAGTTCCCTATTTAACAAAAGTAGTAATCATTTTATTCAGTGAGCCAATTATAAGCATCTCTTTCTTGGTTATTCATTTGAATAGGTGGATTAATGATAAAGGAAGTTCAGTTTAAATTTCATAACAGAAAGCATATTTTCTTGTCTTATTCAAGGAAAGTTCTAATTTTTGCCTTCCAAGAGAAGATGAAATAGTCATCCAAGCTTCTAATTTTCTTGGTATTAAACTTGCTCTCTTTCATTCCTCGAAGATCAATTCACACTTTACACTGTAAATTATATACAAGATTGGTTTTTCTTGAAAACTTGTAGTATCTTGTATTCTCTTTCCTTATTGATACTTCTCTTATAAGTTGCTTTAAAGAAAAGAAAAGAAAGTTCAAATGGCCACAAAATTTGGTTCTGCTATTGTGGGATAAGTTGCTTGGTCCTCAAAAATACTGCCGCACCCGTACTGGATCCTATAAAAATGCACTACTTTTGGAGGATTTGGCACGCACCCGACAATATTTTCGGAGGATCCGAGCAATATAGATTGTGGGCGCAGTTGCCCATTACTTAATTCAGCCAATTGTTCAACAGATTGAATACTTTTTTGTAAAAAAATTAATGTTAAGGACCTCCAACAACAATCAGAGAAACTGGAGGTTATGTGATGCAACCCGGCTCCTGAGTAAACCTTTTACAAGAAGCCAAGCACGGGAGTTGCAACAGTTGCAGGCCACATTCTCAAAACTGGAGCTACTGGGGCAGATTTTGGAGGCTCAAGATCTGTTTGCAAGCTCACTGCCTCAGAACCAGAAATTGCTCATCGCGATCGAAAGACTGCAGGCGCGATCGCGCAAGGACCTGGCAGTGTGCAGCGAGACCACGAGTCCTCAGACGCGATCGCGCAAGATGCTGAAGAGGATTGAGGAGTTGCTCTTCGCGACCGCGTGTTCTGGACCGCGATCGCGAAGCTCTGGTTACTCATGCTACGCGATCGCGCGATAGCGCTGTGGCGAGAACTAGAATACTATCTTAAGTTTCATGACCTTACTTCAGCCCACTTTAGGGGCAATTAGGGCATTGTATGCCAATTTTAGAAACTACTATATAAGTTCTTTAGCCTCATTTACTAGGGTTAGCTTTTTTTGACATTGATGATTGTGAGGTTACTGGCTAAGCTAAATTGCTTAAGCACTTTGTCTTTGATTTACAATTGAAATCATTCAATTGAGGATCAAATAGTTAAAGATTTCTTTGTTTATTGTTTTAAGGGGTGATTAGGCCTCACCACCTAATTTGCTTCTTTAATTCCAATTAATCAAAGTTGTCTTACTTTAATTATCTTCTTAATTTTCTTGTTATTTTTCTAACTTTATTGTTGGTTCATATCATTTGGTATCATAACTGGATTACTGTTTGTTCTTACAAGCACTAACGAGGTTTTGTTTATCAAAATCCAAAAATCACCAAAAAAAAAAAAAAAATCAAAGATTCAAAAATCTAAAAATTGAGTCATAGATTTTAAGTTTCTTTGGATGAAATCTTTGTTACCATTTATTTGTAATTAATTCTAGAAGCAATATCTTGAAATGATTGAGTAACAAACAACGATTGGAGCATCAATTTGAAGAATAAAAAATTAGGGCTCTTCAAGTTTTTCAACAATTTATTTAGGGCTTTTTAATTTGGGTGTGACAATTTGAAGAATCAACCATTGGAGTTTGTTAGCGGACTAACAATGATCATATAACTCAAATTTGGAGCAAAAACAAGATGGTTTGTGAAGATTAAAGTAAAAAGGGTAGCTGGAAAAATGGATTATGCATAAAGATTCAGAAGCCTACGCGATCGCGCGAGGTCAAGCACGATAGCACAGGTCAGCTATTTAATAACTCTTCGCGGTCGCGCCCGGCAAACGCGATCGCGCCCTGCTGCGAACTTCTTCATCGCGATCGCATAGAACAACAATTTTCGGAAAAAAAAACAGTCTTAGTCAGATTGCTTGAAACAGCCCCTAAACAGTTTTCAATCAACCAATCCCTATTCTCACCTTCAAATATAGTGAGTTTCTAGATCATAAACAAAATTTCATCAAAATCCGAATTCATTTCGTGCCGATTCGATTCGTGCTTTTCTCTTTTCATCTAGTTGACTTTTTCTAATTCCTACCCGTTAGCTTTGTTGGTCCGTTCTTTGCTACAACAACTCCATTCCATCTCGAATTGGATTGAGTTTGATTTTTAAATCGGACTTGAGTACAAAGAGCAACTTACATTAGCTAAGGGAGATAAAAGGCAAGTGTGGTCCGAGTATTCGAGCGTATAAAAGCCAATCATTGAGTATAAATACGAGTGGATTGAGTGCAATCAAATCGAGTGTAAAAACTTAAGGAGTGAATTGGTGAGGACTGTTTCTACTAACCTTTGTTTGTTTGATTGTTTCTAGGTACTATGGCTCAAAAGGAATTTGAAGCGAACATGGAAACCAATACATTACCATGCAATGATGGCCCGCTTGGACGCATTCCAAGATTAATCTAAGGGGATCAAAGAAATCGTTGATGACCTATCCCGCAAGTCTAGACTTCAAGAATCGAGAAAGCAAGTGGTGGAGATACCTCCAACCGTGGGGGTGCATGGTGATGGTACTAGTAGGCTTTCTCGGGCTAATGACCGTTATTCTCATATGATAGCTTAAGACACTTACTCTCCAAATGACACTCCACAAGCAAATGATCCCATTCATGACCCTCCAAGGCATGACCTTCCAAGAAATGAACCTCCAAGACATTGCCTATGGTGCATCGACAAAATGATCGTCAATATGATGAATAATCTTACCATGCACTTGATAACTATGATGTTGATCCATATCTCTACACGGGGGAAGTACGACAATGAGGATATAGGGGTCGAGATGGTCGATTTTGGAGAGGTTAACAAGGGAGAGCGGAACATGAAAAGGACTACTATGACTATGGTGGTCATGGTGGAAATCAAAGGCATTATGATGAAGACTGGGGATTGAATACCATCAAGATCAATCTTCCTACTTTCCAAGGAGGTAGTGATCCCGAAGATTATCTAGAATGGGTTGTCAAAATGGAAAGGATCTTCGAAACCAACAATGTGCAAGAAGCTACAAAAGTCAAGTATGCCATCACTCAATTTGAAGGCTATGCTTCTACTTGGTGGGAATCTAAGCATAGGAAAAAAGAGACTCATAGGCTACTTGCGGAGGGTGGATGGATAGCCATGAAGCAATGATGGAAGATCTATTCTTACCCAAGAACTATGATGAAGAATTGCTCAAGAAGTTCTACAACTTGAGTCAAGGAAGCAAAGGGGTCCCGGAATACTTTGATGAGTTTGAAAAGACAAGGATAAGGACTAACATTCAAGAAGGAGACCGACTCCTCATTCCAAGGTTTTGTGGGGGCTTGAATAGAGAAATTTCTTCTCCCATGGAATTGCACCAATTTGATTCCTTATATGATGCTTTTCAAGCGGCGCTTAAGGTGGAGAAAGGGCTTAAGTTGGGCAAGTCCTACAAGTCCAAGGGCACCTTCCTAATTGGAGCAAAGGAAGGGAAAATGTGAAGACCTATTCACCATGGGACAAAGCAAAGAAGCCAAAGCGAGAGTTCAAGGGCCAATTTGACAAAGCGAAACCCAAGGAGGAGCCAAAAGTGAGAGGTAACAAAGCTAAACTCGAAAGTTTGTCTAACATTCAATATTATAAATGCAATGGACGAGGCCATAAGATGAGGGATTGTCCAAATCGAAGAACCATTGTTGCTTTGGACGATGGTGGTTACCAAACGGGTGATAGTGATGTAGAGGAGGTAGATGAAGATGTTCCTTGTGATGATGACTTTGATGGGGGAAGGGAGAAGGTGAGCAATATGAGGATGATAATGTTGTTTCTCTTGTTGTAAGGAAGATAATGGGAGTGCAAGTGAAGAAGTATTCAGATCAAAGGGAGAACTTGTTTCATGCTTATTGTAAGGTTCAAGGAACTATTTGTTCTCTTATCATTGATAGTGGGAGCTGTGTCAATATAGCAAGTACCACTTTGATTGAATAACTCAAAATTCCCACTAGGAAACGTCCACAATCCTATAAACTATAATGGTTGAATGAATGTGGGGAATTAAAGGTGACCAAGCAAGCTTTGATCAAATTCAAGGTGGGAAACTACCATGATGAGCTCTTATTTGATGTAGTTCCAATGCAAGCTTGTCATATTTTGTTTGGTGGAGCTTGGCAATATGATCACTTAGCAAAGCATGATGGCAAGACTAACAAGTATACTTTAGAATTGGAAGGTCGGAAGTATATTCTTAATCCATTGACTCCGGCTCAAGTGAGTGAGGGATATAGAAAGATGAGGGAGTTGAAGTTGAAAAGAGAGAAAGAAAATAAATAGGGAGTTGATTGGGGGGGGGAAGAGTGGGAGTAGAGAGACTGAGTATGTTCTTGTCAAAAAAGGAGTGCTTGAATGATTTCAAGGAGGGAATGCCCATGATTCTCCTCCTGCACAAAGACCATGTATTGCTTACTAATGAGCTAACCACTTCTTTGCGTAATCCTATTTCTTCTCTTTTCCATGGTTATGAAGACATGTTCCCCGAGGAGTTGCCTAGTGGATTACCACCACTAAGAGGCATTGAACATCAAATTGACCTTGTCTCGGGTTCACAATTGCCCAACAAGGCTGCCTATAGAAGCAACTCGGAGGCCACTAAAGAGCTCCAAAGGCAAGTGGAGGAGTTGCTTGAAAGAGGACTTGTGCAAGAAAGCTTGAGCCCATGTGTTGTCCCTGTCAACCTAGTACCAAAGAAAGATGGGACTTCGCGCATGTGTATGGATTGTAGAGCCATCAACAAAATAACGATAAAGTATCGTCATCCTATCCTTAGGTTAGATGATATGCTTGATGAGTTGTGTGGCTCTTGTGTGTTTTCTAAAATTGACTTGAGGAGTGACTACTACCAAATCCGGATGAAACCAGGTGATGAGTGGAAGACGGCCTGTAAGACCAACTTTGGTCTTTATGAGTGGCTTCTCATGCCTTTTGGCTTGTCCAATGCTCCTTCAACCTTCATGAGCTGATGAATCATGTGCTAAAAACTTTCATTGAAATATTTGCTGTAGTGTACTTTGATGACATTCTTATCTATAGCAAACCCATTGATGAGCATGTGAATCATTTGAAACAAGTGTTTGATGTTTTGAGAAAAGAGCAATTATTTGCTAACTTGAAAAAGTGCTCCTTTTGTGTTGATAAAGTTGTGTTTCTTGATTTTGTGGTGAGTGCAAACGGTGTGGAAGTTGATGAGGCTAAAGTGGAGGCCATTAGGGATTGGCCCACTCCTAAAAGCATTGATGATGTGAGAAGTTTCCATGGGTTGGCGAGCTTTTATAGGAGGTTTGTGAGGGGATTTAGCACTATAGCCGCACCGTTGACCGAAGTGATAAGGAAGGATAAGGCATTTGTGTGGAGGAAGAACAAGAAGAGGCTTTTGCAAAATTGAAAGAAGTGCTTAGCTCTACACCTCTCTTTCAATTACCCAATTTTGATAAAACCTTTGAAGTTGAGTGTGATGCTAGTGGAGTAGGAATTGGAGCCGTGTTGATGCAAGATCAAAAATCCATTTCCTATTTGAGTGAAAAGCTTAAGGGAGCAACCACTAAATACTCTACTTACAACAAATAATTGTATGCTTTGGTGAGAGCTTTGGCCCATTGGCAACGTTATCTTTCGTCAAAAGAATTTGTCATTAGAACCGACCACCAATCTTTGAAAAACCTCAAATCCCAATAGAAGTTGAATGTGAGACATGCCAAATGGATGGAATTACTTGAAACCTTTTCTTATGTCATCCTTTACGAAAAGGGAAAATAAAATATGGTGGCGGATGCCTTGTCAAGAAAGTTTGTGCTTCAATCAAGAAGACAAGTGTTTTTGAATACTTTGGGGTCCAAGCTCATGGGTTTTGAAAGCATGTAGGAGATGTATGCCAATGACCGGAATTTTGGGGAACTTTATGCTACTTGTGAGTTAGAGAAAAGGGGAAGAAGAGTCACTATATTGTGTGGAGAGGAGGAATCAAGTGATGATGTGGAGAAAAAGAGGTTCCACAAGTTTGAGGGGTTCTTATTTAGAAATGAAAAGTTGTGTGTGCCTAGTTCATCTTGGCGGGAGTTGTTTGTGATGGAGGCACATAATGAAGGCTTAATGGGACATTTTAGAGTGGGAAAGACCATTGAAATCCTTAAGGAGCAATTTTATTGGCCTAAAATGAAGGTGGATGTTGTGAGGGTGTGTGGCCAATGTTTGGAGTGTAGGCAAGCTAAGTCGAAACTACTTCCACATGGTTTGTACTCACCCTTTCTCGCTTCTCTAGGTCCTTGGCTTGACATTTCTATAGATTTTGTTCTTGGCTTGCCTAGGACCAAAAGAGGAAAAGATAGCATCTTTGTGGTAGTTGATAGATTTTTCAAAATGACACATTTTATTCCTTATCATAAAAGTGATGGTGCATCCCATGTTGCTAATTTGTTTGTTGAACATGTGCTCAAGTTGCATGGGGTTCCTAAAACCATTGTTAGTGATAGGGATTCCAAATTTCTTAGCCACTTTTGGAAGGAATTGTGGGGAAGGCTTGGTACTTAGTTGTTGTTCTCAACTTCTTTCCATCCCCAAATCGATGGCCAAACCGAGGTTGTTAATAAGACCTTGGGAACCATGCTTAAGGCCTTGGTTAAAGGAAATTTTGCTTCTTGGGAAGATCATTTGCCTTTGATTGAATTTGCATACAATAGAATTATGCACCACTTCTACTTGTATGACTTCTTTTGAAGTTGTGTATGGTTTTAAAACCCTAACCCCCTTGGATCTCATGCCTTTATCTCAAGATGTGATTTTAAGCTTCGATGCCAAGACGAGAGCTCAAGAAATGAAGAAACTTCACGAACAAGTGAGGAAGCAACTTGAAAAGAAGAATCAAGAAGTTACCAAGAAAGCCAACAAGGGGAGAAAGAAGATTGTCTTTGAGCCGGGAGATTGGGTTTGGGTTCACTTTCAAAAGGAGAGATTTCCCAACAAGAGGACAAGCAAGTTGATGCCAAGAGGAGATGGCCCGTTTCAAGTCCTTGAGCGCCTCAATGAAAATGTGTACAAGGTTGATTTGCCTAGTGACTATCAAGTGCACAACACGTTCAATGTGTGCAACTTGTCTCCTTTTAAGATTGATGATCAAGCTAATTCATGGACGAATTCTTTTCAAGAAGGGGAGAATGATGCAACCCAGCTCGTGAGTAAACCATTTACAAGAAGCCAAGCACGGGAGTTGCAACAGTTGCAGGCCACATTCTCAAAACTGCAGCTACTGGGGCAGATTTTGGAGGCTTCAGGACCTATTGGCAAGCTCACTGCCTCAGAACCAGAAATTGCTTATCCTGATCGCGAGGCTGCAGGCGTGATCGCGCAAGGACCTAGCAGTGTGTAGCTCGATCGCGAGTCCTCAGACGCGATCACACAAGAAGCTGAAGAGGATTGAGGAGTTGCTCTTTGCGACCGCATGTTCTCGACCGCAATCGTGAAGCTCTGGTTACTCATGCTACGCGATCACGCGTGTGATAGCGCGATAGCGCTGTGGCGAGAACAGAATAATATCTTAAGTTTAATGACCTTACTTCAGCCCACTTTAGGGCCAATTAGGGCATTATATGCCAATTTTAGAAACTACTATATAAGTTCTTTAGCCTCATTTACTAGGGTTAGCTTTTTGATGACATTAATGATTGTGAGGTTATTTGCTAAGCTTGTTTGTCTAAGCACTTTGTCCTTGTAATCACCTAATTTTAGCACCAAAAATAGAAAAATTACGTAAAATAGTTGTGTTAATTATTGTGTGATTTTTGCTAAATTTTTACTCTTTATTTAGATGTTTAATTAATTAATTAGATAAAAAATATCAAAAATTAGCAAAAATAGTATTGTGAATTTTAGAGTTAGTGTTTTAAGTATCTTTGGTTCAAAAGTGGGTTGATTTTTAATTTTTTTAATTTTGTATAAAAAGTATGTCAAAAAAAAGGGGGTCAAAGTGAAGGTACAAATGAAGCACAAAATAAGGAGCTTTTTACATAGGATTCTTTTTACTTTTGTGTAGAATGGAAACAAAAATATGTGACACTTGTACTTTTACCTCACTTAACACTCTTCACTTTTGTCTATTTAAGAAGACTTCTTACCTTCACATAAAGGGGGAAAAAAATATTTTTCACACATATACAACATCTACTAAAAACACCATTCCACTCTTATGGAAAGAATTTATTTTTACATCTGAAAAAAAAAATACAAAGTGGATCCGAAAATTGGAAAGTAAAATAAAAAAAGATGATCTGAGAGAATGAAAGGCTAGAGAGAAAATAGTGAAAAAATAAAGAGTGGTGGGTGTTTTAAGTTTTAAGAAAAATGAAGGTTTGTATGCTTTGTTTCGTTGGCTGATTTTTGAGGATCTAAGGAGTTGTTGGTTGATTTGCTGGAATGAGCTTTGTTTGATGGTCTTGTTGCACTTTTGAACTTTGGCTATTAGGTAAGTATTTTATTCTTCTTGTTTTACTTTGAAAGCATGTAGTAATGCCTTGTATGAAATGGATATTGGTTCAAAATGCAAAAGTTATTATGTATGTCTAGTTTTAGTTGTGCAAGCTTGTTTTCTGGTCAATTTAAGAAAAATGAGATCTACTATTTGATAGCTTAGGTTATGCTGTGCCGATTGTATGATTTTAGTAAAGTTGAGATGTATCATTGATTTGTTTTAAGATTAATCATACTGTAAAAGGCTAGATCTAAAATGAGTCAGGCAAAGGAGACTTGCCGTGCAAAGAATAAAAAAATGAGAGGAAAACGGGCAGAAAGGACAAGTGGGCCATATTTGCAAAGATAATCTAGTTTAGGCTTTTGCCCTTTTAATTATTTTTTTAATTATTATTATTATTATTTTTAAAAAAAAAAGAAAAAAAGAAAAGAGGTTAACAGGAAGAAAAACAGGTCTCTAATGTAAACAAGCCGGTACTAAAATGTTCGCTAATTGAAATCTTGCCAAATCTTGAAGTAGAGGAAACTAGGACACTTTGGTGCAAAATTCTGACAAACGAAACTATAGCTGCAAAAATTGGTTGAAACAAAAGTGGCGAAGGCAGAATCTAAATCAAATTTACCATTTAATCAGTTTTAAGTTCAGCCTTTAGCCTAAAGCCACAAGTGTTAACAAAGGGTTATCCTTAAAGAAATAAAAGAAAGAGGACTTGTGCTTTAAATCTATTAACTCGGTTAGGAAATTTCAAGTAGGCCGAAACAAGACTAGTCAAATACGCTCAAATGTTTATATGGAACTTATTTATATTGGAAATTCGAACGGACATGTGTTCGGGGTTAGTTTTCAATAGAGTATCCATCAATGAACGAGCGATTCGAAATTATAATCGAAGTGTAACAAAGGTCCGATGTTTACACGAAACTCAATTATATTAAAGATTCTAATGGGCACGTGTCCGCGGTAAATCCCTAGTAGAGCCTTCGTCAATGAACGAACGATTTTCATCTAAATCAAAGCGTAACAAATAATAAACTGGCAACAAGCAACAAACATAATTCACAAAAAGCCGGAGAGCGTCAATAAAGCAACTGTACTTGGTACAGGACTCGAGGGTGCCTAACACCTTTCCGAGAGTCAACCGAGATCCTTATCCGGAACTCTGACGCAGACCACTAAACGAGTCATAGGTGTTCTAAGGTACCTTTTTGGTGACTTGGCACACCTTTGAACTATGTCAAGTGGCGACTCCGAAAATCTCTAATAATTTTGTACCTTTAAAACACCTAAGTCACTGCACCTTTATTTTTAGTAAATTTTAGGGCGTGACAGCTTGGCGACTCTGCTGGGGAGATTAGAATCTCAGGCTTTAATCATTGTCGCTTTTTAGGCTTGTGAATATTTGTTTGTTTGTTTGCCATGTTTTGAATGTTATTGCTTTAATATTTATGTGAACTGTATATAAACTGTTTCCTCTCGCGCAACCCCCTGAGTCTCTGATATATATATATACCAGTATTGCTTTCAGCATCTGGGAAACCTTCTTACACAAATTGCCCATGATTTAGGAGGTCGGTGTGTCGGGTTAAGTCGGAGACACTGTTGCCGAACAACCTCGATGCGCTATCCGCCCGGTTTGTCCACCGGGTTCTGAGCCAGTCTAGCCACCGAGTCAATTTTGTCACCTAGAGTTAAGCCTGTAGGCCCGATTTATCTGCATTTCATTTGATGACTTAGTGAGGTGCGGTACGCCGGTACTGCATTTGTCTAGGCTGACCTCCTTCGTGTCAAGACGGGACCCACGTCCTAGAAAGACACATTTAGGGCATTTTCTGTGTTGCATATGTTCGGAAGGTCGTTATGCTGACCATTATTGGTTTGGGGGGTCGGGATACACTGAAATGGATGCAAAAAGAACATAGAATTTTGGGTCCAAAAAAAAAAAAGGTTTTTACGCCGTTATAATGGCGAATTTTTTTAGGGTCATTGTGTCAAATCTATAAGAAAGGTTTTTATTCTTTGTTTCTTCAACTTTCTGTCGTTATAATGCCGAATTTTCTTTAGGTCATTTGTGTTTAAGTCAAGTCTTACAGTCTATCCTAAAATGTGAAAATAATCTTATACACCGTTATAATGGTGAAATTGTCGAAGGGTATCTTAATTTTGTCCACTTTTTACGTTGTTATGATGATGAGTTTTCTAAAAACTGTCCAAATTTGAGTCCGGGATCTTGTCCCAAGTTGTCAAATAAACTATCATTTTAATATCATTGTAATTACGAGTTTTTTGGGATTTGTGTCAATTTTATACCTTTATCCGAGTCGTAAAAAAAAAATTAAAGAATGGGAGTTTGAGTCTCGAGTCTCCAAAAAAAAAAGAAATAATAAAAAAAATAGTCGTCATTTAAACCATTGTGACGACAAATTTTTTAGAATCTTGTGTTTAGTTCCGTGTTTGGGTTTTTGCTCGAGTTTGTTTTTGAAAATAATTTGTTGTCACTATAATGGTGAAAATTTTAGAACCCTTCCTGTTTGTCTAGGTCTGTGTTTGGATTTTATCCCCACTTGTAGAAAATTCTTAGTGTCATTTTCACGCCGTTATAATGGCAAAAGTTTTAGAACCCTTTATGTTTGCCTAGGTCTGTGTCCGGGTTTCATCCCGAATCTCAAAATAATTTTTGGTCGTCAGTTTATGTTTTAATGACAAAATTTTTAAAATGTTCCTGTGTCCGAGTCTGTGTTTTGATTTTATCCTAAGTATGAGGATAATTTTCGTCTTTTTGTGTCAAATGGAAAAATTTTGTTAATCGTTCATGTGTCTCGTGTCTGTCATTTTGTATCTTAGTTTTTCTCTAATTCTGTAAATACCCAGACGTCGTGTTTTTATTTTTTGACTCTTGTCTCGTGTTATTGTTTAAATTATGTCAGTTGTTTCAGGAAAAATGATTAAAAGTAAAAGGATAAGAGGAAAAAAAAAGGAAAGAAAAGAAAAAAGAAGAAAGTCAAGCTTGTCTGTTATCTCGAGTTACGTATCGTCTATAATTTGCGTCTTGACTTTTCTCAACGCGACACATAGACTATCTTTTCTGGGATACCCTCGATACACGCGGCATATGCCGCGAACCTTTTTCGGGATGACGCATAACAACCTTAACTTGTCAGTGTGTGTTTTTGTGCTAACCCAAATTTGTTTGCCATGAGTTATTTGGACATCTGCGGTAACTTGGACAGACATTCTGGCATCATATCACCTATACACAACAACATCAATGCAACCCGTGATCATGACATCTAAAGGTGAAAATTCTGAGTTCAGTGCTCACGAGCGTTTGATTAAGTTGAATGAAAAGTTGACCGAAGAGGTCAAAAATCTGAAACGGTTGGTGGCCGAGCAGAATGAGAGGTTGACTAAAGAGGTCCAAAATCTGAAATAGTTAGTGGCTGAACTGTATCTTGCCATTACTTCGGGACAAACAGCTCTTCCCATGCCAGCCAGTCTCTCAGGTCTTGCACCGAATGTCGTGCATCAGGCACATGGCCCGCCTATAACAGTTGAGGACTCTCAGTATTCTCCCGACTCTCCCCACTACTATAATAAATCAAAAGTGGCGGGATCCTCCACAATGTGTCCTCTGGAACCACCATCTCCACTTGCTCCACCCTCGGCCTCTGCTCCACAGTTCACTGTCCTAGCTAGGTCAGAAAGTCTTCGCAATGAAAAAGAAAGGGAACGGGATCCCAGAAAGTGGAGCAAAGGAGAATCCAAACAGCCCCACTCATACTCCCGAACTCCACAAAAGCATCATCAGCACCACCACTTCCCACATGATCCAAAATACTCCACACATCCACTCCACAAAGTGCAGCCATATGCTCCAACATCTTCCTATCCGCAATGGCGTGCACCAGCCACAGAAACCACATATAACACTCATCACAATCACTTCCAGGCTTTGCCTAACCTTTCCTCCCAAAAAAGAAAAAACCCATGCTCTCGTCTGAGTGCATGTCATAAAAAGTTGCGACGAGGGGGAATGATGAGGTTCACACCGATCGGGGAATCTTACACCAACCCGTTTGAAAAGCTACAACAAGCCGACATGTTGAAACCCATCTCAGGAAACATGAATCCAACTAGGAAAGTGGATCGCTCGCGCCATTGCGCTTTTCATTCTGGGGCACCTGGACATGACACAGAGCAATGTGGGCATCTGAAAAGAGCAATCCAAGAAATGATAGATAACAATCAGATAAAGGTTGTGGGAGACGAGACTCAAAATGTGAACCAGAATCCTTTGTCAGCTCATAATGTTCAGAATGACACACCTACAGTTGGGATGGTATACACAGAGGAAGAAATTGCCAGATTCAGGTGCATCCTTGTGAAGGGCTCAACAATGCATGAAAAGCAGGAAACTGGCCTTGACTTGTAATTGAGTGACTGTGAAATGTTGTAGCTTGTTTTGCTAATCTTTCTGTGTACTTGGTTATTCAAGGGTTGTAACCCAAGTGCATTATTTTGCTTGTTTTATTTGTTCAAACCCTTATATCTTCAATTCAATGAAAGAGAGATCCATCTCGTCCTAATATTCGGTCTTTTATGTTTCATTTTCTTACCTCCTTAGTTTTCTATTTTATGTTTTGTCGACCTTAATAACATGACATGCGTGCGCAATTTATGTCTTAATCTAAACACGCGATCTGGCATTGTGAGCTATTTGAGTAGTAAGGAGGGATAAAAGAGGGAGCGAAAGAAGTTGGGAATTAATCTGTAGTCATCCGATAAGGGAGATCGGTGAGAAGTTCAAAATCGTGCACAGTCGCTTCGACCGAATTTGAAATACCAGTTTTGAGAACCATCATTGAAGCAGAAGTCGAGGACACGTGTGGATCAGTCTAGCTCAATTAATTGAATCACTATTTGTGCGAGGCATTCTCGGGTCGGGATGACGAACGACTTTCGTTTCTTCTACCCAAACACTATATCCTTTGTCAGCCCTTTTGTTGTTTTCTTTGGCCTACCCTCCCTTGGAATCAATTTGATGTGATTAAAGAAAAGAAAAGAAAAAAAAAATCAAAAGAAAACAAAACAAAATCTACCTCAGTGGTAGAGCTACGTCTGACCTGATTCCTCTCAAAAAGGATACGTAGGCAACCATTCGGGTGCGGTCATAATAGGGGAAATTTCCCCTATCTCATATTGACGCAAAACTTGCCTCCAAGTTTGCGGCCAACGTCAAAAGAAATTTTGTTCCCCATTCCATGCTAAACTGGGGCAGAAGTTTGTTTTTATTTTATTTTTTAAATGAAATAAAATAAAAACAAACTTCTATTTTTGATGTACCATCTACTCACATGTTTTAAGGGATATTTGGCATATCAGTCTCGAAGTCGAGGAAAAAACTCAAAGCGCCCCAGTTTAGGAGTTTATTTTTTTTTAAAAAAAAAAAAGAGAAAGAGGGGAAAGTCAACATCCCTTTTCTTTCATTGTGTTCATTTCGGGGGAAAGTCTCAATATCCTCTATGCTTTCATATTAGAAAATGCAAAAGATAATTCCTCGGTTTCACTAAACCGGGGCTACAGTTTGTTGTTATTTTAAAGGCAGAATGGCTAAAGTGCCCCCTGATGTTGGCTCGAAAAACCTGTTACGACCTTTAACTTTGCGGGGGTCCTATCACCCCCCTGAGCATATTTTTGGAGGAATTAATTCCCCCCTCCGAAGACAGCCCCAGCTATAACAAAGAATGTGTTTGGCACGCACGTTCTTTGCTCGACACGTATCATTAAAAAAAACCTTCTTATTTCATTTTTTGGTAATTTATATTTTATTTTCCTTTTTATCTTCTCTCCTTATTTTTTTAAATCACTTTCTTGCCAGATTTAAGTCCACTATCCTTCTCTCTAAAAATGGATCCACCATCTTTCTCTCTAAAATTGAACACAAAACAAGATTTCTCGCTAAAAATGGATCCACAATATATTTCTCGTTCCTGTTTTGTTTTTCCTTTTCTTTCTTTTAATTTTTCTCTTTCCTTTTCTAATTCCATCGTCGGAGCAAACCCAACATCGGAGCTCCGCCAGTGTCAAATGCATAATAAAATTCTGGCCACCGCCAAATCTGATACGTTTCTAGCACTGAAAGTTGTGAACTTTTCTACTTTGTTTGGTTCTATATAGTAGAATGAATTGAATGTTTAGGAATTCTTAGTGGATATTGATGGCTGTAGTGGAAGAAAGAAAGATGAAGGAAGATAGAAGAAAGAAAAAGAAAAGGAAAATAAAACAAAAAATTATAGTTATATTTAATTTTCTGGTGGCCGGACATATTTACCGGTGGCTGGGTATAGTCTGCTATGGAGGAATTTTGTGTAAGGGAAGAAGAAAAGCTGCTAGTGCATCACTTTGTGGTCATAATGTAAGAAGAAATTAGAATTACGAGCTTCGATTTGGATTTGATTCTTCTTGAGAAAATTGTGGACTTCGCTAATTTGTTGGTTTTATACAAAACAAAAATTAACTGAATTATTAAGGATCCTTAGTAGATTTGGATGACTGCATTTTAAGATAGAATTAGAAAGGAAACGAACAAGAAATGGATGAAGAAAAGTAAATAAAAAACAAAAATTATAATTATATTTACTTTTTTGTGGCTTGACATATTTTTCAGTGGCTGGACATATTTTCCAGTGGCTGGATAGAATTTACTATGAAGAGTTATGGGTAAGGGAAGAAGAAAAGAAATCAAAAATTAGAAAAAGAATAGAAAATTAAAAAGGAAAACTTAAAATAGTGAAAAAAAATAAAATTTTATATGACAAAAGCTCATCTCACTCTCCTTAGGAGAGTGTAATACACTCTCTATGTCATCAGGCGCGAGAAGGAGGAAATAATATTGATTCGAAGTAGTCAAGGAGGGTGATAGGACCCCCGCAAAGTTAAAGGTCGTAACAGGTTTTTCGAGCCAACATCAGGGGGCACTTTAGCCATTCTGCCTATTTTAAAAGAAATAATTCCAGGGGTTATAATATTTTACCAAGTCATTTCATGAGATGCTTTCATACCGCTCTTCAAAAAAAAAAAATCAAAGAAAATGAAAAAAATCCCCAATTTGCCTAAACTGGGGGAAATAAGTTTGTTTTAATTTCAAAAGCGGTGATTTCATAGTTTGTGATAATTATCTGATCGTCTCATGAGATGTTTCTGAGCTTTTACGTTGAACCGCTGTCTTCATAACCTAACCAAATCCAATATTACAGTCCAAATAAAGACCCTTCTGACCGATCATTGAGAATGTCAAGCCGAGTAGGGTATCAAGGGATAAGTTCCACGCTCTAAAGTCGCATTCTTATAAGCCGACAATCACATTTAGGAGCTGGGAGCACCAAGGTCATTAAAGGAGAAATTCTCCGGGAAATCAAGATAAAGGCCGAAATTGAAGAAAGAAAGGAAAGACGGGGTTTGAGCAGCAAGGAGAGATGGGAGGTCGATTGGGAAAGAGCGAAAAAATGAAAGAAATAAAAAAAAAATTGAAGTCTTGTTGGTGAAAACTTGAAAAGTCGCTGCAAGGCAATAGTGAGTTAAAAGAACAAAGAGAGAGGCTAGTTAGTGAAAACCCCGAGGGGCACTACTAGTCAACTGAGGGTCGTGGAATTCGTCATCAAGTTTGGGTTGAGAAGGATTGTCAAACTGGGAGCGATTTCAGGAATACCCTGTGTGAACGGATCAAGTGTTGATTCCAAGATGCATGTCATGTTTTACTAAGGTTGTCGTGTCACCTCCAAATAAATTTCTTCTATCTACCAGGGACATCTTTCGTTCGATGTCTGCTTTTGAGTTTCTTCACTTTCCTTTTCATTTATTTCTTTCTCATTATTTTTGGGCATTCAGAAAGGTTTGCAAAACTTATCTACAAGTTTCACTTGTACCAGAAAAGTCTGGAATGGGAGTCCAGCACCGAGATTGTACCATGAAGATCACCAGGGAATGGTTTGTTATTTCTGCAAAGGTGTGACCAAAGACCGAGATGAGAATTTGGGTCGGAAAGTGTGAGAACACAATTACATCAAGTCAGTTGCTCGTCGGGGACAAACTTGAAAACCAGAAAAAGAAATAAAGAAAGAAATCATGGACCATCTGAGCAGGCAGCAGTGGTTTTCAACTTTCAAGACAAGAACCATTGGGATAATGGGATAGAATTTTCAACTTTAAACACAAGACCCATTGGGATAATGGGACTCCTCTTAAAGAACAAGACCCATCAGAGTGATGGTTTTCAATTTTTAGAAGAAGCAAGACCCATAAGAATGATGGTTTTCAATTTTCAGCATAAGCAAGACTCATCAGAGTGATGGTTTCTAATTTTCAACAAAAGCAAGACCCATCAGAGTGATGGTTTTCAATTTCCAGCATAAGCAAGACCCATCAAAGTGATGGTTTCTAATTTCCAGAAGAAGCAAGACCCATCAGAGTGATGGTTTTCAGTTTCGCTCAAAGATAGCAAGATCCATCAGAGTGATGGTTTTAAATTCCAACAAGAGCAAGACCCATCAGAGTGATGGTTTTCAATTTTCAGAAAAAGCAAGACCCATCAGAGTGATGGTTTTAAATTCCAACAAGAGCAAGACCCATCAGAGTGATGGTTTTCAATTTTCAGAAGAAGCAAGACCCATCAGAGTGATGGTCTTAAATTTCAACAAAAGCAAGACCCATCAGGGCGATGGTTTTAATTTTCAGAAGAAGCAGAACCCATCAGGGTGATGTTTTTCAATTTTCAGAAGAAGCAGAACCCATCAGAGTGATGATTTTCAATTTTCAGAAGAAGCAGAACCCATCAGAGTGATGGCTTTCAATTCAGCAAGAACAAGACCCATCAGAGAGATGGTTTTTAATTTTCAGCAAAAGCAAGACCTACCAGAGTGGTGGTTCCAATTTTATCTTTCAAGTCAAAGTCCGTCAAAGCGGCAATTTCATTCAAGTCAAAGCCCGTCAAAGCGGCAATTTTATTAAAGTCAAAGCCCGTCAAAGCGGCAATTTCTACTTTCAAGTCAAAGCCCGTCAAAGCGGCAATTTACTTTCAAGTCAAAGCCCGTCAAAGCGGCAAATTCAACGTTCAAGGCAAAGCCCGCCCGAGCGGCAATTTCAACTTTCAAGTCAAAGCTCACCTGAGCATCAGTTTCAACTTTAGAGGCAAAGCCCGCCCGAGCGGCAATTTCAAGTTTTCAAGATCCACTTGGGTAGTGGGAGTTGGGACCAGTTCATCAGCTTGGGAAACATGAAGAGTTAGCTTAGAAATTATAATTTTACATTTCAATGTTGTATTTTCAATTTTCCTTTGTAAAGCAATGATCACCAGCAAGCAACCAGCAACAAGTGACCAGCAACAACAACTCTAGTATGTCAAAGGTGTCTCGACTTAGTCCGGGTAAGTTTAGAAGCATCGAGTCAGTCCCAGTTACCTGTGAACGTGTTTAGAGTTAGTTTGTGTCCGTCTAGAGAGTGCTTAGTGTTAGTCTAGGAGAGTCTAGTGTTTATCTGAATGCGGTAGTCCCAACTACCGCTTGTGAGGAACTACACTGACCTGATTCCGGGGATATGTAGGTAGCCTTGTTCTTGGTTAGAACCGAAATTCAAGGTACAGTCGCAATTTTGTTCTCTCTTGGCTAGAACCAAAAAGCCAAAATTAGTTGTGATTATGTCTTTGCCCGAAAACTCTTAGATGTTCTCGACCAAAGAGGGGCAGCTGTAATCACCTAATTTTGGCACCAAAAATAGAAAAATTACGTAAAATAGTTGTGTTAATTATCGTGTGATTTTTGCTAAATTTTTACTCTTTATTTAGATGTTTAATTAATTAATTAGATAAAAAATATCAAAAATTAGCAAAAATAGTATTGTGAATTTTAGAGTTAGTGTTTTAAGTATCTTTGGTTCAAAAGTGGGTTGATTTTTAATTTTTTTAATTTTGTATAAAAAGTATGTCAAAAAAAAAGGGGGTCAAAGTGAAGGTACAAATGAAGCACAAAATAAGGAGCTTTTTACATAGGATTCTTTTTACTTTTGTGTAGAGTGGAAACAAAAACATGTGACACTTGTACTTTTACCTCACTTAACACTCTTCACTTTTGTCTATTTAAGAAGACTTCTTACCTTCACATAAAGGGGGAAAAAAATATTTTTCACACATATACAACATCTACTAAAAACACCATTCCACTCTTATGGAAAGAATTTATTTTTACATCTGAAAAAAAAATACAAAGTGGATCCGAAAATTGGAAAGTAAAATAAAAAAAGATGATCTGAGAGAATGAAAGGCTAGAGAGAAAATAGTGAAAAAATAAAGAGTGGTGGGTGTTTTAAGTTTTAAGAAAAATGAAGGTTTGTATGCTTTGTTTCGTTGGCTGATTTTTGAGGATCTAAGGAGTTGTTGGTTGATTTGCTGGAATGAGCTTTGTTTGATGGTCTTGTTGCACTTTTGAACTTTGGCTATTAGGTAAGTATTTTATTCTTCTTGTTTTACTTTGAAAGCATGTAGTAATGCCTTGTATGAAATGGATATTGGTTCAAAATGCAAAAGTTATTATGTATGTCTAGTTTTAGTTGTGCAAGCTTGTTTTCTGGTCAATTTAAGAAAAATGAGATCTACTATTTGATAGCTTAGGTTATGCTGTGCCGATTGTATGATTTTAGTAAAGTTGAAATGTATCATTGATTTGTTTTAAGATTAATCATACTGTAAAAGGCTAGATCTAAAATGAGTCAGGCAAAGGAGACTTGCCGTGCAAAGAATAAAAAAATGAGAGGAAAACGGGCAGAAAGGACAAGTGGGCGATATTTGCAAAGATAATCTAGTGTAGGCTTTTGGCCTTTTAATTATTTTTTTAATTATTATTATTATTATTTTAAAAAAAAAAAAAGAAAAAAGAAGAGAGGTTAGCAGGAAGAAAAACAGGTCTCTAATGTAAACAAACCGGTACTAAAATGTTCGCTAATTGAAATCTTGCCAAATCTTGAAGTAGAGGAAACTAGGACACTTTGGTGCAAAATTCTCACAAACGAAACTATAGCTGCAAAAATTGGTTGAAACAAAAGTGGCGAAGGCAGAATCTAAATCAAATTTACCATTTAATCAGTTTTAAGTTCAGCCTTTAGCCTAAAGCCACAAGTGTTAACAAAGGGTTATCCTTAAAGAAATAAAAGAAAGAGGACTTGTGCTTTAAATCTATTAACTCGGTTAGGCAATTTCAAGTAGGCCGAAACAAGGCTAGTCAAATATGCTCAAATGTTTATATGGAACTTATTTATATTGGAAATTCGAACGAACATGTATTCGGGGTTAGTTTTCAATAGAGTATCCATCAATGAACGAGCGATTCGAAATTATAATCGAAGTGTAACAAAGGTCCGATGTTTACACGAATCTCAATTATATTAGAGATTCGAATGGGCACGTGTCCGCGGTAAATCCCTAGTAGAGCCTTCGTCAATGAACGAACGATTTTCATCTAAATCAAAGCTTAACAAATAATAAACTGGCAACAAGCAACAAACATAATTCACAAAAAGCCGGAGAGCGTCAATAAAGCAACTGTACTTGGTACAGGACTCGAGGGTGTCTAACACCTTCCCGAGAGTCAACCGAGATCCTTATCCAGAACTCTGACGCAGACCACTAAACGAGTCATAGGTGTTCTAAGGTACCTTTTTGGTGACTTGGCACACCTTTAAACTATGTCAAGTGGCGACTCCGAAAATCTCTAATAATTTTGTACCTTTAAAACACCTAAGTCACTGCACCTTTATTTTTAGTAAATTTTAGGGCGTGACAGTCCTTGATTTGCAATTGAAATCATTCAATTAAGAATCAAATAATTAAGATTTCTTTGTTTATTGTTTTAATGGGGTGATTAGACCTCACCTCCTAATTTTCTTTTTTAATTCCAATTAATCAAAGTTGGTCTTACTTTAATTATCTTCTTAATTTTCTTGTTATTTTTCTATCTTTATTGTTGGTTCATTTCATTATGAGCAATGGGGTGCAGCGTTCCATCGATTTGGCTCGTCGGAACTTACAAGAGGTTGCTCTTAATGTCGAGTCATGGCTAATAGAGGTTAACAAGATGAAGCCAAAGTTGCATACTATTATTAAGAGTTCTCAAAATATTGAAAATGGAAGTTTTATTCGCGCTATGTGATAAGTAGGAGAGCCAAGAAAACTCAAAAGTTGTCATGCAATTGCAAACTGAAGGCAATGCTTATCTTAGTTTGTATGGTCCATCACCTTTTCTAGGTATGGACTTTTTTCTTAGCACTGGAATATACATGGAATTTAAATCAAGAAAATTCATGGAGCTTAATATTATGGAAACATTAAAAGATAGAATTACTAGCATAATTGGAATATGTGGTATGGGGGGAGTTGGGAAGACCACAATGGTGAAAATAGTTTCTAATAAAGTAAGAGAAGAGAAACTGTTTGAGAAAGTTGTTAGTCAACAAACAGACTTACGAAAGATTCAAGGTAATATTTTTGAGTTATTAGGTCTGAAGTTAGAAGAGGAAAGTTTATCGGCTAGGGCGTCTCATCTGCGGACGAGATTAATGAATGTTAAGAAGATTCTTTTCATTCTAGATGCTGTCTGGTCTAGGCTTGATCTTGAGGAACTTAGAATCCCTTATGGGACATCACTGAAGGGTGTAAAATCGTCCTGACATCCCGAGTTCGAGATATGTGTGTTACAACTAGAGCTGAACAAATCTTGATAGTTGAAATCTTAAATGAAGAAGAAGCCTGGCTTCTTTTAAGAGGACAAACTGGAAATTGTATTGAAGCTCCCAGCTTGCGTCCCATAGCAAGAGATGTTTCCAATAAATGCAAACGTTTTTCGATCGCCTTATAACTATAAGAAAGGAACTGCAAAATAAGCACAAGTCATTGTGGGAGGATGCTCTTTTACAATTGAAAAGAGCTCTGCCTACTAACATTCCTAGACTGCTTGCTGATGTATATCGACCATTAGATCTGATCTATGATTGGATTGAAAGTCCTGAAGACAGGTCACTCTTTCTAATTTGTTCTTTATTCCAAGAAAATTTTAATATTCCCATAGAAGACTTGATTAGATATGGAATGAGACTATGTATGTTTGGTGGAACCCAAAATTTTGTAGAAGCAAGAAACCGAGCATATACTTTAATTGAGATACTTAAATATCATTTCTTGCTTATAGATGGATATAAAGAATCATATGTCAAAACACAGGATCTTGTCCGTGATGTTGCAATATTTATTGCATCCTAGGATAAGCATGACTTTATGGTAAGCCATAATGTCAACCTCAAAGAATGGCTGATTGAACACTCCTACAAGCACTACACGTGTGTTTCCATGACTTCAAAAGGAATGCCTTCATTACCAAGTGGACAGACTTTCTCTAAACTTGATCTTTTGTAATTAGAATGTGAGAAGCCACAGCTCTCCATACCAGATAGTTTCTTTGGAGGAATGAGAGCACTCATAGTGTTGGACATTTGTCACACGGATATGCCATTTCTACCACCATCTCTAGGATTTCTATAGAACCTTCGAACAATGCATCTGTATAGTTGTTCATTGAAAGATGTATTTGGGATCGGTGAGCTAGTGAACCTTGAGGTTCTTAGTTTTCGTGGCTCTAATATTAAGGCATTGCCAGCAGACATTGGAAAGCTGAAAAAGTTGAGGTTGTTGGATATGTCAGGTTGTGGTGGAGAGATTGCAGCGAATGTGATATCAGGCCTTGTTCGCTTAGAAGAACTATATATGGGGTGCAACTTTAGTTTTAGATGGGCAGTTGAGGAAGAAAGAAAAGAAAGAAGGAATGGTTCAGTTCACTAACTGGAAGCATTATAGAACTTGAGCACGTTATAAATTCAAATAGTTGATGCTAAGGCTATCCCCAGAAACGTGCTTCTTTTGTCGAAACTGACAAAATATGCTATATCAATAAGAGATGTCCTGCCGAACAATGTGGCAGAATGTTTCCAACGAGCTATGTACCTTTTCCTACCCACAATGTCCCTATTGGCTGGTTGGATCCGGTTAGCTTTAAGAGGTACATAATATCTAGATATAATTGGAGAAGGTTCAAAGAATGTGATCAACGAGTTGATTCTAGAGGCTTTCAGCAGGTAAAGGTACTGCAGATCAATAACTGTGATATCCTGGAGTTTCTCGTAAACACAAGTAGTTGCATTGTGCTAGGAGCTGGTGTTTTCCCTATTTTGAGTTACTGAATCTCGTTGATCTTACTAGTTTACATAAGATATGTCGTGGCGCTTTGCCAACAGGATCCTTCACTAAACTAAAAGAACTGAAGCTCGATTTACAAGATCAACTAAAGAGCTTGTCAATATGTCCAATGTTTCACTTGCCAACCTCAGATCCATATGTATAAACAGGTGTCCTATATTAAAAAATATCTTTCCAATTTCAGTGGCTAGAGGGTTGTCACAGCTTGAAGAACTTAGAATCTTTGACTGCGAGATGATGGAAGAAGTCTTTTCCCTAGTATGCGATTCTCCAAATTGAAGATCTTAAGGCTCGTGGATCTACCGAGCCTCAAAGCTTTCTGCAATGGAATTGAGGACATCGAGTTCCCCATTTTACACTTCTCGAGAATTGAGAACCTTCCAAACCTTCAAAATTTCACCCTGGGAAGTAGATTTACTGCTCGTTATGATCAGATTATCGAGTTACAAACTCTTTTTTTTTAATCACCACATCGGTTAAAAGTTGAAACTGCTAGATAAAGGTACTCTTGTCTCTCAATTAAGTTTTGTGGTAAATCAGTCAAATCTTGTTAGAATCCTCTATTGTCTGCAGTTGCACAAAGGTCGTCTGCATCCGTTTATTTTTCCTCTTTTATCTTGTCTACTCTATGAGTTACATTGTTAGTTGTTTCTAGCCAAATATATTGATAATTGGTTGAACTAAAGTAGATTTCCATCACTGCTTACAAGTTCCTTAATTTGAAAGCTTAAAAGTTTAACATTGATTTCCTAATCGTTAGAAGGTTGTCTTCTACATTGTTTGTGAGGTAAACATAAATAAATCTACAAGACCAATGTTCTTGTAAAGCTTGCTTAACATTCTGAACTATATGTCTTACTTGTTCATTGTCACTGAGAGTTGAGGCTAAATTTATTAGTGGTCTACACTTTTGAAAGATGATTGCATGCGGTTTGATTGTTAAAGTGATTCTGCGATGGTGTAAACTACTTCATACTCAAGTATGACTAACACTGAATTTGTTAATTCCTAGCGCTTGTCGTATACTTCTAATATACTACTACTATATATGAACATCCGGTTTCTTATCATCATAGAGTTTACTATACATGATCTTATATATTACTAGCCAACGTTATGATGGCAGGTGCTGACTTGATTGTCGTGATTAAACCAACTTAGGAGAGATAGTGAGTTATCTTCAGCTATCCATACATTGTGGTGGGATACTAAAATGTAACTAAAGGATCACAGGCACTAAGCAAGGTGCTGTCAGAAATGCCAACATGAAAATAATAAAGATCAACATTAGGATGTGAAAGAAAAATATGATATTTACTTGTTAAAAGTGGTTATTAACTCAGTGACCACTGTTGCAGGCTTGAACAATAATGAATGAGGGCTTCTTTAGCCACTTGACTGTAGTAGTAGTATTATTGAAATTGCTTCATTTTGGGAGTTCAATAATAGTTATGCTTAGCTGTTGCAGTTGAAAACTTGCAATGTAAACGTACTCAGGTGTAAAATGTGTATCAATGATACTCATGTTTGATAACATTATTTGCAGATATGGAAATTGCTACTGCAGTTGATGAATAGTGTTTCAAGGTACTTCAATTTTAACACGTCGTATTGGTCAAGAATCGAGAGACTAATGCGGGGGCATGCAATGGTATTACAAAGTTCTAAAATGATCAGATTGTACATGGTTAGTGCTAGGGCCTGACTTTGGAACTCGACATCGCATAGCAAGGATTTGACACGATGGCCTTGCTATTAGCTTAAGTATGGGTGGCAGCGTGCATGATCAAGATGAATGACGTTGTTTGTCGGCTTATATGTGACTGATGGAACATGGCAAAGTGTGGAAAAAGTGTGGTGCCATGGCATGGCATATGCACCGGACAGCTAGACGAGCCAAGGCAAGGCAAAGGCATGGCGCATGATACTTTTGTTAAGCGTGCGTGCATGAGTGAGCAAAGCGGGCTAAGGCATGACATTGATGATCGGCGCAAGTAGGCAGCGCCAAGGCCAAGCGTAGGTGTAGTGTGGTTATCAAAGGCACGAGACACGGCAGTGTGAACCAACGTGCGCGCACAGCTGTGCAACGCACGTGAAGCCAGTTGAACGCTGGCCTAGGCGCCGAGAAATGTGCGGAACATGGGCCAAACGTGGCCAAGTGCTGCTGAACATGGGCAAATAGGTGTCAAACGTCCCATTTTCCCTTGTAACTGCATAAGGCAACTCCCGTTGTATATAATTGTTATTTTCAGTCATTATAGGCAGAATTGAAAGAGGGAAATATAGAAACAAAATGTGAGGGTCTGTAAAAGTGTTGTTCCAAGTAGAAAATCCATAGAATGACTTGTGTTCTTGGCTTAGGACGAAGTCGAAGACGTTCCTTTGTATTTGAATTATGATATAAATATAAAGTTTGGGAATATTCTCCCATATATGCTTGTGTTCTTACTTTTCTTTTTGCCTAAAATTATTCTAAGTCAAAAGAACGAAATTTTGGTTAAGTACTAAAGTCGGGTGAGACTTGACTGCCTCATAGGGGCAAACCTCGGCAGAATCAGTTGCTAAACAATCCCCCTTGTGACAGCTGATATCAGAGCACGAAGGGGACGTTAGCGGGAACAGATGATGGCTGGTGGCACAACCATCACTGAACCTCCGCCAATGAGTGGAGCAGATTGAGGCGTTCATTGAGGAAAATACTGAAACCGGTGAGTTTGCTTCTCTCCTCGCGAGAATGGCACAAAATGAGGCCGACTTTGCTGCCTCAAAAGAAAATTCAAGGCTGGAAATAGAAGCTATATGTTGCTCCCAAACGCACACGCAAGTATACGCGGTCGCCAAGTAATAAAGTGACAAAGTCGAGTGTCGATCCCACGAGGACTGTGCAGACTAATACTTAGTAAACAATTTCTAACAAACTATCCAGGGGTCTTGTTCTTTAATGGTGAGAGTTTTTGTAACCAAAAAGCAGTAATTAAAGTGCCAGATGTGTAGTCAAGCAATGGTGCAAACTTTGGGTGTTATCAATATTAAGAGGACGGTCCAGGGTCAGAGTTACGAACAATCCAGTTGATGTATTCAATTGATTCCACTTCTTAAATCCCGGGTTACTAACTGACAGAGTAATTGTAATTATGAAAACCTTTCAGTTATTCACAATCTATGCAAGCTACTTCAATCCCTATATGTCTATGGGTTAAATCACATGCACGCATTAACGATCCTGTAATGAGTTAAACTAGGCAAGAAGGTATATGTCTATCCTACTCGCGAATTGGTTCCCCGATGCCCGGGTTCACAAACTAGTTCTATTCTTTCTTATTACGAAATTAGATTCTCTCTTTCGAGTTCAACCCAAAAACCATAGATGATGCATAATTATCGAGCTCTAACAATTATACAAGTGAAATCAAGAAAGAATAAGTAACCCGTTATGGGATTCAATTAATGGGAATCAATCTTCAACATTCAACTTTCATGTAAAACTCTAACCCCAGAACGTAATGAAATTAGCCACACATATTCATAATCACAAGGCAAAGATTTGATGTAATAATGAAATAATTGATGTAATAGATGAAAGATTAAGAATCACCCTTGTTCAATGAAGTATGTAGCTCTCAATATTGCCCAAAGTCAAGAACCCCTTTACAAAAACTAAGTAATAAACTATTTATAATGTTTCCAAACCCTTGGTAATAAGTTAGACCCGATGCTAGAAGGAATAGGGAGTAAAAACGCGCATAAGGGGCGCTATAACTGGCGCCCCGCGCCCCGAAAAGCGTGCAAACGACCAGACCACGCCTCCAGGCTTCGTGCCTTAGCCCTGCGTCGCATGCCAAAAGCGCCAGCCTCTGCGCGCAGTAGGCTGCGCGACGCGGGCCCTAGAGCGCCAAGCAAAAATGTTCTTCTTTCGCTCCAAAACTCGGCTCGTGTCGTGCCTTTGTGTGCTCGATCCAATCTCCAAACATCCTTCAACCAATTCATGCTCAATCAAGCTCCGAAACGCTCCAAATGTATCGCGTAACGACCTACACACGAACAACACAACATCAGCGTAAAACCACATTCACAAGCTACCAAACAAGTGCAAAACAAGCTCAAATGTGCGGAAATATTAAGGAAAAGTAGGCATAAAATGCCGAACATCACCACCCCACACTTGAACCTTTGCTCGCCCTCGAGCAAATCACATCTCACTCCCCAACCTAGGTAAAACAGGTCTGCCTATGACTATGGTTGATACCGACCATTGAACCAATGCGCACATGACTACCATGGATCCACAACATGCCAACAATTTACCAAACTCAAAAAATATGAGAACAACCACCCCAAAATAGCTCAAATGCACAAACTCAACTCAATGCAACCATGCTCCCACAAAATCACACCTATCTACTCAATCAAAAGCCATCAACTTTACCCACTTCATGCAAACCACGTGCCCTCACCAATATGAAAGAGAGTGCCCCCCAAAGATCACACACAAAAGCAAGTATCATGAATAGAACGGGGCAATACAAATGAATTCTCTCACTCTTATGAAAGGCTCACATGTCACACACAACGTACCATAGGCTTGCCCGTAGTGTAGGACTCCACTAATGTAGGCTCACTCCAATCGGGATTAACTAGGACTTTAGATAGGCCGTAATGTAGGCTAAGGTGCGGGTAGGATACATATGGGTAATAGTGACTACCTCCCTAAGCACTTTTAATACATCACATTTATTCCAAACACAAGCCTCATCAAACCACCCAATCACAAGTATCACACATACACCTTCTCAATAAGTAGCATATTTTCTTTTCAATCACACACTAGCAAGGAAGGGATATCTTTCTCTTTTTTTTCTTTTCTTCACAAATTTTTTCAACTTTGCATTTTTTTTTCTTTTCTTTTCATTTCATTTTTTTTTTCAATTTCATTAACTTCCACCCTTGCCAATATTTTTCACTACTTCACAATTTTCACAAATATTCCCCTTCATTAGTTCCACTCAAGAACCCCCCCAACATCCAACCACAACTCCAATCATCTACACAATATCAATAAAGTGCTTAAGGAGTAAGGGCCAAAAGAGTCAATTAAAAATAAATGGGTAGGCTCGGGGTGTGGGTGCCAACAAAAAGGGTCAATTCAAATCACAACAACAATTTTCCAAGGTATATATGTAAGGGTAGGCTAACAAAAGAAGGCCTTGTATCATTTCCCGACTAGAGCAAACCTAGGATTTCGCTTTGCACACACACGGGGCAAGTTCTAGACATTAATATGCAACATGGAGCAATAAAAATATGCCTCACAACACACATTGCACATGGCTCACACAAAGAGGTTCCATCAACAACTCTCAACTAAGCTTCTAGAATGCAACTTGTGGAAATTTAAGCACTCATGCACAAAGGTTAACAATCAAGTCAAGCAAGTGGACTCAAGCATCTCAAGGGGGTTGTTCCATTTTTTTCTTTTTCTAGGCATGCATCAAATTAAAACCCAAGGACACCACAAATAGCACATGCAATCAATTCAAGTCCACCGGTATCAAACAAATCAAAGGCACCTAGCATTCTACCTTTTTCCTACGCCTAGGGTCATCTAAAACTAACTATCCTAATCCTAAAAAATGAAAAACTACCCGGTTCAAAGGTCACCCCGTGGAAAAGAACCGCGGCCATAAGAAAAACCACGGGGCGGATGACATGTACCACTAATAAAACTAAAAGGAAAATCTTTTTGGAATTTTTCATTGGTTTTCTAATTTTTTTCAATTTTTGCATATATTAAAGCAAGAAATAAATCAAAACAAAGTCAAGTGACAAAAGAAAAATCCTAAGGTACATGCATCCTAAACCTCAAAAATAAAAACTAGATAAAGGGCAGTACCCCACCCCACACTTAAACTAAGCAATGTCCCAGTGCGACAAAGAAGTAAGTGCAAAAGTAAAGAGTACAAGAAAACTGCCCTGAAAGCTGGATGGTGCACAGGAGTGTGGACCTAGGCCTCCGCCTCATGATCAGTCTCATACTCACTGTCTGGATCATTGGCCACAACATCTGAATCAGTGTTCTCATCCTCCCGTGGATCCACCGTTTCCAGCCTCAACCTCGCCCAGCAGGACCTTCGAGGTCTCCGTCAGCGGGACCTTGCGGTCAATGGCAGTCATATCAACGCCCGACTGACGGGCCATAGCCTCCATCATCAAGTACTGACGCGCGGCCAAGTTGGCACTTGTCTCCCGCCAATCGTCCGCCGTCAGCTTCACCGGTGCTGTGGTGATCACCCCCTTGACCGAAGCAATGTCAAATGGCCTCCCTATATCAAGGACAATGCGATCCCCAACCTCATCTACGGGGACGCCCGCCTTCTCTAAGTAACGGGTCAAGAGGTTCCCAAAATACAACCTACTACATGATTTTTCTTGCCTTACCTTTTTCATTACTCGCAACATGTAGTATCCTATGTTCACCGGCCTCCCATTCATGAAAAAGTACACCATGCACGCCCGAGTCTTAGTGACCTCGGAGTAATGGGAACATGGTAGAATCCGTGCATTTATGAACCTCATCCATACACGCGCCGGCTTGAGAAACTGCGAGAAGTGCATAAACTTATGTCGCCCAGACGCTCCTCGCCCCCACTTATGCGTGGAGCCCTCACCACACAAGGTCTCCCGCAAGGCCGTGTAATCCGGTTTCTTGATGTACTTTCTCAACTCATCATAATCGGGGTGAGCTACCCCCAAGAAGGCATTCAATGCCGATGGATCTAATTTCACCTTCACTCCCCTAACCGTCACCATGTCATCATCTCTCCACGCTTCCTCGGGGTCCCAGTTAGCATAAAGTTCTTGGACCATGTCCAAGTTGGCGGGCCCCGGACTCTCAAACACTGAGTCCCACTTGAGGGCAATGATCTGCTCGGCCACATCTCTAAACTTTTGCATCACCGGCCGTTTATCAATGGCTTGCTCGGGTATGTACCCTGCAAGCCGCACATTTTTATACCATGTTTGGCAATCTCCCTTCTTTACAAAAGGGAGGCCATATCGGGTCTTGCCTCCGGGACGTGGTATCGGCACCGCGTCCTTTGGAATTTTTGCCTTTGCCTTTGCCTTGGGCTTGGCCGGTGCCTTGCCCTTTTGAGTCGTGGAAGAAGGCCCGGCTTGAGTTGATGCTCTCCTCGGACCCGCAGTGGATGAGGAACTAGCTTTATGCTGGGTAGCGACCATGGTACCTACACAAACACAAGATCAATGTGAGATATATAGCTAAGTACCAAAAAGACAATTCAAGCTCAAGGGTACCACCCCACACTTATCACACACTCAATGTGTCAATCACTCAATTCAATGGCACGAGCAACCCCACACTTGAACAAAACTAGCCTTGGGCAAAATATGCCACGTTTTGAATTTTTAAAATCAAGCTAGTGTGGGTGCATCATGATCAATTCTAGTGTGTATGCAACACCTAATGTTCATAGTAAGCCTAAGGAATGCATTGCTACTCAAGAATTCACAATGTCATTGATATTTCATCTTTGAGGCTTTTTCACAAACATCTAGTGTGCACAACTTTGAACTAGCAATTTCAATGGATTTTGTAATGTGCCAACCCTCCCAAATTGTTGGGAGATCTCTTTTTACAAGTCACAAGTTCTATACTAAGCATCATAGACAATTAAGCATATCAAGATTGAATGTTTATGAAAAAGCTTGCAACTAGCTAAGAGAATCACCCATGAGCAATAATGAAGACAACTTACATGTTATTGAGAAGGAAGAGTAGCAATGTACTTACTTGATGGTGTTAGAAGTGATTGCACAAGATTTGGGATGAGTACAATTGTTGCTAGTGAATTAGTGTGTGATTAGAGAGAATTTGGAGTGAAAGTAATGAAGAAAAGATGTTAGGAATCGGGGTTATAGGGGTTGGGGATTAAAGAATTTCGGGTCAAAACCCGTTGACCCGTTTTTTAAACCAAAAATTGGCTTTCCGCGTTCATGCCCGCGCCGCAGGCCACAAGCGCGCACATTTTTTGGATCTCTGCTTTTTTTCTCGCGCTTTGGGAGGCGCGGGGCACTCCCGAACGCGCCCGAGCACGTTTTTTCGCACCGATTTTTAATTCTAAGTACAAACCCAAGCGTGGGACATGTCTCGAGACGTCCCACACCCCTCAACGCATTCATTTCACCTTATTTAGCTCACCCGATTCCTGCAAAAACGACACACAAAAACAACAAAAACGTGACACTATAAAACAAAAGAAAACTAAACTATTACAAGTACAAGCTCGGGTTGCCTCCCGAGAAGCGCCTTATTTAACGTCGTGGCACGACGGGTATGAATCAAGGGTCCCTCAAAGTAATTGAAGTGCGGTGATTCACCGCACCTCCCTAATAATGTTTCACCCGTTGACCATTAACCAAAAATGTGTTTCCCGAATCCTGGGCTCTCAATTCAACCGCTCCATGTGCGGTAACACGAACCACTTCAAAAGGCCCAGACCATCTCGACTTCAACTTGCCCGGAAATAATTTCAACCTCGAGTTGAACAACAATACAAGCTGCCCGGGCTTAAAAGAACGACGCTCAATGTGCTTATCATGCCACTTCTTTGTCCGTTCCTTATACAATTTCGCATTTTCATATGCATGGAAACGGAACTCTTCAAGTTCATGCAATTGGAGCATCCTCTTCTCACCCGCCAAAGCCATATCAAGATTGAGCTTTTGAATTGTCCAATACGCCTTATGCTCTAATTCAACCGGCAAGTGACAAGCCTTACCATAAACAAGCCTATATGGAGAGGTTCCAATAGGTGTTTTGAAAGCAGTTCGGTAGGCCCAGAGAGCATCATCTAACTTCATAGCCCAATCCTTCCTCGAGGCATTCACAGTCTTCTCAAGGATTTGCTTGATCTCTCTGTTAGACACTTCCACTTGGCCACTAGTTTGGGGATGATAAGCAGTAGCCACCTTGTGGCGAACCCCATACTTAGCCAATAGCTTATTGAACAACCGGTTGCAAAAATGCGTACCTTCATCACTAATGATAGCCCGCGGTGTCCCAAAACGAGTGAAAATATTCTTCTTCACGAACTTCACCACCACACTCGCATCGTTTGTAGGAAGTGCAATGGCCTCCACCCATTTAGATACATAATCAACTGCTACAAGGATGTATTTATTGCCCATAGAAGGTGGGAATGGACCCATGAAATCAATACCCCAACAATCAAACAGCTCAATCTCCAAGATATTGTTCAAAGGCATCTCGTGACGCCTAGTAATGGTACCCGTTCTTTGGCAACGATCACATTGCTTCACTAAGGCATGAGCATCTTTAAATAAAGTAGGCCAAAAGAAACCAGATTGAAGTACCTTTGCAGTTGTGCGATCTCCACTAAGGTGGCCACCATAAGGAGAGGAATGGCAGCTCCGTAGAATCGGCTCTACTTCTTCCCTTAGAACACATCTCCTAGCTAGTTGATCAACTCCTATCTTGTACAAATAGGGCTCATCCCACACATAAAATCTGCTCTCATGAAGGAGTTTACGCTTTTGCTCAGCAGTAGCCCCAGGGGGATACACATCACTCACTAGAAAATTCACCATGTCAGCATACCATGGCGCTTCAGCTTCATCTAGAGCAAAAAGTTGCTCATCAGGAAATACCTCTTTAATCTCAGGCCCCTCATCTACATGATCTCTATTCTCCAGCCTTGACAAATGATCAGCAACTTGATTCTCAGTCCCCTTGCGATCTCGAATTTCAACATCAAACTCTTGCAATAGGAGAACCCATCTAATGAGTCTAGGCTTGGAGTCCTTCTTTTCAAACAAATACCGGATTGCGGCATGATCAGTGTAGACCACAACACGAGTGCCAACCAAATAAGATCTGAATTTATCAAAAGCATAAACCACGGCTAACAACTCCTTCTCAGTGGTAGTATAATTGGACTGGGCTGCATCAAGCGTCTTGCTTGCATAATAGATGGAGTGAAAAATTCTTCCAATTCTTTGGCCTAGAACAGCCCCAATAGCATTATCACTCGCATCACACATCAATTCAAATGGCAAAGACCAGTCAGGAGCAATGATGATTGGTGCGGTCACCAACCTTTTCTTCAACTCTTCAAATGCCTTGAGACAAGCATTATCAAACACAAATTTCACATCCTTCTCCAACAATTTGCACAAGGGAGTGGAAATTTTGGAGAAGTCCTTTATGAAGCGCCTATAGAACCCTGCATGTCCCAAGAAACTACGCACCCCCTTAACAGAGATAGGTGGTGGTAATTTCTCAATAGCCTCTATCTTCGCCTTGTCAACCTCAATCCCTTGCTTTGACACCTTGTGCCCAAGTACTATGCCTTCTTGAACCATAAAGTGACATTTTTCCCAATTCAGCACCAAATTTGTTTCTTCACAACGGCTCAGCACAGCATCAAGATTTTTCAAGCATTCATCAAACGAATCACCAACCACTGAGAAATCATCCATAAATACCTCCACAAATTTTTCCACCATGTCAGTGAAAATAGCCATCATGCACCGCTGAAAAGTCCCCGGGGCATTACACAACCCAAATGGCATCCTCCTAAATGCATAGGTGCCATATGGACAAGTAAAAGTGGTCTTCTCTTGGTCTTCCGGGGCTATCACAATTTGATTGTAGCCCGAATAACCATCCAAGAAACAATAATACTCATGGCCTGCAAGTCTATCCAACATCTGATCAATAAAGGGAGTGGGAAGTGATCTTTCCTGGTGGCCTTGTTCAGCTTCCTATAATCAATGCAAATTCGCCACCCTGTAACTGTTCTTGTAGGAATCAACTCATTATGCTCATTCTTCACCACTGTCATGCCCCCCTTCTTAGGAACACATTGCACTGGACTCACCCACTTGCTGTCAGAGATGGGAAAAATAATGCCAGCATCCAGCCACTTGATAACTTCTTTCTTCACCACCTCCTTCATGATTGGATTTAGCCTCCTCTGCTGCTCTATGGATGGCTTATGATCTTCCTCCAAGAGAATTTTATGCATGCAGAAAGAAGGACTAATCCCTCTAATATCAGCAATAGTCCAGCCAATAGCTCTCTTGCGCTCTCGCAATACCCGCAACACCTTCTCAACCTGCACATCAGACAACAAAGAAGAAAGGATCACGGGCAAAGTATTACCTTCACCCAAATAAGCATAACGTAAATGCGCGGGTAAAGGTTTGAGCTCAAGATTAGGAGCTCTCTCAATAGACGGTTTAGCAGGAGTTAAGGTCAACGGTCTATCAAGCTCCTCAAATTTCTTCCACCCTGGGATGAATCTACTCTGCATATTAAGAACCTCCACATATTCTTCAGTATCTTCATCCTTCAGGATATCATCATCATCACATAAGAGTGCCCTTTCTAAAGAATCAACATTAGAAGCCAAGAATGACCTCTCATCAGCAGTCAACTCATCATCTATCACTTTTACCATGGACAACTCTTCATAATGAGAAGGAAGCTGGGTAGCTCTGAACACATTGAACACAGCTTCTTCCCCATTTACCTTCATGATCATCTTACCCGCTCTGACTCTAATAACAGCATCAGCAGTAGCCAAAAATCCTCTTCCCAAGATGAGAGGAACCTCAGGATCAGCTTCATAATCAAGAATAATAAAATCAGCGGGTAATATGAACTGACCCACTTGTACAAGCACATCCTCAATAATCCCCTCGGGGCATGTCAAAGATCTATCAGCCAGCTGCAAAGTCACAGTAGTGGGTCGTGGCTCACCCAGGCCTAGCTTCCTAAAAACTGAAGAAGGCATCAAATTCACACTAGCACCCAAATCACATAAAGCACGACCAACCTCATGTTCCCCAATTTTCAAAGGGATAGTAAAACTGCCAGGGTCCTTCAATTTCTGCGGAAGCTTGCTTCTAACTCTGGAACTGCACTCCTCAGTAAGTGCAACTGTCTCAAACTCAGTCAATCTCCTCTTGTTAGCAATAATGTCCTTGATGTATTTAGCATATTTGGGAACATCTCGCAAAAGCTCCACCAAAGGAATATTTACCTGAATTTGACTCAAGATCTCCAAAAATTTCTTGCATGCTGCATCAACTTTCTGCTTCTGAAGTCTCTGCGGGAAAGGTGGTGGTGGTCTCACAATAGCAGACTCGGGCTGCTTCTCAGTTACTTTTTCTGCTTTATTCTCCACCTCCCTATCAGCATTTGGCTCTAACTCACCAACAGGCTTCTTTGGCTTTGGGGGAACTTCTTCCAAAGCTCTTCCATTCCTCAAATTAACAGCTTGCACAAATTCTCTAGGATTCTTCTCTGTATCACTCGGTAAAGCACCCCGAGGTCTATTGTTTTGTGCTTTAGCTAGCTGCCCCAATTGCCTCTCAAGATCTTTCTGCGCATTGCTCAAATCTTTAATTGTCTGTGCCTGAGATGCTGAATCATCCATAAGCTTTTGCTGCCCTGCAAGAATTTTCTTAAGCATATCCTCAACTGAACTAGACTGCTGCGGCTGACTCTGCGACTGTGACCCCTGTTGTGGTGCATTTTGGGATCTCTCATTGCCTTGAGGCTGCTCACGACTATCCCTCCAAGAAAAATTTGGGTGACTACGCCAACCCGTGTTATAGCTGTTACCATATTGATTGCGATTCTGGCCTTGTGATCTGTTCTGATTACCCACATAGTATACTGACTCTGGATTAGATGGACAGACGTCAGTAGCATGATCCTCTCCACAAACCTCACAAAACGTCTGAATTTGTTGCACTGGAGCTGCTGGTTGTTGAGTCTGCGATAAAGTTAGCTTGCTGATTTGATTGGAAATAGCATCCATTTTCGCCCTTAGCTCTGAAACTGCATCCAATTGAAGTACCCCAGCAGACTTCTGCGTAATAGCTCTACCAACACCCTGCCAATCAGGATTGCTCTGCGAAAACTTGTCAAGTAACTCATAAATTTGATCAAAGTTTAAAGCCTGTACTTGACCTCCAGCAGCAGCATCTACCACAATCTTCGTGTGTGCATTCAACCGCTCAACAAAAGTGTGTGCAATAACCTCATTGGATTGGTTGTGGTGTGGATAATCCCTCAATAGAGCCTTAAATCTCTCCCAGGCTGAGTACAAAGATTCTCCGTCTAACTGTCTGAATGACATGATTTCACTCCTCAGCCGGGCTGTCTTAGCTGACGGATAAAATTTAGCCAAGAATTTCTTAGCCAAATCCTCCCAAGTAGTGATAGACCCAGGCTTCTCAGCCTTTAACCACTTCCTTGCTGTCCCTATCAATGAAAATGGGAACAAAGTCAAACGAACATAATCAGTAGGCACACCCGTTGGTGTATAAGTATCACTGATCTCCAGAAAGTTTTGAATATGTTGCTGTGGATCCTCATGAAGTAATCCAGCATATTGCCCCGTCACATGCAGCAACTGAATCATGTCAGGCTTGATCTCAAAGTTTCCAGTAATAGCAGGCTTCACAATACTAGACTCCACCCCTTTCAGACTAGGAAGAGCCACATCTCGCACTGCTATTGCTTGTTCCTCTGCCATTTCAATAGGTAAAGAAGCAGGTACGATTGCTAGTGCTTCTCGATCTCTTGCTTCCTTTCTTAACTTTCTCAAGGTTCTTTCAGGCTCGGGATCAAAAGGAGCGAGTGATTCGTCCTTCTTATTCCTTTGCATGCAAAACCTGTAGCCTGAAATAGCACAAGACACTCAACAAAAAATTAAACCTGAATAGAAATTAAGTAATCGTTCAAAAAGAAATTAGTCCGTAATAGTCCCCGGCAACGGCGCCAAAAACTTGTTGCTCCCAAACGCACACGCAAGTATACGCGGTCGCCAAGTAATAAAGTGACAAAGTCGAGTGTCGATCCCACGAGGACTGTGCAGACTAATACTTAGTAAACAATTTCTAACAAACTATCCAGGGGTCTTGTTCTTTAATGGTGAGAGTTTTTGTAACCAAAAAGCAGTAATTAAAGTGCCAGATGTGTAGTCAAGCAATGGTGCAAACTTTGGGTGTTATCAATATTAAGAGGACGGTCCAGGGTCAGAGTTACGAACAATCCAGTTGATGTATTCAATTGATTCCACTTCTTAAATCCCGGGTTACTAACTGACAGAGTAATTGTAATTATGAAAACCTTTCAGTTATTCACAATCTATGCAAGCTACTTCAATCCCTATATGTCTATGGGTTAAATCACATGCACGCATTAACGATCCTGTAATGAGTTAAACTAGGCAAGAAGGTATATGTCTATCCTACTCGCGAATTGGTTCCCCGATGCCCGGGTTCACAAACTAGTTCTATTCTTTCTTATTACGAAATTAGATTCTCTCTTTCGAGTTCAACCCAAAAACCATAGATGATGCATAATTATCGAGCTCTAACAATTATACAAGGGAAATCAAGAAAGAATAAGTAACCCGTTATGGGATTCAATTAATGGGAATCAATCTTCAACATTCAACTTTCATGTAAAACTCTAACCCCAGAACGTAATGAAATTAGCCATACATATTCATAATCACAAGGCAAAGATTTGATGTAATAATGAAATAATTGATGTAATAGATGAAAGATTAAGAATCACCCTTGTTCAATGAAGTATGTAGCTCTCAATATTGCCCAAAGTCAAGAACCCCTTTACAAAAACTAAGTAATAAACTATTTATAATGTTTCCAAGCCCTTGGTAATAAGTTAGACCCGATGCTAGAAGGAGTAGGGAGTAAAAACGCGCATAAGGGGCGCTATAACTGGCGCCCCGCGCCCCGAAAAGCGTGCAAACGACCAGACCACGCCTCCAGGCTTCGTGCCTTAGCCCTGCGTCGCATGCCAAAAGCGCCAGCCTCTGCGCGCGGTAGGCTGCGCGACGCGGGCCCTAGAGCGCCAAGCAAAAATGTTCTTCTTTCGCTCCAAAACTCGGCTCGTGTCGTGCCTTTGTGTGCTCGATCCAATCTCCAAACATCCTTCAACCAATTCATGCTCAATCAAGCTCCGAAACGCTCCAAATGTATCGCGTAACGACCTACACACGAACAACACAACATCAGCGTAAAACCACATTCACAAGCTACCAAACAAGTGCAAAACAAGCTCAAATGTGCGGAAATATTAAGGAAAAGTAGGCATAAAATGCCGAACATCACTATACGCAAGGCACATGAGGATCTATGTTCAGAAGTGTTGCTATTACTAAGGGCGTTAAGTGGGACTGTCCAACGAAATGATGATCGAGCCAAGGTAAAAGTTCCAGAACCAAAGACATATAGTGGTTCTAGAAGTGCCAAAAAGTTGGAAAATTTTCTTTGGGATATTGAACAGTATTTCGAGGCTGCCCATGTTCCAAATAATGAAAAAGTAAAGACCACTAAAACGTATTTGTATGATGATGCTAAAGTTTGGTGGCGAACAAGGGTGGTGGAAGTAGAGAATGCTACCTTGGCTAGGATTGATTCGTGGGATGAGTAGAAGAAAGAATTGAAGGGGCAGTTTCTCCCTACAAACTCGTCTTGGGTTGCAAGGGACGGGCTGCGTAAGTTGAAGCAAAGTGGCAAGGTGAGGGAATACGTGAAGGAGTTCTCTTCGTTAATGCTAAACGTTAGGAACATGGCTGAAGAAGACAAGCTACATTACTTCATAAATGGCTTGAAAAATTGGACACAATTGGATTTGAGAAGGCAGAATGTGCAAAGCCTCTCAACGGCCATTGCAACGACTGATGTATTGGGTGATTTCAACTTGAACGATGAGCCTGCTGAATCGTCTAAGTCTAGTGAGAAGAAAGACAAGAGCAGGGATGGAACGAAAGGAAATGCTCAATATGTTTAAGATGAGAGTGGTGAAAAAAGTGGAATACAAGCAGAATCTTCCAAGGGAAAGGACAAAAGTGGCAAGTTTAGTGGCTGCTTTACTTGTGGTGGACCGCACTTGAAACGTGATTGTCCGATGCAGCAACGTGTGAATGCTATGTTGGCTGTAGAGGCAGCTAAAAAAACTCAAGTGGCGGGTCTTAACAATCTTGTTTCTGGAAACGAAGGAGACCTTGGGGCAACTTTTATAAACAGCCCCTTGGGGTTGATCAAGTAGTTTGGCTCAACGAGGATATCGAGTTTCAAAAGGTGAGGGTGGTTTGTTAGGGGCCTAATTTTGGAACTCGGCATGGCACGGCGGTAGCAATGATTTGGCACGATAGCCTTGCTATTAGCCTAATTACGGGTGGCAGCATGCATGATCAAGATGAACGATGTTATTTGTCAGCATATATATGACTGATGGAATATGGCAAAAAGTGGCCAAAGTGTGGCGCCATGGCATGACATGGGCGGCGGGCAGCTCGACGAGGCCAAGGCAAGATGGCTTAGTAAAGGCAAAGGTATGGCGCATGACACTTGAGTTAGGCCTGCGTGCATGAGTGGGCGAAGTGGGCTAAGGCATGACATTCATGATGCGCACAAGTAGGCAGCGCCAAGGCCAAGCGTAGGTGCAATTTGGTTGTTAACGGCACACAGACACGGCCTCGGGCGGCAGGTGTGCAGCAAACGTGAAGCCGGTTGAGCGCTAGTCTGGGCACCGACAAATGTGCGGAATGTGGGCCAAACGTGGCCAAGTGCTGCTGAACGTGGGCAAATAAGTGTCAAACATCCCCATTTCCCCTTGTAACTTCCTAAAGCAGCTCCGTTTGTATATAATTGTTATTTTCAGTCATTATAGGCAGAATTGAAAGAGGAAAATATAGAAACAACCTTGAGAGTTTGTAAAAGTGTTGTTCCAAGCAGAAAAGCCATTGAACGAATTGTGTTCTTGTCTTAGGACGAAGTCGAAGACGTTCCTTTGTATTTGAATTGTGATATAAATATAAAGGTTGGGATGATTTTCATGTGTTCTTACTTTTCTTGTTGCCTAAAATTATTATAAGTCAAAAGAATAAAATTTTGGCTAAGTACAAAAGTTGGCTGAGTCGGGTGAGACTTGACTGCCTCATAGGGGCAAACCTCGGCAGAATCGGTTGCTAAAAAAATGCCCCTGTGACAGTTAATATTGGGGTTTGAGCTTTGCTTGTGCTCGTTAGTTGAATGACTTGAATCCCCATTTTTTGGAGAGATGCATTTATTCTTACCTGGGATTGCACACCTGAAAGTTTTGTTTGTAAACATTAATCAATTTGGGCAAGTGACACGACCCGAATTTCTGGCTAGGTTGTGCGAGCAGCCGACATCCTCCCTTAGACCCGTCGGGCGAACCCTTCTGAATTGAATTCACAAAAACAATCATAAAATCAACTTTTAGATAAGATATTAAACCTAAAGAGACATGAACATAACTATACATAAGCTGTACATAAGAAGTTACAACTGACTACCCAATGTACTAGGTTTAGGGCTATCCAGACAGACATCTTAAAATACAAATGAAGTATAAACATCTCCTGAAGGGAGCAAAATACAACTGAGATAATAAACATAAAACTGGTAGCCATCCTAAACAAAAGCTGGCTCACCCTGACTGTTGAAGTCGTCTTCGCTCCTCAACAACGTGGCGAACTCAATCATGGAGCAAACCTGCCAAAACGAAATAAATAGACAAGAAACAAACAGAGGGTGAGTCAAAAGGACTCAGTAAGTGAGGGCTGGCCAACCACCTCGAAGAAGCAGATATGCTAGCCAGGGAGAAAACAAGCAGATAAATTGAATTCACCTTATTTCAACTATAGAAAGGCAGAGCCAGATAATAACTGGAAATATGTATGGAACAATAAACTCATAAACAACTAGGGACATAAGATAGACAGAACATATAGGTATCCCGAACATATCAACAATCAGAAATACATGACACATACACAAAACATTGCACTATAGTCACACAATGCACAAAAACCGGTGTAATGAAATAGAATGAATGCACTATAATGCAATGGGGTCACATGTGCCCGTAATCCCGTCCCGAAGCAGAATACTCCTGCATTCGAGGGGAATGATATCTAATAAAAAATACGAGTGGAATACTCCTACTCCTGGGCGGAATACTCCTGCACCCGGTATAATATAAAGCTGAGGCGGAATACTCCTGCACTCAGTATCTAACATAAGAGCGAAATACTCCTGCTCCTAGGGAAGAATACTTCTGCACCCAAGATAATATAAAGCTGAGGCGGAATACTCCTGCACCCGAGATAATATAAAGCTGAGGCGGAATACTCCTGCGTTCAGTATCTGACATAAGAGCGGAATACTCCTTCTCATAGGGCAGAATACTCCTGCACCCGATATAATATAAAGCTGGGGCAGATTACTCCTGATCTCGGTATATGACATAGCATCCCATAACCAGAAAAAATAATACTTATGAATGCGGTATGATGCAATAATAACCCATCACTGGTGCGGGACTCTCATCGATTACCAGGAAGTACATGTCAAACTTACAACCAGAGTACAATGCTTCTATGTTCAATGAAATACCAACAACAAGGAATAACATATAATATATAGTGTACATTAAAAACTAAGGCGTAGTAAGTACGCCTATCGCAGCTACACACGTAAGGAACACGTGGTAGAATATCCACAAGGCCAAGGGCCACCAATGAAATGGATATAATCACTTACCTTATTGCAAAGTTAGAACTGCTACTCAACAACCACTTTGTCCTTTAGATTCATTGCGAAACGATCCTGCTGGGTTCAATAAGCAGAAAAATATATCACATAAGGCTAAAGCCTTCATTCCTTACATCTTAGAACAATCCGGGTAGGAACCCGACACCCGTTTCAAATAGAAAATACGCAGTCCAGGTCTATGTACATGGTTCAAAATCATATAATAAAACCCTAAATAAATTACATTTACGGGTTGCCCATAACTCCCTGAGTTCGAATGTATAATCAATTCCATTATCGGGGTCCAATTTCCTTTTAAATAATCAATTTAACTTATTAGAACGATGTCTAATATCCCGATTTCTGCCGTTTAAAATATAGTCAAGCACATGTAATAAACCCCAATAATGAATATACATTATTATATGAATGTTTCGGGGCAAAAATTCTATTTTTTTCCTCCTTTTCCTTTCCTTTCTCTATTTTCTCCCATTTTCTTTGTTTGTTTCGCATTCATCCCTTTTTTTTTTTTACCTCTTGCTCCTATTTCGTTTTCTACTTTGAACTTTAAAGTTAAGCTAAGGGATTATATCCCTTTAGCCACTTCCTCTCTTTTATTTATTTTTTTCCTTTTTCTTTATTTTATTTTTAGATAATAATCTCAATCTTATCTTAAAGTACAAACTTTATTTTGATAAAATATCAAATCGAGCTACTAATTTATCTTTTAAATATTTATAATAAAAATTACTCGCGAAGACGGATCTCTTATCGGATTTCTGAAGCTCAAGATACAAATTAAACAAAAAAGATCAAATTCTTTAACTTTCGGGACTTTAGCAGAAACCATCAGAATGACCTCGGAATTTACTTCCGAAAGTTTACACATGTCACAAATAACTATACGAACCTAACGACACTTTCAGATTTCAAATCGGAGCTCATTCGCCAAAATCGAGCTCGAAAACCTCTTTTTAAGATTTGCCGACAACGGAAACTGAAACTTTCTTTCGATACCTACCAAAAAAAGTTTGATTAAGCTCAAATTTTACAGACAGGTCCTAATGGACCTTACGAAGATTCTAAAACTATCTGCACACCAATCGGAGTCCTGACTCCCGAAATGATAACCTAAGGTCGTTTCATTCTCCTCCACTTAGACTCTCGTTCGTCCTCGAACGAGCTTGAGTCTAAAGAGAAATTCACATAAATAATAAGAGAACTTGCACGACCTTCATAAACTATTCCACGAATATTATTTCATGATTACAGAATCAGAATTATAATAGGCACACCTATCTCTTGGAATAAAATATATCTGGATAATATGATAACACCATTGCCCAGCTTATTTCTACTAAGCTGACCCTTCCTCGATCACGAAAGGATAGTTCTACATTTTCAAAACAAAGATACACGGAACTCAGGATGGGTCAACATGATTCTGCTGACGAATCACCGCGTCGATATACTTTTCAATATAATACAAGTGGATAAACTAAGAATTAGATTATGCTTCAGTAATGCCTTAGAGATTTAATATTAGCATTCAGCATTAAAGGAAGACTCCTCCACTTAGAACATAAACTCATACAACCAATTTGAATAGAAATAGTCATCCTCGCACAGTCTGCTGGACTATGGAAGACTTAGCTAAAAGCAGAAGGTAGGTCAGACCTGAGCTATCAAACTACCCTTTCGAGTTGCCAAAAAGCTGCAACTTTCGAGTTCACTACACTCAAACCTTTACCTCAAGCACCACCGCTTGATAGCTCAATTCACGGGTCGGATGACACTCTCCATAACCTTTAGTAGCCTTGAAACACAACAATGTGCTTATCCAGCTACCTTGATACACACTCTGGCTTAACACAGAGAACATCACAAGCGGCTACAACCGCCCAAGCTTACTAGTGCCAGACGAAGAAGAAATGGCAATGGACTTAAGATAGAAATAATTAGAGCTTCAGGAATTCAGGAAGCTTATCTTTTTATTTTCTTGGCTACCAAAGCTAGACTACTTTCGAGTCAGGCTAATCGAAGAATCGCAATTAAAGAAATAGACATTAAATGAGCTTTATGGAACAACATCTATGGCAATTTAACTTTCCTATAAGAAGGAAACTCCGACAATTTACTAGAAAACCTTTTTATAATTGAAACAAGCTCACAAAATAACATAACTCTATTAGCGTCTCGAACCAAGAGGAGACACGTAGAAACAGTGACACTTTTTGATGGTGACGAATAAGAATCTCATCATCCTACAAACACTGAATCCCAAGGAGAGGTAAACTGACTTGACATAATAATAGAAGGTGGCGCAACAAAATGCCGAGCAGTCAATACTGACACTCACTCCCAAATCCCTCAAATCTGAACCAGATAAACTAGTAGGGTCTCACATATGCCAGGAATCAATCATACCAGAAGCTCACCCCTCTACCACAACAGATTCTTAATAGAAACGACATCCCCGGAAACCATGGAAACATGATAAGATAAACGAATTCTAGATCGATCGGAAGAATCCAATCTTACTCACATAAGAGGGAAGACAAAATACTTGGGTTTACTATATTGGATGCCTCAGCACCTTGCCAGACTGACAGTATATAGAACTGCCTCTGCGGCTGAGCTGAGATGCTACCCTGATAATCACTTCCAAAAGAACAACTACCACCACGCTCTCGGCCTCTATCGGATAGTGGCATGTCGCTAGTTGATTGAGACCTAAATAAAATCCCCTGCGATTATGTAAGTGCCTGTTGGGGAGAGAAAGGATGACTGCCTACTTGCCAAAGTAAGGGAAAACTCCTCCAAAGATAATAGGCTCACGAAAATGATAACATATTTAGGTGAAAATGGAAGCTGGACAGATTATTGATAGCTATAAAGAGAAAACATAGACTAATCTTGGTGAACTATTGGTCGACTCTGAGAATCACGTGCCACAAGCTGAGATACCCTGGCAGGTGACTTCCCACAATAATTTGAACTCTCATCTCCAAATGAGGTACTATGGTGCCCACCAAGGCCACGAGATTATATGCTCTCGCGCTCAGGCTCTTTTTGCTTTAACTTATGGTATGCCTCTTACCTCCGAGCAATATCAACAACATCAAATAAAGTCCCGACCTCAATCTCTCGAGCCATCTAGGATCTCAAGGAAGAAGAAAGGTCATCAATAAATCTTCGAACCTTCTCAGGAGGCTCATGGACTAGTTCTAGTGCATATCCAGCCATTCTAGAGAGCTCAATCTCATATTCTGAAACCGACAGGCTACCCTGTCCAATCCACTCAAACCGAACGATAGTTTTCATCTCGCTCACTACACGAAAGAAACTTTTCCATGAATCTACAAGAAAATCCGCACAAGTCAGCTTAGGCAAGCCCTGCCTAGCTGATAAAAGAGCGGTCTACCAATCCAAGACTGGACCAAGAAGCGGAAAGCAGTATAATCAACACCATATTGCTTGAGATAACAGAGATCCTAAAGGATATGCTGACATCATTTTATTTTATCTTTTTAAAAAATACACTGGGATTATCTGGTGCATGGTCTAAAAATATCGAAAGGTTCAATTGGGTAAAATAATGTAGCCTATTCCGGCACTCGGACCGAACTGTTACTTGGGCTAGATAACCAGCAGAACAATTGGAGGCACAACACATGCTATCTCTGGAACATAATTTATTGGGGCAACATCAGGAATTGGAACAGAAGCTCCCTAAGACAGAAACTCTACATCTTTGACAACCTGATGAGCTGGATAGGGAATAGGAGGTTCTTGCGGTATCTGCGCCGCCAAGATTCTCATAAAAGCATCGTAGAGAGTCGAGGGAAATATAAGGCCATGCTCCCATTGCCCACCGCAAGTTGGCGCAACTGGGACCTCCTCAACTAGATCGTCAACACGATCCACAACTCTCGGGGCTTGGTCAGCGCTAGCCCCAGGCTAGAATGCTTCATCTTGAACTCCTACCCTATGCTGATTTGTCGTACGAGGGTTCACAATTACTACGAAGGAATTGACCATTTTTTTTGCATCCCACAGAAAGACCAACGCACGATTAGAAATGAAGGGAGAGAAACTTCCAAAATGCTATCATAGCCTCTCGTAGATAAATACGAATGTCTACGTACCCATCAGCGAGACTCTACTAGATACTGTCTTAGTCTGGATAAGCTCTAAACCGGGCTTTGATACTAACTGACACGACCCAGATTTCCGGATAGGTCGTGCGGGCACCCGACATCCTCCCTTAGACCCGCCGGTTGAACCCTTCTGAATTGAATTCACAAAAACAAACATAAAATCAACTTTTAAATAAGATATTAAACCTAAAGAGACATGAACATAACTATACATAAGTTGTACATAAGAAGTTACAACTGACTACCTAATGTACTAGGTTTAGGGCTACCCAGACAGAGATATAAGAATACAAATAAAGTATAAACATCTCCTGAAGGGAGCAAAATACAACTGAGATAATAAACATAAAACTGGTAGCCATCCTAAACAAAATGTGGCTCACCCTGACTGTTGAAGTCGTCTTCGCTCCTCAACAACATGGCGAACTCAATCATGGAGCGAACTTGCCGAAACGAAATAAATAGAGAAGAAACAAACAGAGGGTGAGTCAAAAGAACTCAGTAAGTGTGGGCTGGCTAGCCACCTCGAAGAAGCAGATATGCTACCCAGGGAGAAGACAAGTAGCTAAACTGAATTCACCTTATTTCAACTATAGAAAGGCAGAGCCAGATAATAACTGGAAATACGTATGGAACCATAAAGTCATAATCAACTAGGGACATAAGATAGACAGAACATATAGGTATCCCGAACATATCAACAATCAGAAATACATGATACATACACAAAACATCGCACTATAGACACACAATTAACAAGCGTTGTAATGAAATAGAATGAATGCAGTATGATGCAATGGGGTCACATGTGCCAGTAATCCCGTCCCGAAGTAGAATACTCCTGCATTCGAGGGGAATGCAATCTAGTAACCAACTCGAGCGGAATACTCCTACTCCTTGGTGGAATACTCCTGCACCCGATATAATATAAAGCTGAGGCGGAATACTCCTGCACTCAGTATCTGACATAAGAGCGGAATACTCCTACTTCTGGGGCGAAATAATCCTGCACCCGAGATAATATAAAACTGAGGCAGAATACTCCTGCACTCAGTATCTGATATAAGAGCGGAATACTCCTGCCCATAGGGCGGAATACTCGTGCACTCTATATAATATAAAGTTGAGGCGGAATACTCCTACACTCAGTATCTGACATAAGAGCGGAATACTCCTGCACCCAATATAATATAAAGCTGATGCGGAATACTCCTGCACTCAGTATATGACATAGCAGCCTATAACCAGAAAACATAATACATATGAATGCGGTATAATGCAATAATAACCCTTCACTAGCACATGACTCTCATCGACTACCAGGAAGTATATGTCAAACTCACAACCAGAGTATAATGCTTCTATGCTCAATGCAATACAAACAACAAGGCATAACATATAATATATAGTGTACATTCAAAACTAAGGCGTAGTAAGTATGCCTATCGGCAGCTTCATACGTAAGGAACATGTGGTAGAATTATCCACAAGGCTAAAGGCCACCAAAGAAATGGATATAATCATTTACCTTGTTACAAAGTTAGCACTTCTACTCAACAACCGCTTTGTCCTTTAGATTCATTGCCAAACGATCCCAGTGTATTCAATAAGCAGAAAAATATATCGCATAAGGCTAAAGCCTTCATTCCTTACATCTTAGAACAATCCGGGTAGGAACCCGACACTCGTTTCGAATAGACAATACGTAGTCCGGGCTTATGTACATGGTTCAAAATCATATAACAAAACCCTAAATAAATTACATTTACGGGTTGTCCATAACTCCCTGAGTTCGAATGTTTAATCAATTCTATTATCGGGGTCCAAATTACCCTTTAAATTATCAATTTAACTTATTAGAACGATGTCTAATATCCTGATTTCTGCCTTAAAATATATTCAAACACATGTAATAAAGCTCAATAATAAATAAACATCATTACCTGAATGTTTCGGGGTGAAAATTCTATTTTTTCCTGCTCCTTTTCTTTTTCTTTCTCTATTTTCTGCCATTTTCTTTGTTCCTTTCGAGTTCCTCCCTTTGCCCTCCGGTTTCTATTTCGTTTTATGCTTTGAAATCTAAAGCTAAGCTAAGGGATTATATCTCTTTAGCCATCACCTCTCTTTTATTTCATTTTTTCCTTTTTCTTTATTTTATTTTCTTTTCTTTTTAGATAATAATCGCAATCTTATCTTAAAGTACAAACTTTATTTTGGTAAAATATTAAATCGAGCTACTAGTTTATCTTTTTAATATTTATAATAAAAATTACTCGCGAAGACGGATCTCTTATCGGATTTCCGAAGCTCAAGATAAGAATTAAATAGAAAAGATCAAATTCTTTAACTTTTGGGACTTTTGCAGAAACCATCAGAATGACCTCGAAATTTACTTCCGAAAGTTCACATATGTTACAAATGACCATACAAACCTAAAGATACTTTTGGATTTCGAATCGGAGCTCATTCGCCAAAATCGAGCTCGAAAACCTCTTTTCAAGATTTGCCGACAACGGAAACTGAAACCTTCTTTCGATACCTTCCAAACGAAGTCCGATTAAGCTCAAATTTTACAGACAGGTCCTAATTGATACAAAGATTTTAAAACTGTCGGCACACCAATCGGAGTCCTAACTATTGAAACGACTACCTAAGACCGTTTCAGCAAGTTTTGATCAGTGTTGAACTGTTGTGTGAATGGGGAGAACAATAGCTTATTGCTATAGTTATTATAATTGATATAGATTATTTCTTTTGCGGAAAGTGATTTGGTTATCTAAACCAGTAATGTTAGTTCTTCCGGTTTTCCAACACTGTTAAGCTAAATCTCAAACATGGCAACTATTGGCAGAATGGATTCCTTTTGTATCTATTAAATGATCTTAGTCTTTAATTGAGTTAAATAAATGATTATGGAGGATATGTAAAGTTATTGTTCTATGTCACAAGACCGTGTATCATGTCGAATACATGTTGTGAGCAATAGATTTACATAGGCATGCAATTCATAATGGTACAAGACTAAGGAAAAAAATTCCAGTGAGATACGCACCATTAATCAAGAGCAGAGCAAAGTTCCTTTGGAGAGGCACATAATGCTTCCACAATGAGTTAGCTAACCTGGCTGTGATACCATAATAGGTTTTCAATTAGGCCCCTTGGAGTTGGGCGTATCTTAATCGCAAAAGCTAGTTCAAACGCAAGAAGATTGCTCAAGCCTTATAAAAGGAGATAAGGCAGTATTTAGGTTGGCATAAAAACTGGTCAAATCAACTTTAAGTCACTTTTAACTGTAGAAGTGTTTGAATAGCTGAAAAGTGCTTAAAAGAACTTGGCTTAGAGGGTGTTTGGATGAGCTTAAAAGCTGGTCAAACTAGCTTTTAAGCTCATTTTGGCTTTTTAGAGTGTGTGACAAATTTATAAGTGCTTAAAAGCCTAGCAAAAAATAAGCCAGAAGTCAAAAGTTGGATAACCCCAACTTTTGGCCTTTTAGCTTAAAAGAAATGAGGGTGTTTGGATCAAACCAGCTTTTAAACTCATTTTGGCTTTTTGGAGTGTTTGACAAATTTAAAAGTGCTTAAAAGCACTTGGCTTTTAAGCAAAAAATAAGCCAAAAGCCAAAAGTTGGATAACCCCAACTTCTGGCTCTTTAACTTAAAAGCTATAATAGTTTGACCTACATTTTTACATTATTATTTCTTTTACATTTTCATATTTCCCTAATTACCCTTAACAAAATAAAATCCCTAATTAGCCGATGTTCCCCTTATTTCACACTCACATTCACGTATTTCTCTAAGTGGTCTGAAGTTTCGTCCTCTCTTCTTCACTATCAAGGCTTGATTTTTCTTTCTCTTATTTCTGTTCATGTTTGTTACTTTCTCTAATTTCTTATTTCTTGTTTATGTTTGTTCATGTTGGAATAAATATTTACGGGAGAAATTTTACATCCATTTTCATGAAGAATGTTTTTTTGGCTTAAAAGACATGAATCAATGTTGATCCCGCAAGTTGTAGCTATCTCCTTCTCTTGGAAATATTGAACGTTTTAGTGTTTGATGAGAATTGCAGGTCCTCTATTTCGGTATATGAGGGAAAAAAATTCCGTTGGTCCTTTATTTGGTTTTACTGTTGTTGTTGGTTGTCTTAGAAAGCAAAAATATATTGATGTTTGATCTTTTTGTCTAGCATTACATCTATGATTTTTCATGCCTTGAACTTAGAATAGGTTTGTTGACTATTTCAGTTAATTTGAATGACCTCATCTCTCCTAGTTTAATTCGACATTTTCTTCTCCTTTCTTTAGATTTTTTCCATTCAATCATGTCAGAGAATACTTCGGTAAAAATAATGCTAAATGAAACTACAAAAAATATCTGATATTTATAGAGTTGTGTGAAAAAAGAGATAAGAAAAGGAAATCGACTAAACACTTACTTATCTAGAGTAGGATGTCATAATATGATAGATGAATTCCATAAAAAGACGAAAATAAAGTTTGATAAGAAACAGATGAAAAATAATTGGATGGTATGAAATTCGGAAGTCTTTTTAAGAAGCTCATAAGAGGGGAGACGGATTTAGGTTGGGATGCCACCAAAAATACATTAATGACAGGCGATGATTGATGGGAGCGAAAAATTAAGGTAATCTATCATATTTATCAATATGTTTTTCTTAGTTCATTCCTCTGTTTGTTTCTAATTGTTTTGCTTAAGTTATTTTGAATAATTGTTACAGGAGTATCCTAGATATAAAAAATTTAAGAACAAAGATCTTTCACTCATTTGGACTCATTATGATACACTATTTGCTGATGTTGTTTCCACGGGAGATAGAGCACGGGCAACAAATTAAAAACAAATGGCGGGCATTGAGTTAGATCTTGATGATGAAGGGATCAATGGCAGTGAAGACAATAACAGAGGACAACTCAATGACAAGAGGGGTGATGAGAGTGATGATCTGCATCTTGAGGATCTAGTTTTGTTTTTTGAGTCATCACTAAATAAAGGAAAATCAATAGATGGTATTGGCACTAACAGACAAGTTAATAAAAGCAAGAAAAAGCATGGTGCAACAGGTATAAAAGAAGACATACACTCTTTAATAGAGTTTATGTCTTGAAAAAGTACTACCACAACTCCTGCATCAGATGAGCCTACTATCGAATGTGTTTGGACATGTTGGAAAATACCCTAATTAAATTGTGCTTATTATGCAGCTTTTCCGATCTTCTTAAAATTATGATCTAAACTAACGTCTCCTTCTCCGATCAACACCATCAGTTTTCCGGTAGGGCCAAGGTAAGTGTACCCATATCTCTCTTTTCCCTCTTTCTTCTCTCTCCTTCTCCCTCTATTTCTCTACCTCTCTCCTCCTTCTTTCTTCTTTACTTTTTCCCAACCCTCATACCCATTTTCCCCACCACCCCACTGCATTTTCCGGCCTAATCCAGTCGATGGAAACACCAAGAGCAACTCCTAGGCGCTAACCGGCGGCCAAGAAATTGATGATCCGACAACCAAGAAAGCGTTGAACCAGCAGAAATGTTACAGGCAATTGCAGGGGCACAATAAAAATGATTAACACATGCAGCAGTAGTCACTCGTTTGGACTAGATTAGTGCGAGATACCATACATCCCGCCTTGGGTTTGCTTTCTTGATTCTATTCTTTTCCACAATCTGCTGCCTTGTATTTGCATTATCTTCATTAGTTTTATTGTCGTGTATTGACTGTTCTTTACTGCCTTTGACTGCCTTATATTCTGGTTTCCTTGAATCTGCCATATACTCTATTTTTCTTCAGCGTGTTTAAGTATGTTGTTTACTGCAATTCTTGCTTTGATTGTTGTTTAGTCTGCCTGTCATTAGTTGTATTGCTAGTATTATATTTGCTTCTTAAAGTTTCTATTTTGATTTAGTTTAGTCATAGTAGCGTGGCGGCTGTGTATGATGGTAGATAGAGGTCGTATTCTCGGTCAGAGTTAGGGGCGAGGGGAAAGGGTGGTAGGGACTTTGCTAAGTTAACGATTGGGTCTTGGAATATAGGATCATTGACGGGAAAATCTATAGAGTTGGTTAAGATTGTTAAAAAAGAGAAATATTAGTATAGCCTGTGTTTAGGAGACCAAATGGGTGGGAACTAAGGCGCGAGATGTAGATGAGTTTAAATTGTGGTATTCAGAAGTATCGAGGAATAGGAATGGAGTACGCATTTTAGCTGATAGCGACCTGCGCGAGCAAGTGGTAGAGGTCAAGCGGGTGAATGATAGGTTGATGGCTAATAAGCTTATAATGGGAGGGCTCAACTTCAACATTATAAGTGCTTACGCTCCCCAAGCAGGGTTGGATGAAGAAACCAAGAGGCGCTTTTGGGAGTATCTGGATAAGGTGGTGCGGAGTGTCCCTGCATCCGAGAAGCTATTCATTGGAGGAGACTTCAATGGCCACATCGAGGCATCTTCGGGGGCCTACGATGGGGATCATGGCGGTTTCAGATTTAATGATAGGAATGAAGGAGGAGTTGCTCTCCTGGAGTTTACTAACACTTTTGAGTTGGTGATAGCTAACTCAAGCTTTCAGAAAAGAGAGGAGCACTTGGTCACCTTCTATAGTTCGAGGTCGAAGACCCAAATCGATTACCTTCTCCTAAGGAAGAACGATAAAGGCGTGTGTAGGGATTGCAAGGTTATCCCGAGCGAATACCTTGTTACCCAGCATAGGCTCTTAGTTTTGGAGCTGGATATTGTAAGGCCGAGGGAGAAGAGAGTTGTGTCAGAGCGCTCTCGAATTAAATGGGGAGCTCTATCCGTGGAGAAGGTTCAGGAGCTGGGTAGGAGGTTGGATGCAATGGGTGCCTGGGAGAGCTGTAGGGATGCGAGTGTGGGCTAGGACAGCGGAGTGCATCTGGGGAGTCGCCAGAGAAGTGTTAGGGGTTTCAAAGGGAAACTCATATAGACACAAAGGGGATTGGTGGTGGAGTGAGGATGTCTAAGTGAAAGTGGATGCCAAAAAGGCCGCGTTCATGAAGTTAATTGAGAGCAAGGATGAGGAAGAAAGGAGGAAGAGTAGGGAAGGATATAAGACGGCAAAGAAGGAAGCGAAGTTAGCGGTTTCGACGGCTAAGACGATAGCTTTCGAGCATCTGTATAAAGAATTAGCCGAAAAAGGGGGAGACCAAAAGTTGTATAGGCTAGCAAAGGCAAGGGAGAGGAGATCAAGGGATCTGGATCAAGTGAGATGCATCAAGGATGAGGATGGTAAGGTATTGGTGTAAGAGGCTCATATTAGACGGAGATGGCAGTCGTACTTCCATGCACTCTTGAACTTAGAGGACGACAGGCGTATTGTGCTCAGTGAGTTAGCACACTCTGAGGGTCGTCAAGACTTTGGATATTGTAGGCATATAAGAGTAGAGGAGGTCAAGGGGGCAATCCAGAAAATGCAAGGAGGAAGAGCTACTGGACCGAATGAGATTCCAGTAGAGTTTTGGAGAGTGCGGGCAGAGCAGGTGTGGAATAGTTTACCAGACTGTTCAATATCATCCTTAGGTCGGCAGAGATGTCTGAGGAATGGAGATGGAGTAGCTTGGTCCTGTTGTACAAGAACAAGGGAGATGTTCAAGACTGCAAGAACTATACGGGCATCAAACTTCTCAGCCATACTATGAAAGTCTTGGAGAGGGTAGTGGAGATGAGGATGCAGAGGGTTGTGTCTATTTCCGAGAACCAGTTTGGATACATACCTGGGAGATCTACCACGGAAGCCATCCACCTTTTGAGAAGACTGGTCGAACAATATAGGGACAAGAAAAGGGACTTACATATGGTGTTCATTGACCTAAAAAAAGCTTATGACAAGGTCCCTAGGGAAGTGTTGTGGATATGCCTGGATTCTAAAGGGGTCCCGGTGGCATACATAAGAGCAATTAAAGATATGTATAGAGGGGCTAAGACTCGTCTGAGGACAGTGGGAGGAGACTCAGAGCACTTCCCGGTCGTGGTAGGGCTGCATCAGGGATCAGTGCTTAGCCCATTTTTATTTGCCCAAGTGATGGATGAATTAATGCGGAGTATTTAAAGAGAAGTGACGTGGTGCGTGTTATTTGCAGATGATATAGTACTGGTGGATGAGACACGCCCAGGTGTCAATGAGAAGCTGGAGGTGTGGAGACAGACTTTAAAGTCTAAAGGCTTCAGGCTAAGCAGGACGAAGACAGAGTACATGGAATGCAAGTTTAGTGACGCTTCTGATGAGTCAGATGTGGAAGTGAGGCTTGATTCGCAAGTCATTCCTAAGAAAGGAAGCTTTCGATATCTTGGCTCAATCCTCCAATGTAATGGAGAAATTGATGATGATGTCCCTCACCGTATAGGTGTTGGTTGGATGAAGTGGAGGCTTGCATTCGGTGTTTTGTGTGATAAGAGAGTACCACTTAAGCTGAAAGGAAAATTCTATAGAGTTGTTGTTAGACCAGCTATGATGTACGGGGCAAAATGCTGGCCAGTCAAGAACTCGCATATTCAGAAGATAAAAGTGGCAGAAATGAGAATGCTTAGGTGGATGTGTGGTCACACCAGGATGGATAAGATTAAGAATAAAGTCATTCGCGACAAGGTGGGTGTGGCCCCAGAGGATGAGTAGATGCGAGAAGCAAGGTTGTGATGGTTCGGGCACGTGAGGAGGAGGAGTGTCGATGTTTCGATTAGGAGGTGTGAGAGGTTGGAAGTGCTAGGCCTACAGAGAGGTAGAGGTAGACCGAAGAAGAACTGGATTGATGTGATTCGTCAGGATATGGCCCAGATCCAGATCACCGAGGACATGACCTTAGATAGAAGTTCATGGAGGTCGAGGATTAGGGTGGAGGGGTGAGTAGTAGTCGAGTGTATGTGCTCTTATTAGATGTAGTTTTATGTGCATAGAGACAATTTACTTCTTAGTCTTCACCTTTATATCTTCAGTTCTTATCTATTTATTTTGGATATGCTTTAGAGTTACCATTCTTTCCAGTATTATATTGTTGTTTAAACTTTTTCACGTATTTTTTTAGAAAATTTTTTTATTTTTCCTAGTCGAGGGTCTATCGGAAACAGTCTTTCAACTTTGGTAGGGGTAAGGTCTGCGTACATCTCACTCTTTCAGACCCTACTTGTAGGATATACTGGGTATGTTGTTGTTGTTGTTGTTGTTGTTGTTGTTGTATTTCTCTTGGGAGTGCTATTTATAATTATAGTTTGAACTTGTTTCTTAAGAGATGCGGCAAGTATTTTGCAGGATACTTACCGATGAAACTCAGAAGTCTTGGTTGGAGTACAACTACGAGCAATTCCTTAAGAAGTAGCGAATCTTATTTTATTTAGTCGGTTTGGTTATTAGGTTGAACCTTATTTAATTATTTTGCTTAGATGACATGGTTTTAAGGTTTAATCTTATTTATAGTTTTTTCTTAGACGATATGGTTGTAAGGTTGAACCTTTTTAATATTTTTATTTAGATGTGGTTGTAAGGTTGAACCTTGGTTAATATTTTTGTTTTGACAACGTGGTTGTAAGGTCGAACCTCATTTAAATATTTTTGTTTAGACAATGTAGTTGAAGGTTGAAACTTATTTATTAAATATTTTTATTTAGATGATGTGGTTGTAAGGTTTAACTTTATTTAATATTTTTGTTTAGACGATGTGGTTACAAGGTTGAACCTTATTTAAATATTTTTATTTAGACGATATGGTTGTAAGGTTGAACCTTGTTTAGTTTTTGTTAAGACGATATGGTTGTAAGGTTGAATCTTTTTAATATTTTTTTAGATGATGTGGTCAAAAGGTTGAAGTTTATCTAATTTAATGAATAGTTCACTTATGAGATAAAAGGTTATTGTGTTTATATTACTTTTTTCATGCCCTAAAAAATTTAACGAAGCATTTTATTTCAAAGGCTATGACTAGTGTTTCAAAAGTATAAAAGTTATGAGATTCAGAGTTGCCACTTGACAAGTTCAAAGGTGTTCCAAGCCACCAAAAAGTGTATTTTTAGAACACCAATGACTCATCAATGGTCAGCGTCAGAGAATCCAAGTAAGAATCTCGATTGACTCGCGGGAAGGTATTAGGCACCTTCGAATTCTATGTTAAGCACAATTGCTTTATTGTCGAGTTCTGATTTAAAAATATTTGGTTGTTATATGTTGCCGTTGTTTTGAATTTACATTTTGATTAAGAAAATTAAAAGTGTATCATTCCTTTTCAATCTTACAAAGGACTGGTCGAATTTACACTTTGATTCAGAAAGTCATATCATTCCCTTTCCAACATCACGGAGGATTGGTCGAACTTACAGTTTGATCCGAAAAATTAAAAGCGTATCATTCCTTGCCAACCTCACAGAGGACTGGTTCAAAGAATTTGTCAATCTTAGTTGACCTCAAAAAATAATTTGCTAAATAATGAAACCATTTGTTTAAAAGTTGACTATTAGCCAAAAAGCGGATTGTTTGCCAAAAAAAGTTATTGTTTATTAAAAGCGAAATGGGCTATTAGCGTCAAAAAATTTGAGGAGCAAATTCGTTTATCAAAAGAAAAAAAATATGTGCAACTTTCCTTGTCAATTGTTGGAATCCGTGTTCTCTCAACCATTCCAAATATATGTTAAGCAAGTTTTTTAGATTTAACTTAAATGTGTCGAATTAATTTTATCACATGATTTTGCACCATTTCAAGATTTGCAAGCGAACAACTTAGACTAAGTTTATTATTTTTTTTAAGAAAATCTGAATTTTCATCACTTTGCTCAATTTGTCCAAAGCTGAATATTCCTAAATTTGCCTACTTGCATCCTTTTGTCCAGATTTTTAACAAAGATCTCACATGGGAGAGTTAACAAAATAGTCAACAATCATCACACTTTTCTGCATCGGGCCTCGTTTAACATGCAAATTCAGGTCATGGCCCAAGGTTAATGGCTAAGAAACTTAACTCAACATACATAGTACTTGATATCTCTTTTCCTTTTAAATGAAACACAACAATAACATACTTTTATAAAAATGCACAGGCATAGAGATAACATAGAAGAGCTTAAAAGGCCTGGTCCGCATGCTAAGATAATTCAAATCTGGACCGGGCCAAAATTTTCATATCTTTTGGCCTTTTACATGTTGATTTTACACCATAAGGAACGCAGAAAAACAAAACAAGGTTAATATAAATCCTTTAGCTAACAGCAAGATACAGCAGCAGCATGCATCAAACAGTAACCAGAAAATATAGCAACCACAAAACTACTTTAGACTCTTGACTTTGAACCCTCAAAATCAAGACTTGTTCTAAAAAACTCTCTTTCTCTCTTAGTTTTTCTCACTTTTTCTCTCTACTAAACTATATATTTTTCTCTCAGCATTTTTTTCTAGATATGTTATGTGTTTTCTTATCTCTCTTTCCCTCAAAATGAGAAGCCAGAGCATCTATTTATAGACTAAATGAAGGCTAAAAAAGGGTAGTTGGGGTAGCACATGCTAGCTACTTGAGTACCCCCTCACATCCCAATTTTTTTAGCTTTGTTAGGAATGGTACAACCTCTTTTTTTTTAAAAAAAAAAATTGTTTTAGCCACCAATATGTCTCAAAAAGCTGAAAGAAGCTGTCCTAATGACAAGACAGCCATGGGCTGGTGGACTCTTTGGCTTGTTGAGCTCAATCTCACCTAGGTATAAGCCCAAAAATACACCTAAAAATCTACACTACTATAGTTCTAATTTTAGTCTACAAAAACTAAACTTAAACTACGTATTCGGCCTAAAGTAAACTCCTAGTTTTTCTCAATCTCTAGTTGACAGAATCTAACAAGAATAAAATTATATTTTGACAACCCAAAAGAGACTTGAACAATATTAGTGCTTAAGAAAAGAAACTACAACTGAACCAAAATTTATCTTCTTACTTAAACAAGATCAAGTAGACAAGTCATGTTTTAGCATTACTAACCCCCGACAACTTTCCACTAAATCAAAAGGGAAATCACACTATTACTTATACTTAGGACAGTGAACATGAGACTAAGCCCCAATTCATTCATACTGAAGGAAATAAGTTTAACGACTTACACACCTAAACGGATCAAACAGACCAGAACACACGGCTTCATGCATTGACAAAGCTAAACACAAGACTAGATCATGCCATGGGCTATAAGAAACTTGACTTGTTCATTCTTATACGTTGACTATCCATCGGACAACAACATCCAGACAACTACACATTCAAACTTGAACTTAGCCGAACAAAGTTAACACTTTGTTGCTCTCAACGCACACGCAAGTATACGTGGTCGACAAGTAATAAAGTGATAAGTAGAGTATCGTTCCCACGAGGACTATTCAGACTGGACTCCTAACAAACAATTTCTTAACAATTATTCAGGGATCTTTTCCAATAGTGAGAATATTATAACCTACAAAAATAGTAATTAAAATGGTAGAAGTGAATTAAAACAATGGAGCAAAAATTGGTTGTTATCAGTACTAAGGAAACGGTCCAGGGTCAGAGTTACGAACAATCCAGTTGAGTTATCCTGTTGATTCCACTTCTTAAGTCTCAAGATTGCTAACTACAGGTTAAATGTACCCGCGAAAACCTTTCGATTCTTCACGATCTATGCAGGCTACTCCAATCCCTATATGTCTATGGGTTGAATCACGTGCACGCATTAACGAATTCTGTATTTAGCTAAGCAAGGTGAATAGGTATATGTCTATCCTACCCACAAATTGGTTCCCCGATGCCCAGGTTCACAATCAAGCCCTATTCTTTCTTATTGCGTTCCTAAATTCTCTCTGTCGAGTTCAATCTAAGAAATGTAGATAGTGTTCAATTATACGGCCGTTATAATCAAACAATTATGATCAAGAAAGAATAAACATTCTATAATTGGAATTCAATTTATGGAAATCAACATTCAAACCTCAACCTTCATGAATTCACTCTAACCCTAGAACGATAGATTTAGCCACGCATACTCATAATAACAACACAAGGATTTGATGAAATAATGAAATAATGATGTAATAGATTAATGGAAGGAAGAAAAACCCTTGTTCAAGATGTTATGAGCTCTCAAATTTGCTCCAAAGTCTGAACCTCCCTCAAAAACTAAGTAGAAGAGTATTTATAATGTTTACAAAAGCCTAGCAAATAGTTACGCCTAAGCCTAGACGAAATAGGAAATCCAAAAACGCTCCAGGGGCGCTATAGCTGGCGTCCCACGCCTCGGAACGCGCGCATGAAGGCTGAACCCGTCGAATCTCGCATGCCTTGGCCCCGCTCCGTACTAAAAAATGCGCCAACAACTTGGGCGCTTCCTTGGCGCGCCGCGCCACCTAGGGCGCCAAGCCCATTTCCAGTTTTCTCCGTCCGCAGCTTGCTTCGTTCCGTGCCTTCGTGTGCTCGATCCAATCCTCAATCCAAATTCAATCTTTTATTGCTCGATCATGCTCTTTAAAGCTCCAATTGTACTTCATAACAACCTACACACATTCGACATAAAATCAGTGCAAAATCACATTCATTAACTAGAAAACATGCGAATAAAGTACTCAAACGTGAGGAAATATTAAGGAATTATAGGCATAAAATGCCAAACATCACCACCCCACACTTGAACCTTTGCTCGCCCTCGAGCAATCACAAATAACTCCCCAACCTAGGTAGAACAGGTCTGCCTATGACTATGCTTGTTACCGACCATCGAACAAATGCATACATGACTACTATGGATCCAACAAACATGCTAATAATTTATCAAACATCAAAACATAAGAACAACCACCCCAAGACAACTCAAATGCACAACTCAACTCATTGCAACCATGCTCCCACAAAGTCACACCTATCTACTCAACAAAGAAGCCACGATTTCACCTATCTCATACAAATCATGTGCCCTCACCAAAATGAAGCAAGAGAGTGTCCCCCAAATATCACACACAACCATAAATATCAAGAATAGAATGGGGACAATAGCATAGAAAGAATTCACTCACTCTCATGAAAGGCTCACATGTCACACACAATGTACCATAGGCTTGCCTGTAGTGTAGGACTCCACTAATGTAGGCTCACTCCAATCGGGATCAACTAGGACTTTAAAGGGTTGTAATGTAGGCTAAGGGACTGGTAGGATACATATGGGTAATAGTGACTACCTCCCTAAGCACTTTAATACATCACAATTAATTTAAGCACATATCTCATCAAAGCCACCCATTCCACCCAATCAACAAACTTCACACACACCTTTTTCAACAAGTAGCAATTTTTTTCTTTTAACCACACACTAACAAGGATGGATATCCATTTCTTTTCTCTTTATTTTTTTCCATTTCTCAATTTTTTTCTTTCACTTCTTTCCACACCTTGCAAATGCTCCTTCAACTACTTCACAATTTATCAAGTATTCCCCTCATTGGATCCACTCAAAAACCTCCCAATACCTCAGCCACAACTCCACAATAATATAAAATCATCAATTAAACTGCTTAAGCAGTAAAGGGTAAAAAAAAGTAAGTTAGAACAAGTTTGTAGGCTTGCGGTGTGGGTGCCAACAAAAGGTCAAAGAGATCACAACAATCAAGTCCAAGGTATACATACGGGTAGGCAAATCAAGGTAAAAGGCTTATCCAAGAAGGCCTGTATCATCTCCCGACTAGAGCAAACCTAGGATTTCACTTTGCACACACACAGGGCAAGTTCTAGACACCAATATGCAACACGGAGTACAATAAGAATATGCCTCACAACACACATTGCACACAGTCCACACAAAAAGGCTCCATCACAACTCTCAATCAAGCAAATAGAGTGCAACTTGTGGAAATTTAAGCACTAATGCACAATGGTTAACAACAAAGTCAAGTGAATGGACTCAAGCATCTCAAGGGGGTCATTCCATTTTTTTCTAGGCATGCATCACAATTTAAAACCAAAGGACACCACAAATAGCACATGCAACAAGTTCAAGTCCACCGGTATTAAACAAATCAAAGGCACCTAGCATTCCACATATTCCTTTCGTCTAGGGCCACCTATAACTAACTAATCTAATCCTAATAAAAATAAAAACTACCCGATTCAAAGGCCTCCCTGTGGAAAAGAACCGAGGCCATAAGAAAAACCACGGGGTGGATGACATGTACCACTAACTAAAACTAAAAAAAGAAAATCTTTTTGGAATTTTTCATTAGTTTTTTTTTCCATATATTAAAGCAAGAAACAAATAAAAATAAAGTCAAGTGACAAAGGAAAATCCTAACGGTACATGCATCCCTAATCTCAAAAACAAAGGGGAGTTCCCCCACCCCACACTTAAAGCAAGCAGTGTCCTCAGTGCTAAAAATAAAAAGTGCAAAGGTAAAGAACTTCCCTGAAGGCTCTAGCCCTTGGTGCTAGCATCCTCCAAGCTTCCGTACAGTATGAGGTACTCAGACTTCCCCCAACAGGTCAACAATATTAGGCTGGGGTGAGGACACCCCACACTTAAACTCGACATTACATGAACCTGCAATCCAAAGAAAAATAAAAACTACGTGACACTATAAATAAAATAATACAAGAACAAAATCGGGTTGCCTCCCGAGAAGCGCGTTAGCTAACGTCATGGCACGACGACACTTTTAGCTCACTTCCAGCATTTATGTCTTCTCTTCTTACGACGAACCTTTGCTTTCTTCCTTTCTTTGAGAGAACCCATCTTCAATTTCACATACGATGTGCCATTGCTATCTTGTTCCACATTCTGCTGACACACATCATTTGGTTTACTTCCATGTTCTTGTTTGACACATTCGATCATAGAGCACTCTTCCACCTTAATTATGTGCTCATTCTCATTATAAACCTTGAAAGTAACCTTTTCTCCATGCGCTCTAACAGTCATCTCACCTAGCTCCATGTCAATAAGTGCCTTCGAGGTGACTAAGAATGGTCTCCCCAAAATGATTGGAGCTTCTCGGTCCTCTTCATAATCTAGGACTACAAATTCAGCAGAGAATGTAAACTTACCGACTTTAAGCAACACATCCTCCAATTTACTATCAGGGTGAGTGAGTGATCCATCCGCCATCTTAAGAGTAACTGACGAGGGCTTGATTGCTCCTAGCCCTAACCTTTCGCAAACAGATAGAGGCATGAGATTTATGCTCGCACCCAGATCACACAATGCACCAATGATATTATGCCCTCCAATGGTGTAAGGAATAGTAAACCTCCCAGGATCTTGAAGTTTTGGAGGTAGCTTGTTCAAGATTGTGCTACACTCCTCGACTAACTCAACTGTATCTATCTCTTAAGGCTTTTGCTTCTTGACTAAAATCTCTTTCAAGAACTTCACAAAGGATTGCATCAATTCAAACACATCAGTCAAAGGAATGTTGACTTGAAGCTCTTTCAGCATACTCACAAATTTTTGATACTGGGCCAGATCCTTCGATGGTATAAGTCTCTGTGGGAATGGTGGAGGCGGCAGAGGTGTCTCCTTTTTCTCTTCTTTCTTCTTTACCTTCTCCACTTTTTCAACTTTCTCTATTTCAGCTCTCTCCTCAGACTTGGCCATTAGTTCTCCACCTTCAATTATAGTCACTGCAAGACATTGTTCAGGCTCTTTTTTAACAGTACTTACTCCCACCAACTGCCCCAACTGGTGCTCAAGGGTCTTTTGAGCATTGACAAGATCTTGTATGGCATGTGCATTGGCTGTAGTGTCAGCTATCACTCTCTGCTGGCCTGCCATTATCTGCTTTAACATATCTTCAACTGAGTTGCTAACCTGCTGTGGTGGAGCTGGAAGTGGTTGGTAATTATTTGGGGCTCTCATGTTGCCTTGATAATAAGCATTACCAAAATGATTTTGACCGTGCTGCCTGTTTTGATTACCCACGTAATAAACTGACTCTGGATTAGAGGAGCAAACCTCTGTAGCATGATCTTGACCACAAACCTCACAAAAACTCTGGAGTTGTTGCACTGGAGCCACTGGTTGCTGAGTCTTTGGCAGAGCTAGCTTGCTAATTTGATTAGAAATCGAATCCATCTTCGCCCTCAGCTCTGAAACTGCATCTAACTGAAGTACCCCAGCAGATTTCTGCGTAGCAGCTCTACCATCTCCCTGCCAATCAGGATTGCTCTGCGAAAACTTGTCTAGTAATTCATAGATCTGGTCAAAGTTTAAGGCCAGTACTTGGCCTCCAGCAGCAGCATCTACCACGATCTTAGTATGCGCAGTCAACCCTTCCACAAAAGTATGTGCAAGAACCTCATTGGATTGGTTGTGGTGTGGACAATCTCTCAGTAAAGCTTTAAACCGTTCCCAGGCTGAATACAAAGACTCTCCTTCTATCTGTCTGAAGGACAAAATTTCACTCCTCACCCGGGCTGTCTTGGCAGATGGATAAAACTTAGCTAAGAACTTCTTAGCCAAATTATCCCAAGTAGTGATAGACCCAGACTTTTCAGCCTTTAACCACCTCTTTGCTGCCCCCAATCAGTGAAAAAACTTTAACAACATTTTGCTAAGTCACAAGGGACTTTGAGGTGTGAGTGAAATATGAGGGATTTGGGTCTTATATATTTAGAAAAGTGGGTCGGGGCATACTTGAACCGGAATGATCCTGGCCATTCATTTTAAGATCAATTGTGGGAATGGGGGAAAGGGATTGGGCTTGCGGGTCAAAAATGAAATGGGCGGACTCTTTTTCATTCTTTTTCTAAATTTCAAATCACCCAATGGCTAATTAAGTCAAGAATAATCCAAATAAACTAAATTATATGCAATTAACAAATTAACAAATCTACCAAAAACTTAAAACTGCACAAATTGCAATATTATTGCGTGAAAAAGTTAGGTGATTATAATTGCCCCTCTTTGGTTGTAAACTCGAAGACTTTTCAAGCAAAGATATAATCACATATAATTTTGGCTTCTTAGACCGCCTGAAAGAGCACACAAGCAAAATGGTGATCGTACCCCAATATGAAGTTTCCTACATATCTTCGGACTTAGAAATCAGATTAGTGTAGTTCCTTACATGCGGTAGCTGAGACTACCGCTTCTTGGACAGACGCTAGACTTTTATAAACTAAAAACTAGATCTTTCTAGACTTATAAGGACCGACAAAAGACACTTCTAGATACCAAGAGGCTGAATACTTCTAACCGCTCAAGAACTGTTGTTGCTAGTTACTGGCTGCTTGTTGTTGGTTGGTGATCATTGCTTTTACCCAAAAAATGAAAGTAAAATATTAGAATATAAAATTACAATCTCTAGACTAAGTCTTTATGCTTTCCAAGGTTGGTCATGCTCTGATTGAAAATTAAAACAACCTCTCCGGAGGGTCATGTCTTGAAACTTAAAAATTAAAACCACACTCTGGTGGCATCTTCTTGTTGAAATTAAAACCATCACTCCGATAGGCCTTCCTCTTTCTAAAAAAATAAACATTCTGCATTATCATGGGAGTGCCCGACTTGAAATTAAACCTTCAGCATTATCATGGGAGGGCCCGACTATTGAAAACTAAATCGCCACTGTGACGAATCTTGTTCTTGTTGAAACCTAAAAATCACTGCTCCAGTTGGTCTTGCTCTTTACTGAAAATAAGAAATCACCACTCTGGTGTCTCTTGCTCTTCTTGAAAATTAAAGACCATTGCTTCGATCGATTTTTTTTCTTGTTGAAAATAACAACCACCGCTCAGGTGGGTCTTTCTATTTGCTGAAAATTAAAACCACAACTCTGGTGGGTCTTGCTGTTTTTTAAAATTAAAAACTATCACTCTGATGGGTACTGCTGCTAAAAACTAACAACTACCGCTCTGGTGGGTCTTGCTCTGAAACTTGAAAACCCTTCCGTTATCATGGGAGAACCCAGCTGAAAATTAAAATCATCAGTCTAATGGGTCTACCTCTTGCATGGAAATTGAAAATCATCGCACTGATGGGTGTTGCTTCGAATGTTAAAAACTGTATCCCATTTTTCCAAATGGTTCTTGTCTCAAAATAAAAAACTCTATTCATTTCCTTAATGGATTTTGCCATGAAGATTGCAAATTTACCCCGTACTGAATCGGGTCTTGTCCTGAAGGTTACAAACTCCAATCATTTCTAAAATGAACTTCCCTTGAAAGCTAAAAATTGAAACCATTTCTCAAATGACATCTTGTATTAAAATCGAAAAAATCACACATTTCTCAAATGGCTTTGATCCCATTTGGGTGAGCTTAAAAGTGGCTTTTAAGCTCATAAGTTTATTAGTAAATATTTGGTATAACTTAAAAATTTATGGGCTTATAAGCTCTTAGGTGACTTATAAGCCGCTTTTTGAGAAGTTAGGATTTCCTAACTTCTTAAAAAGTGGCTTATAAGTCACTTTTGACTTATAAGCTACTTAAAAGACGCTGCTTATAAGCCCACCCAAATAGGCTCTTTGTCCCATAAGCAGAAAACTCCAAGCAATTCTCAAATGGAATTTGGTGCAGAGCGTTAAAAACTTGACCATTTCTCAAATGGTCATCTCGATAGCTGAAAACTCCAACCATTTCTCAAATGGAATGTTGAAAACTCTGACGATTTCTCAAAAGGCCTTGTCTCAAAAGCTGAAAACTTCACCTATTTCTCAAATGGAATGTTAAATCTCTGACCATTTCTCAAATAGCCTAGTCTCAAAAGCTGAAAACTCCTACCATTTTTCAAATAGAATGTTAAAACTCTGACAATTTCTCAAATGGCCTTGCCTCGAAACAGAAAAAACCTCAACCATTTCTCAAAAAACCTATGGTACTGAATGTTTAAAACCCTAGCCATTTCTCAAATGTCATATGGTATTGAATTATGAAAACGCTAACCATTTCTAAAATGACCTTGTCTCGAAAGCAAAAAACCCCTACCATTTCTCAAATGGCATCTGGTACTAAATGTCGAAAGCTCTAGCCATTTCTCAAATGGTCTTGTCTCAAGAGCAAAAAACCCTTTCTCAATTGGCATTTCGTACTGAATGTTGAAACTCTACCCATTTCTCAAATAGCATCTGGTACTGAATGTTGAAAATCCATTTCTTAAATTGTTTTGTCTCGAGAGCAGCAAACCCCAATCATTTCTCAAATGGCATCTAATACTGGATATTGAAAACTCTAACCATTTCTCAAATGGCCTTGTTTCGACAATAGAAAACCTAAAACCATTTCTCAAATGAAATCTAGTACTGAATGTTGAAACCTCTAACCATTTCTGAAATGGCCTTGTCTCCAGTGACATCTTGTATTGAAATTGAGAAAATTCACTCATTTCTCAAATGGAGGCTTGTCTTGAAAGTTAAAAACTCTAAACATATCCAATGTTCATGTGAATGAGCTTGATGATTCTTTATTTTCATCTTCACATTGGTCCCACCCATAAAATAAAACTTGATATGATTGATCTATTTCTGTCTTTCAACAGAGAAGTGCTTCACAGCCAAATATTTCTCCCAACATTCTCGTAGATCCTCATTTTGATCTGGTACAACTTGGAAACCTATAAACAAGCTTTGTGAAACTTTCGTTGCCCATTTTGGTGTTATCAAATGAAAAAATAAGAAGAAAATAAATTGAAAAGCGAAGTGAAAAAACTCCATATAGGAGACATCAGTCGAAAGATGTCTCTGGAAGGTACAATAAAATTATCGAAGGTGAAATGTCGACCTTAGTAAACATGGCATGCATTTTAGAATCAACTCTTGATTAGTTCACACGGCCTAACCCTGAACTTTCCCCATGTTTGAATATCATGTTTAACTCGAACTTGATAACCAATTTAATGACCCTCATTCGACTAGTTTTGCCTTTTGGGGATTTCACCAACTAGCCTCTCTATTTATTTTTTTCATCATTGTTGTCTTGTAGCACCCTTTTAGATTTTCACAAAAAAGACTTCATCTTCTTCTTTCTTTTATTTTTTTTTATTTTTTTTCTTTTCATAAACCCCTTCTGACTGTGTTTCCATCTATCTCTCTTCCTTTATCTTAATCTCTCTCGGAGGTTTCCATCCTTCTTGCCATCATACTCCTATCTTTTGATTGTGATAATCCAAATAAACTAGGACTTCCTCGAGCCAACTCGTACTTTTGATGGTACACAATACGTGACATTCTCAAAGATCAGTATGAAAGGTCTTTTTTTGGAATGTAGCGTGTGATTTGATAAGGCTAGAAAGTAAGGTTCAACATGAATGCTCAAAAAAGAAAACATCTCATGAGACGACTAGGTGAATTCTTCAACCTTAGAAATTATCCTTTTAAAAATAAAATAAACTTTCACCTTAGTTTAGTTTAAACTATATAATTTTTGAATTCTTCTCTTTTGTCAAAAAGGACATGAAAGCATCTCATGAGACATTTGGGTAAATGTTACAACCTTTGGAATCACTTTTTTAACAAATATAACAAACTTCTGCCCCAGCTTAGGATAAACTGGGTCCTTCGATTTTCTTTGTACAAGCAGCAAACTTGGAGGCAAGTTTTGCGTCTATGTGAAACCATGAAACTATTGAGCTTGCCTCTGTGATTAAATATAAAAAATTGGGGGCATACTGAAGTTTCTCTTTTGATCACACACAGTGTTAAAATTCGGGAATATTGGGATTTTTCCGGGGTCAAACTGAAAAATAAGGGATTATTGATTTTTTTTCTTGGATTGAACACAAAGAAAACACATGAGGATAATGAGTTTTCCTCGTGAAATAAACACAAAGAAACAAATGGAATATTGAATTTCCCCTTTTTTCTTAAAATATAAAAACAAACTATTGCCCTAGTTTAGGATAAACTGTGGCTTTTGATTTTCTTTGTATAGGCCGTAAACCTGGAGGCAAGTTTTGCGTTAATATGGAATAGGAAAACTGAAATTTTCATTATTATGACCGCACCCGAGGGTTGTCTACATATCCTTTTGAGAGGAATCAGATCAGACATAGCTCTAGCAATTTAATGCTAGATGTGTTTTGTTGTTTCTTTTTCTTTTTCTTTTTCTTTTTTCTCTCTTTTTTTTCATTTTTCTTCATTGAGATTACATTGATTCCAAAGGAGGGTTGGCCAAATGAAAGTAGAAGGCTCAAAAAAGGCTGAAAATGATATAGTATTTTGGTAGCAGAATGAAAGTCGTTCGTCATCCAGACTCGAGAATGCCTCGCATAGGTATACAACAAAATGAGTCGATCGAAAGTCACACATAGAGACGCGACTTGATCACTTGATGTCCTTGATTTACGCTCAAATGATGATCCTAAAGTGGTGTTTCAACTCTATCTGGAATGATTGTGGACGCACTTGAGCTTTTCCCATACCTCCCTTATTACATCTGTTCTCCTTCCCCAAATAGTTGATTGGTAAAAAGTTCGACTGCATTTTCAGATTAAGATGTGAATTATGCACACATGTCATGCTATTAAGGCCGACAAAACATAAAAGAGAAAAATTAAGAAGACAAGATCAGAAAAAATATAGAGATGAGAAGTGGATCTCTCTTTTCATTGAATTAAACACAAAAGGATTTGAAACATCAAAATGAGCAAAACGATACACTAGGATTACAACCGTTAGATAACCAAGTACACAAAAAAATTAGCAAAACAAGCTAAAAAGTGCCCCTCCTAGTGCGAAGAGGTGTTGCTTCTCAATTGTTAGTTTTCACAAATTAGGGCCATTGTACTGCACTCATGCACTGTTGAGTCGTGCCTCAGATTGTACTATTTTGGTGCCCAAGACGTGCCTTAAGCCCGACATCATCTTTTTCTTTACCTCATTTGCTTGAAACTCTCCTTGGAATAGACTTGCTTTCTTTGGAACTAATGAATGACTTGTCAAGACCAAAAACCTGCTTCTGGAAGGCCCTACCCATCATTTTTATTTTTTTGAGCTCATTTTCGTATGCATCTGTAGGACTACCTTTCTTGGTTAGGCCTCCCTTATTTTCCTTATCGTGGACAACTCTTGTAAACAACTTTGGCTTGTTCAATTAATTGAGGTGCTTTGCTACCTCTGGCATAACTACGGGAACTTAATTCACCATCACATGTATCCTTTTTGCCCCAACTGATAAAGCATCACTGGCCACTATTGGCCTTGCAGAATTTTCTCCCAATTCTCTTCCACACACTATCCCCACCAAATGTGCATCATTATGGACTGGCAACGAGTTCTGGTTGGTATTTGCTATGTCCAGCCCCTCGACTTGGATCTGACCATAATCCTCTGTGGCATGCCCCGATGCACCTGAATGACAAGTGCACTGACAAGAGTCGTTGACCCTATCCTTAAGATGCATTCCCCCATTGATCGGTTTCAATATGCCAAAGGCTTGCAATTTCTGAAAGATATCAGCATAGGATCCCCCAAACCTGGTTTGTGGAGCTTGGTTTGAGTAGGTCTGACTGTATCCTTTCTCGCTCCAAGTTTTTTAACCTGAACCTACCATGGCCACATCATCACTCTTTTTCTTCCAAAAACCAATGAATGCTGATTGCAATGTCTGGGCGGTGGCTCTCAAAGTTGTTGGATTGACAATCTTTCTAGCTTTGATCCCTCTTTCAATTATTTCCCCAATTCGTACAGCTTCACTAAAATACTTCCCTGTGGCAGAAGCCATTGCTTGGTAATATGTCTTATCAAGCACTTCAACGAACTCTTCGACCATTTTCTCATCAGGTATCAAAGGGCTCACACGTGTCGCCTGCTCGCGCCATCTATAGGCATACTCTCTGAAACTTTCACTTGGTTTCTTTGTGATCGTCTTCAAATAAGAATGATCAGGAGCAGCTTCTATTTTAAAACCAAATGGTCCAAGAAAGCGTTGGCCATGTCATCAAAGGTGACCCACTTTGAAACATCTTGCTGTATAAACCATTCTATTGTCGATCCTCCCAAAGTGTAAGAAAAATGCGCCATCAGCAACTCATCTTTCTCAATGCCCCTCATTTTATTAAGGTAAATCTTCAAGTGGATCATCGGATCACCTTTTCCAATGTACAGGTCAAATTTTGGCACAACAAAACTTTCAGGCAATGGCACATGAGGGAACAAACATAGGTCTTTGTATGAAACACTAGCTTCACCCCCTTGCCCCTGTATGTATTTTACAGTTTGGTATAAACTTTTAACTTTCCGAGCCACATCATTCTCTTCTGTCTTCCCCGATATGTCAATACTACCATGTGATTTTAATGATTTCCTTGATCATAGGACTCGATTTGACAGAAGATATTCCCCTGAGCTTGGTCAAATTTTTGATCCTGGGCCCTTAACTATGGATCATTGTTCAACCGTTTCAAAGTAGGTTCTCTAGGGAGTGAAACTTCGGGGCAGTAACCTGGGGTGGAACTTGATGTCCATCCTGTGGGAATTGTGCCCCAGTTTGTACATTTGAGGGTCCAGCTGCATTGTTGTTAGCGACAGGATGTGAATCCAAAATTGGAGGGTAACGGGATCCCTCGACAACTGTAGATTTCCCTTGCCCAGGTGGCTGGGCGTTTGGCACGAAACCTTCGTTACCGATCGAAACAGGAGTGGCATGGGCTGCCGTAAAGTTATGACACATTTCCATCATCATCTATTTCATACTTGCAAAATCCTCGGCCATCATGGCATGTTGCTCACTCAAGCGAGCCAACTCTGAGCTCTCACTTTCCTCAGCCATAGTTATTGATATGTCTTCCAGTAGGGCTGCTCAATCAAAACACTAGGAGTCAAATTCTTATGCGCAAATAGACCATGTTAGAAAATAACACATTGCACGAAAAAAGTGCGCCTAGAAGTCTATAAGTCATCATGCATCATCCCGAAATTATTTGGATCAGATTCCCAAGTGTCTGAGTTCAAAATCAACTAAATCGGCACATAAAATGTCCAACAAAACAAAACCTGTATCATCAAATCCTGACAACTAAAAGGCAAATCTACTTGACTACAACGTCCAATGTCGACCCCTATGGGCAATGAATGTGCATGAAATTTCTCTTATTGGGCCTAGAAAATGACACAACCGTAGTAACTAACGAAAACATGTGTCAGGAGTTTGAACGATTGAAAACATCTTAAAATAATGACATACAAAAAAAAGCATATGCTTAAAACCATACATCACAATTTAAGACTCAGATTTTCAAAAAATATTCTATTATAACAGCGTACAATTGAACCAAGAAAAATTGACGACACTGGCACTAAGGTATACCAACAAAAGTTTTTCCATTATAACGACACAAAAATGATATTTAGAATATCTAGAGACACTTCAGAATTTCACAAAAATTCACCAGCATAACAACGTGAAATATTGGCTACAAGAAAAAATTGTCGTCAATGACACCGAATTTTTTTTTCTTTTTCAAAGATTTTGCCATTATAACGACGTTAAAACTAACACCAAAAGCTACAGGAAGAGGCGGACCGCATGAAAAAGTGGGAGGACTGCCTACTTGAAAATAGCCAAAATTTGGCTATGTACAAAATGCACAGCCCCTCTGAAGTTGGAAGAGGCGGACCGCCCCTTTATATAGGCGGACCGCCTACTACACAAGGTGGTCTATAGTAGCTCAGTAGGTGGACCGCCTAGGGGAGTGGGCGGACCGCCTATTCCCTGTGACAGCATTGCGAGATTCCTTCATTTTTGATGTGTATTTCCAACTATAGCCCTGCGAGGCCCTATTTGTTTTAACCCACATTGGGAGTATTTTAGACCTTTTATTATGCATAGAAGAAGATTATAAAATTCTTCCTTAGGCTTTCATTTCATTGGAGCAAACCTTGAATATTGAAAGACGAAACTTGAAAGCTTCAGAGCTCTCTAATGAAAACCCCTTGTGCGGGCTTGATTTCACTTGGTGTATTCCAAGTTGAACTTCAATCCTTTCTTGATCATTCTGTTTGCGAGAGCCGAGTGTCTCTCGAGTATAGTTGCTTAGTGTAGGTATTCCTTGACATTCACCCGAGGTGTGTCGAAACAAGTTCTTCGGTGCTACTTAGGTAATCGTTCGAGCCACGTCTCGCTTTTATCTTTACTTTATTGCTTCCGTATTTTTACCCCGTATCAGTTTGGTATCAGAGTAAGGCTTGAGTGTTTTTCTTACAAACCCTCGATCCTTGTTCATCGTATATTTTATCTTTTGTTTGCTGCTCTTTTTAATTTGAAAAAGAAGAAAAAAATTCAAAAATTACAGAAAAATTAGTGAAATTTGTTGGATTTGAACACCCAAATATTGAAAATCATTGGGGTTTGTTCTATGATTGATTCCCATTCTTTTGGTACCAAAATATCTTGATTTGGTGTTATGATTCGAAAATTTGAAGAATCAAATCTCAAAGTTTTCAAAATCATAGAAATTCTTGCTTGAAGATCAAAATCGACTTGTTGTTGTTTGTTGGGGTTAAAAACTATTGGGGTTTGTTTGTAATCATAATATACACCTTTGGGTATCATTAGATTTGAGAAACAACTTGATTTTTTTTGGAAATTTGGGTGCTGAAGAATCAAAAACGCGAAGTGAAACGCTGCAGGAAATTGGAACAGGCGGAGTGCCTAGTCACAGGGGCGGACCGCCTGATTTTTGGTGGAGTTGCAGTAGTTAAAATAGGCGGACCGCCCACTTTTTTGGAAACTCTCTGAACACCTACTGGGCGGACCGCCCATTTTCAGGGGCGGAGGGCCTCTTTCTGGGAGTTGTCCGGGTAGTTTAATTTCGTAGGTTTTCATATTTTCTTGGCTTGTATTGCTTCCGGCTAGTACTTTTCAAGTAACATTTCTAATTTACTAGTACTAGTTCATTGAGCGTTTAGGATTCTCGTACTTAGAGGAGATTAGAATTTAAAGAAGCCTCGTAGTATATTTTAGCTTCAAGTGCTCACCTATATAGCCTAGCGTTCATAGAGTCCCATCAACACCACTCTTCCCGGAGAGTATTTGACTTTTGTGGACTTGAGTGGTTATTGAGGAGGTTGTTCAACTATGAGGAAGCCTTTGAAATCAAGCTTGAGTGATCCTACCTCCACCACTAAATTGAGTGTACCCAAGTGACATTCAAAAGTGAGGGAGCATGTGAGGTTTTTACTCTAACCTCTTTCTTTAGTCATTGGATTTTTTGTAGGTACATGGCCGGAGACGTTGACGAGACCATTAAGGTCCTGGTAAGCATCTTGGCCACTCTCTTGGCCGAGGTGACAGCCATAAGTCTGAGGCTTGAGAACCTTGAAAGAGAAGAGACCCCGAGTGTCTCAAAAGATACCGGAGAAGGCACTTGTGATAGTGTGTTGGGCACTCCTCAACCGTTGGGCATTCCTCAACAAATGGGATTCCCCACAACTTGGGCATTCCCCAAGGTGATGAGCTTAACATGACACTTGTGGTACGAAGGAGGTTGGGTGCCATGAGTTTTGAGAAGGAAGAGAATGTGCAAAGGGAGAATCTTTTCCATGCTAAGCGTCATGTGACGCGGCAAGTGTGCTCAATGATCATTGATCCAGGAAGTTGTGCTAATATAGTGAGCCAATCATTGATTTTCCAATTGAAATTGCCTACTACAAAGCATCTACATCCATACCGTTTACAATGGTTGAGTGAATGTGGAGAGATGAGAGTGGTGAAACAAGTCTTGATCGAGTTTAGCATTAGGAATTATCGAGATAAGATTATGTCCAATGTAGTACCGATGCAAGCTTGCCATCTCTTGTTTGGAAGGTCGTGGCAATATGATCGGAGTGTAGTTCATGATGGCCGAACCAACTCTTACACGGTTACACATGTGGGCAAGAAGTATGTACTCAAGCCCTTAATGCCGAGGCAAGTAAGTAATGACTATAGGCATATGAGGGAGTTGAAAGAGGCGGCTAAAGATAAGTCGCCTATGGAGATTGAGCCCGAAGCCGTAAATCTTGTTGTTATGCCATCTCAAGTTGAAGAGGAGAGTCACTCTACTCCAAATAAGGAAATTCTTGAACCTCATTCCAATGTTCTTGAAAATGAGAGACAAAAGATAGAGAGGAGTAAGGGAGTCACCGATGACAATCCTAGAGTGGAAAAAGGAGAGGAAGTGAGGAGAGATGTGAGCGTATTGTCACCCAAAGGAGAGAAGAGGAAAGACAATATGAGAGTGAGGACTTCTAACCATGCCCTATCTTCTTCTTCTTCTTCTTCTTCTTCTTCTTCTTCTTCTTCTTCTTCTTCTTCTTCTTGTAGTGGCTTTTGTGTAGGTACTCTTGGAGGCAAGCTAGTGGAGCCTCAACCGTGTGCTAAGGAAGGAAGGCAAGGTGATGAAGATCCTCATTGTGAGTTTCATGAAGAAGAAGTTGAACGTGATACTTCAAGTGCTATGAGTGCTCAAGGAAGAAACTCAAGTGTAAGTGTTTCTTCACCTATTCATGAACAAGTTAGTTTCTTGTCTTGTGAGGACACAATGCTAGTTGGTGCTTGTAATACATCTATTGAACTTGCAACTAGTGAATAGTCTAATGGTGAACTTGTGTGTGCATGTGAACCGCTAGTTGAGAGGATTGAAAAGCCATATCATGATGTGGGCCCCATATTCAAAGAACCTCTCTTTAGTGAAGAAGTGGTAGTTGACCTTGCTTGTGACCCTTGTTATGACACCCCATCCATATTTGATAAAGGGAAAGATGAGTTATTTGACTCTACCCTTGTTGATATAATTGATTTTGGTGGATTTGTGAGTCGTAGTAAGGATGGTAGTGACCTTGAGGAGTCTTTATTGCATGAGATGGGTAGGGTTATCTATGATGATTCCTCAAGTGCAAGTGATGAACATAGTTTTGATACTTCACCTTTGTTCAAAAATAAAGTTGAGATGTCTACTTTTACTAATCCTTTGTTTGAGGGCATCTTTATTTGTGGTGGTGATTTGTATCGAACTAGAGTTGAGAATGAATTGGAGCCTCCATGGTGTAAAGGATTTGACTCTATAGACAACTCTTTGTTTGAATTTGCGGGTGAGGCAGATGACTCTTCTAGTGACCCTACTCTTGTTGGATTGGGTTATGATGATGAAGAAGCCATTATTAATGCCTTTCTTGAGAGTTTACCTTGTGAGGAAGGTTGTCTTAGGGTTGAAAATGAAGGTGAGGAGGTACCTCTTGGTGTGTGTAAGAGTGTTTCTAAGAAGCGGAGTGGAGTATTTGATGTTAGTTGTCGATTGAACTACTTTACTTACTCCATTCCATATGTCGATCACACCTTGAGTGTTAAGCATGCCAAAGCCATTGTGCCACAATATGGTGAAAATGCATTGAAGGCTTGGTATGTTGGTTATGAGCTTAGGGGTCGTAGGGAATTTGATTGCTACATTTTGCATGTTCCGTGTCCTATTGATCTCTTTGGTTGTTATTGTATTGAGTGCACTTCCGTGTTGATTCAAGTACCTATTGTTTCGTTTGGAGACATAAGCTTTTTAATTGCTATTGATGCTTGGCTCTATCACAAGAGTGTGTTTTCCACACCATTTGCACTTATTCTTGTTAAGCTAACCTCCTTTCGTAGTAGGAAACTTTGGTTCTGCTTATCTTTGATTGTAGGTCTTGATGGTTTGATTTCAAGGACGAAATCCTTTCAAGAAGGGGAGGATGATGCAGGGCAAATTGAGCTAAAGTACCAACCATCAAGAGCCAAGCTTGAGAGCACAATGAATACAAGCCAAGGGCTCCGAAAGCGATTTGAAGAACATGCATTGGAGCACCCTTGAGGAGGAGCACATAGGCACCAAGGAGGAGCTTCCCCAGACCATTTTAAACTGCTTCAAGAAGCTACAGGAAGAGGCGGACCGCTTGAAAAAGTGTGAGGACTGCCTACTTGAAAATAGCCAAAATTTAGCTAAGTACAAAATGCACAACCCCTCTGAAGTTGGAAGAGGCGGACCGCCCCTTTACAGAGGCGGACCGCCTACTACACAAGGTGGTCCATAGTAGCTCAGCAGAGGCGGACCGCCTAGGGGAGTGGGCGGACCGCCTACTCCCTGTCACACCCGATTTTAGACTCAACTCAAGGCGAGTCGGGTTTCGGATTTGACTTGATAACTCGATTGAGTTTGAGTGTTGGAGTCACCACCTAATATAGTTTTCTAAGGTGTATTAGGCCACCTAAGTGTCTAAGGTCGAGTTTAATAGCCATACTAGTCTGTTTCAGAGATTTGAAAGGGTAAGAAGTCCAAATGACTCAGGAGAGAAGGTGTTAGGCACTCCCCTGAATCCCACGAAAGGTGGTTCCCGTCCGAGTCTATATTTTGGGATAAAGTTGTAAATACTATCATGTAATACTAACTTAAGAAGTGTAATTTTGTATCTAATTCAATAAAAAACAGTATATCTATACAATTTAATGAACACATAGTCAAACAAGTTTCATACACGACCTACACTTAAGCCTAATCGCATTTTATGGCCTCTAATACAAATGCCTAATCGATTAAATATGCAAGGAGTGTTCAATTTCAGATTATTTGTGCAATTTTAACACTTGAAACAATTTTGCATAAATGAACAGTTTTGCAAATAATTTTCAGATTTGGACTAAAACCCAAATGGATATTGTTTTAAAACAAAATGTTAGCCATTTAAGGTCGGTGTGACTCGTCATTAATTGTCGATCCCTAACCTTAATGGCTATTTTTTGTTTAGGGGTCAGTTTCGAAAAAATATATATAGGTGAAGGGGCTGTTTTTCAAAGCGGGTTACACAAAGCATAAAAATGCACATAAAGGGGTTGTAGCACGTAATTATAAGTATAGGCATGCAAATATATAAGTAAATAATAGTTTAGACTTTAGAAAATCTTTACATAGTCGTATAGTCGACCCCAAATCACGTATACACCATTATACACTATTAGATTAGTGTATAGGAGCTTCTTAAAATATTAAAAGAATTTCAATACATATAAAGGCCACGTTTTAAAAATTATTTTGGGTATAGATTATTTGTGCAAATAGAGTCAGTTCAAATTTAACCGAAGCAAACCAGATTTTAGCATGTTTTACAAATAGCCTCGATCTTAAGCAAAATTCCAGATTCAACGTTACAAAAACATGTTTTCAAGTACTAAAATTTTAAGACCTGTGAGAAAAAACACGTAAGGCAGTGTCGTTGTTCAGGAAATATGCAGACCTTTTAAAAAGGATGATGTAACTTTGCGCTACACAGATTTCAAAAGAGAATGATGAGTGATGCAGCAAATAAGAGAGAAAAAGGGAAGAGGAGGCCCCTGAGCAGCCCATGTACACAGCCTAGTAGCTGTGTTCCCTGTGTTATGCAGATACACATAGGAATCCTAATGAATATACAAAGTAGGGACAATTTCTAAGGGGGAAAGAGAGAAGAGTAAAGGTCAAGAAGTCCCTTGCCCTGGAAGGCATCCTATATAGGCTCAGTTTTCTTCAGGGAAGAATGAGTCTTTTCCCAACCCTCCAAGCACACTAAAAGCACTGCAAATTAACCCTGGTATAGCCCTGGAGGTTATCCTCACACATGCTGCATGAAAGGATTAGCAGGGCCATAAACAGAACCGCAAACAGAAGTATGCATAGAGATAACAAACAGGTTAAGATCATGCCACAGAAACTGGACATAAACAGCCTGAACAATGAAGCCAACAATGAGGAGAACCGTAGCATTATTCTGTACTTTAAGTAACATTGGTATGATCCTTGTGGATTATCCTAATAAATGTGTAGAGGTTGACCCCGGCTTAACAGAAACATCCAGAACCAAAGCAAGCGAAGCAAACAAGCAATAAGCAGTTTAAATGAATAGATGCAGGATAGAGATGTGACAAGCAACTACACAGACATAGATGGATAAATAAATGCAGTAAGTAATCAGAGATGAAGAAATACCTATAAACACTATGAAACAATAGAGTGCAGAGAGAGACAGGATCAACACCCAAGCAGAGCAGGAGCTCTTCAGGAGAGAAAATAAGCAGAGAAGGAGAATCGGAAGCCTGAGCAGTGCTTTGTAAACTTTCTGAGTATATCAGTGCGTGTTTCTAAGCCTTTTTCTTTTTAGTGTCCCCAGTCTCTAGTGAATGAAAGACCAAGTTTATATAGTTGTAGGGTCGGGTCTTTCAAATTCAAATAGCTAAACTCATAAGGCAAAGAAATATAACTTTCCAGAAATAAAACCAAGTCACTTAAGTGTCTTTTCCTTGTATAACTCAGTCAGAATCCCTAACAATAAGGTAACCCATTCCTAACATATTTAGAATTCCCTTCCTTAAACACAATGAGGTCCATGTTCAGAAAATTAGTATTTTAAATTAGCAAATCACCCTAATATTCGTTAAATTCCAAGCAATCTTTAGCTATTAAAATATCAATCACAAATTTAGATTAATTCCAGTCAAGATTCCTTAAATCATGTTCATCTCATCATCTTCAATTTTAAATGGCTAATTATATATTCAGGCAAACTAAAAGGCTAAATTCAATGTAAAACAGAATATATGAACTATCATGAGTGCTAGGGTTGAGTTTAATAACAAATCTCATGGAACAAACTCAGAACATAGCAAATCGGTCATGCAAACCTTTCAGAATATGGTTTCGATTTAAATCCGTGAATTAATTACTTAAACAAGTAAATTTAACCCTAACTGATTAGCATATGCCAACTAATCTATTAATCATGCTAAAGCATAGAACAATTAATCAAACTCAAACAGAAGTGTCAGATAACAGTCTACTAATCAAGAAATAAAAGAAAAGGACAGGATTACCCATTTAATCATGTCCGGAGACTTTTCCGGCGACTGAAGAGCTCGTCGATGCGAGGTCAAATTTGACCCTTGTCCGAATGTCAACAAAAATATAGGGGTTTTGCAGCGGATGAAAAGAGGAACACGATGGTACCATTTTCTCCAAATTTCACCGGCCAAATTGACCGAAAAATGCCGTGACAATGAAAACTTAGGTTTCATAGAGAGAGAATGAGAGGTCACGACAGATGAGTGAGGGAAGGGGAAATGAAATGGATTTTTGGGGTTTGGGGTGTATTTGGGTAATTAAAAATGGTAAAAAGTATCTTGGCCGTTGGATCAGTTGCGTGGACGGCCAGGATGTTGCCACGTAGTCGCTTAGGTGTTAAAACTAGAGCTGATGTGTATAAACGTGAGGTGTAATGTGTATATATGTATTTATGTATATATGGTGTATAAATAGTGTATATTAGGCATAGTTTTAGTATAAAATAGGCATAAAATTGTATAAAATAGGTGTAAAATCATAGGCAAATTATGAAATTAATTTAAAGCACTAAAATGGCTAGGAAGCGTACAAAAAATGTATTTTAGGATTTAAAACGAATTAGGTAATTTTATCAAAAATAGAGGTAATTACGGAATTTTGGTTAGGGACAAACATTTTGTAGAAATGGCTATGACATTTTCAAAAATGGCCTTGATTGTCAGGCTATTATGAGAAGATAATTTTAAAGAATGGACGGAGCAAGAATAAATGCACGATCGTGTGTAAAATTTGAAAACTATTGCTTTAAAAACAGGAGGGACAAAATTGGGTGTCAACAGCTGCCCCTCTTTGCACAGGGAGGATGAAAGAGTCTTCGGGCAAAAACGTTGACAGTACGGCCAATTTTGTCATGACTCTAGAGGAGTGTTTGCGAATTAGGAGAGTTGCCGGGGCGTCAAGTTGTAATGTTTGCTTTGCCCGGAGTGTATATCCTGCAATAAAGATGAGTCTGCAACATAATGTATATAAAGCGTACCTTCCTGTCGGGCTGGATTTTCTTTCAAAGATTTTTACCGCATGTAGCTGTATCTGCTATGCCTTAGTGTGTGTCCTCTTGCAGTCAAGTGTTAGATTCGACATCGGGCTGTGCACCCTCAGTCGATGCATTGGGCTGTGTACCCTCCGCAAGGAATTAAAATTACAAATCGGCATCGGGTTGTGTACCCTCAACCGACGCTTCGGGTTGTGTACCCTCAGTATATGTAAATGCAAATCGATATCGGGTTGTGTACCCTAAACCGACGCTTCGGGTTGTGTACCCTCAGCAAATGTAAATGCAAATCGATATCGGGCTGTGTACCCTCAACCGACGCTTCGGGCTGTACCCTCAGCAAATGTAAATGCAAATCGATATCGGGCTGTGTACCCCCAACCGTCGCTTCGGGCTGTGTATCCTTAGCAAATGTAAATGAAAATCGATATCGGGCTGTGTACCCTCAACCGACGCTTCAGGCTGTGTATCCTCAACAAATGTAAATGCAAATCGATATCGGGCTGTGTACCCTCAACCGACGCTTCAGGCTGTGTACCCTCAGCTAATTTAAATGTAAATCGATATCGGGCTGTGTACCCTCAACTGACGCTTCGGGTTGTGTACCCACAGCAAATATAAATGCAAATCGATATCGGACTGTGTACCCTCAACCGATGCTTCGGACTGTGTACCCTCAGCTAATTTAAATGACGAATGGATATCGGGCTATGTACCCTCAACCGACGCTTCGGGCTGTGTACCTCAACTAATGTAAATGACAAATTGATATCGAGCTGTGTACCCTCAACCGACGCTTCGGGCTGTGTACCCTCAGCTAATGTAAATAACAAATCGATATCGGGCTGTGTACCCTCAACCGACGCTTCGGGCAGTGTACCCTCAGCTAATGTAAATGACAAATCGATATCGGGTTGTGTACCCTCAACCGACGCTTCGAGCTATGTACCCTCAGCTAATTTAAATGACGAATCGATATCGTGTTGTGTACCCTCACCCGACGCTTCGGGCTGTGTACCCTCAGCTAATGTAAATGACGAATCGATATCGGGCTGTGTACCCTCAACCGACGCTTCGGGCTGTGTACCCTCAGCTAATTTAAATGAAAAACCTTTGCTGAAACACATCTGTCGCGTGTTACCGAGTTACGTATCTTTTTGTGCCTGCATCCAAAGAAAGATTGGTGAGTTGTGCGGGGTGGTTTGGTTCGTGCATTCTTGGCTTGCTTCGCGCTCGCTGTCTACGAGTGCCGGGATCTTGGCCGTGCTGATAGGGATATGCATAAAGTAGTAAATAATGCGAATGTTTTCGAAAAACCTTTATAAGAAAGAAGTGAAATGAAATATTTTATCCCACTGAGCCACGAGTCGCGTTGTGTAAAACCATGGTTTTCGCTCTTCATGCTGTTCCAAACTCCATCAAGTAAATTTTGAGGGTGACCTCAAAATTCTGCCCCAGTTTGTCTTTGAAATTTTTGAGAGATCCTCAAAAATTTCTGCCTCAGTATGAACTATGTTTGTCCTCTAGGAATTTTTGAGAGTTCCTCAAAAATTCTGCCCAGTGTTTGCTTTGTGGGAAAATGAAATTTTTATATTTATGCGACCGAACCTTGAGTAGGTTGCCTGCGTATCCCACTTGGGGAATCAGGTCGTGACGTAGTTCAGATTACATAATGTATTTCAGAATAGGGAAATCACTAATTAGTACAAGCTCTTATACATAGTATCTTTTGATTGCATCTGAGTTGATTGGTTTTGGCCAAACTTCTCCGTCCATCTCTGCCAATATCATTGCTCCTCCATTCAAAACTCGGTGAACCATGTACGGCCCTTGCCAATTTGGTGCGAACTTGCCTTTTGCTTCTTCTTGATTTGGAAATATCTTCTTCAGTACTAATTGCCCAGGTTCGATGAATCTTTCTCGAACTTTCTTGCTAAATGCCTCAGCCATTTTCCTCTGATATAAATTCCCATGACATATCGCATTCAGTCTCTTGCCGTCGATGAGGGCCAATTGCTCCATTCTTCCTTTGATCCATTCGGCGTCTTTCAACTGTGTTTCTTGGATGATTCTCAAAGATGGTATCTCGACCTCCGCGGGTATCACTGCCTCAGTGCCATACACCAACAAGTAAGGAGTAGCCCCTGTTGATATTCTCATTGTGGTGCGGTACCCTAACAGAGCATAGGGTAGGTTCTCATGCCATTGCTTTGAATTGTCTGTCATCTTGCGCCGTATCCTCTTGATGTTCTTATTGGCTGCCTCGACCGCACCATTCATTTGAGGTCTGTATGCAGTGGAATTGCAATACTTGATCTTGAAAACCTCACAGGTTGCTTTCATTAAGTCACTATTGAGATTGGACCTATTGTCGGTGATTATGGACTCAGGAATGCCAAATCGACAGATCATCTTATTACGGACAAAGTTAGACACCACTTTCTTTGTTATTGACTTGTACGATGCAGCTTCCACCCATTTGGTAAAATAGTCAATGGCTACCAGTATGAAACGATGTCCATTAGAAGCGGCTGGCTCGATAGGTCCTATGACATCCATTCCCCAGGCGGCAAAAGGCCAAGGCGATCCCATAATGTTCAATTCATTAGGAGGCACTCAAATCATATCTCCGTGGACTTGGCATTGATGGCATTTCTTTGAGTGCTTTATGCAATCATGCTCTATTGTCATCCAGAAATAGCCGGCCCTCAAAATCTTCTTTTCAATTACAAAACCTTTCATGTGTGGGCCGCACGTCTCAGAGTGTATTTCTTCCAACAATCTAGCAGCTTCTTTAGCGTCCACACATCTCAGCAACCCCAAATAAGGTGTCCTTTTGTACAAAACTTCTCCGTTCAGAAAGAAACCATTTGCTAGCCTCCTCAGTGTCTTCTTTTGGAGATTTCTTGCATTTCTTGGGTAAGTGTCGTCTTTGAGAAGCCATTTGATGTCATAAAACCAAGGCTGTCCGTCTGATTCTTCTTCTACGTGATAACAGTATGCTGGCTGCTTCCTCACTGTCATGGGTATTGAGTCAATGTAGTTCTTGTCTGGATGTTTGATCATGGAAGATATGGTAGCCAAAGCATCCGCGAACTCATTTTGTAGCCTAGGGACATGCTGGAACTCTATCTTGGTGAACCTTTGCTTCAGCTCCTTCATACTCTCCAAGTACGGCAGTATCTTGGAGTTCTTTGCTGTCCACTCTCCTCGGACTTGGTGAATCAGTAATTCAGAATCCTCGATTGCTAACAGCTCTTGTATATTCATGTCCACTGCCAATCTAAGACCCAAGATGCAAGCTTCATATTCCGCTATGTTGTTGGTGCAAGGAAACCTCAGTTTGGCTGTGACAGGATAGTGTTTTACAGTCTCAGAGACTAGTACCGCTCCAATGCCTACTCCTTTAAAATTTACCGCTCCATCGAAGAATAGCTTCCAACCATCATACTCTTCCGTGATATCTTCCCCTACGAACATAACTTCCTCATCGGGGAAATAGTGTGCAAAGGTTAATAGTCATCTCCCACCAGATTCTCTGCATATGATTAGCCAAGGCTTGAGCTTTCACCGCCTTTTGGGTAACAAAAGTGATGTCGAATTCACCGAGCAGCATTTGCCATTTAGCCAGCTTTCCAGTAGGCATTGGTTTTTGGAAGATATACTTGAGAGGATCCATCCTCGATATCAGCCATGTTGAGTAAGATGTCAAGTAATGTCTCAATTTCTGTGCTATCCAGGTCACCGCGCAGCACGTGCGCTCCAGCAATGTGTACTTGGACTCGTAAGGAGTAAACTTCTTGCTTAGATAGTATATTGCTTGCTCCTTCCTTCCAGTTGAATCATGTTGTCCCAATACACAACCAAAGGCCTAATCTACTACTAACAGGTACAGGATCAAAGGTCGCCCAGGCTCAGGTGGAACCAGCACGGGCGGGCAAGACAAGTACTCCTTTATCCGATCAAATGCTTTTTAACAGTCCTCTGTCCACTCGATCACTGCGTCTTTCTTCAGTAACTTGATGATTGGCTCACAGATGACAGTGGATTGTGCTATGAACCGGTTGATGTAATTGAGCCTTCCAAGGAAGCTCATAACCTCTTTCTTGCTTTTTTGGAGGCGGCAATTCTTTGATGGCTTTGATCTTGGACGGATCTAGCTCGATACCCCTTCTACTGACGATGAAACCCAGGAGCTTCCCTGCGGGAACACCAAAAGCACATTTAGCGGGATTCAGCTTCAGATTATACTTTCGCTAGCGATTGAAAAACTTGCGCAAGTTGTCAAGGTGTTCTGAACTCTTCTTTGCTTTGATGATCACGCCGTCCACATAGATTTCGATTTCTTTGTGCATCAGGTCGTGGAACATAGTTGTCATTGCCATCATGTAAGTTGCTTCAGCATTCTTTAAACCAAACGGCATAACCTTATAGCAATAAGTCCCCCAAGAGGTAGTGAAAGCTGTTTTCTCTACATCTTCCTCATCCATGAGCACTTGATGTTAACCGGCGAAATAGTCTACGAAGGATTGCAGTTCATATTTTCGCAATTGTCAATCACGATGTGTATATTTGGCAGAGGAAAATCATCCTTCGGGCTTGCTCTATTCAGATCCCTATAATCCACACAAACTCGGAGTTTCCCATCTTTCTTCGGCACTGGGACAATGTTAGCCAACCAAGTTGGATACTCAACTTTTTTCAAGATCCCTGCATTGAGCTGCTTGGTTACCTCCTCACCGATCTTCAACAGACCGATGACTTGAAAGTTCGGGCCTTTGCTTGACCGGCGGGAAGCTCGGATTGATAGGTAATTTGTGATCTACCACATCCGTGCTTATGCCAATCATGTCAACGTACGACCAGGCGAATACATTCTCATATTATTTAAGAAACTCGGTATATCGCTTTTTATCTTCGGCGGTGAGATGCACACTGATCTTCGTCTCTTTCACAATTTCCTCATCTCCTAGGTTTATCACCTCAGTTTCCTCTAGGTTTGGCTTATGCTTGTTTTCAAATCTCTCAATTTCTTCTTGTATAGTTTCATCAAAATCATCATAATTAACTCCAGTTTCCTCAAGCTCCATTGTTTCATTACACGTTGCGATTGTGGACTCAATGGGATTATTAGTTTGAATGCTGAAAAAATAAAATTTGCAAAATTAAAGACTAAAACAAAAGTTAAACAGGAAATAGTGCGATATCTATTTATGAATCCTTGCAAAATAAAGTTTGTAGGGAGACATGTGCAACAAGAAAGAAAAATGCAAATTCCACGACTCAAAGTCGGGTTTTATTTTAGAAAACATAAAATAAATTCTCTCTCCCTTAGCTCTACCAAGGTCCAAGGTAAGCTCGGGCCCAGTTGCTGATCCAGTTGTTCAATGTGGCTTCAGATGCATCCTTTGTTTAGTCCAGGAGGTTCAACATGTTCTTCCAGGATCACACAGCAGTCTTCATCAGATATGAATAGATTCTGCACTCCTGCCAGCAGATCCTCTTCAGCATCAGCTATCTTCGGCTCCACCCCTTGTGTTGCGGACACCTCCCCATTTCGGCCATCCAAGTATCCAGATAAGACGAAGATATGTAAGAGAGTCTTGGTGCTTTTCTTATAGAACTTGAAGTCCAGTGATGCTTCTTCCATGCTCTTCTCGTAGGTCACAATGTACCCTATGCCAGCCTTCTCATTGTCGGGCCTCATCACAATTTTCATCGGCTCAACCATGCATTCCAAGTTCTTGCACAACCCTTTACCAGGTTCATAGCCTTGCTTAATCATGATGCACACGACCCAGTCTCCGGGCCATTTTGCAGGTTGTGGGAGTACATATGGCTCTTCAATTATCACCTCCATAGGTTTGGGTGCCTTGGGTATCCACACTTGCTTCCCCTTTGTTTCTTCAGAGATGCACTTCCAATTGGGACGGGCATTAGGTGGGTACATTAGTCTCTTCTCGGTCTTAGCTGGCAAAGTCTCATGAAATTCGCGTGAGGGCACACCCCAATCATATATGACTAGCTCCCAAACCAAATTTCTACCTTCATAGCCTTTGCCTCAGCCATCCTAGTAGGCGCTGTAAAAGTTTCTCTTCCTCTCTTCAACCCCAGGTGGTGTATTGACCAACTTGGGAGTGAAATGTACATTATAGCCTTCTTGGATTGTGTTCGCGAGATTCCAACTCGAATTGTAGTTCTTGCGACGTCCTCCTTGAGCGCCTTGCACTGCTCCCACGAGTTCTATATAGTATAGAATGTCTGCCCATTAGGAGCATTCTCTTCGATTGCTGGTATGGTCTGCTCATTGTAGATGGAGTTGTTCCCTTCACCAAACACTACCACCTCTTTGTGGTCCCACTCGAACTTCACTATCTAGTGCAATGTAGAAGGCACTGCACCAGCCATATGGATCCAAGGTCTTCCCAGTAGTAGATTGTAAGAAGCAGAGATGTCCATGACATGAAATTCAGTAGTGAACTCCACAGGACCGACCATGATGGTTAAGTCAATCTCCCCAGTGGTGCTTCATTGTGATCAATCGAATGCCTTCACCTTCATGTCGCTCTCCCTTATCTTGCCTTGGTCAATTCCCATTCTTTTCAGAGTGATGAATAGGCATATGCTCAGACCAAAACGTCCATCGATCAGGACTCTTCCTACGAACCAATCTTTGCATTTAATAGTAACGTGCAAAGCTTTGTTGTGGCTCAACCCTTTGGGTGGCAATTCATCTTCATGAAAGGAAATTCGATTGGCCTCCATGACTTGTCCGACCATGCTAGCCAGGTTTTCGACCGAGGTGTCCACCGGAACATGTGCTTCGTCCAACACCTTCACCAGAGCATTTCGGTGACTCTCCAATTTGAGGAGTAAAGCTAAAACGAAGATTTGTGCTGGAGTTTTGCCCAAATGTTCAACCACAGAGTATTCATTTGCTTGTACCTTCTTCCAAAATTCTTCGGACTCCTCCTCGCTAATGCCTCGTCTACCTTGAACAAGATGCTCGAGAGTGTAAATCCTCCTACTCCTAGTCATCCCTTGTGCAGCAACAGTCTCAACCGTTGACTTGTTCTTCTTCTCCATTTCATAATCCCATGGTACCGTCTTGTCGCTGTATGGGGGAACCACATCAACATAGAATTTGGGAGCTACTTCTACCTCGATGGGCTCTACTGCTGTAGCGGCTTGAGCAACTGAAGCAGTTGCTGGTACGTCTTCCTTTGCCTTAACAATGGTCCCTTCCAAGTTGCATTCTTCATCCAACTCGATCAAATTCACCCTATTGTCTCCATGATTAGGCAGGGGATTGTTGTGCATGTTCGGAGTCTTCAAGTGTATCACCTTTTGATCGATCAAGTCTTGTATCTTATCCCTCAAAGCATAGTACTTTTCAGTATCGTGACCAGGTCCTCTAGAGTGATAGGCACAGGTTTTGGTTTGATCAAAATAGGGCGTCATCCTATCAGGCATTTTGAATGGCACGGGTTGTATATGATCAGCTACTTTGAATATCTCGAACAACTGAGTGCGAGATTCAGCCAGTGGGGTGTAGTTTCTTTTGGGTCTTGGGTTGTTATTGGCGTGAGGCCTTGGTGAATAAGTATTGGTGTTTCGGTAGTTTGGACTTTGTGGTGGTGGGTTTTGGTACATTGGCTGAGTGTTGTAGACTGGGTAGGTGGATGTGGGTAGAATGTATGGGTATGATGGAGGAGGTGTTTGGTAGTAGTGGTTATAGGTAGGAGAGTGGTCAAGTGATGCGGCCACGAAGGAGACATCGTCCTTCTTCTTTCTTGATGTGGTAGTGCTGCCAGCTTGTAGGGCTTTGTTAGTTGCTTGTAGTGCAGCCAAGCTAACAATCCTTCCAGTTTTCTGTCCATCTTTGACCATATCTCCAATCTTGATCAAATCTCCAAACTTCTTATCTTGCAGATTCAGCATCTTGTCAAAGTAGATGTCTTCTTGTATGCGGATGAAGGTTGCCACTATCTCGGCGTCTTCCATGGGAGGTTGGACCTTGGCGGCTTCAGCCCTCCATCTAGTTGCAAACTCTCTAAAAGTCTCAGCGGGCTTCTTCTTCAATTTCTCTAAGTAGAACTGATCGAGCATAGCATCAGTGTTGTGCCAAAAACTGTCGACGAAGTCTGCAGCCATTGCTTCCCAGTTCATCCATTTCTTTGTTTGTTGCTTAGAGTACCATACTAACACATCTCCGGTCAGACTGCGGTTGAACAGCTGCATGCGGATCTTTTCGTCATGTCCAACTCCAATCAACTTGTCACAGTAAGATCTTAAATGAGCCATTGGGTCTCCACTGCCGTCGAACATGTTGAACTTGGGTGTCTTATAACCTTCGGGCAGCTTCAAGTTAGGATACAAGCAGAGGTCCTCATAAGCCAGCCCTCGGGTTCCTTTGGTGCCTTGGAATTGCTTGAACTTCTCTACCAGCCATTTGACTTGCTCCTTGGTGTTGTCTGGGTCTTCCTTGGTCCATGCATACATTTCATGATCTTTGGTGGGTGATGCGATGGTTTTTTTTTTCAACGGTGAAGGAGGGTAAGTTGTTTTGCTGTGCTTTTGGTGGTGCAGTGTAGGTAGAGTAAGAAATGTCCTTTTTGGGGTATAGTGGATCTTTGCCGTGAGGGCGGGCAGTTTTGTTTGGTTCAATGATCTCATCGGTACGGGCAAGAGGGATCCTATTCTCCAACTCGAACAGCCTCTGTTCCAACTTAGCATAGTCTTCATAGGCAACCACACCTTACTTCTCAAGAGTTCCATTTCCAACTTTGTCAAACTCAGCCATGATATTTCGCCTAGTCCTTGTCCTTGTAGGTAAAGGGGAAGGTGTTGGGATTGATCCTCTGGATCTCAACCGGTATTGCGGCGCGGCCAGAATGCACAAACCAAACTATCAGGGACTTGGGGACTGATACATCAACAAATAAAGAAAGAGAATGTGAGTATACGTTAGTTTAGATAAAATCACGTCCTATCATGCATGGGACCTCTTTTGCGCAAGAGGTAGGCCTATCAAAGATTCGAAGTAACGTTTGCACCAAACACATCATTTCGTTTGCATAAGCATAATCATCACCAGTCTAAAAACCCAAAAAATAACGAAATTTTATTTGATTTGCTTGGCTTTATTACAACCACTAATTTGAGACAACGACTTGATTAAAATGAAAACAACGACAAAAGGGACAAGACGACTTGACTCAATACGACCAGACCACGTGCCAAGCAAAGAGGCTTTAGATCGAGCATCAGTTCCATCGTCCTCTTTTCCCTTATTCTCTTTGGCCTCTTCTTTGGGCTTGTGAACCAAGCTCATGGGTGGAGGATCAGCGAATGTCTCCATCAGGTCCTTCCCAGCTTCCATGTCACCCAGAGCTTTCGTGAAAAACTCGCAGATTTCTATTCCTTTTGCTTCCTTCTCTTCTAGTGGTACTGACCTAAAATACTCTCCCCATCCCTTGAGCAAATCTTGTAAATTCCTAGCAGCTTGACTTGCAGTCATGACCTTGCCGGTCCAATACTTGAGTTCATCCCCTTTGATCTTATCCTTGTATTGTCTCCTCATCTCTCTTTCTCTTGTGTCACTCTTAACTCCTTCTTTCCTTGATCAAACTCATGTCTCAACTTCTTGTATTTTTCAACAGCCCTTGGAGCTTTGGTTTTCCTTTTTAGTGTAGTCTTGGATCAGAATCTTGCCTTATCTTCGTTGAGCCATTGAGGATAAGCCAGAGTAGCTGCGGAGTTCACCCTACTGTCTCGACCACGACAAAATTGCATATTGAGACTTTTCTCCCACATTGTCAGTATAGTGACAACCATCAGATGCTCGATGTCCTTTATATCAACGTTGAAGCTTCTTCCCTCAGTCAACTGTGGGGTTTGTTGTGTCATTCCCACTTGTCGGAGGATACTTAAAGGAACGTAGTGATGAGTTCCTCGGAATCCAATCAATGTCAAGAAAGTGATGACCTTGTATGGAAACAACGAAACCAGCACAGCTATCAATTACCCATTGTACCTCTTGCTACTCCTCAAACTTTGTGAACCATCCTTCCATGTTGGCGGGGTCCTCCCATACCGCCATTCCAGCCATACGGGTGCTATGTGAGCGGATCCCTCCTTTCCGAGATGGTTTTGGTGCTACCGGACAGACGGAGACACTATGCAAATGCTCTATCAACCATATTTGCAGCAACAGGTTGCATCCCTCGAAGAAGTCTCCTCTGTTTCTACATTTGGTTAAGGCCCTATAAACTTCTCCCAAAATCATAGGAACCAAGCTTACTTGACTCTTGAATGCACCTTTGCGTAACCCCTTTACTACTCATCCTAACCTTATGTCGATCTTGCCTCCCTTCTCGGGGAAAACCACGCTTCCCAGAAAAGCAACGATGAAAGCATTGGATTCAGTTCACTCCCAATCTTGAATTTCCCATGCTCCAGTCCAATCATGCCTAAGCGTTGGATCTCCAAATCTAAAGTGCAAGTAATCCAATGTGACTTTCCCATCATGCACTCCCTCGATATATGGATGATAAGGAGCTCCCAGCAGTTCAATGAACTCCTTAGGGTCCACATCTCAGGGATAAATCATAGTCTCGGGTCTAGGCTCTAACCCTGCTAGTCCTCCAAATTCTTCCAACATTGGTCCCAACTCCAAACCATTGAAATGAAACACAGCCCTCTTGTAGTCCCAGAAATGTGTGGCAGCTTCGACCAAACCAGGCATGGCAGTGTAGTTTTTGAGAGCCACCAGTTCTCCCACATCTTTTGAACGTGAGCCTTGCTGACAATGGCCAAATCTTCCCACCAGAGTCTGATCAAGTGAGGAGGTCCGAAAACAATCTCAAATTGGAGTGTACCTCTTGGAACCATAGTCTAAAAATAAAGCAAGAAAAAGTAAAGACCAAAACATTCTTATAGTTTTGATCATGTTTTAGACAGACGATCAATATTTTCTGCAAACGTTTCTTCGAATCCATGCAGAGATACAATTTATCATTTTTGGGTTAAAAACCCTCTCGACATTTGGACGTAGGCTTACTAATGAACTATGACGCACCAAGGACGTATAGCCTTCCTAAGTTTGTCATTATACAAAGAAAATAAATACACATTTTGTTGCCAATTATTCTCATAAATTTCCCAAAATTTGAAAATCAGTACATGATAATTTTGAAAAATAAGAAGGCTATACGTCCTTGGTGCTGGGAATGTCTAAGTTTTGGAATGTCTAATTTGGGCACAACACTGATGCTATAGCCTTCCTAAGTTTGTCGGTACATGATAATTTTCGAGAAATGTCTATCTCTGCACACTCCGAGTTCCATTGTTCAAGTTTCGTCTCCAACGCCTCTGTCTTTTCCTCTAGCTCTAATGTACGTTTCTTCCATACTTCGATCTCTTCTTTGTTCTCCCTATCCAGTTTGACAGCTTTCAACATGAATTCTCGGTATCAAATTTGAGCTTCCGCCTCACGATCTCTTATGGCATTCCCTCGACTCGGCCCTACTACCACATTTCCCTTTATACTGGAGCGTAGCCAGCTTTTGTAGGTTGGCTCGCATCCAGTGTTGTACCTATCGGGCGCCAGCGATGCTTCTTCCATAACTTGTCTTCCCACCAAGGATTTTCTAATGCTCTTGACCCTTGGAACAATATCTCCAGTGTAGTCGAACTGATAATCCTTTGTGTCTGATATCAATGGTAAGATTTGCTTCCTCCCTGCTTGCCTCATCACTCTCAATGGGTGGTAAGGTTGGAGACCTCTTAATCCCATAAGTATCACAAAGGATGCCTTCTCAGAGCTAATGATGAAATCTGATGAAGGAAACCAAGTGAACATCCACTGAATTGAGTCCTCCGCTACGTTTTCAAACAATTTTACCCATTTCTCCGTGTTGCTTGGCTGCCTAAATTTTGGAACCCCATATCGCTCTCCAACGAAATAGTTGGAACCAGTTGACTTAGACAGTTCGTGTACTCCCTTCACTTTCCTCAAATGCTTTTTGAACCATGCTTGTAGTAGAAGATTGCAGCCTTGGAAATATTTTGCTCCTCTTTTGCAACAACCTAAAGCCCGGTAAATGTCTGCTACTATCATAGGAACTAAGGTATAACAGTAACCATCAATTCCATTGAATACCGCATCGGCGACCATGACAAGCCTTGAACATATGTCGTGACTTGAACTTTCGGGGAACACCATTACTCCTAAGAAAGAAATAGCAGATGCGAGCGGTCTAACTCTCCTCCAATCACTGTAGGACTCAAACTCTTTCTTATGGTTGTCGAACGCACTCAAATACCCAAACCGAGTGTAGAAGTAGGAAAAGGGTATCTTCTTTTATTGTAAAAATTCCACATTCACACTCGCCACCATCCCTAACTTTTTACGAAACTCTTCAGCTGTGGGGATGCTAGGTGCTAGCATGTGGTGCCCTTGCCAACGGTGTTTGTCTAACCCCGAGTGTGACACGAACCCCCCTATTTCTTCCAATAAAGGTGTTAATTCGACATCCCCAAATCTAAACACATTCAATTCTTCATCCCAAAATGACACCGATGCTTCAATCATCTCCCTACACGGCTCCATTTCTAATAGTGAAACCAAATGACCCAAGTGTTGACGTACTTCGGTTTGCTCACCTAGTGGCAAGTTACTCCACCAACTAGTTAACAAAGGAGGTGCGCCTATAGTCATTCCAAAACGGTGAAATTTTTGACTCATTGCGACCTATAAAGAAAAAGGGAAAATAAAGGATTAAAAACCCCCTCCCCTTTGAGAATAATTGGGCAAATCAAAATGCATTTTTATTCTCGTCTCACTTTCTTTTCACTCTCTTTTCTCTTTTTCTTTTCTTCTCTCAAATGCACATAAACATGCCCAAACGTTCCTTCGGGGTTAGAAACCCGTTAGGTAGTTTGGACAAGTTGAAGACTAGCCGGCTCACGGGGAGCCCTTCCTACGGCATGATGCATGCTCATTACATTCAAAGAGTAGTGTAATTCTAGGCACGGTTCCCCAAGGCAGACGGCCAAGGAGTGGGATTATTTAAAATTATTGGTTGTACCACGGACCAACTATATTCCAAAGTGTCCCTCCTAAAAGGTATTTTTGTGGTGAAGCAATCGTGGGATCCACGTAATCACCTGTGTGTGTGCGAAGTGTCATTTCCCAGGAGTGGGGAGTATGGGTGAAATATGCCAAATGTTACATCAAATTTCAAATTCAATACAAATAAATAAATAAAAGAGAAAAGTAAAAACAAAAAGGAAACCAAGTTAGTAAAATAATAATAATATGAATAGCAAGATAATAATCAAATAAATCCCAAAAGTAAAGACTCGTTGTGGTTAGGACTTTGAGTATCCCTAGCGGAGTCGCCATTTTGTCATACCCGATTTTAGACTCAACTCGAGGCGAGTCGGGTTTCGGATTTGACTGGGTAACTCATTTGAGTTTGAGTATTGGAGTCGCAACCTAATATAGTTTTCAAATGTGTATTAGGCCACCTAAGTGTCTAAGGTCGATTTTAATAGCCATACTAGTCTGTTTCAGAGATTCGAAAGGGTAAGAAGTCCAAATGACTCAAGGGAGAAGGTGTTAGGCACTCCCCCGAATCCCACGAAAGGTGGTTCCCATCCGAGTCTATATTTTGGGATAAAGTTGTAAATACTATCATGTAATACTAACTTGGGAAGTATAATTTTGTATCTAATTCAATGAAAAACAGTATATCTATACAATTTAATCCACACATAGTCAAACAAGTTTCATACACGACCTGCATTTAAGCCTAATCGCATTTTATGGCCTCTAATACAAATGCCTAATCGATTAAACATGCAAGGAGTGTTTAATTTCAGCTTATTTGTGCAATTTTAACACTTGAAACAATTTTGCATAAATGAAGAGTTTTGCAAATAATTTTCAGATTTGGACTAAAACCCAAATGGATATTGTTTTAAAACGAAATGTTAGCCATTTAAGGTCGCTGTGACTCGTCATTAATTGTCGAGCCCTAACCATAATGGCTATTTTTTATTTAGGGGTCAATTTTGAAGATATATATAGGTGAAGGGGTTGTTTTTCAAAGCGGGTTACACAAAGCATAAAAATGCACATAAAGGGGCTGTCACACGTAATTATAAGTATAGGAATGAAAATACATGAGTAAATAATAGTTTGGACAAGTTGAAGACTAGCCGGCTCACGGGGAGCCCTTCCTACAGCATGATGCATGCTCATTACATTCAAAGAGTGGTGTAATTCTAGGCACGGTTCCCCAAGGCAGACGGCCAAGGAGTGGGATCATTTGAAATTATTGGTTGTACCACGGACCAACTATATTCCAAAGTGTCCCTCCTAAAAGGTATTTTTGTGGTGAAGCGATCGTGGGATCCACGTAATCTCCTGTGTGTGTGCGAAGTGTCGTTTCCCAGGAGTGGGGAGTATGGGTGAAATATGCCAAATGTTACATCAAATTTCAAATTCAATACAAATAAATAAATAAAAGAGAAAAATAAAACAAAAAGGAAACCAAGTTAGTAAAATAATAATAATATGAATAGAAAGATAATAATCAAATAAATCCCAAAAGTAAAGACTCGTTGTGGTTAGGACTTTGAGTATCCCTAGCGGAGTCGCCATTTTGTCACACCCGATTTTAGACTCAACTCGAGGCGAGTCGGGTTTCGGATTTGACTGGGTAAATCATTTGAGTTTGAGTGTTGGAGTCGCCACCTAATATAGTTTTCAAAAGTGTATTAGGCCACCTAAGTGTCTAAAGTCGATTTTAATAGCCATACTAGTCTGTTTCAGAGATTCGAAAGGGTAAGAAGTCCAAATGACTCAAGGGAGAAGGTGTTAGGCACTCCCCCGAATCCCACGAAAGGTGGTTCCCATCCGAGTCTATATTTTGGGATAAAGTTGTAAATACTATCATGTAATACTAACTTGGGAAGTGTAATTTTGTATCTAATTCAATGAAAAACATTATATCTATACAATTTAATCCACACATAGTCAAACAAGTTTCATACACGACCTACATTTAAGCCTAATCGCATTTTATGGCCTCTAATACAAATGCCTAATCGATTAAACATGCAAGGAGTGTTTAATTTCAGCTTATTTGTGCAATTTTAACACTTGAAACAATTTTGCATAAATGAAGAGTTTTGCAAATAATTTTCAGATTTGGACTAAAACCCAAATGGATATTGTTTTAAAACGAAATGTTAGCCATTTAAGGTCGGTGTGACTCGTCATTAATTGTCGAGCCCTAACCTTAATGGCTATTTTTTGTTTAGGGGTTAATTTCGAAATATATATAGGTGAAGGGGCTGTTTTTCAAAGCGGGTTACACAAAGCATAAAAATGCACATAAAGGGGCTGTCACACGTAATTATAAGTATAGGCATGAAAATACATGAGTAAATAATAGTTTAGACTTTAGAAAATCTTTACATAGTCGTATAGTCGACCCCAAATCACGTATACACCTCTATACACTATAATATTAGTGCATAGGAGCTTCTTAAAATGTTAAAAGAATTTCAATACATATAAAGGCCACGTTTTAAAAATGGTTTTGGGAATGGATTATTTGTGCAAATAGAGGCAGTTCAAATTTAACCTAAGTAGACAAGATTTTAGCATGTTTTACAAATAGCCTCGATCTTAAGCAAAGTTTCAGATTCAACGTTACAAAAATATGTTTTCAAGTATTAAAATTTTAAGACCTATGAGAAATAACATGTAGGGCAGTGTCGTTGTTCAGGAAACATGTAGACCTTTTAAAAAGGATGATGTAACTTAGCGCTACACAGATTTCAAAAGAGAATGATGAGTGATGCAGCAAATAAGAGAGAAAAAGGGAATAAAAGGCCCCTGAGCAGCCCATGTACACAGCCTAGTAGCTGTGTTCCATGTGTTATGCAGATACAAATAGGAACCCTAATGAATATAAAAAGTGGGGACAATTTCTAAGGGAGAAAGAGAGAAGAGTAAAGGTCAAGCAGTCCCTTGCCCTGGAAGGCATCCTATGAAACGACCTCGGTTAGTCGTTTCGGAAGTTAGGACTCCGATTGGCATGCCGATAATTTTAAAATATTCGTAAGGCCCATTGAGACTTGTTTGTAAAATTTGAGCTAAATCAGACCTCATTTGGTAGGCATCGGAAGAAGGTTTCGGTTTTTATTATCGATAAATATTAAAAAGAGATTTTCGAGCTCGATTTTGGCGAATGAGCTCCGATTTAAAATCTGAAAGCGCCGTTAGGTTCGTATGATTATTTGTGAATTTTGTGAATTTTCGAAAGTGAATTTCGATGTTGTTCGGCTAGTTTCCGCTAAAGTGCCGAAAGTTATATAATTTGATCTTTTTCCATTTAATTTGCACCTTGAGTTTTGGGAACCCGATTTGAGATCCGCCTTAGCAAGTATGCTACATATATTTTGTATAACTTCTATGCAAAAGTTGGAATTATTTCGAATATCGTAGGGTACTATTTTAATTTTTGTCATGTATATGATTTTTACTTATTAGTTTAAATTAAAGTTCCAGAACTTATTAACTGTATAAGTTTACTAATCTACTAGTCCTTATTAAGCACTAGGCAGTGGACTTCAGCAAAGTTATCCATATAATATATAAGTGGAGCTTTCCTACCCACCTCATAAGACATAACGAAAAGCAGAGCAGTAATCTTATTGAGCTTCATTTTCATACCAGTAGCAACGAAACGGGAAAGGAGAAACTAGCTATAATTGATAAGGTAATTATTTCTACAGTATGTTTTTGTAATAACTACGTATGTATAATTGATTTAAACTATTATCCGAGAGTTTGAAAAGGGTAATTTGAGTTTTAGACCAAAATATAGAAATTAGTACTTTACGAAATTGAATAGATATATGACATCAAATTATGAAACTAATGATACAATTGAATTCGTGGGACTATGAGGAGTTTGGAAATATATAATTTATGGGCTTCTAGCTAAGCCCGGCCTTGGGATATTAGACATCGTTTTAATAAGTTCAATTAATAGTTTAAAGGGTCAAATGGACCCCGATAATGGAATTGATTATATATTCGTACTCAGTGAGTTATGGGCAACATAAATATGTAATTTATTTGGGGTTTGGCTATGTGACCTTAAACCCTGTACATAGGCCTGGCCTGCGTATTGCGTATACCAATAGGGTATCAGGTTCCTACCTGGATTGCCCTAAGATGTGAGGAATGAATCCTTTAGCCTAAATTGATATATTTTTCTGCTTATTGAATAGAGTGGGATCGTTTGGCAAGGAAACCAAAGGATAAAGCGGTTGTTGATTAGACGTACTAATTTTTGGAAGAGGTAAGTGTTTATATCTATTTCTTTGGAGGCACCTGGCCTCGTGGATTTTCTACCACGTGTTCCTGACGTGTGTAGCTGCCGATAGGCGTACTCATTACGCCTTAGCTTTGGATTTACATTATATATTATATGTTATGTCCTATTGTTGGTATTGCATTGAGGATCTGAGCATTTTACCCTGGCTGTGGGTTGGCATCTACTTCCCGGCTGTCGATGAGAGTCCCGAGCCGGTGAAGGGTCATCATTGCATATATTTCCCGGTAATCGATGAGAGTCCCGAGCCGGTGAAGGGTCATCTTTGCATATATCTCTTGGTAGACGATGAAAGTCCCGCGCCGGAGATAGGTATCAGGCATATGTGACTGCATTGCATTGTACCGCATTCATCCCATCTCATTGCACCGCATACTGACTATTGTGTGTATTGTGTTGTGTTTTATGGATGCGGTGTGTACACTATGTCGTGGACATATCTTAGTTTGCCTATATATTTCTGGCTCGTATTCTGGATTGCGGGGATCGGGTTGCACGCCGCAACGGTATAAATATATGGATCGGGTTGCACGCCGCAACATGATGTATTTCTGATTGTTGATATGTTCGGGATACCTATATGTTCTGGCTATCTTACGTTCCTGGATTTAATGAATTTATGATTCCATACGTGTTTCTAGTTATTATTTGGCTCTGCCTTTTCATAATTTAAATCAGAGGAATTTTATTTATCTGTTTCTTTTCTCCCTGGCTAGCTATCCTATCCTTTGAGGTGGCTAGTCTGCCCCACTTATTGAGTCCTTTTGACTCACCCTTGTTTGTTGTTTGTTTCTTGTCTATCTATTTCGTTTCGGCAGGTTCGCTCCAGGATTGACTTTGCCACGTTGTGAAGGAGCGAAGACGACTTCAGCTGTCAGGGTGAGCCAGCTTTTATTCCGGATGGCCACCAGTTTATTGGTTATTATTTCAGTTGCATTTGCTCCCTTCAGGAGGTTTTTGTCTTGTTTTGTACTCTTAGATGTCTAGTCTGGATAGCCCTAAACCTAGCATGTTGGGTAGTCAGCTGTAATTTCTTTTGTACAGCTTAGAGGTATCAGTATGTCCGTGTTTTTATTTTAAGTCTTGTCCTTATTTGTAAATTGTTATTTTTATTTTCCTGATTTATTTGGTAAGGGTTCGCCCGACGGGTCTAGGGGAGGATGTCGGGTGCCCGCACGGCCTAACCGGATTCCGGATCGTGTCATCCTATCTAGGCTCAGTTCCCTTCAGGGAAGAAGGAGTCCTTTCCCAACCCTCCAAGCATACTAAAAGCACTGCAAATTAACACTGGTATAGCCCTGGAGGCTATCCTCACACATGCTGCATGAAAGGATTAGTAGGGCCATAAATAGGACCCCAAACAGAAGTATGCATAGAGATAACAAACAGGTTAAGATCATGCCACAGAAACTGGACATAAACAGCCTGAACAATGGAGCCAAGAATGAGGAGAACCGTAGCATTATTCTGTACTTTAAATAACATTGGTATGATCCTTGTGGATCGTCCTAATAAATGTGTAGAGGTTGACCCCAGCTTAACAGAAACATCCAGAATCAAAGCAAGCAAAGCAAACAGGCAATAAGCAGTTTAAATGAAATAGATGCAGGATAGAGATGTGACAAGCAACTACACAGACATAGATGGATAAATAAATACAGCAAGTAATCAGAGATAAAGAAATACCTTTAAACACTATGAAACAATAGAGTGCAGAGAGAGATAGGAGCTCTTCAGGAGAGAAAATAAGCAGAGAAGGAGAATTGGAAGCCTGAGCGGTGCGATGTAAACTTTCTAAGTATATCAGTGCGTGTTTCAAAGCCTTCTTCTTTTTAGTGTCCCCAGTCTCTAGTGAATGAAAGACCAAGTTTATATAGTTGTAGGGTCGGGTCTTTCAAATTCAAATAGGTAAACTCATAAGGCAAAGAAATATAACTTTCCAGAAATAAAACAAAGTCGCTTAAGTGTCTTTTCCTTGTATAACTCAGTTAGAATCCCTAACAATAAGGTAAACCCATTCCTAACTTATATAGAATTCCCTTCCTTAAACACAATGAGGTCCAAGTTCAGAAAATTAGTATTTCAAATTAGCAAATCACCCTAATATTCGACAGATTCCAAGCAATCTTTAGCTATTCAAATATCAATCACAAATTTAGATTAATTCCAGTCAAGATTCCTTAAATCGTGTTCATCTCATCATCTTCAATTTCAAACGGCTAATTATATATTCAGGCAAACTAAAAGGCTAAATTCAATGTAAAACGGAATGTATGAACTATCATGAGTGCTAGGGTTGAGTTTAATAACAAATGTTATGGAACAAACTCAGAACATAGCAAATCGGTCATGCAAACCTTTTAGAGCAGGGTTTCGATTTAAATCCGTGAATTTATTACACAAACCAGTAAATTTAACCCTAACCGATTAGCATATGCAACCTAATCTATTAATCATGCTAAAGCATAGAACAATGAATCAAACTCAAACAGAAGTGTCACATAATAGTCTACTAATCAAGAAATAAAAAAAAAAAAGGACAGGTGATGTTGGCATATTTGATGTATTTTAGATATATGTTTCCCCTACCTTTTACTTAAATTCAATGCTAAAGAGTGCCCAACATTGCTTATTTTGGATATTCTACTAACTTGGTGTGTTGGAATGACTTAGGTATGAATTGGTGAAATTTTGGAGCAAGATGGCTTTACTTTTTGGAGAAGTCCGAAGTCAAAAATTGAAGTTGAAAAATGAAGAATGCTAGTGTAAAAAATTAGCGGATTAGGAGCTTTGTAAGCTCATTGTATGACCCTTACAAAAGTCGTACATTGTAAGAGATGCTGTGAAACCTGAGAGCAAAGCATACAGAAGGTCTTACATTGTAAGAGTGACTGTACGACCTGAAAGTTTTCCATCCGAAATTGGATTAGGTTAAAACGTTTTGTACTCATGGTAATCCATATATAAGCAGCCTTAAACATAATTTTAAGTATCTTTGGACCTTTGGGAGGTAGAGAATCACTAGAGATGGGTTGGAGCTCAACATCTACATTGAGTTTTCTTCTCTTTTCTTTAATTTAGTTAGTTAGTCTAAAGTTGTGGGATGCTCCATGAATGTTGATTTTCGAATGTTGATTTGATTTTATTAATTTATTATATTGGGTTATTTATTCATATCCTGAGCCTAATTATTTGATTGCTTGATCACCAATTGAATATTATTTATGAACCTAGGGTTGAACTCGAAAGTGGGAATCCGGGGTTGCAATAGGATTGAATAAGGCTTGTTCCTGAACCTTGGCATTGGGGAATGGTTTCGCGGTTAGAATAGAAATATACCTAACAGTCATGCTTAGTCACTATACAGGAAATATAAATGCATTCTTGTTAACTCGAATTCCATAGACATATAGGCGTTAGGTTGACTTGAATAGGCGAGCAGGGTATCGAAAGAGTCCAGTGAGTAATATTAACCCTATGATTAGTAACCTAGATAAATTATTTAGTCAGATTAAAGGATTGGCAGATATCCCATAACCCTAGGCTATTATCCATTCTTGAATCCAAATTCGTGTTTTACGTGTTACTTATTTGCTTAATTTTATTAGTCAATTTTAGTTATAATATACTCAACTATTGAACCGTTCTTGTCTAGATAATTAGGAATTGTCTGATTTGGTTAGTAGTTAATCAATAGTCCTCGTGGTTTCGATACTCTACTTATCACTTTATTACTTGATCGACCGCGTATACTTGCGTGTGCATTTGGAGCGACAAGTTTTTGGCGCCGTTGCCGGGGACTTAGAATTAGCTATTTTCTAGATTAGACTTTACTTTTATCTATTCAAGTTTTTAGTTTAGTTTAGTTTATTACTTATTAACATGGCATCTTTTAATGAAAATTGGTCGAAGGTTGGCTGCTCGTATTTATGTGCTTCTTGCATAATTTATAATGGACGTCACTTGTGGGAAGATTGTCGACATCTTGATGTCCTGCAGAGCTATTTATCCAGTCGTTCCTCTACAACCTTTGATCAGAACTGTTGATAATTGTGTGGTGGTCTGTGGAATGATTGTCCTAAATGTCGTAGTCCTTTCCCCAAGTAATATTCATTATAGTACTAACCTTTCTTGTGAGTTTGATAGGAGCAACAAAGTACAGGATGCATCACGGTATGATCAGTTTGGGAAGATGGAGCAAAGTCAGGAAGAACCTCAAATTGCAGAAGAAAGTGAATTCCAACAAGAGAAAAATTCTGAAGAAGTGGAGATTATTAGCGAAACTTGGCTGAAGGAACAATCTCAACGATTAGATGTATGTCAGGGTCTGCTTGATGATATTACAAGTGCAACTAAGTGCTCTATGGAATGGAAAAGTGTGCTCAAACAAGAGATCGACCGATTTGGCTTGGCTATTCATGACTTGGAGGTGAACTTGATTGAAACAATTGAGGCGTCTAATGCCCAACTGCCAATTGTTGTAGATAGGGGATTTGAAGTTGAAGAAGAAGTTGAGAGCCAATTTGAGGAGCTAAGTGTGGAGTTCCAACAGTTCGAACCAGTAGTAGTTGATGATGCCAAAGTTGAAAAATTGACACTGGAGTCAAGTGAGGAAGTGAAAAATATAATTTTTGACAACTCTAGTGTGTGTAAAGATGAGGATGTCAAGAATAATACAACCTTGGAGTTGGGGCACATTGGACCGCATTCTATGCACTTTCGACATTGTGTTTGGATGGCGACATGAAAATCGAGCCTTTCGAGCTAATAGAAGAGCCACGGAAGGAGGAACAAGGTCTCTATGTTCTAAAATTTGTGATGACGAGGAGACAAAATGATATTCCTCATTTAAAAGCCAAGAGGTGCAAAATGCAACGTTTAATTCTTAGTTTCTTTGGGTTTGTGACACCGCCCCAAGAGAATAGTCATAGGTTTGAATGCAATTTGGGGATTCGATTCATATCTTCGAGGTGGAGGAAAAAGTAATATTGTTATCCATGTCGTGCTGAGATGTTAAATCAAGCGCTTTATGGAAGGCAACCCATGTTTTATTGTTTTCTTAAGTTAGATAGTTTTTTACATTAAAAAAAATTAAATAAAATCTCAAAAAAAAAAAACATAAAAAGAACATAACTTTGGAACTAATGTGGTTGTTTGATTGTGTTATAGCAGGGTGTTAGTGTGGTAAACTTGGAGAATTAAGCACGGTGGATCAAAGCAAAATTGCAGGAAAAAAAAAGAAGAAGCATAGTTCAGGCCCTTACAACAAGACTTACATTGTAAGACCTATTGTAACGCTGTGGCGCTAGAACTATAAGCACAACCAGTGGACTGAGGTCTATTGTAAGGATATTGTATGAAAATTTTATTCTCCAAGTTCAAGTCTTACATTGAGCATACAATGTAAGAGTTTTGTAAGGTAAGTAAATAAGTCATCAACATACACACACTTAACAGAGAGAGAGACATCAACACAAAAAAAAGCACGTTGCTCTCTTTCACTTAACAGAAAAGCACGTTGTTCTCTTTCACACTGAAGCAAAACATGTTGCGTCCCTTGCAAAAATCCCAGGTATGATCTCTTCCTTCTCAATTTCTGTCTCTCCTAGGGCGTTCTAGTAATCCTTAGTGCTGCTACACGTTCAGTTTCCCCATCCCCTTTTCCCTTAGGCTTAAGTGTTAACTTCAAGTTTCATGGTGAAAACATGGTGTAAATTTAAAACTTTTGCTTGGTATCTGCTTGTGGGGGGGTATGGTGATGCACCGTGATGAATATTACATGAAATCTCCCGGAGTTGGGAGGGTAAAACACGAAACAAATTGCACACACACGGTCTGCCCAGAATTGTGCATACCACATGTTTGACAAAATTCCCCAATGAATGTTTAATTCATTCGACGAAGTCTTAGTTGTCGAATCTTTGATGGGGACAGTTGTAAGTCTAAATTGAGTAGGGAGAAGGGTTGGGGCAGCATTTACAGCGATGGGGTCACATGTTACGCACTTGACACGTTGTTCGTGCAGGTCAATTGTAAATTGTTTGCTCGGCAATATTGGATGCCTGTTTCGCTTATTAGGGCTGCCCTGTTTCTGTGGATCTATTAATTGATATTCCATGTTTTCTTGATGTAGTCATGTCTAAGTGTGGGGTGCTTGCACCCCGGTTGCGTGCACTAGTTGGTTTAAATGAGTTTGTTGGCTTGAAATATAAATTGTGCACGCTAGTGAGGGAAGTCTGAGTACCTCGATTTACCACCTCTTGTCCTTAGTGTCGTGCATTGAGGACAATGCACCATTTTAAGTGTGGGGTGGAGACCCATGAAAAAAATAATAAAAATTAGTTAGTTTAGATTAGTGGTAGAGTCCTTGGGTTTTCTTCAAGCGACGGTTCTTTCCCTAGGATGCCATTTCTTTTGAACCGGGTGTTTTTAGGAGTAGTTGTAGTAATTAGGATTTAGAAAAATGGAATGAGAAGAAAATAAAGGTTGGTAAACTTTGCTCCTAGTCTTATGTGTGAGTTGTTTGATGCCGTCATATTTAGTCCCTTGCATGCGAGTTGAACTTCCCTATGGACTTTTGGTATGAGTTTTGCATTTGATTGAAAGATGATCTTGTTAGTGACGCTTCGGTTCAGATTTCTGACTCTGCTTATTGACCGAATAACATGACTTGTCTCACTGATTCGTGTTAGGAGTTGGAATTGTTCCGTCTTGAGTGGTTCATGTGCCATCTGTGGTGAGGTTTTAGTATTGTTTCATGTGCTTGCATTATTTGTCTAGAACTTGCCCTGATTATTTTCGAGGCGAAATCCTAGGTTTCACTTGGTTTAGAAAATGATTATAGGGCTTCTTTAGCCCGTTTGAATTTTTTTTGTAGCCTTCCGTGATGATTTGACCCTAGTCAGCCCCTTTGAGCCTTTATCTTGTTTATTTGCAACCATATCAAAAGCCTTTACCTATGTTTGTATTGAATTTCCTATCTTTTGAACACCCTATCTCCTAGAGCACTTGCAAAAATTTTATAATGAGCTGAAAAAACTAAAGTTGGAGAAAAAGGTTGGTTATATTATGAATGTGGTGCCAGTTAGAAGTGAAAGAATTGCTTATGAAAATAAAAAAAAAAGGTGAAAAATTGAAAGAAAAAAAAATTATTTTATTGTCTGGCTAACGATCAAGTAGAAAAAAAATTGAAGCTTGGAAGAAATAAAAAAAAAAAAAGAGGAAAAAAAATGAGCATTCTTTGTGAGCTAAAAAAATGTCCAATGGTGTAAATAAAAAGGGGAAGATTGGAGCTTCATTTAGATTGAAGAAGGAAAGTCATGGTTGAGAAGGAAGTGTGTAATTGAGGTTTAAATACGTTTTGTAAGTGCTTAGGGAGGTGTTAGTCACTTTTAATCCATATATTTATCCTACCCGTCCCCTAGCCAACATTACAACCTTGATAAAGTCCTGTTTGATTCTAGACCGAGTGTACCTACATTAATGGAGAATCACAAGACGGGCATGCTTATGGTACCATTGTGTGGTACTTGAATTTCTTTGTGAGTGTGAGCGAATTCTTTCTATCTTAGGCGTCCCTTATAATAAATTTGATCTATTCGTGTGTGATTGGGACTGGGCTTTGATTGGTGAGGGCACATGGACTATGAGAGATAGGAGCTTTTATTAGGCTACCTAATTTTGAGCAAGTGCGCACTTTGTGAGTAAGTTGGTCTGTGGAGTCGATTCTTGAGGATTGATTGTTGCTATTTAATTGTTTTAATAATTCTTGCTTTTAAGTGTATTGAGTCATAAATATGAGGAAGTTGTGTGCTTGTATGCATGGTGATTAATTGGCGGTATCAACCAAACTCATAGGTTATTGAGTTAATTGTTTAGAAGTATTGTTGGATTGAATTGTTCGAGGACGAACAATAGTTTAAGTGTGGGGTGTTAATGTTGGGCATATTTGATGTATTTTAGATATATGTTTCCCCTACCTTTTACTTAAATTCAATGCTAAAGAGTGCCCAACATTGCTTATTTTGGATATTCTACTAACTTGGTATGGTGGAATGACTTAGGTATGAATTGGTGAAATTTTGGAGCAAGATGGCTATACTTTTTGGAGAAGTCTGAAGTCAAAAATTGAAGTAGAAAAATGAAGAATCCTAGTGTAAAAAATCAGCAGATTAGGAGCTTTGTAAGCTCATTGTATGACCCTTACAACAGTCGTACATTGTAAGAGATGCTGTGAGATCTGAGAGCAAAGCATACAGAAGATCTTACATTGTAGGAGTGGTTGTATGACCTGAAAGTTTTCCATCTGAAATTGGATTAGGTTAAAACATTTTGTACTCATTGTAATCCATATATAAGCAGGCTTAAACATAATTTTAAGTATCTTTGGACCTTTGGGAGGCAGAGAAACACTAGAGATGGGTTGGAGCTCAACATCTATATTGAGTTTTCTTCTCTTTTCTTTAATTTAGTTTGTTAGTCTAAAGTTGTGGGATTCTCCATGAATGTTGATTTTCGAATGTTGATTTGATTTTATTAATTTATTATATTGGGTTATTTATTCATATCCTGAGCCTAATTATTTGATTGCTTGATCACCAATTGAATACTATTTATAAACCTAGGGTTGAACTCGAAAGTGCGAATCTGGGGTTGCAATAGGATTGAATAAGGCTTGTTCCTGAACCTGGGCATCGGGGAATGGTTTCGCGGTTAGGATAGATATATACCTAACAGTCATGCTTAGTCACTATACAGGAAATATAAATGCATTCTTGTTAACTCTAATTCCATAGACATATAGGAGTTAGGTTGACTTGAATAGGCGAGCAGGGTATCGAAAGAGTCTTGTGAGTAATATTAACCCTGTGATTAGTAACCCAGATAAATTATTTAGTCAGATTAACTGAAGAATTCAACAGGATTGGAAGATATCACATAACCCTAGGCTATTATCCTTTCTTGAATCCAAAATCGTGTTTTACGTGTTACTTATTTGCTTAGTTTTATTAGTTAATTTTAGTTATAATATTCTCAACTATTGAACTGTTCGTGTCTAGATAATTAAGAATTGTCTGATTTAGTTAATAGTTAATCAATAGTCCTCGTGGGAACGATACTCTACTTATCACTTTATTACTTGATCGACCGCGTATAGTTGCGTGTGCGTTTGGAGCGACAACAGGATTACCCATTTAATCATGGCCGGAGACTTTTCCGGCGACTGAAGTTCTCGTCATTGCAAGGTCAAATTTGACCCTTATCCAAATGTCAACAAAAATATAGGGGTTTTGCAGCGGATGAAGAGAGGAATACGATGGTACTATTTTCTCCGAATTTCACCCGCCAAATTGACCGGAAAATGCCGCGACAGTGAAGACTTAGGTTTTCATAGATAGAGAATGAGAGGTCACGACGGCTGAGTGAGGGAAGGGGAAATGAAATGGATTTTTGGGGTTTGTGGTGTGTTTGGGTAATTAAAAATGGTAAAAATTATCCTGGTCGTTGAATCAGTTGCGTGGATGGCCAGGATGTTGCCACGTAGTCGCTTAGGTGTTAAAACTAGAGCTGATGTGTATAAACGTGAGGTGTAATGTGTATATTGTATTTATGTATATATGGTGTATAAATAGTGTATATTAGCCATAGTTTTAATATAAAATAGCCATAAAATTGTATAAAATTAGGCATAAAATTGTATAAAATAGGTGTAAAATCATAGGCAAATTATGGAATTAATTTAAAGCATTAAAATGGCTAGGAAGCATACAAAAAATGTATTTTAGGATTTAAAACGAATTGGGTAATTTTATCAAAAATAGAGGTAATTACGGAATTTTGGTTAGGGACGCTCATTTTGTAGAAATTGCTATGACGTTTTCAAAAATGGCTTTGATTGTTAGGCAATTATGAGAAGATAATTTGAAAGAATGGACGGGGAAAGAATAAATGCATGATCGTATGTAAAATTTGAAAACTATTGCTTTAAAAACAGGAGGGACAAAATTGGGTGTCAACACTCCCTGTGACAGCATTGCGAGATTCCTTCATTTTTGATGTTTATTTCGAGCTATAGCCCTGCGAGGCCTTAGTTGTTTTAACCCACTTTGGAGGTATTTTAGACCTTTCACTATGCATAGAAGAAGACTAGAAAATTCTTCCTTAGGCTTTCATTTCATTGGAGCAAACCTTGAATATTGAATGATGAAACTTGAAAGCTTGAGAGCTCTCTAATGAAAACCCCTTGTGAGGGCTTGATTTTACTTAGTGGATTCCAATTTGAACTTCAATCCTTTCTTGATCATTCTGTTTGCGAAAGCCGAGTGTCTCGCGATGATAGTTGCTTAGTGTACCAAGTTGAGCTTCAATCCTTTCTTGATCATTCTGTTTGCGAGAGTCGAGTGTCTCTCGATGATAGTTGCTTAGTGTAGGTATTCCTTGACATTCACCCGAGGTGTATCGAAACAAGTTCTTCGGTGCTACTTAGGTAATCGTTCGAGCCACGTCTCGCTTTTATCTTTACTTTATTGCTTCCGCATTTTTACCTCGTATCATTCCTCCCTTTTTTTCATATTCTTTTTCAATATTATTTTCTTTTTCTTGCTTTTGAAATTTGTTCCTTCCCAATCCGGTCAACATGATAATTTTTTCTAGACGCATGCAACACATAAAAGTGCCTCAGATGTGTCTTTCCTGGGCGTGGGTCCCGTTCGATACAAAGGGGTCAGCTTAGATAAGTGCGATACCAGTGTGCCTTACCTCACTAAGTCAGATGTAATGCAAATAATTGAGACTAAAGATTTAACTTTAGGTGACTCAACTGACTTGGTATCTAGACTGGCTGAAAACCTAGTGGACAAACCAGGCGAAAAATGCGTCAGGGCCATCTGGAAACAGTGTCTCCAGACTAAAACCCCTACACAACCTCTTCCTAAATCATGGGCAATTTTGTATGAAAGTTCTAAGATGCCACAAGCAATCTAGTGAGTGCATGTGTGTATGTGTTCAGAAACTCAGAGGTGTTCGCAGAGAAGACAATTTATATCTACCGTTCTAATAATATCAAAGCGGTAGAATTCAACTTTTCATGTGATAATGACAATAATAACAACAACTAATATTTAATAAATCAAAACAAAGTGACAAATCAAAGCCGAAAATTCTAGTTTTCACTGTTATCCCTAGCGGAATCACAAAGATGTCACGGCCTTTTTTCTCAAAAAAATAATAATAATAATAATAATAATAATAATAATAATAATAATTCTCTGATTAAAGAGGTTTCTAATTTAAAAGCTGTGACTGGTGTTCTAAAAATACAAAAATTATGAGATTCGGAGTCGCCACTTGACAAGCTCAAAGATGTGCCAAGCCACCAAAAGGTGTACCTTTAGAACACCAATGACTCATCAATGGTCTGCATCAGAGAATTCGAGTAAGGATCTCGATTGACTCGTGGGAAGGTATTAGGCAACCTCGAATCCTGTGTTAAGCAAGTTGCTTTATTGTCATGTTCTGATTTAAGAAATATTTGGTTGTTATATGTTGCCGTTGTTTTGAATTTAAGCTCTAATTAATAAAATTAAAAGTGTATTATTGCTTTTCAACCTCATAGAGGACTAGACGAATTTACATATTGATTGGGAAAGGCGTATCATTCCCTTTCCAACCTCACAGAGGATTGGTCGAATTTACAGTTTGATCCAAAAAATTAAAAGGGTATCATTCATTTCCAACCTTACAGAGGACTGGTCCTTTCAAAGAATTTGTCAATTTTAATTGACCTCAAAAATTAATTAATTTTCCAAATAATGAAACAATTTGTTTAAAAGTTGATTACTAGCCAAAAAGTGGATTGTTTGCCAAAGAAAAGTTATTGTTTATTAGAAGCAAAATGGGCTAATTGTGTCAAAATTTGATGAGCAAATTCGTTTATCAAAAGGAAAAAAAAATATGTGCAACTTTCCTTGTCAATTGTTGGGATCCATATTTTTTCAACCATTCAAAATATATGTTAAGCAAGTTTTTTAGATTTAACTTAAATGTGTCAAATTAACTCTGTCACATGATTTCGCACTGTTTCCAGATTTGCAAGCGAACAACTTAGACCAAGTTTATTATTATTCTTTTTATCAAATCTGATTTTTCATCACTTTTCTCAATTTGTCCAAATCTGAATATTCCTAAATTTGCGTACTTGCATCCTTTTGTCAAGAATTTTAACAAAAACCTCATATGGGAGAGTTAACAAAATAGTCAACAATCATCACACTTTTCTGCCACTACAAAAAAACAAGCTGATTGCAGCGGCTAAAATTTGGGTTTTGCGGCGGTTTGACCCGCCTCAAAATAAGAAGACCAGCGCTTTCAAAACCGGTGCCTGACAAGCTGTACTTAAACTATACAGTGCCGGTTTAATCTAACCGCTGGCAGAACCGCAGGTGGTTGTTCCATTTGCTGCAGTTGTGGAATTAATCGCTGGTAAAGTCCCAGGAAAAAGGAAATTCATTTACTACTGTGTCTACACACTAAGGACCCCCCCACAGGCCACACCTCATCCTAATGCTTAGGTGGCGCAGTGGTACTCCATTGACGAAAGATTGAAATTTACCACGTAGCTCAGTCACGTGGATTGCATTTGACTTGTCCAATTCATGCTCACCTCTTGTTATAAACAGAAAAAATGTGTTCTCAGCCATCGGTGTGGGAGAAGTGAATGACTTTAGAACCGCCACTAAATGCACAGAAAACGTCGCTATTATCCTCAAGTTCGATGCACCGCTGCAAACACTACTGAACCGCTGCTAATTACCCTCAATTAGTGGCAGTTAAATAAACTGCTGCTAAAAGGAATTTTACCAACGGTTGGGCAAACTGCCGCTTAAAAACTGCTGGAAATTGCCTAATTTTTTGTAGTGTGCGTCGGGCCTCGTTTAACATGAAAATTCAGTTCATGGCCCAATGTTAATGGCTAAGAAGCTTAACTCAACATACATAGTACTTGACATCTCTATTCCTTTTAAAAGAAACACAACAACATATTTTATTAAAAAAATGCATAGACATAGAGTTAACATGATGAGCTTATAAGGAATGGTTTGCATGCTAAGATGATTCAAATTTGGACCAGGCCAAAATTCTCATATATTTTGGCCTTCTATATGCTAATTTTACACTATAAGGAAAGCAGCAATACAAAACAAGGTTAAAATGTTACCTAGTAGCCGAAAATCCTTTAGCTAACAGCAAGATATAGCAGCAGCAAGCAGCAAATAGTAACTAGAAAATACAGCAACCCCAAAACTCCTTTAGACTCTTGACTTTGAACCCTCAAAATCAAGACTTGTACTCAAAAACTCTCTTTCTCTCTAGGTTTTTCTCACTTTTGCTCTATAATAGACTATAGTATTTTCACTCTCAGAATTTATTTTCTTCAGATATGTTCTGTGTTGTCTAATCTCTTTTTCCCACAAAATGAGAAACTAAAGCATCTATTTACAGACTAAATGAAGGCCAAAAAAGGGCAATTGGGTAAATGCTACTTACTTGAGTACCCCCTCACATCCTACTTTTTTTAGCTTTTTTAGGACTGCTACAACCCATTTTTTTACTGTTTCAGCCACTAATATGTCTCGAAAAGCTGAAAGCAAGTTGTCCTAATGACAAGACAGCCATGGGCTGGACTCTTTGGCTTGTTGGGCTCAATCTAACCTAGGCTTAAGCCCAAAAATGCACCTAAAAATCGACACTACTATAATTCTAATTTCAGCCCACAACTCCTAAACTTAAACTACCTATTAGGCGAAAAGAATACTCCCAATTAACTCAACCTCAAAGTAGGTGGTCTTAAGTCCAAAACAAACATCAAAAGAATATTTTAGCAGATTTCATGCTAATAACATGACTACAAAAGTCCATACACACTAATAGCAACCGTACAAGTGTTAATTTCACACTAAACTAATAAGCAACACAAGAAAATAATTACCCTACAGTTGACAGAATCTAACAAGAATAAACTCACGTTATGACAACCCAAAAGAGAAGGCGATTTCCAGGCGACTCTTTGGCGATTTAGGTGCTGCTCCTTCACGTCTTCTCCCATGGCCAACCAGGCCACTGGGCAGCCCCCCACTGGGGTTGCTCAGTCCATTCCACCACCTCCCATAACGTCCCAACCCTCACCAATCCCCGCTACTGCCTCCTACAATGCAGCGGTGGTTCCACCCTTGCATACGATCGTGTCCCACGCTGTTCAAGCTTCTTCACTACCCATTCGTCATCCACATCATTGGAAAATTTATGTATGGATCTCCAGAGCTGAATAATCTTCGCAAAGTTATTCCTACTCAATCCGAGGTCAAAGGACACTGTGTTATCGGCTCCCTAGACTATAGGAGTATTTCAATCCGTTGTTCACTTTTTGAAGACTACGTTAACTTGCTTTCGAAAGGACATTGGATTAAAGTTGGTCGTGAGTCGTTTTTAATGAGAACTTTAAAGTGGGATCCTTGGTGTGAGCGTAGAAAAGAAACATCAATTGCTGTAGGTTGGATCTCTTTTCCAAACTTTCCTCCTAATTTTTTTTGTGAAGGAATGTATTTTTTCCTTAGCCCTTGCAGTTGGTAAGCCCCTACACTTGGACACAGCTACATTGAATCACACACGGCCTAGTTGTGCTAGGGTGAAGGTAGAAATTGATTTATTAGGAGACTTGCCACATGAAATTGATATTGTCGAAGTAGATGAAGATACGGGGAAGAAGAAGTCTAAATGTATTAAAATTGTATATGATTATCTTCCAAAGTATTTCTCACAATGTTGCCTGCAAGGACATGTTGAGGAAGAGTGTCGAGTTCTACATCCAGAGTTGTATGAGGATGAAACTGATCGAGGAAAAGATAATGAAGGCCAAGGTGTAGCTCAACAAGGTGTTAAAGTGTTGAAAAGTGGCAAAGTAGTAGGAGATCCTGGTCCTAGTGGTCTTAATAATGTCAAGCGCACCAATGACCAAAATGACAATCAAGGCAGGAAGGTTGGCAATGGTGTACGAAGACAAAATCCTTATCGAGATCCAAATGCTTGGCAGGTTGTTACAAGGAAGAAAACCAATGGTGGAGTTAACATTCAAGAGCAATTGGGTAATCAGGAAGCTGCGCAAAATATTAATACCTTTGAAGTGTTACAAACTGAGGAGGAATTTATTCCTACAGATGAGAATGCAAACAACGGTAAAGCTGTTAATATAGTTGACAACCCTAGCACAAAGTTAAATGTTACAAAAGCTGGGAGTGCAATTAATGTTGAGCATATTAAAGCTAGGGGTGAGTTGTCCCAGGACAAAGATACTGTGGAAAATCGAGGCATTGAATTTATTGAGAAAGATGTTACGGCTTTAAAGCTGAAAAATGTTGTGAATGTGTTAGATGATGGGAAGTGCATTAAAGCTGGAGGTGCAGGGTTTATTGACAAAGATTTGCTGTGTTCTCGAGGTGTATTTATTGTTGATCAGGAAGTTAAGGAGTTAGGCCTTCAACGGATGGAATTTATTACAGCTGAGGGTCGAATTAATGTGACAGGAAATCAAAAAGAGGGAAACATTAAAGCTGAGAGTCGACTTGTTTTTGATATGCGTAAGGCTGAAGCTGAAGGTAAGCTGCAGAGTTCCAAAAATCCCATTAAAGCTGGGGATTCAATGGGAATTAAAGCTGAAGGTATGAGTATCTCCCCACGCGTCCCAGATATCGAATCAGATTCCATGTTGGGGAAGGAATTAATGCTAACACCTATGTCTCCTGGGACTGCATTAATTTCAGCAGATAAAGCTGAGGGTTCGAAGGCATTTAATGAGCAGGCATTAATAGCTGGAGGTTCCTTTTTTGATCCTATTCCCATTGGGAAATCTTTTACAGGAGCTAAAAGTTTCAAAGTAATTAATGACGACGTGCAGGATCTTCTTAATAAAGCTACGAGTGTTGCGCCGTTGACTTGTGATGATTTAATTCCCCTGGATACTTTGAAAATTATGACTGCTAAGGTGAACGCTCAGTGTTTAAAATCTGGTTTGAATGTGCCGATGAAGGAAGCTGTTCCATCACAAACTGTTCCATCACAAGCTGCCAAAGATGTTAAGTTGGGCGATCAAGGGTCTTCAAAGGAAGAGTTTACACAGGAGGAGCAGGAACTTATTGATTCAATGCAATTGCAAGATACTAAAGCTATACTTTCAAGGCAAAATAAGCGCACCCCATTGAAGCAACCCGAGCAGCAGGTTGGTGAAAATTTTGAAGAAGATTTGGAGGATGAAGATGAGCTATCAACGGCACATAATTTTCAACATATTGCGAGGGATTGTGATTTATCCCCACGTGATATTGATGCAGCAAAGAAAGGAGGTCGACGAGTTAAAAAAGAGCCTGGACCTATCACCAGGATACAACCAGTCAGGAGTTCCAAATCTAAAGTTTAATGATGAATAAAGCTTTAATTTAGAATATTCGATCAGTTAACACACAGGAGGCGTTTACAAGGTTGAATAATTTGCACAGGCATCATCATTTTGATTTTATAGGGTTGCTTGAACCTTTTCAGGAGCCCTGTAGAGTTCAATATTATGGTATGAGACTGGGTATGCATTGGTCCTTTACTAATATCAATGGCAAAATTTGGGCTTTCATTGGGGAAGATTATGCAGTGACAGTAGTAGATGACCAGGAGCAACAGCTTACTCTGAAATTGCATCATATTGTACAGGCTTAGGATTTTTTTCTTACCTTAGTTTATGGTAAGTGTGACAGAACTGAAAGACTGGAGCTGTGAGATTCTTTGCAATTTTTAGCATCTACTATGGTTAAGCCGTGGATCATTGGAGGTGATTTTAATGTTATTTTTTCTGAAGAAGAAAAGTATGGGGGTCTTCCAGTATTGTCATAAGAAGTGGATGATTTTGCTGCTACTATAGCTGCTTGTGGTATCACTGACTTAGGATACACGGGTACCATTTACACTTGGTGGAATGGGAGGATTGAGAATCAGTTTATTTTGAAGAGGATTGATAGATGTTTTGCTAATCAGGAGTTCATGGATTTCTTTCCTAAGATTGACATTGAACACCTTGCCCGGACTGGATCTGATCATTCTCCTATGTTGATAAAGTGTTCACTGATTCTTCTACTATTATTAAATCCTCCAAATTTTTGAATTTCTGGACTGATAATGAATCTTTCATGTAGCTTGTGAAGGATAATTGGGTTTGTGATTGTGTAGGGGATCCTTTTATTATTTTTCACAGGAAATTGAAGAAAGTGAAATAGGCCTTATCAAGGTGGAGCAAAGCTACTTTTGGCAATATTTTTCAAAAAATTGCCTCTCTGGAAGACATTATTAAAGCACATGAGCTTAAGCTTGAAGAATCTCCTGATGCATTTCATAGGGAGCAATTGAAGAAAGCTGAAGCTGAATTAAAAAGGGTGTTGCATTTTAAAGAGGAATTTTGGAAGCAAAAAGCAGGCTTTCAGTGGTTCAAAGATGGTGATAGAAACACTATGTTTTGTCATGTTCAGGTACAAGGCAGGAGGAAGAAGCTTAAAATTCATAGAATCCAGGATAGGCTTGGAAATTGGCTTAATACTGAAGAAGATATGGCTGCTGAAGCTGTGGAGTTTTTTCAACGGCAATTTGCAAATGATGGCCAGGAATTGAATTTTGATTTGCTACTACATGTTCCTGAAATGGTTACTGCTGATCAGAATCTTGCTATTGAAGAAATTCCTTCCATGGAAGAGGTGAAGAATGCAGTATTTAGCCTGAATGGTGACAGTGCTTCAGGCCCTGATGGCTTTACAGGGAGGTTTTATCAAGTGTGTTGGGATGTTATAGCTACTGATCTTACTAGTATGGTGCAGACTTTCTTTGTGGGACATGATATTCCTAGATTTGTATCTCATACAAATTTAGTGCTCCTCCCTAAGAAGCCTAATGTTGCCACTTTTTCTGATCTTAGGCCTATTAGTTTGAGTACTTTCTCAAGCAAAGTGATTTCCAGGGTCTTACATGACAGGTTAGTTGATTTGTTACCTGATTTGATATCTCCTATACAGGCTGGTTTTGTTAGGGGAAGGAGTATTGTTGAGAATGTGCTGCTGGTTCAGGAGATCATTGATGATATTAGAAAAAGTGCCAAAGATGCCAATGTTGTCATCAAACTTGATATGATGAAGGCCTATGATCGTGTGTCCTTGTTGTTCTTGTCAAAAGTTTTTAGGAAGATGGGTTTTGGTGAGAGGTGCATTGATATGGTTTGGAGGCTCTTGTCTAACAATTAGTACTCTATTCTTTTTAATGGCCAGCCACATGGTTTCTTTAATTCTTCTAGGGGTTTGAAGCATGCAAGGGGATCCTTTGTCTCCTACTCTATTTATTCTTTCAGCTGAGGTTTTGTCCAGGGCCCTGAATGCTTTACATGAGAATGCTATGTTCAAAGGATTTGCTATGCCTAAGTGGAGTCCTCCTATCAATCATTTAGCATTGCAGATGATACTATTCTATTTTCTTCAGCAGATACTACCTCCCTGAGGCTGATTATGGGGGTGTTGGATGCCTATGAGGGTGTGCCAGTGGCTAGAAGATCAACAAAGAGAAGAGTGTTGTTTATTTGTATCACAGGGTGGAGCAGGAGATTGTTGATAAGGTGGAGCATATTACTCAAATTCCAAGAGGTAGTTTTCCTTTTACTTACTTAGGGTGTCCGGTTACACACAAAAGAAGAAATAAGGCGCTGTTTGATGATCTTGTTACAAAGATTAGGCAGAAGTTGCAATCTTAGAAGTCAAAAATGTTGTCTTATGAAGGTAGGGCTGTTTTGATTATGCATGTTCTTCAAAGTATGCCTATACATCTTTTGTCTGCAGTCAATCCTCCTGATAGTGTTATTGATCAGCTTCATAGAATTTTTGCCAATTTCTTTTGGAATAATCCTGAGGAGCATTCAAGGAGGCATTGGGCCTCTTGGGATACTTTGTGCAAGCCACTAGCTGAAGGGGGTGTGGGATTTAAATCTTTATATGATGTTTCAAATGCTCTTTTTGCTAAACTGTGGTGGAACTTTAGGACAAAAACTTCACTTTGGGGTACTTTTATGGCCAATAAGTATTGTAAAAAAATGCATTACTCTATTGTGTCGTACACTGATGGGTCACCTATTTGGCAAAAGATGTTGCTTGTTAGGGAGATAGTAGATCATGAGATTGTTTGGCATGTTAGGCAAGGGTCGTCTCATTTTTGGTATGACAATTGGTCGTGTCTTGGTGCCTTGTATTTTGTTGTTCCTCGTAGGTTTCAAGTTAGGGAAGAATTGAATGTGGTGAAGGATTTCTTTGGTATTGATGGATGGAATCAGCCGCTTTTGTATGAAGCTCTACCTAATGATCTTGCGCAACATGTTATTGACACTATTCAGCCGGGCCAAATCACACAACCAAGGGATTTTGCATCGTGGGAGCTCACCTCAAATGGCAAATTCACAGTGAGTAGCGCTTACAACTATGTTAGAAACAAAGGCAAGGTGAAGGATGAGTTCAAGCTTATTTGGTTAAAAGGTATACCATTTAAAGTTTCCTTTGTACTTTGGAGAGCATGGAAAAATAAGCTGCCTTTAGATGACGAGTTGAAACACATTGGTTTTAATGTACCCTCTAGATGTTGGTGTTGTGCACAACCTAGGGAGGAAAATCGTGAACACTTGTTTGTTACAAGCTCGTTTGAAAGAATGTTTGGTCATATTACTCGAATGCCGTAGGTTTTGTAATTCATGATTGGCGATTTCGTCAGCTTATTGCAAGGTGGTGGCAGATTAGGAAGCGTCCTTGGTTGAGGTTATTTTGCCAAGCAATACCAGCATTTGTAGTGTGGGAACTTTGGAAAAGGAGGAATACGAATGACCATGGTGGTCGTGTCTCGTTTCAACATGTAGTTCATGAGATAAATTGGAATGTATATAAGTTTTTAATGCTGCGTTATCCAGGTATGAATTCAGCCCCTATGGATTGGCCTTTTTAGGTTAAATATCTTGAAGAATATCGTCCTACATTCAAGTATGTGAAGGTTTTTTGGAGTCCAGCTCTGGGATTTATTAAATGCAATACGGATGGTTCAAGTAGAGGGAATCCGGGTTTAAGCTCGTATGGATTTTGCTTGCGTAATGAGGAGGGTGATTTGATTTTTGCTAAGTCAAAATTAATAGGAGAAGGAACGAATGTGAGGGCTGAAGCAATTGCTATTCAAGAGGCGATGAAATATTGTCTTGCGAACGTTACGCAGCATATCATTATTGAGACGGATTCTTTGCTTCTCAAAAAATATCATTGAAGGAGTATGGGATGTTGTTTGGAACATAGCAGAGGTGATTGAAGACATAAGGGAGATGCGAGGTAGAGGTATTTTCAATTTTGCTCATGTTCTTCGAGAAGGGAATAGATTGGCTGACTATTTTGCAAATTTAGCGTATGATGTTGAGGAGCAACAATTCAATCAATTTGCAGCTTTTTCAATTGAAGGAAGGAGAATATTGAATTGGGACAAGGCGCAGCTTCGCACTTATCGTGCAAAAATTCAAAAATATGGAGCAAGCGGATTACATTGAGGAGGAGCTGTGGTTTTTTACTAACTATGTTTGTTCGTTTTGCAGGAAATAGAAATTAAAGGAAGCATGGTTATTTTGTTCCTGGTTCATTTACCATCAGGAACTTATGAATTTCCTACTTTTCAAAAGTTGTAAGTGTTGTTCGTTGTTTCATTTTGAAGGCAGTGTTAGGGACTTTTTTGAGTGTTCATTGGTTCAGTACGTGCCTCGCATCATACTTTATTTGGCTTGGGAATTTATGGCTTGTCAATTGTTTTTTCACGTTGCTCGAGCTGAGGAGTCGCTTCTCCCAATTTGCCTACGTCTTTCAACAAGCTGCCAGGAGTTTCATGTGATGCGAGGACTACATTGTATGGTGTTTCCTATGGTTAAGTTTCATTCATCGTTGGTGTGGAATTTATTGAAGTTGGGCAGTGTTGCGAGTAGATCGCCATGGCGCTGTATGGGTTACTTCAGTACAAAGATGGGCCTTTGATGATCGTTGTTTTGGTGGAGCACCGCTGCTCCTCATTGACTTGGTTCAATTGTTACACATTGGTGCAGTGGGCTTGTTCTTGGTGCAGCAATGAATGCTCTTTGGTTTTGTTGGTATGCCATGAGGATGGGCACCAATGTTCTTCATTGCTACACGTTTGTGTAGGTTGTTTACCCTTTGGACGAGCACACGCATTTATGGCCTTTCCACTGCACGAGCTACTATTTCACTTGGAAACAATGTGCATTGAGTGCCAATTATTTAACTACATAGTTCTAGTAATTTACAATGCATTTTTAGCATCTAGAGCAATATATGTTAAGTACTTTGCTTTTGAAAATTGTGTCTTTATATTGGTGGTATTAGCATGTTATCATGCTCAACCCAATTGGGAATATAGTTTTCAAGGGCAAGTACATAGGAGTGCACTAGTTACTTCATGTAGTTTTCACAAGTTGTTTGTTTATTTTTTAGTAGCTTGTAAAGACATTTTTATGCTTTGTTTTATTAATAAAATTTGTCACTAGGCCCTGAGCTTAGTGATATTCGCTTAAAGAAAAAAAAAAGAGACTTGAAAAACATTCGTGCTTAAGAAAAGAAACTACCACAAAACCTAAACTTATATTCTAACTTAAACAAGATCAAGTAGACAAGTCACGTTTCAGCATTACTAAACCCGACAACTTTCCACTAAAACAAAAAAGGCAATCACACAATTATTCAAACTTAGGACAGTGAGTATAAGACTAAGTCCCAATTCATTCATACCGAAGAAAATAACTTTAAAGACTTAAACACCTAAATAGACCAAATAGACCAAAACACATGGCTTCATGCATTGATAAAGCTAAACACAAGATCATGCCATGGACTACAAGAAATTTGACTTGTTTATGCTTATACATTGACTATCCATTGGACAACAATGTGTGGGCAAAAACACGCCACATGTTGTTACGAGGATACGGGTCCAGCTAGCGTTATCCTACAAGTCACAGGGCACTGAGGATATACCCCCGCTCCTAGAGCCAACGACCATTTAGGCAGTTTGGTCACAGGGCGCAGGGCTCGCATCCCAATGCCTATGGTTTACAGTCTCCTAGTTAGGATTTAGTATACCACCGCACTTGAGTTGTAGGCCCATGGCCCTATTAATACTTGTATTTTACCTTATTTAGGACTGAGTATCACTAATAAATACCCTTCCTTACATTGTATTGTACACAAGACATGATTCACCACCAAACTCGGCTACTCTCAAAGAATAAGATTTACTTTGCTTTCTCTATTATTTCTTGCTTACTTACTTTTTTTTTATTTTAATCGTATTTATTTGCTTTTTCATCATAATTTACCGTATTGCTTGTGACCTCACTCATAGTAAATTATTTAACATGGACGTACAAATTTAGGCATAAACAAGCAAAATCTAGAAACTACACATTCAAACTTGAACTTAGCCGAACAAAGTTAACACTTGAACCACAAGTAGATGTATTCTCCGACATAAACAATTCTGCGCCTACCATGGGGCCAAGGCAATTGTAGGTATTCTACGAAGGAAAAGGCGCAATCATGTCTGACAATGACAACAGCATTCAAAAGAACACCGCAGATGGAGTGGACGAGTTCGCGAAGGATCATGAAGATCCTAGCATCCAACAAGAGGATGCAGCCGAGCAGCCAAAAGATTCTTCTCAAGAATCGACTCCTGTCGCCAGTAATGAAGGGATAAACTGCCCATTGGAATGTAATCCAGAGTTTAGAACTTTCATCACTGATCTCCTCAAAACTATGATGGAACAGGCGGAACAAAAATCCAACAACGTGATCGAGGCGGTTTCTCGCAAACTAGGCACAAAGTTTACATGATCGTTTCAGAGGCCACCATCTCCATAAGGACCAGTGCCTGTTAACGATTCGCCAGCATCTATGCCTAGCCGAAGGCTTAACATGGATGCTGCTCCAGGAGGCTCATCGACAATCAACAACCAAGATTTTATGGGAGCCCATGTCATTCAGGATCTCATAAAGGAGATGAAGGCCATTCATGACCGGATTGGTAACGTGCCGGGTGCTCCACCCTAAGTTACTGCCATAGATGAGCCGAAGTTTTACAAGCATACTTATAAGGCAAGTGTTGCACCGGTCAGCATACCAAAGCACTTTAATTTATCAGATAACTTGAAGTATGACGGAATGACCGATCCGAATGAGCATATTTCTGCGTACTATACGGTTGTGAAGAGTAACAAGATTACCGAAGAAGAAATCCAGTCTGCTCTAGTAACGAGGTTCTGCTCAACTCTGAACAAAGGAGCCCTTGCTTGGTACACCTAGCTACCAATGGGTTCGATCGAATCATTCACTCAGATGCATGATTTATTCAAGAAAGGGCATTCTGGTGCCCGCAAGCTGGAGAAGCGCATGGAGGATATCTTTGAGATCCATCAGCGAGACAACCAGTTGCTCAAAGATTATCTCGACAGGTTTCAGAGGGAACACATAGAGCTTCCTCAAGTTCCCGAAAATATTGTTATGGTAGCCTTTGGCAAAAGTTTGAATACAAAGGGATCCCTAGCCACCAGAGAGAAGCAGTGGAGTCTCACTCAGAACCCTATCTTAACATGGAACGCCCTGCACTAGAGGTACACTGAAAAGCTTTGCCTAGAGCCCAGGGAGTCTTCTACTCTCGAAGAAGTCCGACCGGCTATCCAAGACATCATCCGCCAAGGACAAAAACAGGGATACATGGAGGAACCTCGAATGGGGGAAATAGGCAAGTAAAATAGGAAAGATATCAGGGACGATTTTTCGAAACGGCAAGACGGCTAGGGAACGTCAGGGTCATTATCCAAGGGATCGCTCAACGTGGAGTGGGTTCCTAATTGATTCGAAGAATTGGGTGTGCAAGTCAACATCGTGGAATTTGTAAGAGATCATATAAAGAACACACAATTCCGTTGGCCAAGCAACCTGAGAGCAGAACCTAGTAGGAGGAACAAGGAGCTTTACTGCCATTTTCATAGGGACCACGGACATGACACGGCCGGGTGCAGAGCATTGATTTTAGAGGTCATGAGTTTGTTGAAAAAAGGATACCTCAAGGACCTTCTCACTAACAAGGAAAAGCAGACTTTCACATGAACTGAGAACCAGGACGCACCGCCAAGCCTGCCCGATCCTAAGAGGTCCATCAATATGATAATAGGGGGACCAACATTGCTCAAAGGGTCAAAGGATATCTCGGCAGCACCCAACCAGGGTCACGCCCGAGATGAAATGATTCTATTCAGTGAAGAGGACAGCATCATCTGCAATACCCCGCACCATGACGCCCTGGTCATAACACTTAGGATGGAAGACACAGACGTGAAATGTGTATTGGTCGACGCCAGTAGTGACATTAACCTCATCAGATGGGATGCACTACAGGCGATGGGTGTTGAAGATTGAATTATGCTGAGCGTCGACACTCTTGCATGCTTCAATAATTCTTGTGAGAAAGATATAGGCGAAGTATACTTAACCGCTCGCTTGCCGGGGATAGATTATGTTTCATCTTTTCAGGTAATCAAGGGAGGCGTTCCCTACAATGCGATCGTTGGGCAACCGTGGATTCATCAAGCCAAAGCAGTACCATCCACCTGGCAACAGAAACTCAAGTAGCCTACTCATTGAGGGATAAAAGAAGTGAATGGTGATCAGGAGGCAGCAAGGGAATACTATACAGCCGCAATCCTTGGATCAGCTGTTCTCGAGCAAGTGTCTGAGTTGAAGCTGCTCTAAGACCTTGACATCGTAAGGGACGACTTGAGGGCCTCAACATCCTGCTTATGCTTGCACACTTCACCAGTCAATGCCTTCTCCAAGTTCATGCTCTTCAGAACCTCTGCGCGGTAATCATCACAAGTGGTCTGCAGCTCACCCTTCAACTCCTCAGCCTTCTCCACAAAGGGCTACAAGCTAGCTACTTGTCTACGTAGAGCATCCGCTTCCTCGACCAGATTACCTTGTAAGTCTCCCCAGCAGAGTATCTCATGATACACCATCAATCCCAGGGCAGTAGTATAGAATGGAGTTTGGTAAGGGAAGAACGATATTGAACTTGACATGGTAGTGATAGGAAACTTACCCGAAGGGAGCATCTGGTGGCAACTTTGAGAACCTCGTGATTGTTGTAGCCAGAGAGATGTTCTTGTTCTGCAGGGCTGACAGTTTAGCGGTATGGATTATTACAACCCGTGGAGTCTTCATCAGGTTAACTCGAGCAGCAATAGGGATTACAAACTCCGAGCTCCACCTACGGGTTCAAACACGGTCTCTACGGCCACTTCTTTACCAGAGCACCACTAGAAGGAGTCAGAGCCCTCAGGAGTAGGCGCAGTGGCAATAGGTCCTGAGCAAAAACAGGCGATGTCAACCTTTGAGGTCGACAAGGAAAGAATGTTATTTCAAAAACTAAAGTCCAAGAAACAACAAACCTGGAGGTTGCGGATCAGAAGGTATGGAAGGAAGCAAGACATCATCCTCCACACTAGCCTCTTCCTCAGCTATAGGAGTCTCTTCGATCAGATGTTTACGCTTCTGTGAAGAAGGACCAGCTTCAACAGCAACAAATGGGGTTGTTTCAACAGCCTCAGACACAGACACTCGGGGGACTTCTCCCTCACCATTAGAAATCACAAGGGCTTCACTAGCAATGGGCACGTTGGCCTGCCTAGAAGACCTTCTCCTCTTTGAGGAACGGGATCTGCTCGCCCTCTCCAAAATTCTTCCACTAGATACCAGCACATCGGGTAAGGGAGCAATATACGGGGCAGCGTTCTGAATCTCCACCAGCGGAGGCATGTCGCGATGAGAGAACCATTGAAGCAGCGGTGGATCAGAATATGGGAGAAATTTCGGGTAGAAAGAACGGCTTAATAATTACTTACCGTGGTCTTTCGCCCACCAGCCATTCCCGTTCCTAGGGTCAAGAGGTCAGGGATTCAGGATGATTCTTCGAAAAGACATTGGTGATCCACGTCATTAGTTCATTATGACTCAAGGAGATGGTAGACACTACATTCATTGCACAAAAGAAAGAAAATCAGTTTCAAGCAACCACAATCGAAAGCAAGGAGATAAGTTTCTGCAGACTTACACTTTCTGTTGAAGACCTTTGGAAAGGGAAGAGAGGATACCAAATTGGTCATCCGCACAGCCACGTACCTGTACACCCAACCACGGTCTTTAGAATCTTCACTATTAGGGACTATACTTTTCTTCCCCATTTCATGAGCATCAGCATCCCCGCTTTATGAAGACAAGGGGAGTAGAAGGCTAGAAGATGGTCAAGGAAAAATACAACCTGGGCATAGTTTGCCAAGTGATCAAGAGCGGCCACTAGTTGCCACACAGAAGGGCCGATTTGGCCTAAGCAAATATTGTTACGGCAGCGAATGTCCTCTATGAGATGAAAAGCCAGCCCAATGTAAAGAAAATCTTTCTTCAGCACTAGGAGCAAGAACGACAGCGAAATCAGGCCATCTGCATTCATGCTTGATGCGCATAATATCACTCTCTGTGACTGCATAAGGGTAGAATTCGATTGAGCGATTGCTGTTTTCACCCTCTTGTTTAGGGGTTTTGACCAGCATGCAGCTATCATTTTCAAAATTGAAGGTATTGGTAAGGTGATCTTACGCTCTGAAGTTCACTGGGAGAAAGCTTGGACCTTGTGCCATGAGGATAACATTAGCAGGATTGGAAAAAAGATTATCTTCTGAAGACGAGTTCTTGAAGATCTTTGGAAGGTTATGAATAAACTTTCTCACTTACGACGTATACATACACGTCTGAGTTGGAAATGTGTAGAGAAGTGGAATGATCTCAATCACGTGGGATAGAAATTATAAATTCTGCAGTTTAAGTGATATGGATCCCCATAATTACGGATGTGAACAGAGCATCAGCATTGGGAAGATACGCGGAAAAACCCCTCCAATCATAAGGGGACACGTCACTGTATTAAGGAGTTTGCATTAAATACGACGCACGCAAAAAATTCAAGGAGGCGGGCATTAGTATCGTCGCACCTTTACATCTGCTATCACGCTTCTTTCACTTCCTGACTGCTTGTGTCAGCACTCAGCAAGTGGGGGGACTGACTGTGTGGGCAAAAATACGCCACCGGTTGTTACGGGGGTACGAGTCCGTCTAGATAGACTAGACTTATCCTACTAAACACTGGGCACTGAGGATATACTCCCGCTCCTAGAGCCAACGACCGTTTAGGCAGTTTGGTCACAGGGCGCAGGGCACACATCCCGTCGCCCAGGGTATACAGTCTTCTAGTTAGGGTTTAGTATACCACCACCTTGAGTTGTAAGCTCATGGCCCTATAAGTACTTGTATTTTACCTTATTTAGGACTGGGTATCACTACTATAAATACCCCTCCTTATATTGTATTGTACACAAGACAAGATTCGCCACCAAACTCGGCTACTCTCAAGAAATAAGTTTTACTTTGTTTTCTCTATTATTTCTTGCTTAATTACTTGTCTTTATTTTCATCGTATTTATTTACTTTTCCATCGTTATTTACCGTATTACTTGTGACCTCAATCATAGTTAATTGTTTAACCTGGACGTATTAATTTAGGCATAAAAAAACAAAATCTCGAAACTACACATTCAAACTAGAACTTAGCAGAACAAACTTAACACTTAAACAATAAATAGATATATTCTCCGAAATTTTATATATGAGGGCAACCAACTACATACAACTCCAATGTATGAGACAACAAGAACATACAATTGTCCTTTATAGACATGGATTGGCAACAATTTTGTACATAATTAATTATGAAAGAGTGAACATCTCAGACAACACTCACCTATAAACACTCACATATATGAACGTTTCATACGACAAACTAAATGAATTAATACCAAGCTTGGATCCAAATCTCATACTAATTCAAAACGACCAACAGTACATATACGAACATACATACACATAGCTACTATTATTCAACATGATTTTTCTAACTAAATCTGTTAGCTTGGATAAGCTTGGAGTTTTGACTGATGATTGAGGAACGGATTCAAAGGACCCGTTCCTTTGAATCACTGCAGATAAATAGATAATTCATGCAAAATCATTTAAGCTGAGATATTATTAATTATCCTAATACTTATGTTTATCTTTATAATTATGCAGGTCTAAACGGATATGAAAAGATTGCATAAACAAAGGATAAAGGATAGAAGATCCGGATTCTAAAGAGAAGAATCCAATTAGGACTCAAACTCATGGGAGCTTTGGAGTTCTAATTGATCAAGACTTCTTGGCTGCTGGAGCTATAAAACGTGAAGTATATCAGCCATTGAAGTGTGCATAAATACAGAGAGAATCGAGCAAAGCTTAAAAGAGTCATTAGCTTATTTGTGTAATCAGTTAGCTACAGTGGAACTAAGTTAGAACCTGTTCCTTAGATTGAGTCTTGTAAAAGTTCAAGTCTTAGTTCAACTGTAGTAAGCAAAAATCGAGTTGTAACATTCTGGTTCAAGTCGTGGACTTGACACAACTTCACTGATCGTGAGAAAGATCACTAAAGGGTTAGAGTTAGTCCTAGTTTAGTAAGAAGGAGTCTTGTAACCAAGTGGGTCTTTTTACATAGTGAAGTTGAAATCCTACTTGAGAAGTAGTCGTGGTTTTTTGATCCCGAGTCAAGGGGTTTTTCCACGCTAATATCTGGTGTTCATTTACTTACAGTTTTAATTCCGCATATAGTTTAGTAAAGGAACACATTTTAAGGAACTGGTCCTTAAAACAGTAAAGTGGTGTATCGTGGGAATTATCAATTGGTATCAGAGCGGGTTATCCTTGAAAAGGCTAACACCTAGGATTAGATGAGTACATCACGAGAGAACAGTGAGGGTCAGTCAATGGTTGGGGTTCTTTTTTTCAATGGGAAATACTATTCATGGTGGAAGGAGAGGATGCGTGATCATTTTCAAGCAGAGGACTATGAATTATGGGACATAATAACAGAAGGTCCCATGATCCCATTGAAAAAGGATGCTGAGGGAAACGATGTTCCCTAAACCAGGAAAGAATGCAATGCTGAAGACATAAAGTAATGGGAAAAGAATGCAAAAGCTAGGAAGTGGCTTGTTGGTGGACTTAGTCCTGACGAATGCACTAGAATCAGAGGGTATACCACTGCAAAGGAGATCTGGGATGCTCTACAAGTTGCACTCGAAGGAACAAGTCAGGTCAAAAGGTCTAGAGGTACACTTCTTTATGCTGAATATGAAAGTTTTAAAATGAAAGAAGAAGAGTCAATCTCTGAAATGTATACTAGATTTAATGCCATTGCTTCTGAACTTATTTCTTTGGGAAGGGTTTTAACTATGGAAGATAGAGTAGAAAAGATTCTAACTAGGGTTCTTTCAGATTCTTGGGAGATCAAAGCTTGTGCTATCATAGAAAGCAAAGATTTAACCACTCTATCCTTAGATGAGCTTATAGGCAATTTAAAGACTTATGAACTAAGGAAAAAGGTTAAAAACATAGGAGTACCAGTTAAAACTGAACCTATCCTAGCCTTGACTGTTGCTGATAAGATTATTGATGATAAGGAACTGGTCCTTATCGCTAAAAGTGTTCAGAAATATTTGATTAAGAAAAAGGCGATTAGTGGACAGGGTAGGTCTTCTAACATGAAACAGGCTGGAGAATGCCACAAATGTGGAAGCACGGAGAACTACATCAGCAAATGTCCAATTATGGAAGGAGAATGGAGGAAGAGATTTATTGAAGAAACGAAAAAGGCTAGGGAACAGGTCCATAAGAAAAGTGGAAATCCCAAAGCAATGGTTGCAGGATGGCAAGACAGTGAAGACGAAATAACTGATGATGATCTGGATGAGGATCTTGCTCTAATGGCTCTTGGAGATTCAGAAAATGAAGAAGATGCTAAGGTATTTGTTTCTAAACTTAAACAAGATGTAAAAAGCATGTCTAGAGAAAAATTGGTTAAAGTATTTCATACTGTGCTAAATGAATTTAAATCTCTAAGGGATGGCAATCATCAACTGCATTATGAAATTGATTGTTTAGAAGCAGAATGCAAAGAGGAAATAATTAAAAATGATTTTCTGAAAAGAAAGATTAGCATGCTTGAGGAACAGGTCCTCACACTTGAAACAACTGTTCAGGAATTAGAAAATGTTAAAACAGTTGAAAAAGGTAAAGGTATTGCTAATTCTCATCAGATCATTGCTGAAGAGAAACTGAAAGTCACAGTTGATGAACTGTGCAAAAAGAATGAGAAGATAAGATCTCTGGAAGAAGACTTGGTTAAAACAAAAATGGAACTAAGAAAAACTGTAGAATGGAACAAGTCTTCTGAAGCCCTAGAATGGTTACAGGAAAATCATAGTAGTAACAGGAAGGGTATTGGATTCATGAAAGCACAGTCTTCATCCAAATGGGATCCAAAGAGTAAGTACTTATCACTTCCTGAAAACTGGCTATGCACTCATTGTGGGAACACTGGTCACCGGAAAGAAAATTGTCAATCTTTAAAAAGGGCTGCCCAGAGGAACAGGTCCTATAAACCTGTTCAAAATTCTGTGAGACAGAAGAATAGGTCTTATAAACCTGTTCAACATTCTGTAAGAAAGAAAATTGTTCATACAAAGAAACCATTACCATTCTGGGCTAGGATAGATCTGATTCATCCTTTTTCTAAAGGAAAGGAACCCAAACTAGTTTGGGTTCTTAAAATTAACCCCTAGTTTTTTTTTGCAGGCTAGAGTGAAGGATATAAACAACAAATGGTACATGGACAGTGGTTGCTCAAGGCACATGACAGGACATAAGGAAATGTTCCTTTCACTCTCAGCCTTTCAAGGATGAAGTGTTTCCTTCGGTAATGGTAAGAAAGGGGAAATCATAGGCATTGGAAAGGTAGGTAGGTCTGATTCACATAGTATAGACAATGTGTTTCTAGTAGATGGGCTGAAGCATTGCTTACTGAGTTTATCTCAATTGTGTGACAAAGGTAATAATGTTAATTTCTCATCTACTGGATGCACTGTGACTAACCAAATTTCTGCAGAGATCATTTTGTAGGGAAATAGGCATGGAAACATCTACAAAGTAGACTTGCTGACACTATCTGATGGAAGCTTGAGTTGCTTAAGTGTGGTGCAAAATGCTCCCCTCCTATGGCACAAAAGACTAGGACATGCTAGTCTTTCACAATTGAACAACCTTGTGTCCAAGGATTTGGTGATAGGTCTTCCTAACATCAAGTTTAATGATGAAAAAGTATGTGAAGCATGTGCCAGGGGGAAGCAGGTAAAATCCTCCTTCAAACCGAAGAAACAGGTAAGTACCACTAAACCTTTGGAACTGGTCCATATGGATTTATGTGGTCCAATGAGAATAATGAGTCGTGGAGGTAAGAAGTATGTTATAGTATTGGTGGATGATTACTCCAGATTTACATGGACTATATTTCTTGCATCTAAAGAAGAAGCATTTAATGCATTTTCAATTTTTGCTAAGAAAGCTCAAAGAACTCTAGATAGTCATATTGTTGCCATTAGGTCAGATCATGGAACTGAATTTGAAAATCATATGTTTTTCAATTTTTGTTATGAAAATGGCATCAATCATAATTTTTCTTCAAGAGGAAATGGCAAGGACTATGTTAATATCTGGAAATCTTCCACAAAACTTTTGGGCTGAGGCTATTAATACTGCATGCTACATAGTAAATAGATGTATGACAAGGCCATTAATAGAAAAGACCCCATATGAGTTGCTTAAGGGAAAAAAACCAAATATCTCTCATCTTAGGGCTTTTGGTTGCAAGTGTTTTATACACAACAATGGGAAAGATGCCTTAGGAAAATTTGATCCTAGAAGTGATGAGAGAATTTTTGTTGGTTATTCTTTAGATAGTAAGTTTTATAGGGTGTTTAACAAGAAAAAATTGAATTGTTAAATTTGATGAAACTGACAGTCTCACTCAAGAACAGGTACAGGAGGATGAAGAAATTGGAATGCTGAAAGCTTATGAACTTGATCCACAAATGCAGAGTCTGGATATGAGAAGTGAACTGCAAAGAACTGTTCCTCAGGACAGAACTGAGAAGAGTGGCACAGAAACAGAGGGAACAAATGTTGGTTCCACCTCACAAACTGGTAGTGCTACTCTATCAGGGACTGTTCCTCAGCAGAGGACTTCTGACAATGGATTGACACCCAAGCCTTACAAGTATCAAGGGTCACATCCTGTGGATCAAATAATCTTAGATAAGACTGTTGGGATTCAAACTAGATCAGCAGTCAAAAATCACAATATGTGTGCCTTTAGTGCTTTCCTATCTCTTGATGAACATGGAATATCAGTTGATCAAAAATTGTATAGAGGTATGATTGGTTCTCTACTTTATCTAACTGCTAGTAGACTTGATATTGTGTTCAGTGTTGGTTTGTGTGCTAGGTTTCAATCAGATCCTAAGGAATCTCATTTGAAAGCTGTTAAAAGAATATTGAGGTATCTGAAAGGAACAGGTCCCTTGGGACTTTGGCATCCAAAAGGTGGTAGTTTTAATCTTGTTGGATATACTGATGCTGACTATGCAGGTTTCCTTGTTGATAGAAAAAGTACCTCAGGTCTGGCACATTTTCTTGGTGAGTGTTTGATTTCTTGGGGAACCAAGAAACAAAATTCAGTGGCACTTTCCACTGCTGAGGCTGAATATGTGGCAGCTGCTGCATGTTGTTCACAGTTGTTATGGATCAAACAACAATTACAGGATTTTGGTATTAATGTAGGAACTGTTCCTATCTATTGTGATAACATTAGTGCTATTAACATGACAAAAAATCCAGTGCATCACAAAAGCACTAAACACATTGATATAAGACATCATTTCCTAAGAGACAACTATAAAAAAGGTTTGATCACCATAGCATTTTGTCCCACTGAAAAACAAATTGTTGACATCTTTACAAAAGCTCTAGGTAGAGATGATTTTGAAAGAAATAGGTTGGAATTAGGGATGATTAAATTCACATAAAATCATCAATGCTTTACCTCATAATTGGCTAAAAAATTGCACTTAAAATGAATTTTATTCAAGTCATTGTGAGTGATTCAGTCCAGCTTAATACTTAAATGTATACTCTTATGCCATACTTCTTATTTAGAGTTGCTAAAATTGAATGATATTACCCTTATGCTCTTAGAATTTCAGATTGATCAAAAATGTTGCAAATTGGAAGGACACTGAATTTTCGTGTTAAAATCAGGTATGTACTCGTTATTATTCAGTTAATTTAGAAGTGCAAAGGCTATAGGTAACTTGTAATTAGGATAAATCCCACTAAGTTTCCTAACCATATCCAAACTGCATAAGAGTCCCATCGGAGGAACAGTTCCCACTCTGAAAAGGAGACTTAACAGTCCAACGGCTCTATTTCTCCGGTAGACTCCCAAGAGTCCATAACGGCTGCATGTTGTGCTGAGGTAATTATGATCGTTTCCTACTCTATCTCTACTACCTAATTCAATCTATAAATACACTCCTTCTTCCCCATTATTCTTTTACATTGCTCACAAACTGAATTCTCAAAATTTCAGAAAGAATAATCAATTATCTCTTAATTCGAATTGCAAGAATGTCTCTTTCTCCTGAAAATTCTTCATCTGCACCCACTACTGTACAACCACAAAACCTCAACCCTCCTTCACCCATGGATACCACTGACCTAAACCCTGAAATTCCTGAAACAATCCCACAAGTACCTGAACCTGAAATTCAGGGGGAAGGATCAGTTCCCACAGCTGAATCAATTATTGAACAGGTTGAGGATTTGTCACGAGCTATGGTTTTGTATCAGTCTCAGGTAAACTTTGCTTACCCTTTAAATATTGTGGAAGATGAGGAGGAAAAGGGAGAGGGGTCTGAGGATGTTTCTGAGGGGGAAACTGTTAAAAGGTTGGAAGCACCGATGCATGGGTCATCGGGGTCTCCAGAGGTTGCTTTTAGAGCAGCCATGGAGGATGTTATAGATGTTGATGATGCTATAGTGATAGTGATAGGCCTCTTGTTGATTTGATCAACATTAGGAGTTTGAAGAGAAAATTAGCTAGAAAGGGACCCATTGATGACCAAGTGACTGCTGAAATTGCTGCTAAGTTGAAGAAAATCAGTGATAGTTATAAGCCAGGAATTAAGAAGAAAGATGAAAGTTCCTCCAAGGCAAAGGACCTGTTCCTTTGCTGGGGATGAAAGTGACAGTGAAGCTGAGGGAGATGATGTTGTACATTGTGTTCATGATGACATGCTTACAAGGAAAGTGTTAAAGGGGAGAGTATTATCTGATGTACAAGAAGAAGGAATGGTATGGTTGCTGCAAAAATTGCATGCTCAGGGCTGGAGGGACATGGTCCTTCAGATTTCTGGTAGATGTGCAAAGGGGATGGTGCAGGAGTTCTACAAAAACTGCTCCATCAGAGGTGACAGAATTACTACCTCTGTTAATGATAATGTGATTATATTTGAAACCAGGGAACTTGGTGAGCTGTTGGGGATTCCTTTTACTGGGTATGACAATTATGTCAAGAAAGTATGGCCTGACTTGACAAACTTGCCAACTGATTTGGAGATCACTAGGAAGTTTGCTGAGAATGAAGGGGAAGAAAAACCCAGAGCTGTGCAGAAAAGTGAGATGCACCCACAGCACCAAGTGTTATTTGAGTTTGTGAATAAGATTGTGATGCCAAGGCAGGAGAAAAGAGGAATTGCCAGTTTCATGGACCTGGTCCTTATGGAACTGTTGGACACTGAAAAGCAGATCAATTGGCCCAGGTTTATGATCCACCTGATCAAAAGGGTGATAGCTGGGAAGAGGAAGCACTCTTTGCCGTTTGGTTTCATCTTAACTGATGTGTTTGCAAAGTTGAAGATTCCCTTGGAAGGGGTAGTAAAGGCTACTAAAAAGGAAAAGTTTGGATGTGCCACATTGATTAGTTGTGATTTGCCTGTTCAGGCTGATCCTCCACAGGCCGGTGTTGGGAGGCTGCCACTGAACAACAAGGTAAGGGCACTGAGGCAACAGGTTGCTATCCAGGCTGCTAAAATAGCAAGGTTGGAAGAGGAGAAAAATTACTGGAAGGCAGAGGCGACAAAGGCAAAGGAGACCAATGAGGGAATGCTCAAGCAGATGTTTGAGTTGCTTCACAAGTCTCAGGGACCTGGTCCTTCCACCTCCTAACCACCTTAGCCATAAGCCATCTTTTGTCCAGTGGGATTTAGCTTAGTCTAGTGCCTTAGTCTTTTCCTTCTTTAGTCTTTGAATAATTCTGTAGTACTTGCTTATATCCCCTGGTTTAACATTTTGATTAATTATGAATTGTCTTTGATGGCTAATATCATTGTTTTGCAGTTGCTTTAATCTGATTTATGTTTGCATTTTGAGTTGCCTCAATGGCCATGTGCTGATTAATTCTAACACTTGAGTTATATTTTTTATGCAACCTTTTCAATTATGCCAAAAGGGGGAAGAGTAAGTTGATTTTTGCATGAAGTTATACCTAATTGAAAATCTGTTCCTTAATAATAAAGTCTCTACTGATTGATTGTTTTTTGAGCTTAAGTTGTACTTCAGGACATTAAGGATATGCAGCTATGCTTATGAATTTGTCATCATCAAAAAGGGGGAAAATGTTAGCTTGGACAAGCTTGGAGTTTTGACTGATGATTGAGGAACGGATTCAAATGACCTGTTCCTTTGAATCACTGCAGATAAATAGATAATTCATGCAAAATCATTTAAGCTGAGATATTATTAATTATCCTAATACTTATGTTTATCTTGATAATTATGCAGGTCTAAACGGATATGAAAAGATTGCATAAACAAAGGATAAAGGATAGAAGATCCGAATTCTAAAGAGAAGAATCCAATTAGGACTCAAACTCATGGGAGCTTTGGAGTTCTAATTGATCAAGACTTCTTGGCTGCTGGAGCTATAAAACGTGGAGCATATCAGCCATTGAAGTGTGCACAAATACAGAGAGAATCGAGCAAAGCTTAAAAGAGTCATTAGCTTATTTGTGTAATCAGTTAGCTACTGTGGAACTAAGTTAGAACCTGTTCCTTAGATTGAGTCTTGTAAAAGTTCAAGTCTTAGTTCAACTGTAGTAAGCAAAAATCGAGTTGTAACTTTCTGGTTCAAGTTGTGGACTTGACACAACTTCACTGATCGTGAGAAAAAACATTAAAGGATTAGAGTTAGTCCTAGGTTAGTAAGAAGGAGTCTTGTAACCATGTGGGTCTTTTTACATAGTGAAGTATAAATCCTACTTGAGAAGTAGGTCGTGGTTTTTTGATCCCGAGTCAAGGGATTTTTCCACGCTAATATCTGGTATTCATTTACCTACAGTTTTAATTCCGTATATAGTTTAGTAAAGGAACACATTTTAAGGAACTGGTCCTTAAAACAGTAAAGTGGTGTATCATGGGAATTATCAAAATCATCTTTCTAACAAGAGAACAAAGGAAAAGAAAGGGATACATTTTTCTTTGGAACACGAAACCATTGTCAGTATGTCGTCATCGTTAACGCCAAACAGAACAAATTTCATCCATACACCAGTGCATTACCGCAACTATGAATCAACACACACCACTATAGCTTCCACCACCACCACTATACTAAACCACCATTGCAGCGCCTCCACATCGTCTTCACGGTTCCACCAAAACAGCATCCAAACGACACCATAACCGACCCATAATCAGCAAACACATCACCACATAAACAACCATGAAACAGCCCCCCATAGCAGCCTTCACCAATACAAAACAAAAAAAAAAATGGTATTCGGCTCTAGAATGTCAAGCTGCTGTAGAAATCCTGCTGGTCGCTGGTGCTCAGCCTTAACCTGTTGACAAGTCAAACAACTATTAAAAAAGTTAGCAATATCTTTCTTCATACCTTCCCACCAACACAATTGCTTTAGAAAGGCAGTTGAGACGATGTCATAAAGGTAAATCTCATCGAAAAAAGAGAAACTGTGGCCGGAGTTAGGCTTGGCCGCCTATAAAAACTTTGATCTACTACAATTCGTACGTTTTTTTTAGGAAAAGAGTTGTGAAAATGGAAGGAGTGGATTAAGGGGGTTCTATTGATGTATTTTAGTAGTTTTCCGGCCACCGACGGCGGTGGTCTAGTGGTGGTCAGACGGCGGAATTGCAGTGGGCAGTGGCAGTGTTATATATCTGGTGAGGGAAAAAAACTTTGACAACATTTTGCTAAGTCACAAGGGACTTGGAGGTGTGAGTGAAAAGTGAGGGATTTGGGACTTATATATTTAGAAAAGTGGGTCGAGCCAAACTTGACCCGAAATGATCTTGGCCATTCATTTTAAGATCAATGGTGGGGATGGGGGAAAGGGATTGCGCTTGCGGATCAAAAATGAAATGTGCTGACTCTTTTTCCTTCTTTTTCTAAATTTCAAATAGCCTAATGGCTAATTAAGTCAAGACTAATCCAAATTAACTAAAACATATGCAATTAACAAATCTACTAAAAACTTAAAACCACATAAAATGCAGTATTATCACAATCAAAATGTAAAATCATAATTAAACATAACACAAGTAATTTTTTCATAATTTTCACCATTTTTCTTCCTTATTAATGACCAGTTTAGTTAAAAATAAAAGACTAACATTCTATGAAAATTTCGCAAAAAAAAAAAAAAAAAGTATGTAGCATGACTATTTCGAGCAATTTTTTAATTGCGTGTCAAAATTAGGTGATTACAACTTTATAACAAGATATGCATATATTTTATTTACAATAAAATTGAGAGTTAGGACATTAGCAACTTGGTCTTAGCTGATCCAAGTGATCTATTAGATGATGAAAGTCAAGAAGAACTAGAGAAAATTCAGAGGGAGCGTAAGGAAAAAGAATGGATGACGTTGTGTCAAATAGAAGGTAAATGCATCAAGCTGTACTATGAATATTCCTTATGCAAGAGGCCATGTCGCACATCTAGTCGCTCTGAAAATATCTTTATTCAATAGATACTACGAGGGAAAGAGTTGTTATGAAAATTTCCGATTGAGGAAGTCACTGTTTGTTGATCTTTCTAAGGACTTAACTGATAATATGGGCACATGAGATGTTGGGAATTTTTTTGATGACGTGTGCACATGGCGCTAGAAATCGATTAATAGATGATATCTTTCAGCATTCTGAGAGACAATTCATAGACATCTTAATAGTGTCTTAAAAGCTATTTCTAAGCTTGCAAGAGATATTATTAGGCTACAACTCATTTATAACGATGTGGAGGAGATCACAAGCCATGTCATCAATGATACCTTCCATTTTTTAAAGTAAGTTCAAGTTTCTAAATAATTATTTAAGTTCAAGTTTCTAAATAATTATTTCTTTAGATAGGAGTATGTACTTAAATTCAGAAATTTAGCATGTCCTTGATATACCTGGTACCTGTTGTAGAGGTAAAATGATGTTATGCAGGAAGAAAATTTAACTAGAATAATTGATTTTTCACAAGTTAAAACCTCTGTATAGCTAGGTAACTTGTTAATTTCAAATGTTACAACTCACTGCTCAAAATGTTTGTTGTAAAGTTAGAATTCTCTAGCTCCCCTGATTATTTAGCATGTATTGGACAGGGGGAAAAAATTTCCATAACTTGATTTTTCAAATATACGTATAAAGGAACCTTACAGAATCATATAAGTAGTTTTTTTTCAATAACAATCACATCTTTGGCGATAGTATATGTTTGTTTACCATGGGGAATCATAGGTAGATTCAGATACTTTCCAAAAATAGATTGGAATATCTTGTGACTCTTACTAACTTTAAGTTAAATTTATATATGTGTATGTTTATAGGATTGTATTGGAGCGCTTGATGGCACGTATGCTAAAGCAAGATTACCGCAAGGTCAAGCGATACCATATATTGGACGTAAAGGTTATCCTACTCAAAATATTCTTGATATTGTTGACTTTAATATGTGTTTTACATTAGCATGGGCCGGGTGGGAAGGAGCAACTCATGATAGTCATATATTTGGTGAAGCTCTTCGTAGACGAGAGGCCAACTTTCCACAACCATTGGAAAACAAGTATTATTTAGTTGACGCAGGATATCCAAATATGAGGGGGTATATTGCTCCATACATAGGAGATAATGTGAGATACCACATAGCAGAATTTTGGTGTGGTGCAACTCTACAATTGTGAGAACCAAGAGGATTTAAAGAAAAATTTAACTACTTACATTCTTCTTATAGAAATATTGTAGAGCACACATTTGGGGTTTGGCAAGGTGGTCTATTTTACAAGACACACATTTTTATGACGTTGACACTCAAAGAGACATCATAGTTGCTACTATAACGATTCACAATTATTTTAGAAAGAAATGCAAGGTGGATGATGCATTCCGAACAACTGAGAATGAGAGCTATGTTCCATCGGTTAATCCTGTTGATAGCACATTTACGAGAGCCACTGATATAAATGAAGAAAATTTAAAAAACGAAAGTGATAACTACTAGATGGCTTTTCGCGACGTGATTGCTGAGGAAATTTGTAATACTGGATGATTGTATTTACATCTATAAGAGCTGATATTGGTCAATTTGTGAAGTTTTATTAGCTCCCTGATCCTAAGCTAGATTTCAATTCTAGTGGAACTAACTCTCTATTTTGTAGTTATTGCATCTACTTGATGCCTTGTATAAACTTTGTTTTCATTTTGTAACAAACGTGATCACAGTGGCTATTCTTATCTTGGTGGGAACACATGGTGCAGAGAACATGCTTTTAGTATAAAAAGCTACTCCCTCCGTCCCAAATTGAGGGTCTTAGTTTGACTGGGCACAGAATTTAACAAATATAGAGAGACTTTTCAATTTTGTGGTTCTAAATGAAAGATGTCACTACAACAAATGAGACCTTTAGCGGCAATTAAAAAGTCCTATAGTGGCAATAGTTATTGCCGCTAAAACTTTTAGCAGCAATTAGTTAATGGCAGGTAGATCCAATGTCGCTAGAAGCTTTAGCGGCAATTGTAGCGAATGTTGGTAAAGACCCCAACAATTGCCGCTAAAAGATGCGACTTTTAGTGGCAATTATTTACCAGCAATTATAATGGCCACTAAATCCTCATGTAAATTTTTTTATTTCATGCATTTAGCAGCCATACTTATTCTCGGTAAGGCTTACTTACCTCTGTTAGTTCCCTTTGTACTAATATTATTGCTAATGTTGTATAAATATTCATTCCAAAAGTGAAATGTCTTCCAAAACTCAAATACAAAAAAAAAAAAAAACAATTGCTCACAATTTCTTTGTCAACAACAAAAGAGAAATTACACCATTTGAATCTAATAATTTTTATCACGTACTTCAGCTTGTCATTTGAATCCAATAACTACTATTATTGATTCTAATAACTAGTGTCATCGTGTAGTCAAAATGCAAACTAGTAGATAGACAATAATCAATTCTCAAAACTTGATCATAATGAAGTTTTCCACATTCTCAAATAGCATTTGTGTTAGAAGCGTCCCATTTGTGATTTGGCAAAGGACTCGAATAGCATTTGTACGATACATGTCAGATCTGCTATTCATGTCCTTCATAAGAGAGCTTGTAACAATGACGAATAGGAGAGGGCAAACCTGAAAAGAAGATAAAGAATGAGGAGAAACAGCCATAAGAGAGGCATCAAAACTGCAGCACTAAACCGACCATATAAATCAGTAAACCAAAATAGATTTTACTACTCCTGAAACTTTGCACGAAATGTCGACACTTTATGCGTTTAACACCAATTGTATTTCAATTTTCGGAAGAACACATTTGATATATAGATCAATAAAGTTTCTCAACGACAATTTTAGAGGTGGCTCACCTTAAATTTTCATGCGAGCGCTCAAAATAGTCCACCAAACTCACGGTGGAAAAGACAATACCGGAAGGAATCAAATGCAAAGACCAAATAGAAGCACATGAAGGAAAGTACGCTGCAATTGACCAAAGTTTATGTGCAGTCATTTTTTCCTGTATTTTTTTAAAAAGGTGTCCAGATTTAGCAGGGGCAATTTAGAAATCTGACATTTAGTTTTTTTTTAATTCATGCTTATATAGAAAATAAAGATAAATAACTTACAATCTGGGCAGAGGGTATTTTTGCCTTAGGATTTCCCCCTGCAGTCCATCTACTATGGTACTGACTACTGATGCACCTTTGCAAGCACACGATTAAACTCTGACAATTTCATCACACGATGAATAACTCTTACATAAAAATATTAACAGCATGACAATCGATACAGCTAAAATCCCACTGATACAGACCTGTCAACTCCTTTCAAGCCTCCAGAAAAATAAGGAATAGCTTGTACAGCATTGGCTGCAATGATAGCAACAGAATCAGGAGTCACAAAGAATCTAACAAAAGGAACAAAGGAAAAAGCAAAATTTAAAGATGCCATTCCAAGCAAGTTAAGAGTTGTAGTTTAAAAAGAAATACACAAGATGTTACCTTTTTCCCAAGATCATGTTACGATCTGCATCTCCATCAGCAGCCGCCCCAACTTCTGGTGGATTGGGTTCAGAATGCGTTTTAGACAACCCTATACGCGCAACTAACTCCTTAGCATAGGTCAGATTGGGATCGGGATGCCCACTACCAAAATCCACCTATTAAAATAATCATACATAAGATAAGACAAAAAAGGGGTTAATAAATATAGCTTTCAAGAAGGAAAACAAAAACAGAGCCAAGCATTTTAATGCAAGAAAAATCACAACGAAAGGAAAATAAAACAACCTTAGGAACACAATTTACTAGGGAGCTTTCATTTGCACCAAGCTCCTCCACAAAGATACGTTTTGCATGTACTCCAGCAACGCCATGAAGTCCATCATAGCTACAACGTGCAGAGATGTTAGTATCCAGCAGACACTCTTAGCAGGAAAAGGAATTGACTGAGGAATGTACATCAAAAAGTTCTCTAACATACATACCAGAAACTGAATTTTGGGGAAGAGAGCAACTTCTTGATAGATGGGAAGTCAAAAATTGACCTGGAAACAGATATGCCATGTCAAAATTGACTTACAAAAGAAAATATACTGGGAAAAGAATAACCATATGAAAGACAACAAAGATGAAAGTTCAACAAGATAAAATACTAATTGGTATTCCAAAGAAAGTAGGCTAAACAGACTAATAGGCATTCCAAACACGTTTCAAGCCTAATACCTGTAAGGAAGGCATTCAAAACTCTCTAATAGGTATTCCAAATAATAGGAATGGACACAAACAATCATTGCTCTAACCGAAGCTATTGCATCATTTGCTCCAATGATGACCTTTCATCAACCATAACGCATTTTCGTGCTACCACTTTGATCCTCCAAATAATAAAACATTGTTTCAGGTCATGTACCTGGATGTATGCATACAATTCATAGGCTAAAGAATCATACGGTAAGAAATTGATTTTAAAAAATATTGCCGGTACTACCTCATTAGGGCCACCTGGGTTGCGACTTGCAGTCAATATAAATGCACCAGTAGCTTTAGAACCCTGTATTGAGTATTAACATATTAAGTTAACGGATAGTGATCAAGTAAAACCATATCACAGAAATGATTCGAAAAATATGAACAAAGCGATCTGATGTAGCTCTTAGATACTTGCATCAGCTCCTACTCTCTCACGAACAACAACTGATACACCAGGAGTAGATAAAAGTCCATTTTGACCAATCCAAACACGTCGCACCCCATTTGCTACTGCCATTTTTGCAATGATCTGCAATGATACAGACCAAAGCAATTACATTCTTAATTATATTGTTCAATCAAGCACCCAATATTCATAGCGAGCATGACCATACTACCATAGGGCTAGTTAAACATGGGGTCTCCATAGAAACATGAATAAGAAACTCTGTTTTGGTTTTAGAGTGCCCCTTATGCATTAGAGAGAACATTTTCACGGTATTATTGAATGTGTGAAAGCAAACAATGCAAAATAAAGAATTGCATTAGACTGGAATTGTACCTGGATGGCATCCTTTGAGTAATAGCGGCCATCACCTGAAACCACAAGCGTCGCACCTGCACAGACAAAAGTGCGATTAGAAGAAGGGACAAGACAACAGAATCATCAACTGCCAAAAAGAAAGATTTTTCTATTTATTCTTCCATTACATGTAGGAAATGTATAGGAATTCACCCAGAGAAGGTGAACATGAAACTCCTTACCTTTAACTCTGTCAGCTCCAAGGGCATTGAATGTTGCTTGAACAAAATATTGCAAGTAATGACGTTGTATGAACACCTTCACCTGAAACAGCCCATCCAACTTCATGTTAGACTCAATAATCCAAAGCCATTAAAATAACAGTGCAGGAACAAGCATACACACTCCACATAGACCGGAGATGATGCATAACTACTCATCTCCAGAAGTTTTTTATTCATGAGTCGCATTAACTACAACTTAAACTGTCAGCATTCAAAATATTCACACAAAATGCAGAAAGAGTGGCAAAGAAGATGAACACAATGCATAATTAATCTATATTTCCAGCTGTCTCGGCAAGAACAGATGAATCCACATATTGCCTGCCAAAAGGATGATCATCGGGTATAAGATTTTCAACTTCATTCTTCATGACTTTCTCAAATTCCAGCAGAAACCGACATCTTTTGTTTACCTGAGGAACAGAAACGTTTACGTTATTCAACATCAGGCAACATATTGAACTTAAAACCAGAGTTAGCTCCAAGGATGTCGGTAGTTGGCTTAGTAGTTCATATCTTAAATTTCTGAGCCTACAAGCATGAAAATATGTAACAATCTGTGAGTCCCAATTCATTTTGAAGCTTCTTAATGCCACTTCTATGACTTCCTGGAAGATTATTTGAAAGGCCACAAGTCCCAAGGATCTGCAGGTTCTCTAACATGTGGTTCCCCAAGGGAATTCAAGCCATTGGATACAAGAAACACTCGCATTGGATACAACAATAATATAGCTTGAACTTACTACCACAACATTTACTATAGTCTAGGACTAATTTATACCAGTGAATGCTAAGTTAGGGAGCCCAATGACAGCTCCGCCACTCTTCTTTAAAAAGGTCATAACTTTTTGTACCTTTGAAGCATTGGAGTTTAGACTTAGGAATCTACAAGTTTGATGTTTCGACTATCTCTAACTTCATTATAGATTGGGCTCTATGCTCGTGCAAAGTCAGATACGGTGTGCGCTCAAATTTTTCAGGCTCGCTACATTAGCTATTTATGAAATAAGCACATCAGCTCATACTACACTTTCTAACAGATTCATTTAACAATTCTAAGAACTAACTACGAGATTATCACAGAGCCATGAGAATAATTAGCCTCGTTAGATGGAGCAAAATCTAGGGCATTTCAAGCTCATAATAAACTCGACTACATGAAGGAAATCGAATCCCATTACAGTAATTGATAGATTCTGAGTAGATAAGAAACAGAAAAGTAGAATTTAGGTGTTTCAAGTATATATTATTGTTGGGATGAGATCTTTTACCTGGGATTGTGGCCGGTGAAGGAGAATGGAGACGGCGAGAGGCGACGGTAAGCGGCGGCGACATTGGACGGAGCCGATGTTAAACAGCGAGGATGAGTGGCGGAGACATTGAATGGCGAGGGGAGCGGCGGTGATGTTGATCGGAGACGGTGAACGGCGGCGATGTCGAACCGAGATGGTAAAGAACGACGACGTTTAACGGAGATGACATTGACTGCTTTCGGAGACTGAAATATTTTGGTGGTAAAAGTTGGAGTTAATTACATAAGTTTTAATTAGTGATATATAATGGTCATTCTATTCATTTGCCGTTAAAAGAGTATCAATACCGGCTAATGATTTATTTGCCGCTAATATTGAATTTATGAATGCAATAGCAGCCATTAGTCTATTGCCACTAATAAAATGTCGGTAAAAGCTCTTTTTGTTGTAGTGTGTGTAGAATGTACTAAAATGTTCTTTGAATTTGTGGTTTTAAATCTGCCACGTAGGATGTTTGAATTGTCAACTTACTAAATATAGTAAGAGGTACTCATTTTGGGACAAACCAAAAAGGAAAGTAAGACACACAATTTGGGAGGGAGGGAGTATTTTATTATGATGAAATAGTTGTTGGGACTAAACTTTGATCGTTTAATAACCCCATTTATCCTTTATTCCTTTTGCTAAATTATTCAGAGTGCCTTTTAAAATATAAAGTTAAAGTGTATAGTTCCCTTATTAGTGAGAAACAGATTGCGGATAGAAAGGGCCTTCAGCCTTTGGCCATTTAACGCTTTCAATTTCTGGGAGTTATCAACAACTCCAAGTGTTGCTGCTTTTTAATTAGGTGAATTCGGTTGAAGAAGCCTGAGAATCTCTTTGATCACCGTTGCTTTCAAATACGGCATATTACTTAAGTCATCCTCTATTATCTCCGATTTTCCATGGGCTAATCCTCGCACTTTGTTCTGTAAGATTTCCATGGCTCTTGGATGCCTCAAAAGCTCTGCCATTATCCACTTTAGAGTTGTATATGTTCTATCCATACCAGCACGAAATGAATCCTATGCAGTAGAAAGAAGAAGAAAGAACTGTGGGAACTACTCCATGCATACATTGGCCTTTGTGAGCCAAGTATGATGGGCTTTGGTGGCCGATTGGAAACCAGAAAAAGCATTGGCATTGTAAGCCAATTTCTCTTCTTTTGTTGTACCTACCAATGGACAACCTTGTTGGAAAATTTCTGGACATTCAAGATGTCCATTTGGTTACTATAAATAGGAGTCATGTTTGTAGTTCAGTACACCAAAACAAAAAAATAAAAGCAATACAATAGTTTCTAGTTAAGTATTTCATAGACAGTGAAAGAAAATAGACTGTGTAGGAAAATAGAGAGTGAGCAATATCATAGTGAGGTGTCTTTAAAATAAAAAGAGTTATTTCTTTTGAGTGTGTAGTAGTCCACGGCTACAGTGTGTAATATTTCTCACTATAGTGAAGTTATTTTGCTCCTCTCAATACGTGATTATTTTACTTTTTGTTAAAAGGGTTTTTTCACGTTAAGAAATTTGGTGTCGTTGTACTCCTCAATTCTTGTAGATTATTTTGGGAATTATTCCTGGGGTATACTATTATTTCCCAACATCGTGGTATCAGAGCCCTGGCAAATAATGGTACACTCACTTTTCTATACCCTCGTCTCACAAAAGAAAATTATGAAAAATGGTGTCTATGATTGAAAGTCATTCTTGGCTCTCAAGACGTATGGAAAGTTGTACGTAGTGGGTATACAATACCCGATAATGAGGAAGCTCCGCCTCAAAATGAAAAAGATGTCTTGGTAAAAATAAGGAAGAAGGATCAACAAGCTCTCACTCTAATCCACCAATGTCTGGATGATACTATGTTTGAGAAGGTGACCGATGCTACCACCTCAAAAGAAGCTTGGGATATTTTACAAAATTCTCTCCAAGGAGTTGATAAAGTGAGGAAGATAAAACTTCAAACTCTAAGGGCTGATTTTGAAGTTTTGAAAATGAAGGAATCCGAATCCATTTCGGATTATTGTTCAAGAGTGAAAGTTGTTGTAAATCAATTAAAAAGGTACGTAGAGGAAATTGAAGAAATTCGTGTGGTAGAAAAGATCCTTCGGTCTTTAACACCTAAATTTGATTATGTGGTGTGTGCTATTGAGGAATCTAAAGATTTAGACTTTATGTTGACGAAGAAATTGGAGGGTTTTTTACAAGCCCACGAAGAAAAGATCAGAAGGAGACAAGAAGAGCCATTGGAGCAACTTCTTAAAACCAATGTATCCTTTAAAGATAGAGGTGAAAAGAGCTATAGAGGAAATGGACGAGGAAGAGGTCGTGGTGGCCGAGGAAGAGGAAGAAGTAATAGTAACAACTTCAACAATGAAGAAAAAAGCTTTCAAGCATCCAGAGGTCGTGGTCCTAGACAAAAAGGAGGAAGAGGACGTGGTTACTATCAAGAGAAAAATGGTAAAAGGTATGACAAATCTAAAATTGAGTGTTACAATTATCATAAATTTGGCCATTACTCTTGGGAATGTCGTAGTAATGTTGAAGAGAAAGCTAACCTTGTTGACGACAAAGAACAAGATGAGTCAACATTGTTGCTAGCACTCAAGGAAGGTGACAAGGATGATTGCAGCTCGTGGTACTTGGACAATGGAGCAAGCAATCATATGTGTGGATGCAAAGACAAGTTTTTGGAACTCATTAAAAAGGTGAAAGGCAATGTGTCCTTTGGAGATTCCTCAAAGATCCAAATTGAAGGGATAGGTACGATTCTAATCTCCTCTAAAGATGGGGGCCATAAGATGATTAAAGATGTTCATTATGTGCCAAAACTAAAAAGCAAAATTTTGAGTTTGGGCCAACTTCTTAAAAGAGGATGTGATATTCATATGAAAGATATGCATCTTTGGCATAGAGATTCAAATAGAAAATTAATTGCTAAAGTTAAAATGACAAAGAAAAGATTGTTTACTTTGAATCTTAAGACAATTGATGCAAAGTGTTTGAAGGCTAATGTGCAAGATGAGTCATGGTTGTTAGGTTGGATAAGCTTGAAGTTTTGACTGATGACTAAGGAACAGATCCAAGGACATGTTCCTTTGAATCACTGCAGCTAAATAGATAATTCATGCAAAATCATTTAAGCTGAAATATTATTTATTATCCTAAGTCTAACGTTTATCTTGATAATTATGCAGGTCTAAATGTGATATGAAAAGATTGCATAAAGAGTGGATAAGGGCTAAAGGATTTCGGGTGATCTAGTGAAGAGTTCAATTAGGACTCAAACTCTTGGAAGCTTTGGAGTTCTAATTGCTCAAGACTTCTTGGATTCTGAAAGCTATAAAACCAGGAGCATTTCAGCTATGGAAGTGTGCACAAATACAGAGAGAATCGAGTCTTAGCATTGAAAGAGTTTTAATCGTATTAGTGTAATCATTAAGCTTCAGGGAACTAAGTAAGAACCCGTTCTTTAGATTGAGTCTTGAAAAAGTTCAGTCTTAGTTCAACTATAGTAGGTACTATCGAGTTGTATCATTTCAGTTCAAGTCGTGTACTTGAAGAAACTTCACTATTCGTGAAAGAGGTCACTAGAGGATTAGAGTTAGTCCTAGGTTAGTAAGAAGGTAGTCTTGTAACCAAGTGAGTCTTTTACATAGTGAAGTTGAAATCCTACTTGGAAGAGTGGGTCGTGGTTTTTTAATCCCTAGTTAAAGGGGGTTTTTTCACGCTAATATTGGGTGTTCATTTACTTACAGTTTTAATTCTGCTTATAATACAGTAAAGGAACACATTTAAGGAACTAGTCCTTAAAATAATAAAGTGGTATGTCTTGGGAAATAACAATTGGTATCAGAGCGGGTTATCCTTGAAAAGGCTAACACCTAGGATTAGAATCAGTACATCACAGGAAAATGGTGAGGGTCAGTCAACTGTTAGGGCACCTTTGTTCAATGGAAATTACTACTCATGGTGGAAGGAAAGGATGAGAGATCATCTTCAGGTTGAGGACTATGAGTTATGGGACATAGTGACTGAATGTCCCATGATTCCAATGAAAAAGGATGCTGAAGGAAACGATGTTCCCAAAACTGGAAGGGAATGCAATGCTGAAGACTTAAGGCAGTGGGAAAAGAACGCCAAAGCTAGGAAGTGGCTTGTCTGTGGACTCAGTCCTGATGAGTGCACTAGAATTAGAGGGTATACCACTGCAAAGGAAATCTAGGATGCTTTACAGGTTGCACATGAAGGAACAAGTCAGGTCAAAAGATCTAGAGGTACACTCCTTTTTGCTGAATATGAAAGCTTTAAAATGAAAGAAGGAGAATCAATTTCTGAAATGTACACTAGATTTAATGCTATTTCATCTGAACTTATTTCTTTGGGAAGGGTTTTAACTGTTGAAGATAGAGTAGAAAAAATCCTAACTAGGGTTCTTCCAGATTCTTGGGAGATTAAAGCTTGTGCTATCATTGAAAGCAAGGATCTGACCACCTTATCCTTAGATGAGCTTATAGGTAATTTGAAAACTTATGAACTAAGGAAAAAAGTTAAAAACATAGGTGAACCAGTTAAAACTGAACCTAACCTAGCCTTAACTGCTGCTGATAAGCCTATTGATGATAAGGAACTGGTCCTTATCGCTAATAGTATTCAAAGATATTTGAATAAGAAAAAGGGGGCTAGTGGACATGGCAGGTCTTCTAACATGAAACAAGCTGGAGAATACTTCAAATGTGGAAGCATGGAGCACTATATCGGTAAATGTCCAGTTATGGAAGGAGAATGGAGGAAGAGATACGTGGAAGAAATGAAAAGGGCTAGGGAACAGGTCCGGAAGAAAAGTTGAAATCCCAAAGCAATAGTTGCTGGTTGGCAAGATAGTGAGGATGAAAAATCTGATGATGATCTTTATAAGGATCTCGCTCTAATGGCTCTTGAAGACTCAGATAATGAAGAAGATGCTGAGGTATTTATTTCTAAACTTAGACAAGATGTGAAAAGCATGCCTAGAGAAAAATTAGTTAAAGTATTTTATACTGTGCTAAATGAGTTTAAATCTCTAAGGGATGGCAAAAATCAACTGCATGATGAAATTGAAAGTCTAAAAATAGAATATAAAAAGGCAGTAATTAAAAATGACACTGAAAAGGAAAATTAGCATGCTTGAGAAATATGTCCTCACACTTGAATCAACCGTTCAGGAACTGGAAAATGTTAAAACAGTTGAAAATGGTAAAGGCATTGCTAATTCTCATCAGATCATTGCTGAAGAGAAACTGAAAGTCACAGTTGATGAACTGTGCAAGAAAGATGAAAATATAAGATCTTTGGAAGAGGACTTAGTTAAAACAAAAGTGGAGTTAGGAAAAACTGTAAAATGGAACAAGTCCTCTGAAGCACTAGATTGGTTACAGGAAAATCATAGTAGTAACAGGAAGGGTATTGGATTTATGAAATCACAGTCTTCACCCAAATGGGATCCAAAGAGTAAGTACCTATCACTTCCTGAAAAATGGCTATGCACTCATTGTGGGAACACTGGTCACTTGAAAGAAAATTGCCAATCTCTAAAAATGGCTACATAGAGGAACAGGTCTTATAAACCAGTTCAAAATTCTGTGAGAAACAAAACTGTTCACACAAAGAAACCATTACCATTCTGGGCTAGGAGAGATCTGATTCATTCTTTTTCTCAAGGAAAGGAACCCAAACTAGTTTGGGTTCTTAAAATTAACCCCTAGTTTTCTTTTGCAGGCTAGTGGGACAAAGTTGTCAAAGTTTGATGATGGAGAAAAGGTGAATCCCACCTTTTTCAAAAGCCTTGTGGGAAGCTTAAGATATCTGACTTGTACGAGGCCAGATATACTCTTTGTTGTTGGAGTAGTGAGTCGCTTCATGAAAGCTCCTACCTTAACTCATCTGAAAGTTGCTAGAAGAATTCTTCGCTACCTCAAAGGTACAATTTACTACGGGCTATTTTACTCTCCTACTAATGACTTCACTCTTGGGGAATTTTGTGATACTGATTTTGCAGGAGATATTGATGATAGAAAAAGCACAACTGGCTTTGTCTTTTTCTTGGCTAATTGTGCTATTACCTGGAGTTCAAAGAAACGGTGCATTGTTACTCTCTCGACTTGTGAATCCGAATATATAGCAGCAACGACTTATGCGTGTCATGCTATTTGGCTGAGAAGATTGTTGAAGGAGCAACTTGCCTCAAATTGAAGCCACGACAATTTGTATTGATAACAAGTCCGCACAAGCACTTGCGAAGAATCCTGTGTATCATGATCGGAGCAAGCATATAGATACAAGGTATCACTTCATCAGAGAATGCATTCTCAAGAAGGAGATAGAACTCAAGTATGTGAAATCACATGATCAAGTCGCAGATATCTTTGAAAAGCCACTCAAGTTTGAAAACTTTCGAAGAATGAAATCAATGCTTGGAATGAAGAAGAAAAATTAAAATTAAGGGGGAGATTTGTGGGAACTACTCCATGCATACATTGGCCTTTGTGAGCCATGTATGATGGGCCTTGGGGGCCGATTGGAAACCAGAGAAGCATTGGCATTGTTGGCCAATTTCTCTTCTTTTGTTGTACCTACCAATGGACAACCTTGTTGGAAAATTTCTGGACATTCAAGCTGTCCGTTTGGTTGCTATAAATAGGAGTCATGTTTGTAGTTCAGTAACACCAACACCAAAAAATAAAAGCAATGCAATAGTTTCTAGTTAAGTATTTCACAGACCGTGAAAGAAAATAGTTTGTGTAGGAAAATAGAGAGTGTGAGCAATATCATAGTGAGGTGTCTTTAAAATAAAGAGAGTTATTTCTTTTGAGTATGTAATAGTCCACGACTACAGTGTGTAATATTTCTCACTATAGTGAAGTTATTTTGCTCCTCTCAATACGTGGTTATTTTACTTTTTGTTAAAAAAAATTTTCCACGTTAATAAATTTGGTGTCATTGTACTCCTCAATTCTTGTAGATTGTTTTGGGAATTATTCCTGGGGTATACTATTATTTTCCAAAAAGAACATATTTGTAAGCTCCAATTTTACTCCAACGAGCTTTGTGGCAGTTGAATTATAGCTACTGACCATTAGGAATGAAACACAAAAGTAGAATGATCTTCCATTTTCCATTCAATGTAGAACTTGCTAGTTTATCCAATTTGAATAAATGATAATTTATATTCATTAGTAAAAAGTATCTCTTGTAAGTGATATTTAATTGAAAGTGAGAGTGGAATCTTAATAATTTGAATTTTTGAATCATTTAGAAATGAAAAATATGGAATAAACTTGTTAGGATAATTTGTTACTAGAACATATTTGAATTATATTGTACATATCAATTTAGTCCATATAGTTATCTGATGTTCCCATCTGTAATTTTACACTTCTCCTATAAATATATTCATGACAATGGGCATGAGTCAAGTCAGTGCTTTCTCCAATATTGCAACTTCATTTTGATATTAAGAGCCTTCTGTTTTTGTAACATGTCATGGCTTCCTGCTTTTCCTTCCTCATCTTCCATTCCTCCTCTTCAATCTACCCTACGTCTTCCCATTTCTCCTCCTATTATTTCCAACATCAAAGGGTTCATGCATATTAAATTAACATATTCGAATTACCTTACCTGGAATAAAGTCTTTTAACTATTCTTAAGAGTCAGAATCTTCTTCTGTTGATTGATGGTTCTATTCCCTGTCCATCGCCATCTCATGAAGAATATAACTTTTGGATCCAATGTGATATTGTCGCTTTAAATTGGATGAATGAAACTCTTTCGCCCTCTGTTCTTGACACATTGCTTAATTATGGTTGCGAAACCTCAAAATCGGCTTGGGATACTCTAGTATCTCTTTATCTAGATCAAGTTTTCTCTTCCACAATTGACCTTAAATCAAAATTTTAAAATTTCAAGAAAGGATCCCTATCTATGGAGGAATATCTTCAACCACTTCATTCTATTGCTTCATCTTTACGCTCTATTTGAAAACCAGTGACCGATAAAGATCTAGTCACACAAGCGCTACAAAGATTGCCTTCCTCCTATCAAACTTTGAATGCTGCTGGCTCTCTTCCCTCATTCATTGCGCTAAAACCTCTTTTACTTACTGAAGAGGCTCATATTAGCGCAAATTCATCAGATAGTTCTCACTCCCGAACTGCTTTATTGGCCTCAAGTAACAAGCAATCTGTCAATACTTCCCCTTCGTCACATGTAAAGAATTATTCTTATGGTAGAGGAAGAGGTAAAATTTTTGAAGGAAACAATGGTCGAGGTCGTGGACATTACAATCAGAAACATAATCCCTCATCTCCATCTCCATCTCCATCTCCATCTCCATCTCCATGGTTTAGTTCTCATTCTCAAGCTCGACCTCCTTTTTCTTCTAATGGAATTTTAGGTCGGCCTCCTCCCCAATGCCAAATTTGCACTACACCAAAAGAGGCCTTTAGCGGCAAAATTGTTTTCTTTTAGCGGCAATATTAATTGTCGCTAAAACATTTACCAGCAATTAGTTAAATGCCATTGATTACAGTGTCGCTAAAGCCTGTAGCGGCATTTATGCAAAGTGCTGGTAAAGGCCAATATTATTGCCGCAAGAAATTGCTTTTAGTGGCAATTATTTAGCGGCAATTACTATAGCCACTAAAGTTGGCTTAAAAATGTAACATATTTTACAGATTTTAATTTCCAATAAATACATATAATTATAGTAAAGGAGATATGTGACAACTATAATACCAACTAAAATTGATCATGAGTTCACAATAATCTACATATTTAACGGAGCACATTTTTATAACCTCAAAACACAAATCACAACAATCAATATGAAGGTTCCTCTAACTGAATACACCACTTAATATAAAAATTATCAAACTCAAAATTCTCTTCGCATAAGAAGAAACATCATCTCTTGAAATTCAGAGACAATACAGAGACTATGTAATAACTATAGAAGGAGCCTCCATTTTGTATAAATCTTGCAACAGCAAATGCCAAGTCCTCGGCAGGATGGTAAGGCACTGGATCTCCAAATCCAGTAAACCTGCAATAATTTTGAAACCAGAAAATTATTCCACCTTGTACTCTAGCAAAACTTAACATATAAAATTTATTTTACATGTTTGAAACATATATGTGCGTACTATGCAGTCCAGGCTTCAGTCCACATCTTTGGTTTATAAGACTTATTTGGAGAAAAGTAGTCACAGTAGAAGCTATAAAGCTTGTTTCTTTTTTTCCCTTCTTTTTTATTTGAGAGAAAGCTGTAAACTTTGAAGATTAATTTAAGCTTATATTACCTCTGGATCATCATGGAAGCTTGAGATTGCAACCAGATTAAGATTTCAATAGGCCCTTGACGTTTTCATTGTAGATCTCCGATCCATATATTCTTACTTTAGTTTCTCTTTTTGTGGTCTGTGACAATGCCAGATAACAAAAGATTCAGCAGCAGTTTCCAAGAATAAGTATTCTTATAATGACCGAAAAAGGTGAACAATAAGCGATAAGAGTATATATCAATTTCTTTTCCAATTGCTACCTTTGGTACTCGGGTGCTACAGTTACTACAGTAGCATGACCATGCGAAGATACACCTTGCCAATCAACTTTTCCCATACTGCACATGTAAACCAGATGGTAGATATTAATTGTATGCACTAAGGTAATTACCAGAGACACTGGACTTCTACTTGATAATGGAAGGTAGACGACCCAGTATTCAAAGTAAGATCACACTACATAATGTCATGAACAACACCATCTACAGATAAAAAACACTAGTTGGCAATTGATAGAGCGAAGCTTTTTCCAATCTTTTCCCCAAGCAGCTCAAATTAATTACATTTTGCCCCAACCACTTCTTGAATGAGAAGAGAAATTCAGTAAGCCTGCAAGGAAAAATGTATCCCATCATAGAATATTCTTATAATATCTCTATAAGCTGCATGTGGATAAGAGTACCAAATACTTGTATGGCAATCGAATCCAAGAGTCGCATCTCTGGAGGAGGTTGATCCCATTCACTGTCAGATTAAAATATAAAATTCATGAACAACGCAACTAGCATTTTTAGAAAATCAACGACTATTGCAGCAGAAGTTCATGAGGTTCAAACCAATGGAAACTAGATAAAAGATCACCTCCAGGGCGACATAGACCTGTTGCTTTCCTATGGAGCTCAGAAATTTATCGAGATCACGGGCATTAGAGCTGCAAGAAGTATCTCAGTTACATGATCACAACCAGACACTTAAGCATGTATATGCAGAATTTGTATTAAGCTTGAAACAGTAATCCTCAATATTCTAGTTCTAAAAAAAGTGAGTATGTCTCTCAAAAAAAGTGAGTATGTCTCTCATTAAATACTCTCTGCATTAAACTTCCTTAGACAACGTCATGACAAATATGAGACAAAATCAGCCCACTTTGATTTCCTAATCTCATGTTGATATTCATCAACACTTGCATCACAACTGAAAGATATCATTGTCCAAGTAAATGTGAAAAAATAAAATTGAAGGATACACTATCCTAAGAAAAAAATAAAAAAGGACTGTAAAATTACTTTACCATAATTAATTTATTAATCAGAGCAGACCAAAAATCCTAAAAAAAGTGACAACTCCAAATTAGTAACTAAAGTCTAGATCATCCTCATCCTAAAGACTAAAGCTTGACGTTAAAGTTAAATCCTTTTATATATAAGATATCATTAAGTTTTTAAACTAGTTAATTGTACCTCCAAAGCAGAAAAAAATAGCAGTACTTCCATTAAAATTAGACTAATCTGCCAGCGCACTCCTCAGTGAAAAATCCATTCCGTGGCACACTACATCCCAAAGAGTGGTGCGAATACTCTTTGTCTCTCCCCTTATCTAATCTGATGGCCATCTTTCTTGCAAACTGCAATACCGACACAAGCCATTCAACCCCTCAATGGCTTTTAATCTTTCTCTACTTCACTAATGAGAACAACAAATGACACTGCATAAAACACAAATATCGGAAGGGAAAAAAATGAATACAGGGGCTCTTGCCATGAGGCTAGAGTTCACGCTCTTACATTGCAACATTAAACGATTTACCACAACCACATGTTTGTGTAGCATTTGGAATTCTGAAAGAGAAGCCCCCACCTATCAATGCATTGTTGTAATCCAGTTACATTCCAAAGATGAAGAGAAGGCATTTTGGATTAAAAAATGTGAAAAATAGCCAATGGATTCAAAATTTCATAAATAAAAAAAGCTAATAATCAACAGAATAACAAACACAAGTTACAAGTAGGTAGCACGTATAACTAACATGTACAAGAGTGAAAATATGAAAGTCTCAAGTCTGCACCCAACAAGATAAATAGCGCAACTACTAGACGAATAAAATTCTGCACAAACTGAGAAAGCAAACTTTCTGAATCAAGGCCATTTAAGTTAGTCACGAAGAAAGCTTGCATATTCTGAGAAAAATATTGTCTAGTAAGTTAGTCTTGTGTATTTTCACAAAACAAAAATATTGAAATTTTAGATTGGGCTCTATGCTCGTGCAAAGTCAGACATCGTGTGCACTCGCAACTTTCAGGGTCGCTAAAATACATTGACATAAGCACTTCAGCTCATTTTACACTTTCTAACAGATTCATTTAACAAGTCCAAGAACTAACTACTAGATTATCACATAGCAATGAGAAAAATAAGCCTCATTAGAAGAAGAAAATTCTAGGGCATTTCAGTGCATAATAAACTCGACTTGATGAATTCAAATGAAAAATAATCAATCAAACAGAACAATAACTCATAGATTCTGAATAGATCAAATGTATTCACAGACATGGAATCACAAGAAGATCATAAAGAGAAAAGCAGAATTTAGGGATAAGAGCATGGGCGACGAGAGCTTTACCTGAGATTGTCGCCGGTGACGGTGAGCGGAGGCGGTGAGAGGTGAAGACGAGCGGTGACGATGAGCAAAGACGGTGAGATTTGACCATAGAAAAGACGGCTAGCGGTGACATGACGGTGACGATGAGAGGAGATAGTGAGATGTGACGATGGTGGGGATGACCGCAGGCCGGCGGCGGTGAACAACAATAAGGTAGCGGCGGCGTAGAGAGATGAAATCGTGAATATTTTCTCTAGGTTATTAGGGAAATGGGATATTTTAGTGGTAAAGCCGTAGAAAAAAGTTTTAATTGGAGGCATTTAATGGCCATTTTTTTTTATTGCCGTTAAAAAGGTATTTTTTACCGGCTAATGTTCAATTGTTACTTTTTATTGGATTTATGAAAGTCATTTACCAGCAATTAGGCTATTACCGCTAATAAATTTTCGCTGAAAGCCCAATTTGTTGTAGTGTTGCTTCCATTTCAATCACACTGCTTTGAAGTGCAAGAATAGGTTTAATCATTCTTCTCACAAGCTAATTTGCCAAAGTCTTTTGCTGCTATGAATATAGAAGAGGTGCAACCAACCATTTGGTATCCAAATTCTGGAGCATCTACACATATGACTAACAATGCGTCTCTTCTTTCCTCCTCTACGCCATATACAGGTTCATCCCAAGTTATGGTTGGTAATGGTAATCTCCTTCTCCTTCCCATTACGTCTACTAGTTCTTCTTTTCTTTCAACTCATTCAAAACCTCTTTTAGTGAAAAATATTTAATATGTTCCTTCTCTTGCTAAAAATCTTATCTCTATACAGCGTCTTTGTGAAGATAATAATTGTATCGTAGAATTTACTAATTGTGGTTTACTAATTCTGGTTGCCTCTCCAACTCCTTCAAGCATTGGTCTTTCCACCTAGTCGTGCCTGCTTCTCTATGGCATCAGCATTTATGACATCCTGACCAACAGTTTCTTGATTCATTAGTGGCTAGAAAAATAATTAGTAGTTCTTCTTCTTTTGTTACAAATAAATGTAATGTTTTTTATTTAGGCAAACAGACTCGATTGTCATTTCCGTTATCTCTTAATAAATCCAATGCTCCATTTTCTTTAATTCATTATTATGTTTGGCAAGCTCCCATTGTGTCTAATTCTGGTTTCCATTATTATACATTGTTTCTTGACGATTGTACCAGATTTTCATGGATTTATTTGATGCGAGAAAAGTCCAAGGCCTTTGCAAAATTCAAAGAGTTACATGCAATGGTTCAAAATGTCTTTCATGCATCAATTTCTTATTTTCAATCTGATGGTCTTTCTAATAATGCTTTGAAATCTCTCTTTCAGCAATTAGGCATTATACGTCGTTTGTCTTTCCCTCACACATCGGCACAAAACGGAAGAGCCGAACATAAGCACAGACATGTAGCTAATGTTCTTCATTGTCTACTTTTTCAAGCATCTATACCATTTTCTTTCTGGGCTGATGCTAGTTTATTTGCTGTTCTTCTAATCAACAACACTCCACTTTCTTCTTTAAATTTTCAGTCACCATTTGAGTTACTCCATGGTCAAATACCTTATTACAATTTAATGTGTTTATGTTATCCTTATGTCGCTCTTGGGCATGTATCAAAATTTCATGTCCGCTTAAAACCATGTGTCTTTCTTGGTTCTTCCACTCGACATAAAGGATTTAAATGCCTTGATCCAAAAACTAACAGAGTTTTATTTTCAAGGCATGTTAAGTTCATAGAGGATTTTCTTTTCCTATCAGTTAATGTTTCCATCTACTGATCAGCAGTCATCTCCCGTTCAAATTTCCTTATCTAATCAAGCAAATAGGATTCTTAGTTTGTCATTTGTTCCACCTAATTTATTATTACTTTGGATTCTTTAATTACTTCTGGTTCAAAGAATGCCGAAAATCCCGACTTTCGCAAATCTTATCCTATTACTAAGACTCCTTTTACTTTATGTCCACCTGATTCAAACTCTAGTCAAACTCCAAGTCATCTAAGTTTAGCTCCTCAATCCCTTTTGTTGAGAGCTGGTTTTGAAGCATGACAAACAGGAAGGACACTGAGGTTCATGCGAAGAACCTAGTCCTTGAGATGAAGGGCACACTTGATCGAAAAGATTACGGGTTGCAAATTCCTGTGGAACTAGAAGTAGTGGCGCGTGGTTGTATACATATCCTAGTCAGACTAAAAGAGGCGGTGCCCAGGCTGTGTCTTCGAAGTGTGAACAAGAGTTAGACTTCAACATGGAAAAGAGTTACTGCGAATCCTAACTTACCATAATTAAGAGGATTCCCAGTAGGACTCAACTAGGGTTGCAAGACTCGTATAAAAGAAAGTAGAAGAGACAGCCGAAATCAGTTATTCACAAACAGAGAGTTGAGAGCATACAAAGGAAATCTGAGAACTGTCTACGTGAGTAAACTGAAGAAGACAACTTAATTGCATGCAGAGTATTGAGTCTAGATTTTATGTCTAGGTTCATCGAGTTGTAAGTTGTCATTGTGTTAAGCGGTTATTGTTCTTTACCTATCTGCTTATTTCAGAAGCACATGTATTAGGTGAAAACTTTTGTGATAACTAGAAAAGCTAGAGTGTAGCTTTGTTTAGTGATTAGGGTCTAGAGTGTAGCCCCTTGGTTACAGAGTTTATAATCAGAAACTTTGCTCTTGTGTTAGTGGATTCAGTTTCAAAATCCCAGAGTGTGGGTCGTGGTTTTTCTCCCTTGAGCAAGGAGTTTTCCACGTAAAAATCCTTGTGTTTTGGTGTGTGTTCTAAAGTAGAAGGCAGCGTTAAAAGAGAACAGAAGAACACTGTTCTGCGACAGAAGAACAGAGTTCTTGCAACAAAAATCGGAAGACACTATTCAACCCCCCCCCCCCCCCCTCTAGTGTCTCTAGGAGGTGCATAAAGTTTAACAAGTGGTATCAGAGCAGGTCTTCTCTTGTAAGGCTAACACCTTGAGAAGGATCAGAATGAGTGCACCGCCTACAATTACTGAAGGACAGTCCGTTCTGAGGCCTCCACAGTTTAATGGGCAATACTACGCATGGTGGAAGAATAGGATGGAGAACTACATATGTGCGGAAGACTATCAACTCTGGCTGATAGTCTCTGAAGGAAATCTGATTCCTACCAAAATAGTTGGTGAAGGAACCACTGCCACAAAAGAACCTAAGCTGAAGGAAGAGTTTGATGAGACGGATTATAAGATGATCGAAAAGAATCACAAGGCCAAGCGTCTGGTCATATGTGGTCTTGGTCCGGAAGAGTTCAATCTAGTATCATCGTATAAGACGGCTAAGGAAATATGGGATGCTTTACAGGTTGCACACGAAGGAACCACCGAAGTAAAGGACTCGAAAAGAAGAATGTTGAAGAGACAATTTGAGTTGTTCACTATGGGCGAGAAGGAGTCGATTCAGGATATGATGACCAGGTTGACCATGATTACAAATGAAATGAGATCCTTGGAGATGGAATTGCCTGAGGTAGAAATGGTTGACAAAATCCTGAATGTGTTGCCTGAAGCATGGGAACCAAAAATGACTGCCATCATTGAATCCAAACCCTTGAAATCCATCAAGCTTGAAGAACTGGTTGGAAGTCTGAAGATGCATGAGATGATGAAGGACTCAAAGGCTAAACCAGCAGCAAAGAAGGAAAAGACCCTTGTGCTGGAAGCAACAGAGGAAGGTGAAGAATATGTTGATCTCCAATCAGTGGAAGCTGCGATGGTAAGTGCCCTAAGAAAAAAACTCAATCTGGGAAGGTTTAAAGGATTTAAACGAGGGAACAAGGAGAGCTCTAGAAGGAAGAACATAGTTGACAATCCTGACTACTCTGGATGCTTCAAATGCTTCAAGAAGGATCATGCTGTCATGGATTGCCCGATGTGGGAAATAGAATGGATGAAGAACAGAGCCGCTAAGGAAAAGGAAAAGGAAACCACAAAGGATCTTGATGCCGACAGGAAGAAGTCAAGACGGCCCCCAAACTTTAGAGCAGAACGAAGGAAAAGAAAGGAAGCTTTCTATGCCACATGGGGACCAACTGATAGTGAGTTTGATCATGAAAAGGAAGCTGATGATGACTCACCATTAGCACTAGCAGGGATGACAGACGTTAGTTCTGATGAAGAAGATCCTCGAGAATTCAGATGGGGAAGAGATCCATCAAAGCCACCAGTGTTCAATGGGACTCATTACAATTACTGGAAGAAACAGATGAAAAATTTCTTGCAGGCAACTGATTACAGCCTGTGGCTGATTGTGAAAAGAGGACCTCATGTTCCTGTGAAAAGAGCAGTAAACGGAGTCCTGGTGCCAAAGAAAGTGGAAGAACTAGATCCTCAAGATCTGGACTGGCTACAAGCAAACTCCAAGGCTGAGGGTTATCTAAGAAGAGGACTTACAGATGATGTGCTTGGACGGATACTGGAATGTAAATCTGCCAAGGAAATATGGAAGAAACTGAAGGAGTTGTACATAGCCGACAACACCAAGAAGGACTCTGCCCTCATGGCAACTGATGGAGAGGAAGCTGGCAGTTCAGCAGAGGTATGCTTGTCTGATCGAAAGGAAACTTTACACACATACTCTTCTGAAAATTTAATTCTGATCACAGCCACCTTGATTGAAGGATATGAAAAAGAAAAGCTTGAAAAAGATAAATTAACTAAAGAACTGAGTAATCTTATAACTAAGCACAAGAGTCTCCTGGAACAGAATATTGAACTTGAAGAAACAAATGCCATCTTGAAAGGACAGACTCTTGTGTCAAACTCTAAGATTACTGAGCTCGAATTGGAATGTAATCAGTTAAGAGAGAGCAAGAATGGTAAGCAAGTTATGAGTGAAGTTCAAACCTTTTTGGAAGACGAGTTGAAAAGAGCAAATGAAATTCTGTGTGAGGAAATTGAAAAAAATAGGATTTTAAATCTAAAAGTTGAAAACTCAAAACTTGAACTTACCAGACTAACAAAATGGAATAAATCTTCTGAGGCAATAAATTGGGTTTTTGAAAATCAAAACAAAGGAAAACAAGCATTAGGATTCAAGAAGCCCCTGCCTCCATATAATCCTAAAAGCAAATATGTGGGACTACCTTGTAACATGTTATGCACTTTTTGCAGTGAAACTGGTCATACTAAACAAAGGTGTGTTGATGTTTGGCATTTTATGCCTATATTTCCTTAATATTTCCTCACGTTTTAGTACCTTATTCGCTCGTTTTATAGCTTGTGACTGTGGTTTTATACTGATTTTATGTCGTGTGTATGTAGGTAGTTATGCAGTGTAATTGGAGCTTTTAAGAGCATGATTGAGCAAGAAAAGATTGGATTTTGATTGAGGATTGGATCGAGCGCACGAAGGCACGACACGAGCGAGCAAACGAGTGAACGAAACAGGAATTTGGCTGGGCGCTGTGGGGCATGCCCCGCGCCCCCCAAAGCGCCAGCCACCCCAGCGCATTTTTCCATGCGGTGCAGGCCCAAAGCGGGCTGATTTCGACGTCCTCTGTCCGAGCCCACGCGTTCCGAGGCGCGGGGCGCCCGTTATAGCGCCCCTTGTGCGCGATTTTATGTCCTATTTCGTCTAGGCTTGGGTCTAACTTATTACTAGGTGTTTGTAAACTCTATAAATACTCTTTTACTTAGTTTTTCAGAGGAGTTGAGACTTTGGAGCAAATTTTGGAGGAGAGGGAAGGAGCCCTAGATGTCTTCTACACAAGTTCTTTCTCTCTTTCTCTTATTCTTCTCTTTAATTCTATAGTTTGTTCGTTCTAGGGTTAGAGTAAATACATGAAGGTTGATGTTTGAAAGTTGATTTCTATATATTGATTTACCATTACGGATTGTTTATTCTTTCTTGAGCATAATTGTTTGATTATTGAGGCCTGATAATTGAACACTATCTATGGTTTTTAGATTGAACTCGACAGAGGGAATTTATGAACGCAAATAAGAAAGAATAGAACTAGTTTGTGAACCCGGGCATCGGGGAACCAATTTGCGAGTAGGATAGACATATACTTGCTTGCCTAGTTTAACTCATTACAGAATTCGTTAATGCGTGCACATGATTCAACCCATAGACATATAGGGATTGGAGTAGCCTGCATAGACCGTGAAGAATCGAAAGGTTTTCACGGGTACAATTAACCTGTTAGTTAGCAATCTAGGAAATCAAGAAATAGAATCAACTGGAAAACTCAACTGGATTGTTTGTAACTCTGACCCTGGACCGTTTCTCCATTATTGATAACAACCCATAAATTGCTCTATTACTTGACTTCAGTTAATTGTTTTAATTATTGTTTTAGTTAGTAAAATCTCAACCATTGGAAAAGATCCCTGGATAGTTGGTTAGAAATTGTTTGCTAGAATTCAGTCTGAATAGTCCTCGTGGGAACGATACTCGATTTATCACTTTATTACTTGTCGACCACGTATACTTGCGTGTGCGTTTGGGAGCAAAAAGTTTTTGGCGCCGTTGCCGGGGACTAAATAATTGACTGATTTCTTTTTGAACGATTACTTATTTTCTATTCAGGTTTAATTTTTGTTTAGTTTAGTATTGTGTTACTTGTCCTATCATGGCATCTTTTAATGAAAATTGGTCGAATGATGGTTGCTCAAATTTTGATGATTCTTGTCTGCTTTGTGGAGGACATCACTTGTGGGAAAATTGTCCAACTCTTTCAACCCTGCGAGACTGGTTATGTGAATTTTCTACCACCTTTAATTGGAATTTTTGTAAATTGTGTGGTGGTCGGTGGAATGATTGTCCTAAGTGTCATGCTCCTTCCCCCAATAATTTTTGTGATGATTCTAATGATGTTTGTGAGTTTGACAGGAGCGATAAAGTGCAGGTTGTTAGCGAAACTTGGCTAATGGAGCAAGCCAAACTCTTAGAAGCTTATGGGGATTTCAGGAGTGAACTTACAAAAATGACGAGGCAATTTATGGAAGAAAGGGTTGTGCTCGGGCAAGAGATCGACGAAGTTGGCTTGACTATTCACGACTTGGAGGAGAATTTGAGTGATATGGTTGAGGTGTCTGAAGCTCAATTATCAGTTGTCGTGCTTAGTAGATTTGAGATAGAAGAGCTTAGAAGCCAATTTGAGGAGCAAAAAGTGAAATTCCTACCATTCGACCCAATATTAGTTGATAATGCCAAGGTTAAGGAAATCACATTAGAGTCAAGTGAGGAAATAGAAAACATCATACTTGAGGACTCTAGTGTTTGTGCAAGTGAGGGTGTCAAAAGCAATGCAATTTTAGAATTAAAGCGCATTGGACCTCATTCCAATCATTTTTCAACATTGTGTTTGGATGGTGACATGAAAATTGAGCCACCCGAGCCTATGAAGAAACCAAGGGAGGAGGAACAAGGTGCCTATATTTTAGAGTTTGTGATGCCGAGGAGACAAAACGACATCCCTCATGTAAAGGCCAAGAAGTGCAAAATGCGACAAAGGTTACTTGGTCCTTTTGTATTTTTGCCACCACCCCAATACCATAGTTGTAAACTTGAGGCAAAGTTGGGGATTCAATTCATTAGTTCAAGGTGGAGGAAAAAGTGGTGAATTTGTCTTCGTCGTGCCACGACGTTAACTAAGGCGCTTCTCGGGAGGCAACCCGAGTTTGTACTTGTATTATTTTATTTATAGTGTCACGTAGTTTTTGTTTTTCCTTGGATTGCAGGTTCATGTAATGTCGAGACTAAGTGTGGGGTGTCCTCACCCTTGCCTAATGTTGATGACCTGATGAGGGAAGTCTGAGTACCTCATACTATATGGAAGTTTGGAGGATGCTAGCACCAAGGACTAGAATCTTCAGGGAAGTTTTCTTTACCTTGCACTTTCTTATTTTTAGCACTGAGGACATTGCTTGATCTAAGTGTGGGGTGGGGAACTACCCCTTTATTTATTTTTGAGGTTAGTGATGCATGTACCATAGGATTTTTCCTTTGTCACTTGACTTTATTTTGATTTATTTCTTGCTTTAATATATGAAAAAAATTTGAAAAAAAAATTAGAAAACCAATGAAAAAAGTCCAAAAAGATTTTCTTTTTAGTTTTTATTAGTGGTACATGTCATCCGCCCCGTGGTTTTTCTTATGACCTCGGTTCTTTTCCACGGGTAGACCTTTGAACCGGGTAGTTTTTTATTTTTAGGATTAGAGTAGTTAGTTGCAGGTGGCCCTAGACGAAAGGAAATAGGTAGAATGCTAGGTGTCTTTGATTTGTTTAATACCGGTGTATTTGGACTTGTTGCATGTGCTATTTGTGGTGTCCTTGGGTTTTAATTTGATGCATGCCTAGAGGAAAAAATGGAACAACCCCCTTGAGATGCTTGAGTCCGCTTGCTTGACTTGATTGTTAACTTTTGTGCATGAGTGCTTAAATTTCCACAAGTTGCACTCTAAATGCTTGATTGAGAGTTGTTGATGGAGCCTTTTTGTGTGGATTGTGTGCAATCTGTGTTGTGAGGCATGTTCTTATTTGCTCCATGTTGCATATTAATGTCTAGAACTTGCCCCGTGTGTGTGCAAAGCGAAATCCTAGGTTTGCTCTAGTCGGGAAATGATACAAGGCCTTCGTTGATTTGCCTACCCTTACATATATACCTTGAAAAAATTTGTTGTTATGATTTCTTTGACCCTTTTTGTTGGCACCCACACCCCGAGCCTACCCATTTGTTCTAAATTGACTCTTTTGGCCCTTTACTCCTTAAGCACTTTATTGACATTGTGTTGTTACTTTGGAGTTGTGGTTGGATTTTTGGAGGTTTTTGAGTGGAACTAATGAAGGGGAATACTTGTGAAAAATTGTGAAGTAGTGAAAAACATTGGCAAGGTTGGATGAAATTGAAAAAGAAAAGAAAAAAATAGCAAAGTTGAAAAAAATTGTGGAAAAAGAAAGAAAAAAAAAGAGAATGATATCCATTCCTTGCTAGTGTGTGCTTAAAAAGAAAATATGCTATTTGTTGAGAAGGTGTATGTGTGATAGTTGTTGATTGGGTGGCTTGTTGAGGATTGTGATGAATTAATTGTGATGCATTAAAGTGCTTAGGGAGGTAGTCACTGTTACCCATATGTATCCTACCAGCCCCTTAGCCTACATTACAACCTTTTAAAGTCCTAGTTAATCCCGATTGGAGTGAGACTACATTAGTGGAGTCATACACTACGGGGAAGCCTATGGTACATTGTGTGTGATATGTGAGCTTTTCATGAGAGTGAGTGAATTCATTTGTTATTGCCCCCGTTCTATTCATGATATTTGTTTTTGTGTGTGATCTTTGGGGGGGCACTCTCTTTCATATTGGTGAGGGCACATGGTTTGCATGAAATAGGTAAAGTTGATGGTTCTTGGTTGAGTAGATAGGTGTGATTTTGTGGGAGCATGGTTGCATTAAGTTGAGTTTGTGCACTTGAGCTATTTTGGGGTGGTTGTTCTCATATTTTTGGTTTTGGTAAATTATTGGCATCTTGTGGATCCATAGTAGTCATGTGTGCATTGGTTCAATGGTCGGTATCAACCATAGTCATAGGCAGACCTGTTTTACCTAGGTTGGAAGTTATTTGTGATTGCTCGAGGACGAGCAAAGGTTCAAGTGTGGGGTGGTGATGTTTGGCATTTTATGCCTATATTTCCTTAATATTTCCTCACGTTTTAGTACCTTATTCGCTCGTTTTATAGCTTGTGACTGTGGTTTTACACTGATTTTATGTCGTGTGTATGTAGGTTGTTATGCAGTGTAATTGGAGCTTTTAAGAGCATGATTGAGCAAGAAAAGATTGGATTTTCATTGAGGATTGGATCGAGCGCACGAAGGCACGACACGAGCGAGCAAACGAGTGAACGAAACAGGAATTTGGCTGGGCGCTGTGGGGCATGCCCTGGGGCCAGCCACCCCAGCACGTTTTTCCATGCGGTGCAGGCCCAAAGCGGGCTGATTTCGACGTCCTCTGTCCGAGCCCACGCGTTCCGAGGCGCGGGGCGCCCGTTATAGCGCCCCTTGTGCGCGATTTTATGTCCTATTTCGTCTAGGCTTGGGTCTAACTTATTACTAGGTGTTTGTAAACTCTATAAATACTCTTTTACTTAGTTTTTCAGAGGAGTTGAGACTTTGGAGCAAATTTTGGAGGAGAGGGAAGGAGCCCTAGATGTCTTCTACACAAGTTCTTTCTCTCTTTCTCTTATTCTTCTCTTTAATTCTATAGTTTGTTCGTTCTAGGGTTAGAGTAAATACATGAAGGTTGATGTTTGAAAGTTGATTTCTATATATTGATTTACCATTACGGATTGTTTATTCTTTCTTGAGCATAATTGTTTGATTATTGAGGCCTGATAATTGAACACTATCTATGGTTTTTAGATTGAACTCGACAGAGGGAATTTATGAACGCAAATAAGAAAGAATAGAACTAGTTTGTGAACCCGAGCATCGGGGAACCATTTTGCGAGTAGGATAGACATATACTTGCTTGCCTAGTTTAACTCATTACAGAATTCGTTAATGCGTGCACGTGATTCAACCCATAGACATATAGGGATTGGAGTAGCCTGCATAGACCGTGAAGAATCGAAAGGTTTTCACGGGTACAATTAACCTGTTAGTTAGCAATCTAGGAAATCAAGAAGTAGAATCAACTGGAAAACTCAACTGGATTGTTTGTAACTCTGACCCTGGACCGTTTCTCCATTATTGATAACAACCCATAAATTGCTCTATTACTTGACTTCAGTTAATTGTTTTAATTATTGTTTTAGTTAGTAAAATCTCAACCATTGGAAAAGATCCCTGGATAGTTGGTTAGAAATTATTTGCTAGAATTCAGTCTGAATAGTCCTCGTGGGAACGATACTCGATTTATCACTTTATTACTTGTCGACCACGTATACTTGCGTGTGCGTTTGGGAGCAACATGTGTTAACATTAGCAAGGCAAAGGCCAAGAATAAAAAATGTGTTTTACCCAAATGGGCAAAACAAGATTTATCCATTTTCTCATAAGAAGGGACCCAAGCTTGTCTGGGTTCCTAAGGTTAACCTCTAATTTGTTTTGCAGGCTGGAGTGAGGGAGAACAACTCAAGCTGGATTCTTGATAGCGGTTGTTCTAGGCACATGACAGGAGATAGAAGAAATTTTCTCTAACTCGCAGCATTTCAAGGAGGCAGTGTAGCCTTCGGAGGAGGAAAATGTGGTCAGATAGTAGGCATCGGAAAGATTGGGAGATCTCTGGAGCATGCAATTGAAAATGTCTACTGTGTGGATGGTCTTAGACATAATTTACTAAGTATCTCCCAACTGTGTGACAGAGGAAACGAAGTGAGTTTCTCATCTGTAGGATGCATTGTAAAGAATCTACAGAGTGGAGAAGTGGTGATGGAAGGAAAGAGGGTGAACAATGTATACAAGGCGTCACTGAAGTCCTTACCTGAAAACAATCTGACATGCTTGAATGTGCAAGAAAGTGACTCTCAGCTGTGGCACAAAAGACTGGGTCATGCAAGTCTGTCTCAATGAAATAAGCTGGCCTCGAAGGAACTGGTTCGTGGATTGCCAAGCAAGAAGTTTGAAAACATAAAAATGTGTGATGCCTGTGTAAAGGGAAAGCATGTGAGAACGTCGTTCAAATCAAAGAAAGTGATCAGCACATCAAAGCCACTGGAGCTGGTGCATATGGATTTGTGTGGACCTATGAGGGTCAAGAGCAGAGGCGGTAAAAGGTTTGTGTTCGTAATTGTTGACGATTACTCAAGGTATACATGGACCTTGTTCTTGGCCTCTAAGGATGAAGCTTTTGAGAATTTTAAAGACTGGGCTGGTGTAGTTCAGAAAAAACTAAGTCTTGAACTCATCAGTATTAGATCTGATCATGGAAAAGAGTTTGAAAACTCAAAATTTTCTGAGTATTGTGCAAGGAACAGCATAGATCACAACTTCACTGCACCAAGAACTCCCCAACAAAACGGAGTGGTCGAGAGGAAGAACAGGTCATTGGAGGATATGGCTAGAACTATGTTGCTGTCAAGTGGACTAGCAAGAAACTTTTGGGCTGAAGCTGTAAACACTGCATGTTACTTGCTGAACAGGTGTTCCATCAGAGAAATTCTTGACAAAACTCCATATGAGCTACTCAGGGGTAGAAAGCCGAATATTGCTCACCTAAGGCCTTTTGGGTGTAAATGTTTCGTTCACAACAATGGCAAGGAACCCTTGGGAAAGTTTGATGCGAGGAGTGATGAGACAATATTTTTGGGGTATTCTACTCAAAGTAAGGCATACAAGGTACTCAACAGAAGAACACAAGTGGTAGAAAAAAGTATGCATGTTGTGTTTGATGAATCAGATAAGGAAATGGAAGAAACTGATGCAGATGATCAAGTGATTGGCTTAAGGAGAGAAGAAAGCATAGATGAACTGGAAGACTCAGATGAAAAGGAGAACCCAGTCTCATCAGATGAAGGGGTCAATCTGACAGGGGGAACTTCTGATGAAGCTGACAATCTAGAAAGTCAAGAAGAATCTACCCAAGACAATGCTGCAGGTTCTTCAAGTCAGATTCAGATCAAGCCATGGAAACATCAAAGTTCTCACCCCTTGGAGAATGTCCTATCTGAACTGGACACGGGAATTATGACCAGGTCAGCATTGAAGAATTTCTGTGCATTCTTTGCTTTCCTCTCATCTTTGGAACCAAAGAATGTAAAGGAAGCTCTAGAAGATCCAGACTGGATTATGGCTATGTAGGAGGAACTCCATCAATTTGAAAGAAGCAAGGTGTGGCACCTTGTTCCCAAGCCGAAGGACAGATCCATAATTGGAACAAAATGGGTGTTCAGAAATAAGTTGGATGAACATGGTATAGTTACAAGAAACAAGGCAAGATTGGTTGTTCAAGGGTACAGTCAGGAAGAAGGTATAGATTATGATGAAACTTTTGCACCAGTTGCAAGGATGGAAGCCATCAGGATGCTAATTGCTTTTGCTACATACATGGAATTCACGCTATATCAGATGGATGTAAAGAGTGCCTTTTTAAATGGCTATCTGAATGAGGAAGTTTATGTGGTGCAGCCTCCAGGTTTTGTGAGCAATGAATTCCCTGATCATGTGTACAAACTGGACAAGGCTTTATATGGCCTGAAGCAAGCTCCTAGAGCCTGGTATGAAAGACTCTCAGGCTTTCTGATGAAGAATGGTTTTTCAAGATGTAAAATTGACAACACACTATTTCTCAAGAAACAAGGAAAGGATCTACTGGTAGTTCAAGTGTATATCGATGATATCATCTTTTGAGCAACTGATGAAGAGCTGAGCAAAGGATTTGCTGACTTGATGGGAAGTGAGTTTGAAATGAGCATGATGGGTGAATTGAATTTCTTCCTTGGGTTGCAGATAAAGCAGACGCCGGAAGGAACTATGATTCACCAGCAAAAATATGTCAAGGAACTACTGAAGAAATTTGACATGGAAGGAGCAAAGGAAATGACTACCCCTATTGCACCTGGAACAAAGCTGGATATGGATGAACTTGGTCCTTCGACAAATGAGACGAAATATCGAGGAATCATTGGCTCACTTCTTTATCTCACAGCAAGTAGACATGACATAGTATACAGCGTAGGACTGTGTGCCAGATTTCAGTCAAAGCCTAAGGAATCACACTTGACAGCTGTAAAGAGAATCTTGAGATACTTGAAAGGGACTCAGGATTTATGCCTCTGGTATCCTAGAGGAGGAACTTTTGAACTAATTGGTTTTGCTGATGCAGATTATGCAGGTCATTTGGTGGACAGGAAAAGCACCTCAGGAATGGCACATTTCCTAGGTCCTTGCTTGGTATCATGGGCTACAAAGAAACAAAACTCAGTTGCATTATCAACTGCTGAAGCTGAGTATGTGGCAGCTGCTTCATGCTGCTCACAATTGCTATGGATCAAACAACAACTGGAGGATTTTGGTATCAAGTGTGGGGCAGTGCCAATTTTCTGTGATAATACTAGTGCAGTGAATATTGCCAAGAACCCAGTCCAACATAAAAGGACCAAGCACATTGATATTAGACATCATTTCCTAAGAGACAATGTGGAAAAGTGTCTAATTACTATGAATTCATGCAGGACTGAAGATCAAATTGCTGACATATTTACCAAAGCCTTGAACAAGGTACAGTTCGAGAGGAACAGGTTGGAGTTAGGGATGATCAAAATGCACGGATGACCCAGCAGGTACTCCTTTTGTGTTTGGCTAGTTTAGTGTTCAATGTGTCTGCTATAAACTTGTCATTACTATCTGGGCTAACCTTGTACTTGAATAAGTACACTCGTTAGTTGTGTTGAGCACCAGGGACAAATAATGTGATCCCATGAAGAACCTACTTTGTACTGAGAAGGAACCAGTTAAAACATGAGGAATCTTGTCCAGGTACATTCACACTTCCTTGTATGATAGTAATCACAACTGAAATTAAATTGTCATCATATGTGTGTCATTGGAGGTCTTCCATATTCTTATAACCGTCCTAAATTATAGGAACACTTTCCTTTTTAGGATAGAATTCTTTTTGAATTGCTTGGACCCCACTTCTTGAAAAGGGCTTATTTAAATTAAGTCCATAACCGTCAAATCTTCAACTCCTCCCGGTTCTCAAAAAGTTCAAAAAGCTGCTTTTCTATATACTCATTACCTATTGCCTTCCCTAGACATCGTCACATCACTGAAAACCCTTCTCTTTCTACAACACTCTTTCAATCTCGCACAACTCACCCACTACTTCTGTTGAACACCAAAATCCTCTCAAGCCCTAAAACAAAAAAAAAATTCTTCAGAAATCTCAGAAATCTACCGTAAAATCCTTCAAGATGTCTGAAAGACCACCTCCATCTACTCTTGCTCAAAGAATCGCAAGGGCTCGCATCAAATTTCTCCAAAAGGGGGACAAGAAACTGGCTAAGAAGATAAAGTCAAGAGCTGTTCTCTCGACACTCACTGCGCAAAGTTCATCACAATCATTGCATGAGGTAATCCCTGACCCTATCTCATCTACACCTATTGGTTCAGTCAATATAACCAGTCCTGGTATCGTAAAAACAGAAACCCTAGTTGCGGAACTAGATAAAATAATGGGTGATGAGCAAAAAGACGAAATAGATAGGGGGAACTTATCTGAGGGGGAACAAGACAGTAAAAAGAATGAACTTAGGGAAGATGTGCAGGGGAGCCAAGTAAAGAAGTAAGTGGAACTGTCGAGTGTATGAAGGATTCTGTGCCAAAAAGTCCTGAGGGTGGTGGACTTAATACTGCTGAAGCTTCAGGGGATGTGGGTCAAGAGCCAGTTGCTTGTCCAAATCCTACTGAAGCTGATGATGCAGGGATTGATTGGACAGAATCTGAGGAGGAGGGAAACAAAGAAGGTGTGTTAGGAGTTGAAGAGATAACCAAGGGAGTTAAAGAACCAAAAAGGAAGAGGAAGTTAGGAGAAGAGGATGAAAAATTAGTTGAGGAAGAAGAAGAGGAAGTGGTGTTTGTAAAAGAAAATAGAGTGGAGCCTGAAAAAAGAAGAAGGTTGGTGAGAGATGGGAAGCCAGTGTTGAAATCTAGATTGGTTGATGAAGATAGTGAAGAAGGAGATGACAAAGTGGCTGATGAGCCTGTTGTCAGAAGAGTTGGTACCAGGTCTGCATTAAAGTTGCAGATGGAAAAGGTTGGAAAGTTGGGAAGGACAGTGACCAATGTGAAAGTAAGAGAAGAGAAGAAGAAGGAAGAAGAAGAAAGGAGAGCTGGTGATGCTGAGCAGGAGAGTGAGGCTGGGAGCTATGCAGAACCCAGTGATTCTGATACAGACAGTGAGATGGAGAACAAGAAAAGAAGAAGAGGAAACAATGAAGAAGAAGTGGATAGGGAAGCCTTTTTCTCTAGGCATCAGGTGCTGCCAGGCAGTATTCTGCATGATGAAAAGGAGTTTCATATGAGGTCTTTGTTAAGGATGATAGGTGATCAGGGTTGGCTTGGTTTGTTTGCCAACAAGGACAGGAAGTTGTTTGTGAATGAAGTCAGAGAATTCTACACAAATTGCAGGGTAGTAGCCAGAAGGGTGTTTACCACTGTGAAAGGAGTGGAGATAGAGTTTGGGAGACCTGAGTTGGGGGTGATTCTGGACATACCTGCTGAAGGTTATTGCAGGTATGTTAAGCTGAAATGGCCAAAAAGAACAGATAGAGTCACTCCTTTAGATGTTGTCAGGAAGTTTTCAGGGAAACCCAGACTGAGGAAGGAGAGAAAGGTAGAGAAGAAGGAGATGGAACCTGCACATCAGCTGCTGTTTGAATTTGTGCATAGGTTTATTTTGCCTAGAGGGGAAAGGAATTGTGAGGCTAGTGCTCTGGACCTGACATATATGGATCTGATGGACAGGGGGTGAAAATTAATTTGCCTGGGCTTATAATTAGGCACATAAAGAGGATCTGTGATACTGATCAGAAGCCACACTCTCTTGTGCATTCTTACATCATCCATCTGATTCTTGAGCATTTTGGGGTTCCTTTAGAAGCTGGAAAGAAGCCAACCATTCATCAGAGATTTGGTGTTAATGTGCTTAAAAATTGTGACTTCTTCCAAGAAAGCAGAGCTTCCAAAAGGCCAATGCAGGTAAAGCAAGAGCAAGAAGAGGACAGTGAAGAATATGGACCCGATGAGGCCATTGGTGCTGTGCAGGAGCTGGAGAAAATTGTTCTTGAAGTTAATGAAGAAAATGCAGAGCTGCACAGACAGTTGAAGGTGAAGGATCAAGAGATTGATCGTTTGAAGATAGACTGCCACAAGTATGAGGCCGAGCTAGTGATGGAGAGGGCCAAAAATACGAAGCAACTTGAGGCGCTTGTCAAACACTTCAACCTTCAGCTGTGATTCTTCCAGTCCTGTCCTCCTACCTCTACCTGATATCTACCCCTTCCCATTCTCCTTTGATTGCATGTTGTGAATGTTTAAGACAATTTGGATTTGGTTGTGTAACTATTAACAAGGTTGTGCTGCTGTCACAACCTGGATGATGATTTTAAATTCTTATGCTTATGACTGTTTCTTGCTTAAGTATTTGGGTTCTCTGTTGGGCCCTTATTTTGATATGCTTGTGTTCTTGACACTGATGAGTTGCCTTGTGCTTTAGTCTAGATTAAACTGACAGGTTCCTGCAGGTCTTTGAATCTTTTCGATGATGCCAAAAGGGGGAAGAAGAATGTTGGGGTGTTTGTGACCTAACTCATCTGTTTTTATTGTTCTTGTTCTGTTACTTTTGTTTTTGTTTTTGGTTCATGTCTATTCAGGTTCTTGGGCAACATTTGTTTGTCATCATCAAAAAGGGGGAATTTGTTGAGAGCTGGTTTTGAAGCATGACAAACAGGAAGGACACTGAGGTTCATGCGAAGAACCTAGTCCTTGAGATGAAGGGCACGCTTGATCGAAAAGATTACGGGTTGCAAATCCCTGTGGAACTAGGAGTAGTGGCGCGTGGTTGTATACATATCCTAGTCAGACTAAAAGAGGCGGTGCCCAGGCTGTGTCTTCGAAGTGTGAACAAGAGTTAGACTTCAACATGGAAAAGAGTTACTGCGAATCGTAACTTACCATAATTAAGAGGATTCCAGTAGGACTCAACTAGGGTTGCAAGACTCGTATAAAAGCAAGTAGATGAGACAGCCGAAATCAGTTATTCACAAACAGAGAGTTGAGAGCATACAAAGGAAATCTGAGAACTGTCTACGTGAGTAAACTGAAGAAGACAACTTAATTGCATGCAGAGTATTGAGTCTAGATTTTATGTCTAGGTTCATCGAGTTGTAAGTTGTCATTGTGTTAAGCGGTTATTGTTCTTTACCTATCTGCTTATTTTAGAAGCACATGTATTAGGTGAAAACTTTTGTGATAACTAGAAAAGCTAGAGTGTAGCTTTGTTTAGTGATTAGGGTCTAGAGTGTAGCCCCTTGGTTACAGAGTTTGTAATCAGAAACTTTGCTCTTGTGTTAGTGGATTCAGTTTCAAAATCCCAGAGTGTGGGTCGTGGTTTTTTTCCCTTGAGCAAGGAGTTTTCCACGTAAAAATCCTTGTGTTTTGGTGTGTGTTCTAAAGTAGAAGGCAGCGTTAAAAGAGAACAGAAGAACACTGTTCTGCGACAGAAGAACAGAGTTCTTGCAACGAAAATCGGAAGACACTATTCAACCCCCCTTCTAGTGTCTCTAGGAGGTGCATAAAGTTTAACACCTTTTCAATAACTCTCGCCATGCATGTGCTCCTTGTCAATCACATCATATTGTCAGATGTTCTACTCACTCTCAAACTCCTTCAAGATCAGAATATCTTCATCCTAATCAAGTTAATTTTGGTCCAGCTTCTAAACCTCCAAATTCTTTGAGTTCATCTCACCCTGATAAGTCTTCTTCGTGTCCCATTACTTCAGCGCCTTCCACCCCTACACAACTTCTTTCTTCATCTTCTCCATCCCCTTCTTCTCAATCTTCAGTAGCAACATTGTCCAAACAACCTCATCATCAAATGACAACTCGATCCATGACAGGCTTGCTGAAGCCACGGATTATTCCCTCACTTTCTATCTCTAGTTGTTCATTCTCTAAACCTACAAGTTATTCTCAAGCAATTAAGGATTATCGTTGGCTAAATGCCATGAGTGAAGAATATGATGCACTTGTCTAAAACAAAATTTTGTCATTAGTGTCTCCTCCACCAAATGTCAACATTGTTAGAAATAAATTGGTTTATAGATTTAAGTATTTTGCAAATGGCTCCCTTGATAGGTTTAAAGCACGATTAGTGACTCAAGGTTACTCTCAACAATCTGGAGTGGATTACTACCAAACTTTTGCTCCTGTCATTAAACTAAGTACTGTTAGATTGGTCATTTCTTTGGCTCTCCAACTGAAATTGGTCCATGCATCAATTATGTTTCAAATGCTTTCCTTCATGGGAAACTGTCGGAGACAGTATATATGCGTCAACCTAAGGGATTTGAGCACCTCGATTATCCTCATTATGTATGCAAATTAAAATGGGCACTCTATGGTCTTAAACAATCACCTCGGGCGTGGTTCCATAGACTAACCACTTTTCTTCTTGATCTTGGTTTCAAACAGTCACATTCTGATCACAGCATGTTTGTTTTCCATTCTGGGGTTGACACTATGGTGCTTTTGGTTTATGTTGATGATATAGCTGTGTTTGGTTCATTTGAAAAATTGATCACACGCTTTATCCCATCAATGAAGTCAGAGTTTTCTATGAAAGATCCGGGCAACTTAAGTTATTTCCTTCGTGTTGAATTGTTTCATAATTCTTCTGGAATTCTTTTACTACAATGAAAATATATTCATGATGTTCTTAAACGATTTGGTCTTGAGCAATCTAAACCTATTTTAAATCCTCTTCATCGCAAGCTGGATCGACACACTTCCACCTCGCCTTTGCTTGATGATCCATCAACTTATAGACAAATGGTGGGTTGCCTTCAATACTTGTCTTTTACATGTCTTGATGTTCAATATGCAGTAAATCTGGCTTTGCAATTATTTTATCAACCCAGACAGCTTCATCTTCAAGCTATTAAAAGGATCTTTAGATACTTGAGAGGCGCATCAAATTGGGGGTTACAGTTATGCCAAAAGTCTTTCATTATCTTTAATAATTTACTTAGACTCAGGTTGGCCTGGTTGTACTGCAACCAGGCGTTCTACAACTGATTTTTTTATTTTTCTTGATGAAAATCTTATTTCATGGTCAGCCAAGAAACAAGCTACAGTTGCTAGATCGAGTACTGAAGTAAACTAACGCGCATTGGCAGTTGCTGCAGCAACGTGATCTGAGTGTTTATCTTTCTTCACTGGTGCTTCTTAGATGTGACAACATTGGGGTGATTCACTTAGCTCATGATCCGGTTTTCACTTCCGCTCCAAACATATTAATTTGGACTATCATTTTGTGCGGAAAAAATTTGTCATTGGTGATCTTGCAGTCTCTCATGTTCAAACCACTTAACAAATAGCATATATATTCACTAAGGTGTTTCCTTCCACCATGTTTCGAGACCTATTGAGCAAGCTTCAAGTTCCTTCCTCCCCTTCAGCTTGAGGGAGGGTGTTAGGATAATTTGTTATTAGAATATGTTTGAATTATATCGTACTTATCCATTTAGTCCATAGAGTTATCTGATGTTCACACCTGTAATTGTATTTTTCTCCTATAAATATATACATGACAATGGGCATGAGTCAAGTCAGCCCTTTTCTCCAAAATTGCAACTTCATTATCTAATTTATTTGTAACAACATTAAGGGTATTTAAGTTATTTTAACAGAAAAAAAGTGCTTAACAACACTTTATTACCAAACACCTCAACAGTTTTTTTCCAGTTTCAGCAGTTTTATTCAAACACGTACTCCCTCCGTCCCAAAATGAGTGTCTACCTTTTCTTTTTTATTTGTCCCAAAATGAGTGCCTCTTTCCTTTAATGGCAACTCTTTAAATCTAAGATTTGTTTTGGACCACAGCATTTAAAGACTTTGGCCCATATTACAAATACTTTTCATTTTAAACCACAGGATTTAAAAATCTTTCTTATTTTCTTAAACTTTGTGTCCAGTCAAACTCAGACACTCATTTTGGGACGGAGGGAGTAACTACTCATTCTTAAAAAAAGATCTCGCACTTAAAAAATACTTTTAAGTACAATTGCTTAAAAGCTACTTTTTTAAGCCAATCCAAACGGGCTCTTTAAAAGCGAGAAAAAAGCCAAAAGCTATAAGCTGGGCAATCCTAACTTAGATATTTTCATCGTTCAATATGAAAAAAATACATTTTTACCAAACATCTCTGCAACTAATTTTTCAGTTTCAGCACTTCTATTCAAACGCTTTATAAAACAAGCTCAAGCACTTAAAAAAATACTTTTAAGTATAAAAGCTACATTTTTCAGCCAACCCAAATGGGCCCTAAGACTTGCACCATACCTTTCCATCTTTACTATGGCTAAGTTCTTTAAAGTGGTGATAATTTACATAAATTATCTATGGTTAAGTACTTATAAGCGGTGATAATATACATAAATTATAGTTCCACGAGTTTGAATATTCTTACTTCATTGTTGGCTATATGAAAAGAAGTATATGTGTACAAACAGTTGCTTTTGTCGCTGAGGCAGGAGTTCCAAACATTTTGAGAGGTCACTTACAATTCATAGTGTAACATGTTGCATTTTCGGAGGATATTTAAGTTGTGTTAGACTAATAAACAATTGTACAATACATGCAATGTTTGCTTATAAGCACAAATTGTGATCGATTGAGCAAATTTATTGTCTCTTATTTATTAAAATGCTCCAAACTTCTACGTTATAGACAAAACTTATTTATCGCCACAACTTATGCTGGACGGACAACAAAGATTATCTTTTAATTAAAGAATTTTTAAGTTGAGATTAAAAGTTCAAGATCGCTCGTTATGGATGTCATTCAGGCATGTCCATGGACTTGAGGGTCTTGCTTAGCCTGTCCTATTTGTCAATCAAAATAAGGCCTGTCCAACATATCCTATATTGTAAGAGTACCATGTTTTTATATACATTTGTATATCCAAATCAAATACTGAAACAATGATTCAAAGAATAGCTTTTCAATATAATTGATGCTCTTTTATATGGAAAAAATTCTATAAAAAACATTTTCATCAATACCGCACACGCTCCTCTAAAAGTATATGTAGTGAAAACTTATGACAGTTCATATAACTTATTATTATTATTATTATTATTATTATTATTATTATTATTATTATTATTATTATTACTACTACTATTACTACTGCTGTTGTTGTTGCTGTTATTATTATTATTATTATTTATTGTTATTATTATTATTTTGTACTATATAACCTTTAGCCTTTGGAGCTCTATGATGTTTACATTGTAACAAAAATACTCTCTCCATTCCAAAATGGTTGTCTTAGTTTGATTTGGAGTGGAGTTTAAGAAATGTAGTACTCCCTCCGTTTCAAAAATGATGAACCTATTTTCTTTTTAGTCTGTTTCAAAAAGAATGACCTCTTTCTAAATTTGGAAAGAAATATTCACTTTTACTCATCCCTAGATGATGTGTAGCCACACAAATATCTATAACTTATTTTAGACCACAAGTTTCAAAAGTCTTCTCTCTTTATTAAACTCCGTGCGAAGTCAAATGGGTTCATCTAAAGTGGAACGGAGGGAGTAAGACTTTTGGAACTTGTGGTCCAAAATAAGCCCTACATAAATATGTGGCTATAAAGTATTTCATTAAGGGTAAAATAGTAGTTTCAACTCAAAAATATTTTCAAATTTAGAATTGTACCATTCTTTTGGAACGGACTAATAAGCAAATAGTGCCAAATGGATAGAGTAATAAAAAAAAAAAACATAGTCTCAAATGAGAGCATTTATTGAAACGTCGCATGTACTCGGACTGCTTCATGGTCTAATACCCTTTTTTGGGTTGGAGCAGAAGAACACCACGTAGAGAAGCAATTATCCATCCTAAGAAATGGGCTCTAGATCATTCTCAGGCCCACCACTCTCCTTTTTTGTGGGAATGTTTGTAAAAGTTGGCAAGCTAAGATTCAATAATTACTATATGTACGTTTCATAAAATTTCCCGATGAAGTAGTGTAAGTGACACCGCTTGGCTAAGATTTATAAGTTTCTGCCCTACACATTCCGTAAAAATTTATTAACATTCGGTGTTTATAATTGAAAGATGTAACGTTAAAGTTCGAGAAAAATTAAGCTCTCTCAGAAAAATGTTATCCAACTAACTTGAGAGTGATGCATAGCTGCTGCTGATGTTGTATCTATAACAGAGTACTTTTCTTCTTCCTTAGAGATCCAATATGTACTGAGTCAAGAAAATCATATTAGGGACAGACTGAAAATTCTGAAACCTCTTCCTTGTTTTTCTTTTTTACTTGTATGTTCCTATGGTCAGACAATATAGTATACTCCCATATGGTTTACGTATTTAGAATACACTCCCATATGGAGTACTATATTATATTCTCCTTTGGATCCTATCTTGTCGCCCACCCATATTGTTAAAATATGGCTGAGTTCATAATTCCATATTAACGCAGTGTTCTAACTTCGATTCTGACTTGGACTTGTAAGTGTGGAAGCTTCAATTATATTAGGAATAAGGGAGAGAATGAGGAAACTTAGATGTTTAGAGTTATGCATATAGGAGTAACTGTAAATTATGAATTCTACAAAAACTAGTCAAATAAGCACTATAGAAATGATTATTGTCATTAATATATACTCACTCCGTCCCATTTTTGTTGTCACTTTAGCAAAAAAAGTGTATCCTAATTTAGTTGTCACTTTAGGATTTCAAGACTAAAATTATTAGTCTTTTCCAACAATACACTTAATAATTAAAAGAATTCTCAACAAAATTTAATAAACAAACATTAAATAGGGGTAATATAATAAAATACACAGTTTATTTAATCATTTTTTTAATGAACATGAAAAAGCGGGAGGCGACTTACTAGTTTGGCACGAAGGGAGTACAAGGGTATAGGCAACCAATTAAATATGAGAAATCTTCTAAGTGTAGTTGATGTTTCAACTATGTTATCTCCATAACTTTGACCAAATCGATGTGAAAGAAGAAAACAATGCAAAAAGTGAATTAAAGGGAAGTGCATGGGAATAAAGCCAATGTCTAAAAAGATATTAAAGGGGAAATTTAATGAAAACCCCTAGCTATAAGTTTTGCTTGTTGAGCAATATTTCTTTCTTCGTTCTCATGATGAAGCCTGTACTCATAACGACAATCTTCTTCCCCACTGAATACCATCTAAATTAAAGTTGTTGCCACTCACACCACGTACCTATCGTGAATGTATATAGTGTAAAAAATTAACACAAGACACAATTTTTGGGTGGAGAATCTCTCACCCCTTTTCATTGGATGAGCCAACTATTTATACAAGTATATAAATCATAATCTTGCTTGGAGAGCAAGTTGCTAAAAATGGGCTTGACCCAATAGCAAAATAAACCTATCTAAGCCTTTACAAGTATACCCCTACATCTACCACTATTAACAAGAAAAGTATTTACACTTTATTTTACACTTATTCTATTACCCCTCCCCTCCCCCCCCCCCCCCCCCCTCTCCTTCCTCAAGTTGGAGCATGCGGATTTCTTATGTCCAACTTGTTAAGGAAATAAGTCACTACTAGAAAAAGAGTAAAAAGCTACAGAAAGGTTGGAGACGGAATTCCCTCTCCAATCAGTTAGAGAGGGAATTCCGTCTCCAATAAGTGTATTGAGTATAAAATTAATTAAATTTTTTAGAGTGGAGACGGAATTCCGTCTCCAACCAAAAAGCAGAAAAGGTGTCAGTGATTGGAGACGGAATTCCCTCTCCAATCAACTGACACCTTTTCAGCTTTTTGGTTGGAGACGGAATTCCGTCTCCAACTCTAAACATATACAGATCTAAACATATACAGCTCCCAAAATATTTTCAGATTCAATATCTCCCCAAATTTCAAATCCCTCCCAACGAAAATTCTCCCTCACCGGCGAAAATTCATCTCGGCCCCCCCCCCCCATTCCATCCGGCCACGAGACGGCGACATCAAAAGAACAGAGTATAGCTGTACCTATTAATGTTGATGCTTCATCAGAAGAAGAGAGTCTATCTATACCTATTAATGCTGATGCCATGAATCTGAGAGGTCAATCTAACTCAAGCATGCAAGAATCACATATTGATCATAAAGATGTATCATCAGTACCAGCTGAGAGATCAACATATGATGGGTATAACTGGCGAAAGTATGGCCAGAAGCTTGTTAAAGGAAGTGAATTTCCGAGGAGCTATTACAAATGTACCTACCCAAACTGTGAAGTAAAAAAGATATTTGAGCGGTCGCCTGAAGGACAAGTAACAGAGATCGTTTATAAAGGTTCCCATGATCATCCTAAACCCCAACTGAGCCGTCGATTTACTCCTGGTGCTCTCATGTCCATCCAAGAAGATAAATGTGAGAAGGAAGCATGTTTCAGAGGTCAAGGAGGTGAATAAGTAGCCCTTTTAGTATTATTTCCCTCTCTATTAGCCTGAATTGGTTATTTTGAGAATTTTCCAGTTTATTCTGAGTCAATCTTTACCAATTCATCTCGATTTATTCTGAATTGGTTGCTTTATAGCGAAATTCTAATATTTTTATTTAGGAGGATTAATATAGTTAGAGACGGAATTCCGTCTCTAACCAACCAAAAAAAAATTTAATTATTTTACTGGAGAGGGAATTCCGTCTCTAAACTATAAAAATAATATATACATTTCATGTTAGAGAGGGAATTCCCTCTCCAAGCATTAAATTAATTAAATTAATTTAATGCTTGGAGAGGGAATTCTGTCTCCAAGCATGTGTCAGTGCACCGGTCACTTTTTCATTTGGAGACGGAATTCCGTCTCCAAGTTGGCCAACGACGCGCCTTTTGGCGAAGGACGCGCAGAGACGGAATTCCGTCTCCAAACTCCTTTTAGAGAGGGAATTCCGTCTCCAAACTGTGACGCAAAACTGATAATTTCTAGTAGTGAGTGAAATGTGCCTATCCCAATACCTTGGTAAAGATATCTGCCAAGTATCTGTAGGCACGTAACCGGGACATATTGTGCCTCCGATAATTTCATTCCGAACAAAATGACAATCAACTTCAAAATATTTGGTCCACTCGTGAAACACCGGGTCCGAGTTATGTGTAATGCTGCCTGACTGTCACATCTCAGCTCTATCAAAGGATAATGCTCAATGCCAAGATTCCACAATATTCCTTGTAGCCACTTCAGTTCACACATGGTCATTGTCATAGACCGTTATTCTGGCTCAGCCGAAGACCTAAAAACTATCTCTTGTTTCATGGTCTGTCACGATATCAGTTAATCCCCGAACGAGACATACCTATTAGTCAACGAACGTCGTGTCAACGGACATCCTACCCAATCTTAATCACACCACCCATATAAATGTAGATCACATCGGGAACTCATTACAATTCCTTGACCCGGACACCCTTTCAAGTACCTGACAACCCGAAGTGCTGCCTCCATGTGCTCAACACGGGGACTCTGCATGAATTGAGACAATACATGCACACTATAAGACAGATCCGGCCGCGTAAAGCACAAATAGATAAATTTTCTAACAAATCTCCTAAAGCATTTGGCATCTTTGGTAAAATGGTCAGTCGTAAGTGCCCAAACGACGATTCTGCTCTATTGGTGTACGCACCGGTTTTGCACCCAGCAAACTGGCCTCAGAAATGATATCCAAAGCATATTTTCTTTAGCATAAGAAAATCCCTTTCAAACCTATTGTCACTTCAACACCCAAGAAATACTTCAAAGTGCCCAAATCCTTTATATGAAAACACTTAGTGAGATACAACTTAAGGATTTCAATAGCTCTCGAATCATTTCCGGAGATAATCAAATCATCCATATATAAATGAGTACATTCCCTTTCTTCATCATAAAAAATGAGTAATCGGAGTATGACTGACAAAATCCATAACTCTTCAGAGATGCCAATAACTTTGCAAACCAGCACCGAGGAGCTTACGTCAAACCATACAATGATTTTCAAAGACGACATGTTTCTTTTCCCGTGATTTTGATGTCCCGAAGTCAACTTCATATACACTTCCTCACGAAGATCGTCATGCAAAAATGAATTGTGCACATCCATCTGATGCAACTCCCACTATTTCGCCGCAACCACGGCTAGAAAAACTCAGATAGTCACCATCTTGGCAACCAGTGCAAATGTCTCCATCTAATCAACTCATTCTACTTGATGATTTCATAAAATCACAAGTCGTGCTTTGCACCGCTCAATAGTACCATATGAGTTATACTTTATCTTATAAACTCATCTGCTGTTGAGTGCCTTCTTACCCGTAGGTAAGCGCTCAATTACTCAAGCGTTGTTTGCTTCAAAGTCTGCAATTGGTGCATAGCTAATCTCTATTTCTCATCTCTAACTGCCTCCGAGAAGAAGGTAGGCTCATGTCATTCAGTTGTAGCTGCAAGAAAACTCAACTGTCTCGAAGAGAAGTTAACATAACTGACATATCTGCTATAGGATAAGGCTTACCAGAGGGTTGTTGAGATACGAGTGAACAATCAGATTTTCAGACACATAAAGATACCCGGTGACTTAGTTTTCGAATCGTATTAGTGACAAAATCCTACAAAATAATATTTTCCCTTTTGCTCCGCTTTTCTCGACCCAATACTTCCTCCAACACTTCATTTTCCAAGATTCCAAGAACAACAACAAGGTTTGGATTCATATGATCCTTCCCCACATTCCCCGAATCCAGTTCTATTTGAGCGTCATTCTCAACGCCCCCTTTACTCTTACAGTTCCTTCTTCATCTTCAAACATTTCAATTGTTTATGCCTAAATTTGGTTGTCTAGGTTATATAAATAAATTTGTAAGAGGGTCACAAGCAATACGGTAAATATAAAGGAAAATATATGAAATAGAGAATAAAGTAATAGACAAGAAAGTAATAGTATTATTCCTTGACAATACCAGGATTCAGTGTGAATCACTAGATTGTACAATACAATGGTAGTAGGGGTATTTATAGCTATGATTTAACAAGTCCTAATTATGGTAAAATACAAAGACTAATATAGGTCGTGGGTCTGTATACTCAAGACGGTAGTATATACGAAATCTTAACAAGGAGACTGTATACCCTAAGGCAGCGGGATGTATGTCTTGCATCCTATGCCCGTACTGGCTGAGCAGCTGTGGCATGAGGAGAAGGCGTGTATCCTCTATGCCTGGTAACTTGTAAGCTAAGCCTAGTCTCGCTAGCTGGACTCGTATTTCCGTAATCATAGGTGATGTATTTTTTCCCACACAGTCAGTCCCCCCCACTTGCTGAGTTTTGTCGTAAGCAGTCAAGAAGTGAAAGAGGATATTCGTTCCCTGTCTCTTCGCATGCTCTGAATCGAATGTCAGTACCTAAGTACGATTACGTGCGGCCTTGTGAATGAAGGGATTTTTATCTGCGTCTTTTTAATATTGCAACCGCCCTGTCATATCTTGTAATTATTGGATTTATCACGTAAGCCATAATGATCACAATCCTACATCTACAAAATGGTCTGCTTTCTATCTAAGACTTCTTCTTAGCGTGTATAAGTACACCGTAATTATAGAGAGTTTTTCTCATCTTTAAATTCTTTTCAAAAACTTCTCCTCAAAGGAAATTCTGTCTTCAACTTTCTCAAAATATATTTCTTCGAAAATGGCCCAAGAAGCGAACTTCCTTCCCGGAAATTTCAGTGTGCAAGATTATCTCCCGCAGGTCATAAATTTCGAAGGTGGTGGCAGAATGCAGGGGCAAACAGCCAAGCAGGAGGGCGAGAATAACCTCTAGATTTGATGGTACATACATACCCTTTCACTTTGCATCTCAACAAGCGTGTTCACTCAATTTTTGAGGACATATGCCGTCATTACAACATCTATTTACGCCAGGTCGGGTCCTCTGTTTAACGTTTGGTAGCCGTATTGGATCATCTGGCTAATCACGCCAAGGTAAAACTTTCTTCCTGGCATCTTCATGCTTTCTATTCTCCCTCCTTGCACAAAGTAGGTATGTTGATCTTCAACCTACGAGGAAGAAGAAGTATAGTCTCAAACAGCAACAATTCTAAAGACCGTGGATGGGTCCACCGATATGTGGTACGAACCCCACCCATAGTGTCATCCTACCCCTTCCTAGAGGTCTTCAATAGGCAGTATAAGTTACCACATTGCTAACCTCGTGCGTTTTTACGACTGCCACTTTTCTAAACTGACTTTTCATTCCTCTTAGTGAACTCTGTGACTGCTCTTCTGCTAACCCACGATGCGTTGGTCATGTGGCTTACTGCGATCTTTGCAAAAAATCCTGCCAACACGATGACTTTCATGGCCCTGGCTGGTATGAACGGATGGCGGGCAAAAGACAATGGTAAGCCATTTCTCCTGAGTATTTCCTTCATTTCATGCTTCAACCGTTGCCGGCACCTTATTTCACTTCAGGGGTCTCCCGCCGTCCAATGCCTGAATTGAAGGAAATTCAAATTGCTTCTCCATACATTGCTCCCCTCCCTGACGTGCAGGCATCTAGCGGTAAGGTCGGTGAGAGAGCTAGCGGCTCTCACTCTTCAAAGAGGAAAAGGCATGTTAAAATCGACAATGTAGTAGTCGTCAACGAGCCTTTGGTGATCTCTAATGGCGAGGGAGAAGTCCCCCGAGTGCCTGAGCCTGAAGCTGCTGCTCCTTCCTCTACTACTATTTCTGAGTCTGGTCCTTCTACGCGAAAGCGTAGACACCTTGTTGATGAAGCTCCTGAGGCTGACGAAGAGGTCGGTGAGGGAGACAAACTCATGCTGCTGTGTGTTCATCTCGATCTCCTACCATGCGGTTGGTTCTTCTCTTCCTGCCTTTTAATGTCGTAATTTCTTCATATGTCTTGTTTAGGCCTAAATTTTTTCATTTAGGTAAAATAATTAAATTTTTCAGAGAGTCATAAACAATTCAGTAAATACATAGAAAAAGTAAGTAAAACTGAGAGAAAAGTAATAAGCAAGAAAATAATAATCTTATTCATTGAGAATAATCGGATTCTATATGAATCGCTTCATGTATAATACAATGTAATGAGGGGTATTTATTGTAGAGATTTACCAAGTCCTAATTATGGTAAAATACAAAGACTAATATAGGTCGGGGGCCCGTATACTCAAGACAGTAGTATATACGAAATCCTAACTAGGAGACTGTATACCCTAAGCTAGCGGGATGTATGTCTTGCATCCTATGCCCGTACTAGCTGAGCATCTGTGGCATGAGGAGAAGGCGTGTATCCTCTGCGCCTGGTAACTTCTAAGCTAAGCCTATTTTCGCTAGCTGGACTCGTATTCTCGTAATCATAGGTGATGTATTTTTTCCCACACAGTCAGTCCCCCCACTTGCTGAGTGTTGTCGTAAGCAGTCAGGAAGTGAAAGAGGTATGTGATATTTCCCAAGATACACCACTTTACTGTTTAAAGGACCAGTTCCTTAAAATGTGTTCCTTTACTGTGTTATGTGCGGAATTCAAACTGTAAGTAAATGAACACCCAATATTAGAGTGGAAAAACCCCTTGAACTCGGGATCAAAAAACCACGACCTACTTCTCAAGTAGGATTTCAACTTCACTATGTAAAAAGACCCACTTGGTTACAAGACTACCTTCTTACTAACCTAGGACTAACTCTAATCCTTTAGTGATCTTTCTCACGATCAGTGAAGTTCCTCCAAGTAACAAGACTTGAATGACGCGTACTCTTACAGAGCTTCTATGAAAGTAAATAGTACAATTTGATATACCCTACTACAGATGAACTACGACTGAACTTTAACAAGAATCAATCTAAGGAACAGGTTCTTCACTTAGTTCCCTGTAGCTTAATGACTACACAAATACAATTTCGACTCAACAATGCTATAGCTCTTTTCTCTCTGTATTTGTGCGTGACTTCAACAGCTGAAATGCTCCTCTTCTTATAGCTTTGAAATTTGAGGAGTCTTGAGCAATTAGAACTCCAAAGCCTCCAAGAGTTTGAGTCCTAATTGAACTCCTTGCTTATCTTCAAGCCTTATCCTAATCTTATGCAATCTTTTCTGATGACGTACAACTCTGCATAATTATCAAGATAAACATTAGACAATATGATAATAATTAATTTTCCCGCTTAATTGATTTTGCATAATTATTTATTCAGCTGCAGCGATCCTAAGGAACAGGTCCTTGGATCTGTTCCTTCGTCATCAGTCAAAACTTCCAAGCTTATTCAAGCTAACATTTTCCCCCTTTTTGATGATGACAAACTCATAGAGATTGCTTCATATCCTTAATATCCTGAACCACAATTTTCAACTTAAACAGCCACATTAGCAGAAATCAATTTTCATCATTAAGGATCAGGTTCTTAAGCCGGTTATAAATATCACAAGCAAAATCATACTTACTCTTCCCCATTTTGGCATCATTGAAAAGGTTGCATACGTCAGAATTATTATAAGCAATAGAAATAATCAACTCATAGCCGTTTAGGCAACTCAAAATGCAAACATAATCCAACAAAAAGCAACTGCATTGAAATGATATTAGCCATCGAAGATATGACATCATAAGCAAAAAGATTTTCAACCAGGGGAAACAAACTAAGCAAGTACTGCTAAACTAGTCAAAAACTAAAGATAAGAAGGCTAGAAGACTAGAACAAATCTAAATCCCACTGGGCAAAAGATGACATTTTGGTTTTGGGTATCAGGTGGTGAAAGGACCAGTTCCCTGAGTTTTTTCCTGAAACAGCTCAAACGTTTTGAGCATCCCTTCATTTGTTTCTTTTTTCATAGCAGCCTCAGCCTTCCAGAATACCCTTTCTACCTCCAACCTCTTAATTTTTGTAACAACCAAACCATTCCCTCTTCTTCCACATCAAAAAGCACCCTGCCTTTCAACAACTTTCTTTTATCAAAATCAGTGTGTACAGTTTGTTCAGCTGCATCACCTTTACTCTCACTTTCAGCTTCACCTTCCTCAGAATCACTACTCTCATCTACCAAGGTTCTCAACTGGCACAACAAGCTCAGGAACCTGGTTCTGTTTACCTTTCCTGCTTCTCTCAAAAACTTCAGACATTATCTCATCAGCAGCTTTCACAGAACTTCTGGTTCTCCTAACCCCACTAGCTGGAGTTTGGGTAGAAGGAACAGTTCCTTTACCTTTGGCAGAACTTTCCCTTTGACTTTTCTTCTTAATTCCAGGTTTATAGCTATCACCGATCTTTTTAAGCCTAGCATTTATTTCAGCAAGTTCTTCAGGATCAACAGGCCCCTGTTTTGCCAATTTACTCTTCATTACTCTCAAATTAATTAAATCAACAAGTGGTCTATCACTGTCACTAATTTCCTCATTGACATCCAACATATCTACATCATCCATGGGTGCTCTAGAAGAAGCCTCTGGAGACCCAGGAGACTCATGCATGGGAGCCTCTAAACACTTCACAGTTTCTTTTTCCCCCTCTTTTTCTGGTACAGACAAACCTAAACCTTCTACTTCTTCACCCTTATCATCAACAACATTTCAAAGATTCAGCGTAGTTTACCTTGAATTCATACAGGATCATGGCCCTAGACAAATTATCAATATGTTCCAGTATCTCAGCAACAGATGGACCTGATCCTTCCCCCTGAATTTCACAGTCATGGTTTTAAGGGTTTTGATTTTCTGGATGTGATGAATTTATTTGCATGGGTGAAGTAGGCTTTGTAACTGGTGGTTGTTTATTGGTAGGCATGGATGAAGTGTTTTCAAGTGAGAATGACATTGCAATTTTTCGATTTAGAAGATAATGAATCACTCTTTCTTGAATGAGAATATTAGATTGGAACTTAAAAGATTATATAGAAGTAAAGGATGGTGATAGAGATGGAGTGTAAAATAAATTACCTTTCAGCTTCCTTGATTAAATAGAGTTCCAGACTGATTAGGTTTCTTGAACGTTTCAAAATAGAGCCATTAGGATTAAGAGTTCAAGTGGAAGATGGAGTGTGGAACGGTTCCTTGATGGGACTGATTTCAGAGAGATAGAGTTTTAGTGGGATTTAAACTCGTCTAATTACTTGTGTTCTTCAAACTCTAATAATTTCTGAATAATAAAGTAGCACATACCTGAGAATGTGACAGGGAACAGTTCCTTACCCAATTTCAATCAATTTGCATAATTTGAAATTCTAAGAACATAAGGGTAACATCATTAAAATTTAGTAAGCTTAAGCAGAAATCATGGCATAGAGTATACAATTAAGTATAGAACTAAGTTGAAAACTTCAAATTGACTTTAATAAAATTCATTTTTAAGCCAAATTTTCTAGCCAATTTTTGAAGTAAAGCTGAGTAGACTTAGGTTAATTTAATCATCGCTAATTCTAACCTGTTCCTTTCAAAATGATCTCTACCTAAAGCCTTTGTGAAAATATCAGCAATTTGTTTCTCAGTAGGACAAAAGGCTATAGTGATCAAACCCTTCTCATAATTATCCCTCAAGAAATGGTGTCTTGTGTCAATGTGTTTAGTTCTCTTGTGATGCACTAGATTTTTGTCATGTTAATAGCACTAGTGTTGTCATAAAAGATAGGAACAGTTCCTACATCAACACCAAAATCTTATAATTGCTGTTTGATCCACAACAATTGTGAACAACATGAGGCAGCTGCCACATACTCAGCCTCTGCAGTGGAAAGTGCCACTGAATTTTGTTTCTTGCTTCCCCATGAAACCAAACACTCACCAAGAAAGTGTGCCATACCTGAGGTACTTTTTCTATCAACAAGGAAACCTGCATAGTCAGCATCAGTATATCCAACAAGATAAAAACTACCACCTTTTGGATACCAAAGTCCCAAGGGGCCTGTTCCTTTCAGATATCTTAATATCCTTTTAACAGCTTTCAGATGAGATTCCTTAGGATCTGACTGAAACCTTGCACATAAGCCAACACTAAACACAATGTCAAGTCTACTAGCAGTTAAATAAAGCAAAGAACCAATCATGTCTCTATACATTTTTTGATCAACTGAATTGCCATGTTCATCAATATCTAATTTAGTAGCAGTGACAATTGGTGTATCAATTTCCTTAGCTTTATCCATGTCAAACCTTTTAAGTAGTTCCTTAACATATTTTTGTTGATGGATCATAGTTCTATTTGAGGTTTGCTTGATTTGTAAACCCAAACAGAAATTGAGTTCACCCATCATGCTTATCTCAAATTCACTCCCCATCAAGCTTGCAAATTCCTTACTCAGATTTTCACAAGTAGCACAAAAAATTAAATCATCTACATAAATTTGAACAATTAAGAGATGTTTACCTTTTTCTTTCAAAAATAGTGTGCTATCAATTTTACCTCTTTTATACTCATGCTAAAGTAGGAATTTCGATAGATGTTCATACCATGCTCTTGGTGCCTGCTTGAGTCCATACAAGGCTTTGTCTAGCTTTATTCCTGGTTACCATACCATCCTCATCAAGTTTGTTCCTGAAAACTAATTTTGTTCCTATGATGGACCTGTTCCTTGGTTTGGGTTCCAGATGCCAAACTTGACTCCTTTGGAATTGATTCAGCTCCTCAAATTGTGATTCTTGACTGCTGATCTAGTTTGTAATTCCAGCAGGCTTGTCTGAGATTATCTAATCTACAGGATGTGAATCTTGATACTTGCAAGGCTTGAGTATCAGACCATCTTCAGAAGTTCCTTGCTGAGGAACAATTACTGATATAGTAGCAGTATAGGTTTGAGAGATGGATCCATCATTTGTTCCCCCTGTTTCTGTGCTACTTTTCTCAATTCTATCCTGAGGAACAGTTCTTTGCAATTCACTTCTCACAGCATTCCCATCCAATGCCCGCATCTATTGAGGACCAGGTTCACCATGCCTCAACATTCCAATTTCTTCATCTTCCTGTACCTGTTCTTGAGACAAATTGTCAGATTCATCAAACTTAACATGCATGCTTTCTTCAATCTTTGATGTTTTCTGGTTAAAGACTCTATATGATTTACTGTTTGAAGAATAACCAACAAAGATTCCCTCATCACTTCTAGGATCAAATTTTCTTAAGGCATCATTTCCATTGTTGTGTATATAGCATTTACAACCAAAGGCTCTAAGGTGTGAACTATTTGGTTTTCTTCCTTTAAGTAACTCATATGGTGTCTTTTCTATCAGTGGCCTTGTCATACACCTATTGATTATGTAGCATGCAGTGTTAATAGCCTCAACCCAAAAACTTTGTGGAAGATTCGCAGACAGTATCATAGTCCTAGCCATTCTTTCTAAGGTCCTATTTTTCCTTTCAACTACTCTATTTTGTTGTGGAGTTCTAGGTGAAGAGAAGTTATGATCAATACCATTTTCATTGTAAAAGTTAAAGAACATTTGATTCTTAAACTCAGTACCATGATCTGACCTTATAGCAACAATATGACTATCTAGTGTTTTCTGAATTTTCTTAGCAAATATTGAAAATGCATTAAATGCTTCTTCCCTAGATGCAAGAAAAAGAGTCAAAGTAAATCTAGAATAATCATCAACCAGTACCAATGCATATTTCTTACCTCCACGACTCATTATTCTCATTTGTCCACAAAGATCCATATGGACCAGTTCCAAAGCTTTGGTAGTACTGACCTGTTTCTTTGGTTTAAAGAATGACTTTACCTGCTTCCCCCTAGCACAAGCACTACGAACTCTTTATTCCTTGAACTTGATGTTAGGAAGTCCTATCACCAAGTCTTTAGAAACTAGTTTGTTTAATTTCGAAAGAATAGCATGACCAAGTCTTTTGTGCCATAGGAGGGGATCATTTTGCATTACACTTAGACAACTCATGCTGCCATCAGATAGTGTCAAAAGATTTACTTTTTAGATATTTACATGCCTATTTTCCTGCAAAATAATCTCTTCAGAAGTTTGATTAGTCACAGTGCAACCAGTAGAAGAGAAATTAACATTATTACCTTTATCACACAATTGAGATATACTCAATAAGCAATGCTTCAAACCATCTACTAGAAACACATTATCTATGCTGTATGAATCAGACCGACCTACCTTTCCAATGCCAATGATTTCCCCTTTCTTACCATTACCGAAGGAAACACTTCCTCCTTGGAAAGCTGAGAGTGAAAGGAACAGTTCCTTGTGTCCTGTCATGTGCTTTGAGCAACCACTGTTCATGTACCATTTTGTGGTTCCTCACTTTCACTCCAGCCTGCAAAAGAAAACTAGGGGTTAATTTTAGGAACCCAAACTAGTTTGGGTCCTTTTCCTTTAACAAAAGGGTGAATTAAATCTCTCCTAGCCCAGAATGGAAATACTTTCTTTGTGTGAACACTTTTCTAAGCCACATATTTTTGGGCAGGTTTGTAGGACCTGTTCCTTTGTGTAGCTTTTTCAAAAGATTGACATTTTCTTTTCAAGTGACCAGTGTTTCCACAATGTGTGCATAACCAATTTTTAGGAAGAGTTAGATACTTACTCTTTGAACCCCATTTGGGCCATGACTGAGATTTCATAAACCCAATACCCTTCCTATTACTACTATGATTTTCATGTAACCATTCTAATGCTTCAGAAGACTTGTCCCATTTTACAGTTTTTCCTAGCTTCATTTTTGTTTTAACCAAGTCTTCTTCCAAAGATCTTATCTTCTCATCTTTTTTGCACAATTCATCAACTGTGACTTTCAGTTTCTCTTCAGCAATGATCTGATGAGAATTAGCAATACTTTTACCATTTTTAACTGTTTTAACATTTTCTAATTCCTGAACAGTTGATTCAAGTGTGAGGACCTGTTCCTCAAGCATGCTAATCTTTCCTTTCAGAAAGTCATTTTTAATTAATGCCTCTTTGCATTCTGCTTCTAAACTATCAATTTCATCATGCAGTTGATGGTTGCCATCCCTTAGAGATTTAAACTTATTTAGCACAGTATGAAATACTTTAACCAATTTTTCTCTAGGCATGCTTTTCACATCTTGTCTAAGTTTAGAAACAAATACCTCAGCATCTTCTTCATTATCTGAGTCTTCAAGAGCCATTAGAGCAAGATCCTCATCCAGATCGTCATCAGATACTTCATCCTCACTATCTTGCCATCCTGCAACCATTGCTTTGGGAGTTCCACTCTTCTTTCAGAACTGTTCCTTAGCCTTCCTTCTCGTTTCAACATACTTCTTTCTCCATTCTTCTTCCATGACTGGGCATTTGCTAATGTAGTGCTCCATGCTTCCACATTTGAAGCATTCTCCTCCCTGTTTCATGTTAGAAGATCTATCTTGTCTACTAGATTCCTTTTTCTTATTCAGGAATCTTTGGACACTTCTGGCTATAAGGACCAGTTCCTTCTCATCATTAACAAAATTGTTAGCAGCAGATAAAGCTAAATTAGGTTCAGTTTTAACTGGTTCTCCTACGTTTTTGACTTTCTTCCTCAGTTCATATGTTCTTAGATTATCTGTAAGTTCATCTAAGGAGAGAGTACTAAGATTCTTGCTTTCAATTATAGCACATGCTTTACTGGAAGTACTCTAGTCAAGATCTTTTCAACTCTATCTTCTACAGTTAAGATTCTTCCAAGAGAGATAAGTTCAGTTGCAATAGCATTAAACCTAGTGTACATTTTAGAAATTATTTCTCCTTCTCCCATTTTAAAATTTTCATATTCAGCAAAGAGAAGTGTACCTCTAGATCTTTTAACCTGATTGGTTCCTTCATGAGAAACCTGCAATGCATCCCAGATTTCCTTACCTGCAACATCATTGAACAATGGTGGCCTAATAGTGGTCTGACCCTCGGAGTTTCCTTGTGGTGTACTCATTCTAATCCTAAGGTGTTAGCCTCTTCAAGGATAACCTGCTCTGATACCAATTGATATTTCCCAAGATACACCACTTTACTGTTTTAAGGACCAGTTCCTTAAAATGTGTTCCTTTACTATGTTATGTGTGGAATTCAAACTGTAAGTAAATGAACACCCAATATTAGCGTGGAAAAACCCCTTGAACTCGGGATCAAAAACCCACGACCTACTTCTCAAGTAGGATTTCAACTTCACTATGTAAAAAGACCCACTTGGTTACAAGACTATCTTCTTACTAACCTAGGACTAACTCTAATCCTTTAGTGATCTTTCTTACGATCAGTGAAGTTCCTCCAAGTAACAAGACTTGAATGACGCGTACTCTTACAGAGCTTCTATGAAAGGAAATAGTACAATTTGATATACCCTACTACAGATGAACTAAGACTGAACTTTAACAAGAATCAATCTAAGGAATAGGTTCTTCACTTAGTTCTCTGTAGCTTAATGACTATACAAATACAATTTCGACTCAACAATGCTATAGCTCTTTTCTCTCTGTATTTGTGCGTGACTTCAATAGCTGAAATGCTCCTCTTCTTATAGCTTTGAAATCTGAGGAGTCTTGATCAATTAGAACTCCAAAGCCTCCAAGAGTTTCAGTCCTAATTGAACTCCTTGCTTATCTTCAAGCCTTATCCTAATCTTGTGCAATCTTTTTTGATCACGTACAACTCTGCATAATTATCAAGATAAACATTAGACAATAGGATAATAATTAATTTTCCCGCTTAATTGATTTTCCATAATTATTTATTCAGCTGCAGTGATCCTACGGAACAGGTCCTTGGATCTGTTCCTTCGTCATCAGTCAAATCTTCCAAGCTTATTCAAGATAACAGTATGCGAAAGGGTATGAAAAATTATCTCACTAACTCCTTGAAATTTGCAGTCTCCTTGACCAAGACTGACGCTTGAATTCTTCGAGAAACCCATGTGTCTTCATCCAATCGGTCCATGTCACTTCCATACACCTTTCCCATAAATGCTTTTTACTTCGCCGAATCGTTTCGTATCTTCATGCCATAATTACATTGACAGTTTCATGTTTCATGTTTATCTCACTCCGCCTATAAGTAGGGGCTTAATGATGGATGAAACCACAAACCTTTCTTCAAAGAAATACACTACTTCTTCCAAAGCTTCCTAAAGAAATAATAGCATTTCTTCTTCAAAAATGTTCGTCTCTGATCCTGGTTTGATATTTCTAGAACAACACCTTCATTTATAATGAACGGTGCATGAGAAAACATTAAACCGAAGAACCTCCACAATTTTCTTCCTTTGTTTCTCTATGATTGGATGAATGGAGTCCCCTGAGTCATGAGGTTTGATCGAAATTCTAATGATGTTCTCCAGAATGTCTTCGATGTGGCATGTGCACTGCTTACGGTATGCCTATTTTACGATGGAATGATTGTTGTGATATTCTTTTTATCATGCGAAGCTCCTCAACAGGAGATTTCCTGTCATGCAGTGCTTTTGCATCTGCCCGTCTTTTGGCTCTACGGGATAAATAGTCCAGAGATAGTTCTATCTGACGAGGCAGGGTCTTCACTATGGTATTCTCTCCTTCCCTGGGCGGTTGATACGCAGTTTATTTCTCCAAAATCCTTGCATTCAGGATGGCCGTATAGCTCTGCCCGATTTTGCAATTAGAAGGGTGCATATGCTTCCGGTTGTATAAAGAAGGGGGGGAACATGGTGCTCCCGCACCCGCCAGGGGTTTCCACGTTGGTGTCTCTCCATGTGATTCCAGATGAAACGTTCGACTTATACACTGCTTCTTTCGTCGTTCTACTGAGGGATTCCTCAGTTGGATTGATTTTTAAACTCTCGTGGCGCAGCGCTACAAAAATGTTGCTGCTCGGGGCATTATGTTGGAAACTTCCTCTTCTGTGTGCCAAGAGAAACTTCGATGAAAGAGCTACAATCTCCGGCCGTGCAAATTCAGAGGAACTTGCAACTTCAGCCTTTTAAAGCTTTTTTGTTTTCCTAAGAACGCCTGTAATGAACAGTGTTGTATTCAAAAGAATTTAATTGTATATTATGAGCCTATGGGCTGCTGATATTAATTAAACGGTCGTTCATCAACATTTTATGCGTACTTGCATAGCTACTTGTAGTGTAGTTAAGCAGTATATTTTGGGTATCTTTCTGCGCTAGTGCCTTTTAAAGACAGGTGTGCGCATTGTTGGGCGCTTCATTTGCATCAGTAAATGACGGCTTGCCCGCAAGGGGACGTCTTTAGCATGTAGTGTGTAGCATGGCATTTTTGCGTTCAAGTTAGAATGTGTATGCTTGTTCGCTCGAGTGTTTTAAGACTTTCTGGCACTATTCATGCGGGCGTCCCCACCGACATGTAGGTACAATTTGTTGAATTGACGATTTCAACTAATGAATAATTTCTGGTGGCTAAACTATAAGTGATCTAGCTTTAAGCAACAAATATGCTCTACTTTTTCTAGAAAAAAGTGAGTGTATTACTTCAACATAAGTTGTGCCATGGCTATGAATATTTGGATCGTAGATGGATCTGATTGTAAAACTGACTCTTTAGAATAGTAGTATTATTGATAAACATGGAACAAAGCCAAATAAATAAACTTAACAAAAGACGGGGCAGAGTTCCCGTGTAAAGTAATCATAAAGATGAAGAGCAAGAAAGGAGAAAATACATGTCCCGAGTGTGCAGGTCCAGTTGGTCTTTCAAGAGTAGTACATATTAAGCCAAGATATGTTCCAATTATTTGGAATGGTTGTCCCTTCCATGTCTTCAAGAATGTCTACACCTTTTCCAGCTATGCCTCGGACCTTGTAAGGCCCTGCCTAGTTTTGGGCTAACTTGTCAGCACTGGCTTCCTTGGTGCTTTGAGTTACCTTACGAAGAACTGGGTCCCCTATGTTGAGGGAATGCAAGTTGGTCCCCGTGTTATAGTATTGCTCCACTCGTTGGTTCTGGGCTACCAGGCGTATGGCCGCTAGTTCTCGGTGTTCATCCAGGACATCAAGTAAAGCTGCTAAAGCCTTGTTGTTTTGACTTTTCCTCGGCAAATGACCATCGCAAACTGGATTCTCCTATTTCCACAGGGATCATAGCATCCGTTCCGTATATTAGTGAGAATGGGGTCTCGCTCGTGCTGCCTTTTGAGGTGGTATGATAGGCCCATAGAACACCTAGCAATTCCTCCGGTCACTTACCTTTGGCCTCCTTGATCACTTCTTCAAACTTTCCACTATGGTCTTGTTAGAACACTCAGCTTGTCCGTTGGCCACCAGGTGATAAGGCGTCGAGGTGATCCTCTTTTTATCCCACTCTTCCAGGAAAGAAGTGATCATGTCTTCTATGAATTGAGGCCCGTTGTCACAAGTGATTTCCACTGGGATGCCGAAGCGGCACATAATATTCTTCCAAATGAGATGTCGCACCTCATGATCGTATATTCGAGAGTAGGTTGCTGCTTCAACCTATTTGGTGAAGTAATTTGTCATGATAAGCAAAAATTTAACACCTCCAGGCGCTTTAGGAATGGGTCCTACGATATCCATTCCCCATTTCCTGAAGGGCCATGGGGCTAATACTGAGTTTAGAAGCTCTATTGGCTGATGAAGTATATGGGAGAACCTTTGGCAACTGTCACACACTCGGACAAATTTTCTCGCGTCATCTTCCATTTGGGGCCAGAAATAGCCCGCCCTATTAGTTTCTGAGCTAAAGATTGTCCGTCGGAGTGATTTCTGCATTGCCCATCACGGATTTCTCTTAATATGTAATCAACTTGAGAGGGTCCTAAACATTTAGCCAAAGAGCCGCTAAACATTCAGCAGTACAGCTCCCCGTTGATCAAAAAATAGCGAGCCGCTTGGACCCTTAGTCTCCTGCTTTCTTTTCTGTCTTTTGGGAGTGATCCCTTATCCAAGTATTCCATGATCGGGCAATGCCAATCCTAAACAAGCCCTATCACGTTAACCTCATGGCGCTTGACGTCGTCCGCGTAGGTTAACTCAATAACAGTTCCCGGGTTGTCTACGTTCATATTTGCATCGGCCGCTAGATTGGCTAGGACATCAGCCTCTGTGTTTTCTTCCCTTGGTATTTTATCGACCTTCCACTTCTGGAAATTTTTCAAGCGCTTCTCCACCTTGGCTATTACTCATGCATGTGAGCATTTTTAAGGGCAAAGGCTCCGGTTATCTGGTTGACCACTAGCTGGGAATCGCAAAAGAGACTGATATACTTGGCCTCCAATATGTAGGAATAGTCAAGTGCTTGAATTACAGCCTCATATTCTGCTTCATTATATGTGATCAGCAGGCAGCTGACAGTCTTCCGAAATATGTTCTTGGTCGGGTATTTGATCACAAAACCGATACCGGCTTCTTTAACATTCGAAGTTCCATCGGTGTGATCACCCATTACCCTGGGGTAACGCCTTCCATCATCTTATATTCGACTTCAGCATTTGGTATCATATCGGCACTGAAGTCAGTAATGAAATCTGTGAGGACTTGTGACTTGATGGACGTGCGTGGTTAGTACATGATATCGTACTCCCCTAACTCCACGACCCACTTTGCCAGCCTACCCTAGAGCTCATGTTAGTGTAAGATAGTCCGCAAAGGAAAAGAAGAGACTACAATAATCTTATGACTCTGAATATATGGCCGCAACTTCCTTGCTTCCATTACTAATGCGAGCACCAGATTTTCCACATGCTGATAACGGGCTTCAGCGTCCAAGAGAGACTTTCGGACATAGTATATTGGAGATTGCACTCTCTTCTCTTCTTATACAAGAATGGCACTGACAGCAACTTCGGACACCACGAGATATAGCAACAAAGGCTCTCCCTCGCGTGGCTTAGTTAGCAATGGGGGATTAGCCAGATACTGCTTTAGCTCTCGAAGCGCCTGACTGCATTGCTCGATCCACTCAAACCTCTTATTCTTCTTCAGAACATTGAAAAAATGGTGACACATCTCCGAAGATCGTGAGATAAATCGGCTAAGTGTAGTTATCCGATCGTTGAGTTTCTTAACCTCTACTTTACTCTTCAGCACCTCTAGTATGGCCTCGATTTCTTTGATCTTGGTGGGGTTTGCTTCTATGCCACTATTAGAGATGATGAACTCGAGAAACATTCCTAAAGATATGCCAAAGGCGCACTTTTCTAGATTGAGCTTCATGCCAAACTTGTCCAGGATGTCGAATGCTATCCCAAAGTGACTGACATGGTCCTTAGCAAATTCTTATTTGACCAGCATATCATCGATATAAACCTCCATAGTCTTGCTGATCTGCTCCTTGAGCATCAGGTTCACCAGTCTCTAATAAGTTGCTCCTGCATTTTTTAAAACAAAAGGCATTACTCGATAATAGTAAGTCCCCCTGCCCATGATGAAAGATGTTTTCTCTTGATCATCCAGGTTTATGAGGATCTGATTGTATCCCGAGTACGCATCCAAGAAACTGAGAGCTTGGTCACCCGCTGTCGAATCAATGAGTTGATCGATGTTGGGCAACGCAAAAAGTCTTTATGCATGCTTTATTCATATCCGTGAAATCGATGCACATTCTCCATTTTCCATTCTTTCTCGTGACCACCACAACGTTGGACAACCAATTAGGGTACTGAACCTCATGAATGGATCTGTTGTTTAACAGTTTCTCTACCTCTTCGTGGATGGCCAGCCCCCTTTCACGGTTGAGCGGCCGTTTCTTTTACTTGATCGGCTTGAAGTTTGGGTCAGTATTCAAATTGTGCGTGATGATGTTGGTTGAGATTTAAGGAATGTTGGTGTGTGTCCAGGCGAATATGTCTGACCGAGCACACATGAAACTACAAAACTCTTGCTTGGCTTCGGCCAAGAGTTTCGCCCCCACGTAAAATTTCTTATCTGGGAACCTTTTGTCAAAGAGTATTGGCTCGAGGTTGTCGACAGTGGTCTTGGCAGTCTTCTCTTCATCATCTGAGTCTTGAGACATGATGGCTGGCTCTCGAGGTTCAGTTCCTTCGTGCCCCTCGGACTCGAATGGTATGCTGGTGACTAGGTAGGGGCTGAGTATTTTGTCTAGCATCTTCCGCTGGTTTTTTACCTCTTTCTATACCGCACGCGGCACGGTGGAAACGTAGCAACTTCTGGATAATTTCTGCTGCCCCGAATCTCTCTCACGCCCAGGGAGTATGGTACTTGAGGACTTGATAAAGTGTAGACGACACCGTGCATACTTTGTGAATCCAAGGTCTTCCCAAGATAATGTTATACGAGAGATCGCATGTCATTACCTGGAAGGATGTTACCTTCATCATTCCGGGGAGGTGTACCGGCAGGAGCACTTCTCCCACAGACTTGCTCGCTAGAACTGTTGAAGCTGGTTATCGTATATAGGTTGGGGATTATCTAGTGCTGCACCTCCATCTAGCAAACGGCTCTCCAGTGGATGATATGCACAGCTGCACGGATCTACCAACACACGCTTTACCTGGGCATCATGCACCTGCAAGGTGATGATCAAGGCATTGTGCTGCGGGTAGAGGACTTATTGCACATCTTCATCATCGAACTCGATAGCATTGATACAAGGCTTTTTAGTTACCACATGGTGAGCCTCACAAACCATAATGGTTCTGGCCCTGTTGTTGTCAACCCCAGGGCCCCCGAAGATCGTGTTGACAAATCTTGAGGTACCCTGGCCTTTAGGCATCGCTATGTTGGAGTTACTATAGACACAAATTCTCAATGAGATGTTGGCCTCAATAGTAAACAAGCAAACTGTGTTTTCTGACATCTGCTCATACTTTTAATCATGTTGGCCGAGTTACGAGACATCTGCTGGATCCTGATGGCAGCATTCTGTGAGGCATCGTAGTCACTGTGAGGCATTGCTGCGCCTTTTCCTTCGTAGAAACCTACAATTGCCTGGGCCCCGCAGTGGGTGCCAAACTGTTTAGGCCTAAATTTGGGCATTTAGGTAAAACATTTAAATTTGTTAGAGGGTCACAAGCAATACAGTAAATACGCAGGAAAAGTAAGTAAAACTGAGAGAAAAGTAATAAGCAAGAAATTAATAATCTTATTCCTTGAGAATAGGTGGATTCTTTGTGAATCGCTTCATGTACAATACAATGTAAGGAGATGGTAAAATACAAAGACTAATAAACTTGAACTTTTGGGACAGGGTGGAAGGTACTGCTTTGACCTGGTGTATCCATGGCGTCCTATGATGGCGTTGTAAGGGACCTCTCCTTTGATTACCTGGAAGGACGCAACGTGATCTACTCTTAGTATGCGTATTGCAAGATTTATTTCTCCAACAGATTTTTCGCAAGAATTGTTGAGACCAGCCAATGTGGAGATACTTGGGGTTACTTGGTCTTCAATTCCCATAGCCTATAGTGTATCCCACTTGATAAGGTTTGCGGTGCTGCCAACGTCGACTAAGACACGTTTGACATCTGTGTCACCTATTCTTAGTGTTATGACCAGGGCGCAGTGGTGAGAAGTGTTACAGCTGGCGCTATCCTTGTCACTGAACAAGATCATCTCATCTTAGGTTTGGCCTTCGTCGGGCGCTACCCTCACTTTGATTTGGATCATTAAACAATATCGGACCACTACCTATCGCATTGATGGACCTTTTTGGTTCCGGTAGATCTGGAGGACCCTCTGAGCTCTTGTTTTTGGCGTATATCTGCTTTCCCTTATCTTTCAACAGATCTTTCAAGTAATCTTTATTGAGTAGACCCATGACCTCTAGAATCAGAGCTCTGCAGCTGGCAATCTCATGCCCGTGATCTCTGTGGAAATCACAAAAGAGGTTCACATCTCTTTTCCTAGGCTCTGCTCTAATATTGTTGGGCCATCATACTTGGGTGTTCTTCAGATGATCCTTTATAAATACAACGGCGTTGACACATAACCTTAACTCCTTGAAACTCTCGGGTATTTTATTGATGATGAGTGACCCCTTGTGAGGGTACGCTAATGCTTTTCTGATATCCTACCACTTTTCAAAAAGCTTCGGGAAGTCAGCCCTGTAATCTCTCCTACATCACTTCCATCTGTCTCCAGCTCGAGGTTCTTCGGTGTACTCCCGTTTCTAACCCTGACGACTGATGTGTTCAATGATTGGGCGAGTACCACCGCTGAAGGTCGAGGATTGTTCGAGTTCCAAACAAAGCTTCTCGTTAACTGCTGGTGCAGGGAATTCCTTGTCGTCACCGAGTGTTGAGTAAGACTCCATTGTAACTCCCAATTGGCTAATGAACCCCTGGAGTTCAGGCTCTTGCCAAAAGCTACCACAACAATATTTTTCGGAACTGGAGGGAGCTCTATACGTTCCCTCGGCAATCTCTCTAGGTAGACTTTCAGCAGCTCATCGTCACGTTTCAAAATCTCAAAGATATCTTCCATGCGCTTCTCTCGCTTGCGGGCTCTGGAATATGTCTTCTTGAACAAATCTTGCATCTACGTGAATGACTCGATCGACCCCATTGGTAGCTGACAGTACCATGCGAGGGCGCCTTTAGTTAAGGTCGAGCTGAATCTCTTTACCAAAGTGTTGCTCCGAACGCACACACAAGTATACGTGGTCGACAAGTAATAAAGTGATAGGTAGAGTATCGTTCCCCCGAGGACTATTCTGACTGAATCCTAGGAAACAATTTCTTAAAAACTATTCAGGGATCTTTTTCAATGATGGTTGTGAAAATTACTAACTAAAGGAAATAATTAAAAACAAGTAATTGAAGTCAAGTAATAGAGAGCAAGTTATAGGTCGTTATCAATAATGGAGAAATGGTCCAGGGTCAGAGCTACAAACAATCCAGTTGAGTTTTCCAGTTGATTCTACTTCTTGATTTCCTAGATTGCTAACTAGCAGGTTAATTATATTCGTGAAAACCTGTCGATTCTTCACGAGTCTATGCAAGCTACTCTAACACCTATATTTCTATGGAATTAAATCACATGCATGCATTAAAGAACTCTGTATTTAGCTAAGCAAGGCGAATAGGTATATGTCTATCCTACCCACAAATCGATTCCCTGATGCCTAGGTTTACAATCAAGCCCTATTCTTTCTTATTTGCGTTTACAAGTTCCCTCTGTCGAGTTCAACTTGTAAACCGTAGATAGTGTTCAATTATGAGGCCTCAATAACCAAACAATTAGGCTCAAGAAAGAATAAACATTCTGTAATGGTAAATCAATAGGAAGAATTCAACTTTCAAACATCAACCTTCATGTAATTGCTCTAAACCTAGAACGAACAAACTATAGAATTAAAGAAAAGACTAAGAGAAAGAGAGAATGAACTTGTTTAGAAAACATCTAGGGCTCCTCTGCTCTTCTCCACGTCCAACCCCAAAGTCTCGACCCCCCTCAAAAACTAAGTAGAAGAGTATTTATAATGTTTACAAAAGCCTAGCAATTAGTTACGCCTAAGCCTAGACGAAATATGACTTCCAAAACCGCTCCAGGGGCGCTATAGCTGGCGCCCCGCGCCTCAAAACGCGCGCAACAAGGTAGAGACCGTCGAATCTCACATGCAATGGCCACGCCCCGCGCCACAAAACGCGCCAGAAAGTGGGTGCTATAGGGGGCGCGCCGCGCCTGGAACCGCGCCAGGCCAATTTCCTGCTTTCGTCGTTCGCAGCTTGCTTCGTTCCGTGCCTTCGTGTGCTCGATTCAATCCTCAATCTAATTCCAGCCTTTTCTTGCTCGATCATGCTCTTTAAAGCTTCAATTGCACTTCATAACAACCTACAATCATACGACATAAAATCAGTGCAAAATCACATTCGTCAACTAGAAAACGGGCGAATAAAGTACTCGAACGCTAGGAAATATTAATGAAATATAGGCATAACATGCCAAATATCACCACCCCACACTTGAACCTTTGCTCGCCCTCGAACAATTACAAATAACTTCCCAACCTTGGTAGAACAGGTCTGCCTATGACTATGGTTGATATCGACCATTGAACGAGTGCATACATGACTACTATGGGCCCAACAAACATGCCAATAATATATCAAACATCAAAACATGAGAACAACCACATGCCAATAATATATCAAACATCAAAACATGAGAACAACCACCCAAGACAACTCAAATGCACAAACTCGACTCATTGCAACCATGCTCCCACAAAGTCACACCTATCTGCTCAACCAAAAAGCCACGACTTCACCTATCTCATGCAAACCATGTGCCCTCACCAAACAATGAAGCAAGAGAGTGTCCCCCAAATATCACACACAAAAATGAATATCAAGAATGGAATGGGGACAATAGCATAGAAAGAATTCACTCACGCTCATGAAAAGCTCACATGTCACACATGATGTACCATAGGCTTGCCCGTAGTGTAGGACTCCACTAATGTAGGCTCACTCCAATCGGGATTAACTAGGACTTTAAAAGGTTGTAATGTAGGCTAAGGGGCTGGTAGGATAAATATGGGTAATAGTGACTACCTCCCTAAGCACTTTAATACATCACATTCAATTTAAGCACATATCTCATCAAAACCAACCAATTCACCACCCAACAAATTTCACACACATCTTTTTCAATAAGTAGCAAATTTTCTTTTAAGCACAACATTTGCAAGGATGGATATTCATTTCTTTTTTTTTCTTTTTTCAATTTTTTTCAGCTTTTTTTTTTCTTTTCGTTTGTTTTTTTTCTATTCAATTCTTTCCAAACATTGCCAATGCTCCTTCAACTACTTCACAGTTTATCAAGTATTTTCCTCATTGGTTCCACTCAAAAACCTCCCAACACTTCAACCACACACTCCACAATTATGTAAAATTATCAATTAAAGTGCTTAAGGAGTAAAGGGTCAAAAGAAAGCAATTTAGAACAAGTGGGTAGGCTCGCGGTGTGGGTGCCAACAAAAAGGTCAATATGGATCACAACAATCAAGGGTGCATATAAGGTTAGGCAATCAAGGTAAAAGGCTTATCCAAGAAAGCCTGTATCATCTCCCGACTAGAGCAAACCTAGGATTTCGCTTTGCACACACACGGGGCAAGATCTAGACACCAATATGCAACATGGAGTACAATAAGAATATGCCTCACAACACACATTGCACACGATCTACACAAAATGGCTCCATCATAACTCTCAATCAAGCAAATAGGGTGCAACTTGTGGGAATTTAAGCACTAATGCACAAAGGTTCACAACAAAGTCAAGTGAGTGGACTCAAACATCTCTAGGGGGTCATTCAATTTTTTTCTAGGCATACATCACAATTTAAAACCAAAAGACACCACAAATAGCACATGCTCAAGTCCAAGTACACCGGTATCAAACAAATCAAAGGCACCTAGCATTCTACCTAATTCTTCGTCTAGGGCCACCTAACAACTAATACTATACTAATCCTAAAATATAAAAAATAAGAAAACTACCCGGTTCAAAGGCCTCCCCGTAGAAAAGAACCGAGGCCATAAGAAAAACCACGGGGTGGGTGACTGTACCACTACTAAAACTAAAAAGAAAATTTTTCATTGGTTTTCTAATTTTTTTCATTTTTTTTATATACTAAAGCAAGAAACAAATAAAAATAAAGTCAAGTGACAAAAATAAAAATTGCTGAAATTAACTACCTAAATGTACAATCATCCATAACCTCAAAATTTTGGAAGTTTCCCCACCCCACACTTAAAATCAAGCAGTGTCCTCAGTGCGAACAAAAAATAAAGTGCGAGAGTAAAAGAAACTTCCCTGAAGGCCAAACGACCTAGCCTTTGGCGCTAGCATCCTCCAAGCTTCCGTATAACATGAGATACTCAGACTTCCCCCAACAGATAATCAATATTAGGTAGGGGTGAGGACACCCTACATTTAAACTCGACATTACATGAACCTGCAATCCAAAAGATCACCCAAAGTAATATACAACCATAAAAATAATAATAAAAATAAATAAAAGTAAAGCAAGCAAATTGGGTTGCCTTCCAAGAAGTGCCTTAGTTAATGTCGTGGCACGACGAAGACACTTCATCACTTTTGCCTCCACCTTGAACTTATGAATTGAATTCCCAACTTTGCCTCACGTTTATGACTATGGTATTGAGGTGGTGGCAAAAATACAAAAGGACCAAGTAACCGTTGTCGCATTTTACACTTCTTAGCCTTTAAATGAGGGATGTCGTTTTGTCTCCTCTACATCACAAACTTTAAAATATAGGCACCTTGTTCCTCCTCCTTTGGTTTCTTCATAGGCTCGGGTGGCTCAATTTTCATGTCACCATCCAAACACAATGTTGAAAAATGATTGGAGTGAGGTCGAATGCGCTTCAATTCTAAAATTACATTACTTGTGACACCCTCACTTGCACAAACACTAGAGTCCTCAAATATGATGTTTTCTTTTTCCTCACTTGACTCTAATGTGATTTCCTCAACTTCGGCATCATCAACTAATATTAGGTCGAATGGTAGGAATTCCACTTTTTGCTCCTCAAATGGGCTTCTAAGCTCTTCTATCTCAAATCTACTATCCACGACAACTGATTATTGGGCATTAGACACCTCAACCATATTACTCAAATTCGCCTCCAAGTCGTGAATAGTCAAGCCAAATTGGTCGATCTCTTGTCCGAGCTCCACTCTTTCTTCCATAAATTGCCTCGTCATATTTGTTAGTTCACTTCTGAAATCCCCATAAGCTTCTAAGAGTTTGGCTTGCTCCATTAGCCAAGTTTCGCTAACAACCTGCACTTTATCACTCCTGTCAAACTCACAAACATCATTAGAATCATCACAAAAATTATTGGGGGAAGGAGCATGACACTTAGGACAATCATTCCACCGACCACCACACAATTTACAAAAATTCCAATCAAAGGTGGTAGAAAATTCACATAACCAGTCTCGTAGGGTTGAAAGAGTTGGACAATTTTCCCACAAGTGGGTTCCTCCGCAAAGTAGACAGAGATCATCAAAATTTGAGCAACCATCATTCGACAAATTTTCATTAAAAGATGCCATGTTAACAAGTAACACAATAATAAACTAGACAAAAAAAATTAAACCTGAACAGAAAATAATAAACCGTTCAAATAGAAAACAGTCAATTATTTAGTTCCCCGGCAACGGCGCAAAAAACTTGTTGCTCCCAACGCACACGCAAGTATACATGGTCGACAAGTAATAAAGTGATAAGTAGAGTATCGTTCCCACGAGGACTATCCAGACTGAATCCTAGCAATCAATTTCTTAAAAACTATTCAGGGATCTTTTTCAATGATGGTTGTGAAAGTTACTAACTAAAGGAAATAATTAAAAACAAGTAATTGAAGTCAAGTAATAGAGACCAAGTTATAGGTCGTTATCAATAATGGAGAAACGGTCCAGGGTCAGAGCTACAAACAATCCAGTTGAGTTTTCCGGTTGATTCTACTTCTTTATTTCCTAGATTGCTAACTAGCAGGTTAATTATATTCGTGAAAACCTGTCGACTCTTCACGAGTCTATGCAAGCTACTCTAACACCTATATTTCTATGGAATTAAATCATATGCATGCATTAAAGAACTCTGTATTTAGCTAAGCAAGGCGAATAGGTATATGTCTATCCTACCCGCAAATCGATTCCCTGATGCCTAGGTTTACAATCAAGCCCTATTCTTTCTTATTTGCGTTTACAAGTTCCCTCTGTCGAGTTCAACTTGTAAACCGTAGATAGTTTTCAATTATCAGGCCTCAATAACCAAACAATTAGGCTCAAGAAAGAATAAACATTCTGTAATGGTAAATCAATAGGAAGAATTCAACTTTCAAACATCAACCTTCATGTGATTGCTCTAACCCTAGAACGAACAAACTATAGAATTAAAGAAAAGACTAAGAGAAAGAGAGAAAGAACTTGTTTAGAAGACATCTAGGTCTCCTATGGTCTTCTCCACGTCCAACCCCAAAGTCACGACCCCCCTCAAAAATTAAGTAGAAGAGAATTTATAATTTTACAAAAGCCTAGCAATTAGTTACGCCTAAGCCTAGACGAAATAGGACTTCCAAAACCGCTCCAGGGGCGCTATAGCTAGCGCCCCGCTTCTCAAAATGCGCGCAACAAGGCAGAGTCCGTCGAATCTCGCATGCAATGGCCACGCCCCTCACCACAAAACGCGCCAGAAAGTGGGTGCTATAGGGGGCGCGCCGCGCCTGGAACCGCGCCAGGCCAATTTCCTGCTTTCGTCGTTTGCAGCTTGCTTCGTTCCGTGCCTTCGTGTGCTCGATCCAATCCTCAATCAGATTCCAACATTTTCTTGCTCGATCATGCTTTTTAAAGCTTCAATTGCACTTCATAACAACCTACAATCATACGACATAAAATCAGTGCAAAATCACATTCGTCAACTAGAAAACGGGCGAATAAAGTACTCAAACGTGAGGAAATATTAAGAAAATATAGGCATAACATGCCAAACATCAGAAAGCAGATTGGGTTTCTTCTTCAGTGATCTCGTTGCTTTCCACAGCTGTATGATAAGCAGCAATGTGCTCATCAGGATCAGTAGTTTCATCGTACTTGACGTTACCCGGCAGGCAGAAGTATTTGGGTACGTGTACCAGTGCAGCACTCACTTTGTATGCATGCTTATAGAACTTTTGCTCATCTATGGCGGTAATCTGGGATGGAGCACCGGGCATGTTACCGATCTGATCGTGGATGACCTTTAGCTCCTTTAGGATGTCCTAAATGACAAGTGTTCCTTCGAGATTTTGATTTTTGGCTGCTGTAGAGCTTCCAGGGACGACCTCCATGTTGAGTCTTTGATTGTGAACAGAGACTGGTGATTGGTAGACGGGCGCTGGTCCTGGTAGGGACGTTTGCCTCTGAGACGATCCAGCGAAGATCGCTCCCAACTTCTGGGCCATGCTTTCAACAATGTTGGCCGAGTTTTGCTCTACCCGTTCTGTCTGGGCCTTGAATAGATCAACAAGGAATTCTTCGAGCCTGGAGTTTTTACTGTGTGGTTGATCGTCGTTGCCGTCACTGTCTACAGAGATCGGATCTCTGGTAGGGTCCTTTGACAGTCTGTTAGGATTGTTAGAATCCTTTGCGGTATCATCTACCATGACACAGTGCTCTTTGGAACGTTGTCGTCAGACATAGTTGTGTTTTTTCCTTCGTAGAAACCTACAATTGTCTGGGCCCCACAGTAGGCGCCGAACTGTTTATGCCTAAATTTAGTCGTTTAGGTTAAACAATTAAACTTGTAAGAGGGTCACAGGCAATGCGATAAATATGAAGGAAAATATACGAAATAGAGAAAAAATGTAATAGACAAAAAAGTAATAGTATTATTCCTTGAGAATAGCCGAATTTAGTGTGAATAGCTTGATTGTACAATACAATGGTAGGAGGGGTATTTATAGCAATGATTCACCCAATCCTAATTATGGTAAAATACAAAGAATAATAATGTCGTGGGTATGTATACTCGAGGCATTTGGTATATACTAAATCCTAACTAGGAGACTGTAAACTCTAAGGCGGAGGGATGCATACCTTGCATCCTATGCGCGTAATGGCTGAGTGGTCTTGACTTGAGGAGTAGGTGTGTATCCTTTGCACCCGGTGACTTGTAAGCTAAGTCTAGTCTCGCCAGTTGGACTTGTATTCCCATAATCATAGGTGGCGTATTTTTTTCCACACGTCAGTTATTAGAACAACACTGTGACTCTGTCTCTCTTTTTCACTACCCTTTGGCGTAAACGGAAACTTATTATCATAAAATACAACATCCCGAGATACCAAAAAAATTCTTTATATCTAAGTCATACACCTTCCATGCATTTTTTCCATTTGGATATCCCAAGAACACACATCGATAACTCCTACTCTCAAATTTTCACATGTTCATCCTTGATTCCGGGCATAACAGAAGCACCCGAACACCCTTAAGTGATCATAGTTCGGTGTCACTCCCATCAACACATCATACGAATTCCTTCCATTCTACAATGGAGATGGTGCCGATTAATTAAGTAGCATGTCGTCATTACACATTCTCCTCAAAACTCAATTAGTAGGTTAGCTTGAAACCTAAGTGCCCAAGCTACATTCAAAATATGTCGATGTTTCCGTTCAACCCTTCTTATTTATTGTGGCATTCCGATACAAGAAGTTTGAAATTGAATTTCTTGCTTAAGATAATAGCATTTTAGACTTATAAACTCGGTATGATTATCACTTCAGACACATTTAACCCGTTTATTAAATTTTCTTTCCACCATTACGAAGAAATTTTTCAACTTTTCTCCAACTTCTTTGTTATCAATTAATAAAAATACCCATACCCCCCTCCCCGTGAACAATCATCAATAATACATAAGAAATATGATGCATCACATGAAGATTCAGTTCTATAAGGACCTCATAAATCGCAATGTATCAAATAGAAAGGTTCGGCAACTTTATTATCACTTAAAGGAAATACATTCTTTGTCTGTTTCACCCGGAGGCATACATCACATGTTTTCTCTTTTAAAAAACCTCTCATATGCATACAATTTAGAACTGAAAGAGATTTGGTCACTTGTACTGAAGGTGATGAATACAAAGGGGGGGGGGGTGAATTGTTCGGACTTATAAATTTAGTCAACTGATCAAGTTATTAGTTGACTTAGGTGATAAATAAAATGCTTGTATAAACGAAAGGCAGTAAAGAATAATAAACGACGAAAAGTTTTATACTGGTTCAGAACCAAATGGTTCCTAATCCAGTCCCCTTGGGTCACAAGGGAGTTATCTCTCTTCAAGCTCTTTGTAGAATACGAATACACTTATGGTTTATCGTTAACCAAAAACGTCTTTTCACAAGTGGTTTTATCCCTTCGCTCACCACCAACGACCTTGTCTGATTTGTAGGTAATCAGACCAACTTCAGTGACACAACTATTACCTCACTACAAGAACTCTCTTTCTTTTCTGTGAATCACTCGTAGACACTTAGGAATACAGTGTATGAAAGTAAAAGACTTAGAGAGAAGTAGATTGTAAGTAGAAGCGTAAAGGTAATCTTCAGAGACTCCAAATATAAATAGTGAATCATCAGAGTTGCCCGTTGATGAGGAGATGTGGCATATCTGTACGCGTGATCAACGGAGGATAATGGAGATTTGATTAACCGGGATTGAGGAATAGAGAGATTGACCCAAGAGACTTGATTCTCTAGAAGATATAAATATCCTCATAGATTATAAGGCAAGAGCCGATTTGGGACAAGTCCCACAGAATTAGCGCGCCTCAAATCTCAACTTTACATAGCTGACTCTCCTTATTCATCAAACGGCATATTTGTAGAGATCCTCCTTCTAAGTCCTGCAAATTGTACATAGGACTTACGTGTTGTGTTCTTTTTGTCATTATCAAAACTTAGATTTTAATTAACTCTACAATCTCCCCCTTTTTGGTGATGACAAAAAGTAAAAGAGGATGTGTCAGGATACTTCCCTTTCTTGCTTAGTGAACTCACAGATCCTGGTAGTCAGCTCCCCCTGAGTATGTGCATCCTGTAACAACAGAAATCAATAAAAAATACTCCAGGGACATGGAGGTTAGTTGACTCCCCCTGAGTGAGTGATCCTACATGCTGAAGACGTAAAAATACCATAACCACATAGATTCTAAATTTACATAGCTAGAGGGAATAGGTAGTCAGTCTGTTCTCCCCCTTGGCATCAACAAAAAGGATCAAAAGAGCAAGTCTAAATCATCCAAAATATTACAGACCCAGAGAAGTAGTTTAACGAGGAGCTAGAAAATATGTAAGAGTGTTCACAACATTATCATTCATCCTATCCAGCTTGGTTTGAACATCCCTAGACATTGTATCAATGCGAGCCTGAACTTCTGCGGATACAGCATCAATTCTGGCATGCACCTGTCTAATAGCAGCAGCAGAGTCAGTCACAGCAGTGTCTAACTTAAGAGAGAACCTACCAGCATCTAGTTTAAGTTCATTGATGTCCTCGGAGGCCTTTTCACTCTTGAAATGCAGGCTAAGTAGCAGGTCATTGAGATCAGTCATTGCATCTTTAAGCTTGCCAGAGGGTTCATCAGCACAAGGAGCAGAGGACTTGGAAGGACCAGCATGGTCATCAGCAGGTTTGAGAGATTTAGGTTCCTTGCGAACCCAGGAGCCATTGATGCGAACATACCCCATAGATGCAAAAGTGCGAGAATTATAACATGCAGTCAAGGAATAGGTTTTCCAGGCAGAGATGTCAACTCGATAGAAATGCAGGATACGGGTGATAATTATACCATATGGAAGAGATGCACATTCAGCCACACATTCAAGCATATATTCAATATTCCAGGCAGCCAAGTCAAGTTTCTTTTTAGTAACCAAGCAGTAAACAATTAATGTGTCACATTGCGAGAGGGAACTAAGGGAACCAGTCCGGGGAAGCAGAGTAGTACCAACAATGTGAGCAAGGACTCGAATTTCAAAAGAGCGGTCGAGGGGACCAAGTTGGCCCTCAGGAAAATCAAACTTGTCACATAAAAATGTTTTAGCTTGTTCAAAAGAAACTTTAAAATCAGTAGGCCATGAAATTTTAAAGAACTCAGAATAGCCAGAGAACTTACATCCCAAAATACGGCACAGAATGGCCTTGGTGATAACAATACGAGTATTCAGAACCATTGTCTCAAAACCTCCGGAAGAACAAGGACGAAGATTTGCATAAAAGAGCCTTACCAGATCCTCAGGAATGTCAACGGAGTCAGTAGAAAAGAAATTGGACCAATCTTGAGCATCAAACCAGGGATTGAGAGTGCAATTAAGAGAATTCATCGCATCCAAGTCAACAAGTCTTCCATGGGCCAGAGGTTTATCCTTGATGGCAGCAAGTTTGTCATAGGCAGAGGTGTCCCAAAAGTCCAAAGTTTCGTCTAAATCAGCAAGAAAGAACTCCTTCTTGGGTCGTTTTACACACTCGTCATCATTAGTCTGCATGGGTCTTTTGCCAGATTTTTTTGAAAGATTAGGGTTTCTGTCGGGGCTTTGATAATTGGACATGGTATTTTCGGAGTGGTCAGAGTCCACCGGTACCGGAGTGATGGAAGCAGTGGGTAATTTTGATTTTGTGCGTTGGCTTCGACGAGCAGAGAAAGAAGTTTTCCGAACCATTTTAATGGTGATGATTTGAATAATGGGTGAGAAGATGAAAGAAATGAAAATTTTGGAGAGTTAAAAGGGTAGATGAAAGGGGAAAAGATGTCGTGTGAGGAGAAGTGAAAAGACGTGATGTACTGGGGAAAGTGAAAGGACGCAGTACAGAGTATTGGAACTCGGTTCCACGCCGCCTGATACCTTTTCAAACTCAAGACAAAAGAAAGGTAATAATGACATTGAAAAGGGAAAAGCAATAATGACAAATAAATTGACATAAGTAAAAAACATTAAGGCCCTATGTATGGCAATATAGTAAAACAAATGAGGGCCAAATTTCTATGATAACGTAACGTAATTAACGGGGATCAGGAATAATCCCAAGTAAATCACGTCAGGCACAAAATCTTTCTTCTAAGAGCGGTTTAGTAAAAATATCAGCTAATTGAAAATCTGTGCTCACGAATGCAATATCAACATCACCATCTTGAACATGATCCCTAATAAAACGATAGCGGACATCTATATGCTTCGTCCTAGGATGATCAACTGGATTGTAAGATAATTCAATAGCACTAGTGTTATCACATAGCATAGGAATAGGTTTAAAAAACAAATCATAATCAGATAATTGCTTGCCCATCTAGAGGAGTTGAGTACAGTAATGCCCTAGAGCGACATATTTTGATTCAGCTGTTGAAAGGGCAGTGCAATCCTATTTCTTACTATGCCACGAAACAAGAGATTTTCCAAGAAAGAAACTCGCACCACTGGTGCTCTTTCGATCTACTCTATCTCCTGCATAGTCAGCATCTGAAAAACCAATGAGATCAAAGAAATTCGAGCATGGATACCACAAGCCATAGTTAACTGTTCCAACGAGATATCTAAGAATTCTTTTGACTGCAGTAAGATGTGACCCTTTAGGAGCTGATTGAAAGCGAGCACATTTACAAACTGATAGCATAATATCTGGTCGACTGGCAGTTAAGTAAAGTAATGATCCAATCATACCTCGATAAAGAGATGCATTGATACTCATACCTTTGGTGTCACTTACCAGATGAGTGGCAGGACTCATGGGAGTTTTAGCAGAGTTTGCATCGTGCATGCCAAATTTAAGAATGAGTTCCTTAGTATATTTAGATTGACATATGAAGATGTAATCTTCGTACTGTTTGATTTGAAGTCCTAGGAAGAACGTAAGTTCGCCCATCATACTCATTTCAAACTCTCCCTGCATTAACACTTCAAAATTCTTGCATAGCTCTGGATTAGTACTACCAAAGATGATATCATCCACATATATTTGTATAATGAGAATATCAGTAGATGTTTTCTGAATAAATAAGGTTTTGTCACTTTTGCCTCTCAAAAAACCATGTGATAATAAGAAGGAGCTAAGTCTTTCATACCAAGCTCTAGGAGCTTGTTTGAGACCGTAAAGGGCTTTGGATAGCTTGAAAACATGATGAGGGTTGTCAGGATTTTCAAAACCTGGAGGTTGCCTAACAAAGACTTCCTCTTTTATAAAGCCATTTAAGAAAGCACTTTTGACATCCATTTGAAATAATTTAAACCGTTTGAAGGAAGCAAAAGCTAAAAGCATGCGAATAGACTCAAGTCTAGTAACAGGGGCAAATGTCTCGTCATAGTCGACTCCCTCAATCTGAGAGTATCCTTGAGCCACTAGACGAGCCTTGTTTCTTACCACCTTACCTTCTTCATTTAGCTTGTTTCGAAACACCCATTTTGTACCAATGACTGATTTTCCTTTAGGTTTGGGAACTAGCTTCCATACTTGATTTTTCTCAAATTGATCGAGCTCCTCTTTCATTGCATGGACCCAAGATTCATCTTGTAGGGCTTCGTGTATCTTCTTTGGCTCAATCTGTGAGATGAAAGCCAGATTAAATTTAAGAGAGTTTCTCGTTTTCATACCTTCCCGTGGATCTCTAATGATGTATTTTTGGGGATAGTCGGGATCACTTCTCCATTCATTTGGTACTACAACTTCCAATTCTTTGAGGTTTGCGAGAGTAGTCTACTCAGGCTGTTCTGGAATGGAATCTGACTCCTCAACTTCTTGAGCTTTTTGGTTTGGAGGCTCAGAGGTGGTGATTGTGATCTCTGGGGGTGTCAATTGAGTCCTGTGGACTTCTTCTTCATCTGCATCACTACCTTTCTCGACATGGGTCAAAGAATCATCAAAGACTACATGCATAGACTCTTCAACAGATAATGTCTTTTTATTAAATACTCTGTAAGACCTACTGGTGGTAGAGTATCCTAAAAATATACCTTCGTCACTACGAGGATCAAATTTGCCAAGATTATCTTTACCATTGTTATGAATAAAGCATTTACATCCAAAGGGGTGAAAATAACTGATATTAGGTCTTTTACCTTTCCATAGTTCATAGGGGGTCTTATGAAGGGTAGGACGAATAAGGCACCTATTTAGGATATGACAAGCGGTACTTACTGCTTCAGCCCAAAACTGATTTGGAAGAGAATGTTTAACTAACATGGTTCTGGCCATGTCTTGGAGGGTGCGATTCTTCCTTTCTACAACTCCGATCCATTTTGCTGAGGGGTTCGAGGTGAGGAGAAGTTGTGAGTGAACCCTTGAGAATTGCAGTATTCTTCAAACACCTTGCTTTCGAACTCACCTCCACGATCACTTCTGATGGTGGAAATGAAGTAACCTTTCTCCCTTTGAACTTTCTTGCAACACACTTCAAAACTTTTAAATGCATCATCTTTATGAGACAGGAACATAACCCAAGTAAACCGAGAATAGTCATCAACAATTACGAATGCATATCTTTTACCTCCTATACTAGTGGTTCTGGTTGGACCAAATAGGTCCATATGCAGCAATTCAAGAGGGTTAGATGTAGAGAGTATCTTTTCCTTTAAAAGAAGTTCTAGTTTGCTTCCCTAGCTGACATGCATCACAAATGTGGTCCTTAGAGAAGTTTAGCTTAGGTAATCCAATGACTAATTCCTGTTTCGACAATTTTTCGATTAAAGACATACTAGCATGACCTAACTTTCTATGCCATGTCCAGGGATCATTTGTAATTGATGCAAGACACAGATGTTTACATGTTGAAGCTTTAACGTTGTTTAGAACATAAATATTGTTTTCTCTAGAGCCAGAGAGAACAACATTACCTTTGTTGTCGTGAATGATGCATCTGCTTGACTCAAATTTTACCTTGTACCCACCATCACATAGTTGACTGATGCTTAGAAGATTGTGCTTGAGTCCATCAACCAGGAATGCTTCTTTGATATCACAGGAGGGACTTAAAGAGATGATTCCAATGCCAACGATCTTTCCTTTGGCATCTCCTCCAAATTTAACAGATCCTCCATCAATTCTTGTTATAGATTTGAACAGCTGTTTGTCACCGGTCATATGTCGGGAGCATCCACTATCAAGAAACCATTTTCCCATCTTCATTGTCTTTTTGTGGTGTCCCTGCAAAACAAAGTTTTTAAGTATTTTTAGGTACCCAAGCTTGCTTGGGTCCTTGCAGGTTAGCTTTAGAGGTGCTAGCCTCACTTTTAGACTTTAGTCTCCAAATCCATTTTCCAGGATTTCTCTTTTGACATCTTCTAAAGACGTGTCCTGGTTCACCACAATGATAGAAAATAGGCATGTCTTGAATTTTTCCGATAGAAGTAGAAGACCTAGCTGATCTATAGAAGCTATTTGATCCTATTGAGCTATGACTAGTGGATTTTCGATGACTGTTGAGTTTGAACTTAAGTTGATTCATTTCTTCCTTTAGGAATTCATTTTCAGTTTCAACTACTTCCAGTTTCATTTCCCATTCTTCTTTCTCTTTACTTAATTTCTTAATTTTCTTAAGTGCCTTTTCTAGTTCGTCTAAAACTTCGTCAAGATTTCTAGAATTCTCAATACAGAATTCACAGCGTACCTCACTTGAGTCGTTTGAAGGGATTTCGCTGCTGGTGGAGTTGTCGGAGGCCATGAAACAAATGTTTGCTGCTTCTTCTTGTTCAGCGTCAGCTACATCCTCATCACTCCAAGCCGCGTAAGACCTGTTCCTTCCTTTCCGTTTTGCATCAGAGCAGTTGTTAGCAATATGACCTTATTTGCCACATTCAAAACACCGACCCTCATTTTTGTAGTTGGATTGATCTTTCTTGAAAGGAACTTTCCCTTTTTTGAACTGTCTTCTTCGATTTACAAGACCATTCAAGTTTCTAGACATCATGGCAAGCTGTTCCTGAATGTCATCTTCTTCACCTTCCTTATCGTAGTCGACTTCTTCTACTGTAGTGTTGAAAGCCACAGTTTTCTTCTTCTCTTCTAAAGCATTACGTTTTAGATGAGTTTTCTCAAAGGCAATCAGATCACCTCTAAGTTCATCATAAGAAATTTGTTCAGATCTCCACTCTCTATGTTTATGACCTTAGGTTGCCATGTAGTGGGAAGACTTCTCAGATTCTTTCTTATTTGTTCACCGCTAGTGTAAATCTTTCCGAGTGCTTTGAGTTCGCCAATGATTTTGCTGAATCTAGCAAACATATCTTCCACGGATTCTCCATCTTTCATTTGAAATAATTCATATTCATATACCAGAAGATTGATTCTAGTTTCCTTCACCACTGATAGCGTTGTAAAGAATATTCACAGCTTTGTAATTAAGTTGGATAATCTCTCGTTGTTCGTCAGTATAATCGTCCATATCAACATCAGTAGGAACATTTTGAGGATCTCCTTCTTTCTTTGTTGCTTTGGTAGTGGGAATGTAAAAGGGACCCTTCTTTATGACACGCCAGGCCAAGGACCTTTTTTCTCATTAAAATACCAATTTTGAATACAGAAGGTTCTTAATCTTATAATTATACAGACCAAAGTGTGTCATATAAAATGGAACAAATAAAGCATAAACAATTTAACGTTACACATGAATCTAGACACCTTGGCTGTATTGAAGGCTACAGTCTTGCAGTCAGGTAAGATGCTTATAGATTTTGGAGGTATTTGAAATGTCGAATTTCTGAATTGCACTGTTACATTTTGTGTACTATCTTCATTCACCAGAAATGCTGCACAAGATCCTGAATCTCCACCGAATACATAAGCCTGCTTTGAACATTGACAATCGTTGGTACAGTTTTTTATTGGGTAAAAGATTCAGGGCCCTGCAAATTCTTGAAAAATGGGGTAAAAGGCAAGACTTGTGCTACCTCCTGTAGTTGACCTAAAGACTGCATGACGGGAAAACCAGAAAGTATGGCCTCCGAGCATAACTTCATCGGCGAGCTAAGGGAGAGGATGTCAAAGATGAGTCAACTAATCCCTAAGGCAGCATAGCTATGGTACCGGCTCACCAAGGCAAGTTGAGAGACTTTGTAATTCTTGCCTTGATTGCAAGTATGCTACGTCCAAATTGAAATGCCCATGGTAAGACTATATGGGCATTAAGAAGCAACATGTTGTGCATCATCACAGTTTTTACATAGAATGAAGTGAGCCATCTTGGAAAAACTATCCACGACAACATAAATGCTATCATGCCCCCCCTAGACCGTGGTAATCCCATAACAACATCCATAGAAATATCCATCCACGGGCTAAAAGGTACGGGGAGAGGAGTGTTTAGCCAAATTATTCGGAAAAATTTGAGGAAACTGGTGTTTTCGAAATCCCCTCGTGATTCACAACATAACCCATCCACTTTTGATGGGGTTTGGACGAGGGAGAGCATAACCCTATGTCGATTGAATTGCCACCACTGGGAAACGCCTCCAGCGGGGCTCCGTTTGTTTTGAATGACATAAACGTTGAGAGAGAGGTGAGTCTCCTCCCTTGTAATTCACCAGCATCACTCTAGAGTTTAATAGTACAATGCATAATTTAATGTAGTGCTCGGGAAAAGCTAGCCAACCTTTACCAGCGGTTTTCAAACTGCAGGGAAATCAATAAAAGTGCAGCTAAATATAAGGAATAACTGCTGGTAAACAAAAGAAAGAACTGTTGGAGAATGTTCCTTCCAAACACATTATTGTGATCCGGCTCAGTCCACCTATTCACAGGCACCTCAAAGAACTCAAACACTTTGCCCAGCAGAAACTCATATACTAATATATCAGCTACCCTACCAAGGTTCTTAATCCTCAGTTTCTAGAAAATTAATACGAATCTCTCTATCTAGCAGGTCCATATAAGTAAGATCAAGGAAATTAGCCCCACTCCTGCACTCTGATCTGTGCAACAGGTTATTCTAAACAAATTCAAAAAGCAACTAATAAAATGGGGCCATTGCTTCCTTTTTCACTTAGGTTGCCCTCGACAGGCTGGGTCTCCCTAGAAACTTCTTGGATACCTCCAATGCAGATACTCCATCACCTATAGCCGGCCACAAGTTTCTCAAATACTCGCTATAGTCCTGAGAAGGAACACCTAACATCGCCCCCAACTCATCACAATTAAAGTGGATTACCATGGTTGTCACAATCCCCTCACTCAGTGTAGAATTTGTGTAAAACTCTCGAACCTCTTGCTCATACAACTTACAGGTTTCATCCCGAAACAGGTTCAACTAACCTTGAGCATTTAGCTTCTCTACCAGCTGAGCCATGCCCTCTAACTCAAGATTAGCGAGAATTTTACCCTTCACAAGGGGCAAACTTCTGAAATACTCCACTCTTTTCACCTTTTCTTACTTGTCCTCACCTACAACCACTTTTACTTTTGATTCCCAGCGTACCTCAGGTTCCTCAACAGCTTTGCATTACTGTTCTCTAACTGAACCTCGAGTAGCAGGTCTTCTCCTAAAGCCACAGGACTTCTTACTACATTCACCAGCATCATGATCCCAGTTTCCAGAACTACCCACTCTAGGACTACCAACACTCTGACCTCCTTTCACTAGTCTTCTTTTTTTTATAGATTTCACAAGCACATCTGTCTCAGGTCTTTTCTCCAACTTCCTCTTCAGTTCTTCAACCACCACAACTTCTGCTTCACTGGAGGAACTCTCACTAACTTGAGGAGTTGGATTTGCCTCTTCTTTCTGAGGATAAACAACATTTAGAGGTTCAGTATAGCCTACCCTACATTCTCATCCTCATAGTTATCTGTATCTTCCAGATCTACATCATCACCAGCCAGAGACCTAGAGAGTGAACCAGGTTCTTTATCAGGTTCCTTAGCTGGTTCAACAGAATCCCTGCAAAATAAAGTTTTTAAGCATTTTTAGGTACCCAAGCTTGCTTGGGTCCTTGCAGGTTAGCTTTAGAGGTGCTAGCCTCACTTTTAGCCTTTGGTCTCCAAATCCACTTTCCAGGATTTCTCTTTTGACATCTTCTGAACACTTGTCCTGGTTCACCACAATGATAGCAAATAGGCATGTTTTGAATTTTTTCGATAAAAGTAGAAGACCTAGCTGATCTATAGAAGCTATTTGATCCTATTGAGCTATGACTAGTGAATTTTCGATGACTGTTGAGTTTGAACTTAAGTTGATTCATTTCTTCCTTTAGGAATTCATTTTCAGTTTCAACTACTTCCAGTTTCATTTCCCATTCTTCTTTCTATTTACTTAATTTCTTAATTTTCTTAAGTGCCTTTTCTAGTTCGTCTAAAACTCCGTCAAGATTTCTAGAATTCTCAATACATAATTCACAGCGTACCTCACTTGAGTCGTTTGAAGGGATTCCGCTGCTGGTAGAGTTGTCGGAGGCCATGAAACAAATGTTTGCTGCTTCTTCTTGTTTAGCGCCAGCTACATCCTCGTCACTTTAAGCCGCGTAAGACCTGTTCCTTCCTTTCCGTTTTGCATCAGGGCAGTTGTTAGAAATATGACCTTATTTACCACATTCAAAACACCGACCCTCATTTTTGTAGTTGGATTGATCTTTCTTGAAAGGAACTTTCCCTTTTTTGAACTGTCTTCTTCGATTTACAAGACCATTCAAGTTTCTAGACATCATGGCAAGCTGTTCCTGAATGTCATCTTCTTCACCTTCCTGATCGTAGTCGACTTCTTCTACTGTAGTGTTGAAAGCCACAGTTTTCTTCTTCTCTTCTAAAGCATTACGTTTTAGATGAGTTTTCTCAAAGGCAATCAGATCACCTCTGAGTTCATCATAAGAAATTTTGTTCAGATCTCCACTCTCTATCTTTATGACCTTAGGTTGCCATGTAGTGGGAAGACTTCTCAGATTCTTTCTTATTTGTTCACCGCTAGTGTAAATCTTTCCGAGTGCTTTGAGTTCGCCAATGATTTTGCTGAATCTAGCAAACATATCTTCCACGGATTCTCCATCTTTCATTTGAAATAATTCATATTCATATACCAGAAGATTGATTCTAGTTTCCTTGACCTTACTAGTCCCTTCATAGGTAACCTCGGTTTATCCCATATTTCTTTAGCCGTATCACAACTGGATATTTTTTCATATTCTTCACCACTGATAGCGTTGTAAAGAATATTCACAGCTTTGTAATTAAGTTGGATAATCTCTCCTTGTTCGTCAGTATAATCGTCCATATCAACATCAGTAGGAATATTTTGAGGATCTCCTTCTTTCTTTGTTGCTTTAGTAGTGGGAATGTAAAAGGGACCCTTCTTGATGACACGCCAGACCTTAAAGTCAACCGATTTAACGTATGTTTCCATACGAATCTTCCTATGACCATAATGCTTACCATTAAAGTAAGGAGGTCGGGTGGCAGAAGTTCCCTCTTGTAGAAGTGCTCCATTTACAACGTGTGAAGACATGATCTTTTCTCACTTGCTGTAAGGCAAAAACAAAAAGTGTGAGTCCAAGCTCCGATACCAATTGATGAATACAAGAGGGGGGGGGGGGTGAATTGTTCAGACTTATAAATTTAGTCGACCGTTCAAGTTATTAGTTGACTTAGGTGATAAATAAAATGCTTGTATAAACGAAAGGCAGTAAAGAATAATAAACGACACAAAGTTTTATACTGGTTCAGAACCAAATGGTTCCTAATCCAGTCCCCTTGGGTCACAAGGGAGTTATCTCACTTCAAGCTCTTGGTAGAACACGAATACACTTACGGTTTATCGTTAACCAAAAACGTCTTTTCACATGTGGTTTTATCCCTTCGCTCACCACCAAAGACCTTGTCTGATTTGTAGGTAATCAGACCAACTTCAATGACACAACTATTACCTCACTACAAGAACTCTCTTTCTTTTATGTGAATCACTCGTAGACACTTAGGAATACAGTGTATGAAAGTAAAAGACTTAGAGAGAAGTAGATTGTAAGTAGAAGCGTAAAGGTAATCTTCAGAGACTCCAAGTATAAATAGTGAATCATCAGAGTTTCCCGTTGATGAGGAGATGTGGCATATCTGTACGCGTGATCAACGGAGGATTATGGAGATTTGATGGAGATTTGATTAACCGGGATTGAGGAATAGAGAGATTGAGCCAAGAGACTTGATTCTCTAGAAGATATAAATATCCTCATAGAGAATAAGGCAATAGCTGATTTGGGACAAGTCCCACAGAATTAGCGCGCCTCAAATCTCGACTTTCCATAGCTGACTCTCCTTATTCATCAAACGGCATCTTTGCAGAGATCCTACTTCTAAGTCCTGCAAATTGCACATAGGACTTAAGTGTTGTGTTCTTTTTGTCATTATCAAAACTTAGATTTTAATAAAGTCAACAGAAGGGTGTCCTAACCTTTGATGCAATAACTCCATCGCATCAACCTTCATTGGTTTCACCAGGGGTACCGTCCGAAAATAGTAGAGTCCGTCATTTTGTTCACCGGCTTCAATCAACTTCCTCATAGCCTGGTGCTCCATAGCACAAAAATCATTAGTGAAATTGATATTACAATCAATTTGATTAATCAATTGAGACACCAAAATTAAGTTGCATGTCATTTCTGGCACATATAGCACTCTGCGAAGAACCATGTCTTCGTTAAGCCTGATAGATCCTTCTTGAGTAACCATTGTACTACTTCCGTTCGGCAGAGCCAGCGGACACTGTGGGATAGCCCGTAGATCTTTCAAAATACTCAACTGACCAATCATATGATTTGGTGCTCCCATGTAAATTATCCACGGAATGCGAATTTGCTTACCAATTGATGGTTCACTCGTGCTCGACTTCTCTTTGTTTAGCAACTCAAACAGCATTTGCAACTGATCACTGCTTATACCGGTTAGATTTGACTGTCCATATACAGCAGTGTGTCCAGATTTAACAGTCTCGGACTCAGCCTGTGCAGCATTAACTCGATTAGGACGTCAACAGCCATCATTCGGCCCATTCTGCTGGTAACCACGACCTCGACCTTCCCATACAGCCTCTGTTCTGCCTCTACCACGACCACCACTCTGAAACCCTTGCTGTTGGTTTCCTTGCTTTGGATAGTGAATCCACCCTTTTGGATATCCAATGACCTCAAAGCAGCGCTCCGGAGGGTGTCCACCACGGTTACACAAGTGACAGTCATTATATGCTCTTCGGGGTGGAGCTGACTGTTGAGCAGCTAACACCATCACTCCCCCCGTTCTTCCTGTCCCCGTGCCACTTCATCTTGAACAACTTTTTGGTATACTTGATTCAGGAATGGTATCGGATCTTGGGCTAAAAGATTGGAACAGACAGTCCCATAAAGGCTCTCATCCAACCCCATGAGGAACAAATGAACCCTATCTTCATCCTTCTTCTTCTCTAATACAACCGTTCGATTACACGTACATATTCCATATGAACATGTCGGGAACTTGTCATAGTTTCCGAGTTCGTCCCACAACATTGCAAACTTTCCATAATAAGTGGAAATCATCAATCCCTTCTGCTAACACCCGGCTAGTGCAACTTTCAACTCTTGAATTCTTGGTCCATTTCCAGTCGAGAATCGTTCTCGGATACTATCCCATAGATTTTTAGCAACCTCCATGTATGATATGGTCGTCTGAAGCATTGGTTCAATGGAATTCCTTATCTATGACACCAAAAGCAAATTTATAGTACACCAATAATCTAAATCCACAGAATCATCATCCGGCTTCTTAATAAACCCATCCATAAAATCAAACTTCTTCCTTACATGTAATGTCGTTCTTACAAACCGTGCTCATTGCTCATAATTATCACCGGTCAACTGGACTTGCGTGATAATCAATCCCCGATGGTCGTTCGATGTGACGTCGTACGAAGAAATCATCTTTTGTACGGCACCACCATCGCCAACTACCACCCGGTCACCCACGGCACCAACACCATTAGCCGGAGCAGCCATTACCAAGCACATTCAAGGAGAGTTCTCTTTTTGTTTGATTAGCACGACTGCTCTGATACCATATAAAAAATTAACACAACAAGACACAACTTTTGCGTGAAGAACTTCTCACCCCTTTTCATTGAATGAGCCAACTATTTATACATATATCGAAACTCTAATCTTGCTTAGAGCAAGTAGCTAGAATTGGGCCTAACCCAATAGAAAAATAAACCTAGCTAAACATTTAAAAGTATACCTCTACATCTACCACTATTAACAAGAAAAGTATTTACACTTTATTTTACACTTATTCTATTATATAGATATCAAAGAAGTATTTTAGGACTATCGAGAGGAAAAAAATATGTTTTTACGCTGGGCAACTCAACCTTTGCAAAATCGGCCTTTATGCTGATCCAATAGGATCAACTTTTTTTTAACTAAAGTCGTAGTGATCTGTAATGATCCAGCCAAAATATGTGTCAAATTGTTTGCGCAAGCTATTTTGCAAAGGTTTTTAAGCGGGTTAGTGGCCAAATTAAATAGTGATAATCAAATGTCCTATTTCTGCAAATCACCGAAAGAAAATGAAGAATGAAAGAAGAAATACATTGAGAGAAATTTAAATTACACACGGACTCTAATCCATGCTCAATCCTACACCATGAATGGTGAGGGACGGTCGTCAAAGAGATAATACTCGATATGAGTCGGGGTCGATTTTCAAAAGAAGCTAGCACGTGTTCTAAAATAGGTAAAATATTATCGAGTTCTAACATGTTGTTTGAGTATTCCTAAGTAAACATGGTTTTTGTTTCAAGTAATCAACTACAACTAACATTCAACAACAATAACAAGTAACGAGGTTGTAAACAATGATAGGAAGCTAGGGGTTTACTTATTCAAACAAGATTTTTATAACATAGACACTAATCTAATCTCACAATTTCCATGGGTAATGCTTAATGATCGACGCATTTAACCCTCTAAAACTATTAGATATAGAGAGGGTCTACCAAGTTCGGCCTGTTAGAGTCAATAACGAGGTGCATAAAGGCCTAGTTCTAAGACCTGATTGGGAACAATCCGTTTTGGTTATTCCCTTTAGATGAGGCAGGCTCGTGAGTCAATAGTAAATCTTCGCTAGTTCCTATAAATCCATGCCCTCAACCCTGTTAGGGAGATGAAAGAAAAGTATTTGGTTTAGTGAGGCCTCACCTTAAATTCTTTTGATTTTAAAAGCGATAGAAACTAGATTAAGACTAACCCATAGAATTTGTAAGATTAAATTAAGTATCTAAATTAAGACAATCAAGACATCATAGAAAAATTCATAGTATGAGTTTAGCTACTCATAATAGGGTGTAACAAGATGGTAGAATGGAATGAAAATTGCAAGAATCATGTAATGGATTAAGATTAAAGAGTAAAACTTTTACAAAGTTGATGTTAAAACCCTTGCTTGCCTTTCAAGTTTATAAGAATATTACAAAAAGTGTAATAGAATAATTGATCTCTGACTTGGAGGTGTAATAGGCTATTTATAGTTATGGGTTTGAAAGCTATTTATATAATTATAAAATTGTCATTTTGCCAGTTTTAATCACTCACACGGTCAATCGACGGCGCCTATTCCATTTGGTGGCCGCCGAAGATAGACTTCTGACTTTCTCTTTGTTCTCCGCCTTTTAGGATTGGCGGCCGCCTATCAAGCGGCTGAATTGATAGTATTCATCGTCTTTGCTCTGGAGCTCACTATAATATTCGGCGAAATAGCCGATGATTCGGCGGCTCGCCCATTGAATTCAGCCCATGGATCGGCGGCCGCCCATTCCAGTCGGTGGCCCACAGAAGCTCTTTGATCTCCAGCTCGTGAACTTATTGTCTCTACTGGCAGGACGCTCTTGGATTTGGACTATCAATCGATGGGCGCCGATCACCATCAGCACTAGCGTATCTCCAGTTTCCATTTTATTGCCAAACTTCATAATTTGTTGTCTTTTTCATATTATCTTGGCTTGTAACATTGTGTACCAATTACTACCCGCAACATAGAGATTTACATAAAATTTACACGTAAATTAAGGCTAAAAGATATGAAAAGCTAATCCAAAAGGACTAACTATGCTCGTAACATACCAACATATCATACTCCTACAATAAACCTCTCCAAAATTGAGGAAAAAAGAACAAACTAAAGATGATTATAGTTTCTCTCCTTTACACACTTGTTTTCTATATTAGAGTATCTTATCTAATTCCCGTCTCCATATTAGTATTATTGTTATTATTCTAGTATTATCTTAAAATTATATATCTTACTATAGTTTTTTCTTCTACTTTTGTTAATTATTTTTACTATTTTGCTGTCAATACTTTTCTTTTCTTCCATATTTCATCTTAGCTTTTCACTCTGGTAGTTTTTAGACCTGTTCTCAAATATTTTTCTTTAGCCGGGGTCTAGCGAAAACAACTTCTCTACCTCACACAAGGTAGAGTAAGATTTGTGTACGCCTCACCTTCCCAAGACTCCAGTTATGAGATCACACTAGGTATATATTGTTGTTGTTCATATATACAAATACATATTGGATTTTTTTTCTTTGATCAGTCTTATAAGGTTGAGAGGGGCAAAATTAAAACGAAAAGCTTTAGAGGGAAAGTGAAGGGTCGAAAATTTATGCATGTAAATGATGATTCCCATAAGTGAAGATTTGGGAATATAATCGACATTTTAGTCACATTTTAAAGGAAGTATATATATTACTACGACGCATACCAATTGTTTTGTTTGGAAGTGATTATACATGATGCATGTACGCAGTTGTGTTCTTTTAATTGTTGGTATTTATTTTAGCGCTGATCATTTCAAGTTATGCTTTTCTTTTACTTAATTAAGAGGTGCGTGTATTTGTATTAAAGTGTTTTCAGAAGATCTTTTACTACGATAATATGGAATGTATGGATCCCTCCATTTTTAATTAGAGATATCATATTTGAGCGTTAGAATGAAGATATTTCTAGAAGAATACTCTGTCCCTAATAAATTTATGTTGCACGTTGAATTAATCAAACTTTAATGCGAATGCAATATCATATGAGAAGAAAAAGAAAAAAGATGTTTACTCTCTCTCTCTCACGCATAGCACCCGGTTACACACAGTTTAAAATTTTTGAACTTTTGTATTTGTTGCTCCCAAACGCACACGCAAGTATACGTGGTCGACAAGTAATAAAGTGATAAATCGAGTATCGTTCCCACGAGGACTATGCAGACTAATACTTAACAAACAATTTCTAAACAAACTATTCAGGGAACTTTTTCTTTGATGGTGAGAGTTTTAGTAACTAAAAACCAGTAATTAAAGTGCTAGGAGTGTGGTCAAGCAATGGTGCAAACTTTGGTTGTTAACAATATTAAGAAGACGGTCCAGGGTCAGAGTTACGAACAATCCAGTTGAGTTTTCCAATTGATTCCACTTCTTAAATCCCGGTTTACTAACTGACAGAGTAAATGTAACTGTGAAAACCTTTCAGCTCTTCCCAGTCTATGCAGGCTACTTCAATCCCTATATGTCTATGGGTTGAATCACATGCACACATTAACGAATTCTGTAATGAGTTAAACTAGGCGAGCAAGTATATGTCTATCCTACTCACAAATTGGTTCCCCGATGCCCGGGTTCACAAACTAGTTCTATTCTTTCTTATTACGTAATTAAATTCCCTCTTTCAAGTTCAATCTAAAAACCATAGATAATGCATAATTATCGAGCTCTAACAATTACACAAGTGAAATCAAGAAAGAATAAGCAACCCGTTATGGGATTCAATTAATGGGAATCAATCTTCAAACATCAACTTTCATGTAATACTCTAACCCTAGAACGTAAGATTTAGCCACGCATATTCATAATCACAAGGCAATGAATTGATGAAATAATGATGTAATTGATGTAATAGATGAAAGATTAGGAATAAATCCTTGTTCAATGAAGTATGGTGCTCTCAAATTGCTCCCAAGTATGAACTCCTTTCAAAAACTAAGTAAAATAGTATTTATAAGGTTTACAAAGGCCTGGTAATAAGTTAGACCTAAGCCTAGACGAAATAGGAAGTCAAAATACGCTCCAGGGGCACTATAACGGGCGCCCCGCGCCCACGACCGCGCCTAAAAAACCAGAAGACGTCAAAGTTTGCACGCCTTTGGGGCGCCCTGCGTGGGAAAACGCGCCAAGCAGCCAGCGCTATAAGTGGCGCGCCACGTGCCCCACAGCGCCCAGTTCTTCCTTGCTCCGCAACTCGCTTCGTGTCATGCCCTCGTGTGCTCAATCCAATCCTCAATCAATTTCCAATCATTCCTTGCTCAATCACGCTCCTAAAAGCTCCAAATTCACTGCATGCCAACCTACACACGCACGATATGAAATTAGTGCAAAACCACATTCATAAACTATAAAACGAGCGAATAACAAGCTCAAACATGCGGATTTATTAAGGAAATATTGGCATAAAATGCCAAACATCACCACCCCATACTTGAACCTTTGCTTGCCCTCGAGCAAGTCACAACTAACTTCCCAACCTAGGTAAAACAGGTCTGCCTATGACTATGGTTGATACCGATCATTGAACAAATGCACACATGACTACTATGGATCCACAAACATGCCAACAATTTAACAAACTCACAAAATATGAGAACAACCACCCCAAAATAGCTCAAATGCCAAACTCAACCCATTGCTACCATGCTCCCACAAAATCACACCTATCTACTCAACCAAGAAGCCATCAACTTCACCCATTTCATGCAAACCATGTGCCCTCACCAATATGAAGCAAAAGAGTGTCCCCCAAAGACCCAGGGGCACTATAACGGGCGCCCACGACCGCGCCTAAACAACCAGAAGACGTCAAAGTTTGCACGCCTTTAGGGCGCCCTGCGTGGGAAAACGCGCCAAGATGCCAGCGCTATAAGTGGCGCGCCACGTGCCCCACAGCGCCCAGCAAAAATCAGCTCTTCCTTGCTCCGCAACTCGCCTCGTGTCATGCCCTCGTGTGCTCAATCCAATCCTCAATCAATTTCCAATCATTCCTTGCTCAATCACGCTCCTAAAAGCTCCAAATTCACTGCATACCAACCTACACACGCACGATATGAAATTAGTGCAAAACCACATTCATAAACTATAAAACGAGCGAATAACAAGCTCAAACATGCGGATTTATTAAGGAAATATTGGCATAAAATGCCAAACATCACCACCCCACACTTGAACCTTTGCTTGCCCTCGAGCAAGTCACAACTAACTTCCCAACCTAGGTAAAACAGGTCTGCCTATGACTATGGTTGATACCGATCATTGAACAAATGCACACATGACTACTATGGATCCACAAACATGCCAACAATTTAACAAATTCACAAAATATGAGAACAACCACCCCAAAATAGCTCAAATGCACAAACTCAACCCATTGCTACCATGCTCCCACAAAATCACACCTATCTACTCAACCAAGAAGCCATCAACTTCACCAATTTCATGCAAACCATATGCCCTCACCAATATGAAGCAAAAGAGTGTCCCCCAAAGATTACACACAACAATAAATATCATGAATAGGACGGGGTCAAACAAATCAAAGTCACCTAGCATTCCACCTATTCCCTTCGTCTAGGGTCACCTCTACTAAAACTATTCTAATCCTAAAAATAAAAACTACCCGGTTCAAAGGTCTCCCTGTGAAAAAGAACCGAGGCCATAAGAAAAACCACGGGGTGGATGACATGTACCACTAACAACGACTAAAAAGAAAATCTTTTTGGAATTTTTCATTGGTTTTCTAATTTCTTTCAATTTTTGTCATATATTAAAGCAAGAAACAAATCAAAATAAAGTCAAGTGACAAAAGAAAATCCTACGGTACATGCATCCCTAACCTCAAAAGTAGATAAAGGGCAGTACCCCACCCCATACTTAAACTAAGCAATGTCCTCAGTGCGACAAAGAAGTAAGTGCAAAAGTAAAGAAAACTGCCCTGAAATCCAGCTGACCAACACTGGGTGGTGCGCATGAGTGTGGACCTAGTCCTCCTCCTCATCAAAGCCACCGCCCTCAGCATCAGTCTCCACAGCCTCACTGTCCGGATCACGATCAACAATCTCCGAATCAGTGTTCTCATCCTCCTCCGGAGGCATCTCTACTGCTCGAGTCATGCCCAGCAGGCGTCTCGAGGTATCCAGTAAAGGCACAGTGCGATCAATAGCTGTCATATCCACGCCCGACTGCCGGGCCATCTGCTCCATTGTCAAATACTGACGTGCAGACAAGTTGGCGTCTGTGTCACGCCACTCCTCAGCTGTCAGTCTCACAGGTGCAGTAGTGGCCGCACCCTTTACCGAGGCAATATCAAATGGCTTCCCGATGTCAGGGACAATGCGATCCCCGATCTCATCCACTGGGACTCCAGCCTGCTCCAAATACCGGGTAAGGATGTTCCCAAAGTACAAGCGACTACATGAATCTAGCCCCCGTTGCTCTTTCATCATTCGCAACATATAGTAGCCGATGTTGACCAGCCTCCCGGTCATAAAGAAATACACCATGCACGCCCGAGTCTTAGTGACCTCGGAATAATGAGAAGATGGCAAGATGCGTGCATTTATAAATCTCATCAACACGCGAGCCGGTTTCAGAAACTGCGAGAAGAACATGTACTTGTGTCTTCCGGACACACTTCGCTCCCACTTATAAGTGGAGCTCTCACCACAGAGTGTATCCCCCAGAGCCTTATAGTCAGGCTTTCAAATGAATTCTCTCAACTCGTCATACTCAGGGTCCTCAACCCCTAAGAAGGCATTCAATGTCGTGTGGTCTAACTTCACCTTCACCCCCCTCACAGTAACCATGTCATCCTCCTTCCACGCCTCCTCCAGCTCCCAATTTGCGTAGATTTCTTGCACTAATTCAAGGTTGGTATGCCCCGGACTCTCAAATACCGAGTCCCAATGTAAAGCAAGTATCGCATCGGCCACCCCTCGGAATTTTTGCATCACCCTCCGCTTGTCAATTGCTTGCTCGGGGATGTACCCCGCAAGCTTCACATTTTTATACCAAGTTTGGCACTCACATTTCTTCATAAAAGTGAGGCCATATCGTGTCTTTCCCCCGGGTCGTGGTATCGGCACCGCTTCCTTAGGGATTCTTGCCTTGGCCTTTGCCTTTGGTTTGGCCTTGGGCTTGGCCAGTGCCTTACCCTTTTGCTTGGTAGAAGAAGGCCCGGCTTAGAGTGCTCTCCTTGGGGCCGAGGCGGATGAAGAACTTGCTTTATGAGGTGTGGTCACCATGGTACCTACACAAACAATCGATCAATGTGAGATGTCAAATTAAGCACCAAAAATTCAATTCAAGCTCAATTGGTAGGGTACCACCCCACACTTATCACACACTCTATATGTCAATCAACTCAACTCAATAGCACAAGCAACCCCACACTTAGACAAAAACTAGCTTTGTACAAAATATGTCACGTTTGTGGTTATCAAGATCAAGCTAGTGTGGGTGCATAATAACCAATCTTTATGTGCATGAGACACTTAATGTTCATAATAAGCCTAAGGATTGCATTGCTACTCAAGAATTCACAATGTTATACAATTTTTATGATTGAGGCTTTTTCACAAACACTTGGTGCGCACACTTTTAAACTTGCAAGTTCAATGATTTTTGTAATGTGCTAACCCTCCCAACTTGTTGGGAGATCTCTTTTTACAAGTCACAAGCTAACTATCAAGCACAATGATCAATTGAAGCACTTCAAGAGTAATATTTACACATAAACTTGCAACTAGTTAAGAAACCTACCATGGAAAAAAGTAGTTCATCTTACATGTAATGGAGAGAGAAAAGTAGGAATTTACTTACTTGAAAGTGTTAGAATGAATTACAACAATATTGGGGATGATTCCAAGAGTTAGAGATGATTTGGGGAGTGTTTAGGGATTGATTAGAGAGAAAATATTGAAGAAAATAGAGTAGAAATCGGGTATAAGGGAGAGGGGAAAACCGGGTCGCGGGTTAAAACCCGTTTGACTCAGTTTTAAAAAAAAAATAAAAAAAATTGGCCGGGCGACTTTACCTCCGCGGCGCGCCCCTACCGCGTGAGCCAAACTGGGGCTACTGTCTGCCTTGGCGTGTTGGGAGGCACGGGGCGCTCCCAAACGCGCCTAGGCTAATGCTTCAGGTATTGGTTTCGCGCGTTGGGAGGCGCGGGGCACTCCCAAACGCGCCAGAACACGTTTTTTCGCACCAAATTTTGATTCCAAGTGCGAACCCAAGCGCAGGACATGTCTCAAGGTGTCCCGTACCCCTCAATTCATTAACTTCACCTCGTTTAGCACTCCCAATACCTACAAAAATGACACACAAAACAAAAAATACGTGACACTATAAAACAAAAAAATAACTAAATTATTACATGTACAAACTCGGGTTGCCTCCCGAGAAGCGCCTTATTTAACATCGTGGCACGACGGGTATCAATCAAGGGTCCCTCAAAGTAATGGAAGTACGGTGATTCACCGAACCTCCCCAATAATGCTTCACCCTTTGACCATTTACCAAGAATGTTTTCTCAGAATCCGGGGCTTTCAATTCAACCGCTCCATGTGCGGTAACACGAACTACTTCAAACGGCCCCGACCATTTAGACTTCAACTTGCCTGGAAATAATTTCAACCTCGAGTTAAACATCAACACCAGCTGCCCGGGCTCAAACTGACGATGCTCAATTTGCTTGTCATGCCACTTCTTTGTCCGTTCCTTATACAATTTCGCATTTTCATACGCATGGAACCGGAACTTTTCAAGCTCATGCAATTGAAGCATCCTCTTTTCACCCGCTAAGGCCATATCAAGGTTGAGCTTTTGAATTGCCCAATACGCCTTATGCTCTAGTTCAAAGGCAAGTGACAGGCCTTACCATAAACAAGCCTATATGGAGAGGTTCCAATAGGCGTTTTGAATGCAGTTCGATAGGCCCAGAGAGCATCATCTTACTTCATAGCCCAATCCTTCCTCGAGGCATTCACAGTCTTCTCAAGAATTTACTTGATCTCTCTATTAGATACTTCCACTTGGCCACTAGTTTGGGGGTGATAAGCAGTGGCCACCTTGTGGCGAACCCCATACTTGGCCAACAATTTATTGAACAACGGTTACAAAAATGCGTACCTTCATCACTGATTATAGCCCGCGGTGTCCCAAAATGAGTGAAAATATTTTTCTTCAAGAACTTTACCACCACACTCGCATCATTTGTTGGAAGTGCAACAGCCTCCACCCATTTAGACACATAATCAACTGCTACGAGGATGTATTTATGGCCCATGGAAGGTGGGAATGGACCCATAAAATCAATCCCCCAATAATCAAACAGCTCAATCTCCAGGATATTGTTCAAAGGCATCTCGTGACGCCTAGAAATAGTACCCGTTCTTTGGCAACGATCACATTGCTTCACTAAGGCATGAGCATCTTCAAATAAAGTAGGCCAAAAGAAACCAGATTGAAGTACCTTTGCATCTGTTCGATCTCCACCAAGGTGGCCACCATAAGGAGAGGAATGGCAGCTCTGTAAAATCGGCTATACTTCTTCCCTTAGAATGCATCTCCTAGCTAGTTGATCAGGGCCTATCTTGTACAAATACGGCTCATCCCATACATAAAATCTACTCTCATGAAGGAGTCTACGCTTTTGCTCAGCAGTAGCCCCAGGAGGATACACATTACTCACAATTAAGTTCACCATGTCAGCATACCATGGCACCTCAGCTGCATCTAAAATAAAAATTGCTCATCAGGGAATACCTCTTTAATCTCAGGCCCCTCATCTACATGATCTCTATTCTCCAGCCGTGACAAATGATCAGCTACTTGATTCTCAGTCCCCTTGCGATCTCGAATTTCAACATCAAACTCTTGCAATAGGAGAACCCATCGAATGAGTCTAGGCTTGGAGTCCTTCTTTTCAAACAAATACCGGATTGCGGCATGATCAGTGTAGACAACAACACGAGTGCCAACCAAATAAGATCTGAATTTATCAAAAGCATACACTACGGCTAGCAACTCCTTCTCAGTGGTTGTATAATTAGACTGGGCTGCATCAAGAGTCTTGCTTGCATAATAGATGGAGTGAAGGATTCTTCCAATTCGTTGGCCTAGAACAGCCCCAATAGCATTATCACTCGCATCACACATCAATTCAAATGGAAAAGACCAGTCAGGAGCAATAATGATTGGTGCGGTCACCAACCTTTTCTTCAACTCTTCAAATGCCTTTAGACAAGCATCATTAAACACAAATTTCGCATCCTTCTCTAACAATTTGCACATGGGATTGGAAATTTTGGAGAAGTCCTTTATGAAACCTCTATAGAACCCTGCATGTCCCAAGAAACTACGCACCCCCTTAACAGAGATAGGTGGTGGTAGTTTCTCAATAGCCTCAATCTTCGCTTTATCAACCTCGATCCCTTGCTTTGACACCTTGTGCCCAAGTACTATGCCTTCATGAACCATAAAGTGACATTTTTTCCAATTCAGCACCAGATTTGTTTCTTCACAACGGCTCAGCACAGCATCAAGATTTTTCAAGCATTCATCAAAAGAATCACCAACCACCGAGAAATCATCCATGAATACCTCCACAAATTTTTCCACCATGTCGGTGAAAATAGCCGTCATGCACCGCTGAAAAGTCTCCGGGGCATTACATAACCCAAATGGCATCCTCCTAAATGCATAGGTGCCATATGGACAAGTAAAAGTAGTCTTCTCTTGATCTTCAGGAGCTATCACAATCTGATTGTAGCCCGAATACCCATCCAAGAAACAATAAAACTCATGCCCTGCGAGTCTATCCAGCATCTGATCAATAAAAGGGAGTGGAAAGTGATCTTTCCTGGTGGCCTTGTTCAGCTTCCTATAATCAATGCAAATTCGCCACCCTGTAACTGTTCTTGTAGGAATCAACTCATTATGTTCATTCTTCACCACTGTCATGCCCCCCTTCTTTGGAACACATTGCACTGGACTCACCCACTTGCTGTCAGAGATAGGAAAAATAATACCAGCATCCAGCCACTTGATAATTTCTTTCTTCACCACCTCATTCATAATTGGATTTAGCCTCCTCTGCTGCTCTATAGATGGCTTATGGTCTTCTTCCAAGAGAATTTTGTGCATGCAGAAAGAAGGACTAATCCCTCTAATATCAGCAATAGTCCAGCCAATAGCCCTCTTGCGCTCTCGCAATACCCTCAACACCTTTTCAACCTGCACATCAGACAACAAAGAAGAAAGGATCACGGGCAAGGTATTACCTTCACCCAAATAAGCATAACGCAAATGGGCGGGTAAAGGTTTGAGCTCAAGAGTTGGAGCCCTCTCAATATATGGTTTAGCAGGAGTTAAGGTCAACGGTCTATCAAGCTCCTCAAATTTCTTCCACCCTGGGATGAATCTACTCTGCATATTAAGAACCTCCAAATATTCTTCAATGTCATCATCCTTCAGGATATCATCATCATCACATAAGAGTGCCCTTTCCAAAGAATCAACATTAGAAGCTAAGAATGACCTCTCATCAGCAGTCAACTCATCATCTATCACTTTTACCATGGACAACTCTTCATATTGAGAAGGAAGCTGGGTATCTCTGAATGCATTAAACACAGCTTCTTCCCCATTTACCTTCATAATAATCTTTCCAGCTCTAACTCTAATAACAGCATCAGCAGTAGCCAAAAATCCTTTTCCCAATATGAGAGGCACCTCAGGGTCAGCTTCATAATCAAGAATAATAAAATCAACAGGTAATATAAACTGACCCACTTGTACAAGCACATCCTCAATAATCCCCTCGGGGCATGTCAATGATCCATCAGCCAGCTGCAGAGTCACAGTAGTTGGTCGTGGTTCACCCAGGCCTAGCTTCCTGAAAACTGATGAAGGCATCAAATTCACACTAGCACCCAAATCACATAAGGCTCTAACTCTGGAACTACACTCCTCAGTGAGTGCAACTGTCTCAAACTCAGTCAGTCTTCTCTTGTTAGCAACAATATCCTTGCTGTATTTAGCATATTTGGGCACATCCGGCAAAAGCTCCACCAAGGGAATATTTACCTGAATCTGACTCAATATCTCCAAGAATTTCTTGCATGCTGCATCAACTTTCTGCTTCTGAAGTCTCTGAGGGAAAGGTGGTGGTGGTCTCACAATAGCAGACTCGGGCTACTTTGCTATCACTTTCTCTGCTTCTTTCTCCACTTCCCTAACAGCATTGGGCTCTAACTCACCAACAAGCTTCTTTGGCTTTGGGGTAACTTCTTCTAGAGCTCTTCCATTCCTCAAAGTAACTGCTTGCACAAATTCTTTAGGATTTTTCTCTGTATCACTTGGCAAAGCACCCCGAGATCTATTATTTTGTGCTCCAGCTAGCTGCCCCAGTTGTCTCTCAAGATCTTTCTGAGCATTGCTCAAATCTTTAATTGTTTGTGCCTGAGCTGCTGAATCATCCATGAGCTTTTGCTGCCCTGCAAGAATTTTCCTAAGCATATCCTCAACTGAATTAGACTGCTGTGGCTGAGTCTGGGACCTGCTGTAGTGCATTTTGAAGATTATTTTGGGGTCTCTCAATGCCTTGAAGCTGTTCACGATTATCCCTCCAAGAAAAATTAGGATGATTACGCCAACCAGTGTTATAGCTATTACCATATTGGTTGCGATTCTGACCCTGTGACCTGTTCTGATTACCCACATAATACACTGACTCTGGATTAGATGGACAAACGTCAGTAGCATGATCCTCTCCGCAAACCTCACAAAAGACTTGAAGTTGTTGCACTGGAGCTGCTGGTTGTTGAGTCTGCGGCAGAGTTAGCTTGCTGATTTGATTGGAAATAGCATCCATTTTCGCCCTTAGCTCTGAAACTGCATCCAATTGAAGACTCCCAGCAGATTTCTGCGCAGTAGCTCTACCAACACCCTGCCAATCAGGATTGCTCTGCGAAAACTTGTCAAGTAAATCATAAATCTGATCAAAATTTAAGGCCAGTACTTGACCTCCAGCAGCAGCATCTACCACGATCTTAGTGTGTGCATTCAACCCCTCAACAAAAGTGTGTGCAATAACCTCATTGGATGGATTGTGGTGTGGACAATCTCTCAATAGAGCTTTAAATCGCTCCCAGGATGAATACAAAGATTCTCCTTCTATCTGTCTGAAGGACATAATTTCACTCCTCAACCGGGCTGTCTTGGCAAACGGATAAAATTTAGCCAGGAACTTCTTAGCCAAATCCTCCCCAGTAGTGATAGACCCAGGCTTTTCAGCCTTTAACCACTTCCTTGCTGCCCCAATCAGTGAAACCGGGAACAAAGTCAAGCGAACATAATCAGTAGGAACTCCCGATGGTGTATAAGTATCACTGATCTCTAGGAAATTCTGAATGTGTTGCTGCGGATCCTCATGAAGTAATCCAGCATATTGCCCAGTCACATGCAGCAACTGAATCATGCCGGGCTTAATCTCAAAGTGCCCGGTAATAGCGGGCTTCACGATACATGACGCTATTCTCCCCAGGCTGGGAAGAGCGACATCTCGCACTGCTACTGCTTGTTCTTCTGCCATTTCAATGGGTAGGGAAGCAAGTACAATTTCTAGTGCTTTTTGATCTCTTGCTTCTCCTCGTACCCTTCGCAAGGTCCTTTCAGGCTCGGGATCAAAAGGTGCGAGTTGTTCATCCTTTCTATTCGTTTGCATGCTAAACCTGTTGCCTGAAACAGCACAAGAAACTCAACAAAAAATTAAACCTGAATAGAAATTAAGTAATCGTTCAAAGAGAAATTAGTCAATAATTAGTCCCCGGCAACGGCGCCAAAAAATTGTTGCTCCCAAACGCACACGCAAGTATACGTGGTCGACAAGTAATAAAGTGATAAATCGAGTATCATTCCCATGAGGACTATGCAGACTAATACTTAACAAACAATTTCTAAACAAACTATTCAGGGATCTTTTTCTTTGATGGTGAGAGTTTTAGTAACTAAAAAATAGTAATTAAAGTGCTAGGAGTGTGGTCAAGCAATGGTGCAAACTTTGGTTGTTAACAATATTAAGAGGACGGTCCAGGGTCAGAATTACGAACAATCCAGTTGAGTTTTCCAATTGATTCCACTTCTTAAATCCCGGTTTACTAACTGACAGAGTTAATGTAACTGTGAAAACCTTTCAATTCTTCCCAGTCTATGCAGGCTACTTCAATCCCTATATGTCTATGGGTTGAATCACATGCATGCAATAACGAATTCTGTAATGAGTTAAACTAGGCGAGCAAGTATATGTCTATCCTATTCACAAATTGGTTCCCCGATGCCCGGGTTCACAAACTAGTTCTATTCTTTCTTATTACGTAATTAAATTCCCTCTTTCGAGTTCAATCTAAAAACCATAGATAATGCATAATTATCGAGCTCTAACAATTACACAAGTGAAATCAAGAAAGAATAAGCAACCCGTTATGGGATTCAATTAATGGGAATCAATCTTCAAACATCAACTTTCATGTAATACTCTAACCCTAGAACGTAAGATTTAGCCACGCATTTTCATAATCACAAGGCAATGAATTGATGAAATAATGATGTAATTGATGTAATAGATGAATCCTAAGGTGATAGCCTCTTCAAGGATAACCTGCTCTGATACCAATTGATATTTCCCAAGATACACCACTTTACTGTTTTAAGGACCAGTTCCTTAAAATGTGTTCCTTTGCTATGTTATGTGTGGAATTCAAACTGTAAGTAAATGAACACCCAATATTAGCGTGGAAAAACCCCTTGAACTCGGGATCAAAAAACCACGACCTACTTCTCAAGTAGGATTTCAACTTCACTATGTAAAAAGACCCACTTGGTTACAAGACTATCTTCTTACTAACCTAGGACTAACTCTAATCCTTTAGTGATCTTTCTTACGATCAGTGAAGTTCCTCCAAGTAACAAGACTTGAATGACGCGTACTCTTACAGAGCTTCTATGAAAGCAAATAGTACAATTTGATATACCCTACTACAGATGAACTAAGACTGAGCTTTAACAAGAATCAATCTAAGGAACAGGTTCTTCACTTAGTTCGCTGTAGCTTAATGACTATACAAATACAATTTCGACTCAACAATGCTATAGCTCTTTTCTCTCTGTATTTGTGCGTGACTTCAACAGCTGAAATGCTCCTCTTCTTATAGCTTTGAAATCTGAGGAGTCTTGAGCAATTAGAACTCCAAAGCCTCCAAGAGTTTGAGTCCTAATTGAACTCCTTGCTTATCTTCAAGCCTTATCCTAATCTTGTGCAATCTTTTCTGATCACGTACAACTCTGCATAATTATCAAGATAAACATTAGACAATAGGATAATAATTAATTTTCCCGCTTAATTGATTTTGCATAATTATTTATTCAGCTGCATCGATCCTACGGAACAGGTCCTTGGATCTGTTCCTTCGTCATCAGTCAAATCTTCCAAGCTTATTCAAGATAACAGTATGTGAAAGGGTATGAAAAAGTATCTCACTAACTCCTTGAAATTTGCAGTCTCCTTGACCAAGACTGACGCTTGAATTCTTCGAGAAACCCATGTGTCTTCATCCAAGTGGTCCATGTCGCTTCCATACACCTTTCCCATAAATGCTTTTTACTTCGCCGAATCGTTTCGTATCTTCATGCCATAATTACATTGACAGTTTCATGTTTCATGTTTATCTCACTCCGCCTATAAGTAGGGGCTTAATGATGGATGAAACCACAAACCTTTCTTCAAAGAAATACACTACTTCTTCCAAAGCTTGCTGAAGAAATAATAGCATTTCTTCTTCAAAAATGTTCATCTCTGATCCTGGTTTGATATTTCTAGAACAACACCTTCATTTATAATGGACGGTGCATGAGAAAACATTAAACCGAAGAACCTCCAAAATTTTCTTCCTTTGTTTCTCTATGATTGGATGAATGGAGTCCCCTGAGTCATGAGGTTTGATCGAAATTCTAATGATTTTCTCCAGAATGTCTTCGATGTGGCATGTGCACTGCTTACGGTATGCCTATTTTACGATGGAATGATTGTTGTGATATTCTTTTTGTCATGCGAAGCTCCTCAACAGGAGATTTCCTGTCATGCAGTGCTTTTGCATCTGCCCGTCTTTTGGCTCTACGGGATAAATAGTCCAGAGATAGTTCTATCTGACGAGGCAGGGTCTTCACTATGGTATTCTCTCTTTCCCTGGGTGGTTGATACGCAGTTTATTTCTCCAAAATCCTTGCATTCAGGATGGCCGTATAGCTCTGCCCAATTTTGCAATTAGAAGGGTGCATATGCTTCCGGTTGTATAAAGAAGAGGGGGAACATGGTGCTCCCGCACCCGCCAGGGGTTTCCACGTTGGTGTCTCTCCAAGTGATTCCAGATGAAACGTTCGACTTATGCACTGCTTCTTCCGTCATTCTACTGAGGGATTCCTCAGTTGGATTGATTTTTAAACTCTCGTGGCGCAGCGCTACAAAGATGTTGCTGCTCGGGGCATTATCTTGGAAACTTCCTCTTCTGTGTGCCAAGAGAAACTTCCATGAAAGAGCTACAATCTCCGGTCGTGCAAATTCAGAGGAACTTGCAACTTCAGCCTTTTAAAGCTTTTTTGTTTTCCTAAGAACGCCTGTAATGAACAGTGTTGTATTCAAAAGAATTTAAATGTATATTATGAGCCTATGGGCTGCTGATATTAATTAAACGGTCGTTCATTAACATTTTATGCGTACTTGCATAGCTACTTGTAGTGTAGTCAAGCAGTATATTTTGGGTACCTTTCTGCGCTAGTGCCTTTTAAAGACAGGTGTGCGCATTGTTGGGCGCTTCATTTGCATCAGTAAATGACGGCTTTATACCGCGCCCGCAAGGGGACGTCTTTAGCACGTAGTGTGTAGCAGGGCATTTTTGCGTTCAAGTTAGAATGTGTATGCTTGTTCGCTCGAGTGTTTTAAGACTTTCTGGCACTATTCATACGGGCGTCCCCACCGACATGTAGGTACAATTTGTTGAATTGACGATTTCAACTAATGAATAATTTCTGGTGGCTAAACTATAAGTGATCTAGCTTTAAGCAACAAATATGCTCTACTTTTTCTAGAAAAAAGTGAGTGTATTACTTCAACATAAGTTGTGCCAGGGCTATGAATATTTGGATCGTAGATGGATCTGATTGTAAAACTGACTCTTTAGAATAGTAGTTTTATTGATAAACATGGAACAAAGCCAAATAAATAAACTTAACAAAAGACGGGGCAGAGTTCCCGTGTAAAGTAATCATAAAGATGAAGAGCAAGAAAGGAGAAAATACATGTCCCGAGTGTGCAGGTCCAGTTGGTCTTTCAAGGGTAGTACATATTAAGCCAAGAGATGTTCCAATTATTTGGAATGGTTGTCCCTTCCATGTCTTCAAGAACGTCTACACCTTTTCCAGCTATGCCTCGGACCTTGTAAGGCCCTGCCTAGTTTTGGGCTAACTTGCTAGCACTGGCTTCCTTGGTGCTTTGAGTTACCTTACGAAGAACTGGGTCCCCTATGTTGAGGGAATGCAAGTTGGTCCCCGTGTTATAATATTGCTCCACTCGTTGCTTCTGGGCTACCAGGCGTATGGCCGCTAGCTCTCGGTGTTCATCCAGGACATCAAGTAAAGCTGCTAAAGCCTTGTTGTTTTGACTTTTCCTCGGCAAATGACCATCGCAAACTAGATTCTCCTATTTCCACAGGGATCATAGCATCCGTTCCGTATATTAGTGAGAATGGGGTCTCGCTCGTGCTGCCTTTTGAGGTGGTATGATAGGCCCATAGAACACCTAGCAATTCCTCCGGTCACTTACCTTTGGCCTCCTTGAGTCACTTCTTCAAACTTTCCACTATGGTCTTGTTAGAACACTCAGCTTGTCCGTTGGCCACCAGGTGATAAGGCGTGGAGGTGATCCTCTTTTTATCCCACTCTTCCAGGAAAGCAGTGATCATGTCTTCTATGAATTGAGGCCCGTTGTCACAGGTGATTTCCACTGGGATGCCGAAGCGGCACATGATATTCTTCCAAATGAGATGTCGCACCTCTTGATCGTATATTCGAGAGTAGGTTGCTGCTTCAACCTATTTGGTGAAGTAATTTGTCATGATAAGCAAAAATTTAACACCTCCAGGCGCTTTAGGAATGGGTCCTACGATATCTATTCCCCATTTCCTGAAGGGCCATGGGGCTAATACTGAGTTTAGAAGCTCTATTGGTTGATGAAGTATATGGGAGAACCTTTGGCAACTGTCACACACTCGGACAAATTTTCTCGCGTCATCTTCCATTTGGGGCCAGAAATAGCCCGCCCTATTAGTTTCTGAGCTAAAGATCGTCCGTCGGAGTGATTTCTGCATTGCCCATCATGGATTTTTCTTAATATGTAATCAACTTGAGAGGGTCCTAAACATTTAGCCAAAGAGCCGCTAAACATTCAGCAGTACAGCTCCCCATTGATCAGAAAATAGCGAGCCGCTTGGACCCTTAGTCTCCTGCTTTCTTTTCTGTCTTTTGGGAGTGATCCCTTATCCAAGTATTCGATGATTGGGCAATGCCAATCCTAAACAAGCCCTATCACGTTAACCTCATAGCGCTTGACGTCGTCCGCGTAGGTTAACTCAATAACAGTTCCCGGGTTGTCTACGTTCATATTTGCATCGACCACTAGATTGGCTAGGACATCAGCCTCTGTGTTTTCTTCCCTTGGTATTTGATCGACCTTCCACTTCTGGAAATTTTTCAAGCGCTTCTCCACCTTGGCTATTACTCATGCATGCGAGCATTTTTAAGGGCAAAGGCTCCGGTTATCTGGTTGACCACTAGCTGGGAATCGCAAAAGAGACTGATATACTTGGCCTCCAATATGTAGGAAAAGTCAAGTGCTTGAATTACAGCCTCATATTCTGCTTCATTATATGTGATCAGCAGGCAGCTGACAGTCTTCCGAAATATGTTCTTGGTCGGGTATTTGATCACAAAACCGATACCGGCTTCTTTAACATTCGAAGTTCCATCGGTGTGATCACCCATTACCCTGGGGTAACGCCTTCCATCATCTTATATTCAACTTCAGCATTTGGTATCATATCGGCACTGAAGTCAGTAATGAAATCTGTGAGGACTTGTGACTTGATGGACGTGCGTGGTTGGTACATGATATCGTACTCCCCTAACTCCACGACCCACTTTGCCAGCCTACCCCAGAGCTCATGTTAGTGTAAGATAGTCCGCAAAGGAAAAGAAGAGACTACAATAATCTTATGACTCTAAATATATGGCCGCAACTTCCTTGCTTCCATTACTAATGCGAGCACCAGATTTTCCACATGCTGATAACGGGCTTCAGCGTCCAAGAGAGACTTTCGGACATAGTATATTGGAGATTGCACTCTCTTCTCTTCTTATACAAGAATGGCACTGACAGCAACTTCGGACACCACGAGATATATCAACAAAGGCTCTCCCTCGCGTGGCTTAGTTAGCAATGGGGGATTAGCCAGATACTGCTTTAGCTCTCGAAGCGCCTGACTGCATTGCTCGATCCACTCAAAGCTCTTATTCTTCTTCAGAACATTGAAAAAATGGTGACACATCTCCGAAGATCGTGAGATAAATCGGCTAAGTGTAGTTATCCAATCGTTGAGTTTCTTAACCTCTACTTCACTCTTCAGCACCTCTAGTATGGCCTCGATTTCTTTGATCTTGGTGGGGTTTGCTTTTATGCCACTATTACAGATGATGAACTCGAGAAATATTCCTAAAGATATGCCAAAGGCGCACTTTTCTAGATTGAGCTTCATGCCAAACTTGTCCAGGATGTCGAATGCTATCCCAAAGTGACTGACATGGTCCTTAGCAAATTCTTATTTGACCTGCATATCATCGATATAAACCTCCATAGTCTTGCTGATCTGCTCCTTGAGCATCAGGTTCACCAGTCTCTAATAAGTTGCTCCTGCATTTTTTAAAACAAAAGGCATTACTCGATAACAGTAAGTCCCCCTGCCCATGATGAAAGATGTTTTCTCTTGATCATCCAGGTTCATGAGGATCTGATTGTATCCCGAGTACGCATCCAAGAAACTGAGAGCTTGGTCACCTGCTGTCGAATCAATGAGTTGATCGATGTTGGGCAACGCAAAAAAGTCTTTATGCATGCTTTATTCATATCCGTGAAATCGATGCACATTCTCCATTTTCCATTCTTTCTCGTGACCACCACAATGTTGGACAACCAATCAGGGTACTGAACCTCGTGAATGGATCTGTTGTTTAACAGTTTCTCTACCTCTTCGTGGATGGCCAGCCCCCTTTCACGGTTGAGCGGCCGTTTCTTTTACTTGACCGGCTTGAAGTTTGGGTCAGTATTCAAATTGTGCGTGATGATGCTGGTTGAGATTTAAGGAATGTTGGTGTGTGTCCAGGTGAATATGTCTGACCGAGCACACATGAAACTACAAAACTCTTGCTTGGCTTCGGCCAAGAGTTTCGCCGCCACGTAAAATTTCTTATCTGGGAACCTTTTGTAAAAGAGTATTGGCTCGAGGTTGTCGACAGTGGTCTTGGCAGTCTTCTCTTCATCATCTGAGTCTTGAGACATGATGGCTGGCTCTTGAGGTTCAGTTCCTTCGTGCCCCTCGGACTCGAATGGTATGCTGGTGACTAGGTAGGGGCTGAGTATTTTGTCTAGCATCTTCCGCTGGTTTTTTACCTATTTCTATACTGCGCGCGGCACGGTGGAAACGTAGCAACTTCTGGATAATTTCTGCTACCCCGAATCTCTCTCACTCCCAGGGAGTATGGTACTTGAGGACTTGATAAAGTGTAGACGACACCGCGCATACTTTCTGAATCCAAGGTCTTCCCAAGATAATGTTATACGAGAGATCGAATGTCATTACCTTGAAGGATGTTACCTTCATCATTCCGGGGAGGTGTACCGGAAGGAGCACTTCTCCCACAGACTTGCTCGCTAGAACTGTTGAAGCTGGTTATCGTATATAGGCTGGGGATTATCTGGTGCTGCACCTCCATCTAGCAAACGGCTCTCCAGTGGATGATATGCACAGCTGCACGGATCTACCAACACACGCTTTACTTGGGCATCATGCACCTGTAAGGTGATGATCAAGGCATTGTGGTGCGGGTAGAGGACTTATTGCACATCTTCATCATCGAACTCGATAGCATTGATACAAGGCTTTTTAGTTACCACATGGTGAGCCTCACAAACCATAATGGTTCTGGCCCTGTTGTTGTCAACCCCAGGGCCCCCGAAGATCGTGTTGACAAATCTTGAGGTACCCTGGCCTTTAGGCATCGCTATGTTGGAGTTACTATAGACACAAATTCTCAATGAGATGTTGGCCTCAATAGTAAACAAACAAACGGTGTTTTCTGACATCTGCTCATAATTTTAATCATGTTGGCCGAGTTACGAGACATCTGCTGGATCCTGATGGCAGCATTCTGTGAGGCATCGTAGTCACTGTGAGGCATTGCTGCGCCTTTTCCTTCGTAGAAACCTACAATTGCCTGGGCCCCGCAGTGGGTGCCAAACTGTTTAGGCCTAAATTTGGTCGTTTAGGTAAAACATTTAAATTTGTTAGAGGATCACAAGCAGTACAGTAAATACGCAGGAAAAGTAAGTAAAACTGAGAGAAAAGTAATAAGCAAGAAATTAATAATCTTATTCCTTGAGAATAGGTGGATTCTTTGTGAATCGCTTCATGTACAATACAATGTAAGGAGATGGTAAAATACAAAGACTAATAAACTTGAACTTTTGGGACAGGGTGGAAGGTACTGCTTTGACCTGGTGTATCCATGGCGTCCTATGATGGCGTTGTAAGGGACCTCTCCTTTGATTACCTGGAAGGACGCAACGTGATCTACTCTTAGTATGCGTATTGCAAGATTTATTTCTCCAACAGATTTTTCGCAAGAATTGTTGAGACCAGCCAATGTGGAGATACTTGGGGTTACTTGGTCTTCAATTCCCATAGCCTATAGTGTATCCCACTTGATAAGGTTTACGGTGCTGCCAACGTCGACTAAGACACGTTTGACATCTGTGTCACCTATTCTTAGTGTTATGACCAGGGCGCAGTGGTGAGAAGTGTTACAGCTGGCGCTATCCTTATCACTGAGCATGATCATCTCATCTTAGGTGTGGCCTTCGTCGGGCGCTACCTCACTTTGATTTGGATCATTAAACAATATCGGGCCACTACCTATCGCATTGATGGACCTTTTTGGTTCCGGTAGATCTGGAGGACCCTCTGAGCTCTTGTTTTTGGCGTATATCTGCTTTCCCTTATCTGTCAACAGATCTTTCAAGTAATCTTTATTGAGTAGACCCATCACCTCTAGAATCAGAGCTCTGCAGCTGGCAATCTCATGCCCGTGATCTCTGTTGAAATCACAAAAGAGGTTCACATCTCTTTTCATGGGCTCTGCTCTAATATTGTTGGGCCATCGTACTTGGGTGTTCTTCAGATGATCCTTTATAAATACAACGGCGTTGACACATAACCTTAACTCCTTGAAACTCTCGGGTATTTTATTGATGATGAGTGACCCCTTGTGAGGGTACGCTAATGCTTTTCTGATATCCTACCACTTTTCAACAAGCTTCGGGAAGTCAGCCCTGTAATCTCTCCTACTTCACTTCCATCTGTCTCCAGCTCGAGGTTATTCGGTGTACTCCCGTTTCTAACCCTGATGACTGATGTGTTCAATGATTGGGCGAGTACCACCGCTGAAGGTCGAGGATTGTTCGAGTTCCAAACAAAGCTTCTCGTTAACTGCTGGTGCAGGGAATTCCATGTCGTCACCGAGTGTTGAGTAAGACTCCATTGTAACTCCCAATTGGCTAATGAACCCCTGGAGTTAAGGCTCTTGCCAAAAGCTACCACAACAATATTTTTCGGAACTGGAGGGAGCTCCATACGTTCCCTCGGCAATCTCTCTAGGTAGTCTTTCAGCAGCTCATCGTCACGTTTCAAAATCTCAAAGATATCTTCCATGCGCTTCTCTCGCTTGCGGGCTCTGGAATATGTCTGCTTGAACAAATCTTGCATCTAGGTGAATGACTTGATCGACCCCATTGGTAGCTGACAGTACCATGCGAGGGCACCTTTAGTTAAGGTCGAGCTGAATCTCTTTACCAAAGTGTTGCTCCGAACGCACACACAAGTATACGTGGTCGACAAGTAATAAAGTGATAAGTAGAGTATCGTTCCCACGAGGACTATTCTGACTGAATCCTAGCAAACAATTTCTTAAAAACTATTCAGGGATCTTTTTCAATGATGGTTGTGAAAATTACTAACTAAAGGAAATAATTAAAAACAAGTAATTGAAGTCAAGTAATAGAGAGCAAGTTATAGGTCGTTATCAATAATGGAGAAATGGTCCAGGGTTAGAGCTACAAACAATCCAGTTGAGTTTTCCAGTTGATTCTACTTCTTGATTTCCTAGATTGCTAACTAACAGGTTAATTATATTCGTGAAAACCTGTCGATTCTTCACGAGTCTATGCAAGCTACTCTAACACCTATATTTCTATGGAATTAAATCACATGCATGCATTAAAGAACTCTGTATTTAGCTAAGCAAGGCGAATAGGTATATGTCTACCCTACCCGCAAATCGATTCCCTGATGCCTAGGTTTACAATCAAGCCCTATTCTTTCTTATTTGCGTTTACAAGTTCCCTCTGTCGAGTTCAACTTGTAAACCGTATATAGTGTTCAATTATCAGGCCTCAATAACCAAACAATTAGGCTCAAGAAAGAATAAACATTCTGTAATGGTAAATCAATAGGAAGAATTCAACCTTCAAACATCAACCTTCATGTAATTGCTCTAAACCTAGAACGAACAAACTATAGAACTAAAGAAAGACTAAGAGAAAGAGAGAAAGAACTTGTTTAGAAGACATCTAGGGCTCCTCTGCTCTTCTCCACGTCCAACCCCAAAGTCTCGACCCCCCACAAAAACTAAGTAGAAGAGTATTTATAATGTTTACAAAAGCCTAGCAATTAGTTACGCCTAAGCCTAGAAGAAATAGGACTTCCAAAACCGCTCCAGGGGCGCTATAGCTGGCGCCTTGCGCCTCAAAACGCGCGCAACAAGGTAGAGACCGTCGAATCTCACACGCAATGGCCACGCCCCGCGCCACAAAACGCGCCAGAAAGTGGGCGCTATAGGGGGCGCGCCGCGCCTGGAACCGCGCCAGGCCAATTTCCTGCTTTCGTCGTTCGCAACTTGCTTCGTTCCGTGCCTTCTGTGCTCGATTCAATCCTCAATCCAATTCCAACCTTTTCTTGCTCGATCATGCTCTTTAAAGCTTCAATTGCACTTCATAACAATCTACAATCATACGACATAAAATCAATGCAAAATCACATTCGTCAACTAGAAAATGGGCGAATAAAGTACTCGAACGCTAGGAAATATTAATGAAATATAGGCATAACATGCCAAATATCACCACCCCACACTTGAACCTTTGCTCGCCCTCGAGCAATTACAAATAACTTCCCAACCTAGGTAGAACAGGTCTGCCTATGACTATGGTTGATATCGACCATTGAACGAGTGCATACATGACTACTATGGGCCCAACAAACATGCCAATAATATATCAAACATCAAAACATGAGAACAACCACCCCAAGACAACTCAAATGCACAAACTCGACTCATTGCAACCATGCTCCCACAAAGTCACACCTATCTGCTCAACCAAAAAGCCACGACTTCACCTATCTCATGCAAACCATGTGTCCTCACCAAACAATGAAGCAAGAGAGTGTCCCCCAAATATCACACACAAAAATGAATATCAAGAATGGAATGGGGACAATAGCATAGAAAGAATTCACTCACGCTCATGAAAAGCTCACATGTCACACATGATGTACCATAGGCTTGCCCGTAGTGTAGGACTCCACTAATGTAGGCTCACTCCAATCGGGATTAACTAGGACTTTAAAAGGTTGTAATGTAGGCTAAGGGGCTGGTAGGATAAATATGGGTAATAGTGACTACCTCTCTAAGCACTTTAATACATCACATTCAATTTAAGCACATATCTCATCAAAACCAACCAATTCACCACCCAACAAATTTCACACACATCTTTTTCAATAAGTAGCAATTTTTCTTTTAAGCACAACATTAGCAAGGATGGATATTCATTTCTTTTTTTTTTTCTTTTTTCAATTTTTTTCAGCTTTTTTTTTTTCTTTTCGTTTGTTTTTTTTTTTCTATTCAATTCTTTCCAAACCTTGCCAATGCTCCTTCAACTACTTCACAGTTTATCAAGTATTTTCCTCATTGGTTCCACTCAAAAACCTCCCAACACTTCAACCACACACTCCACAATTATATAAAATTATCAATTAAAGTGCTTAAGGAGTAAAGGGTCAAAAGAAAGCAATTTAGAACAAGTGGGTAGGCTCGCGGTGTGGGTGCCAACAAAAAGGTCAATATGGATCACAACAATCAAGGGTGCATATAAGGGTAGGCAATCAAGGTAAAAGGCTTATCCAAGAAACCCTGTATCATCTCCCGACTAGAGCAAACCTAGAATTTCGCTTTGCACACACACGGGGCAAGTTCTAGACACCAATATGCAACATGGAGTACAATAAGAATATGCCTCACAACACACATTGCACACGATCTACACAAAATGGCTCCATCACAACTCTCAATCAAGAAAATAGGGTGCAACTTGTGGGAATTTAAGCACTAATGCACAAAGGTTCACAACAAAGTCAAGTGAGTGGACTCAAACATCTCAAGGGGGTCATTCAATTTTTTTTCTAGGCATGCATCACAATTTAAAACCAAAAGACACCACAAATAGCACATGCTCAAGTCCAAGTACACAGGTATCAAACAAATCAAAGGCACCTAGCATTCTACCTAATTCTTCGTCTAGGGCCACCTAACAACTAATACTATACTAATCCTAAAAAATAAAAAACAAGAAAACTACCCGGTTCAAAGGCCTCCCCGTAGAAAAGAACCGAGGCCATAAGAAAAACCACGGGGTGGGTGACTGTACCACTACTAAAACTAAAAAGAAAATCTTTTTGGAATTTTTCATTGGTTTTCTAATTTTTTTCATTTTTTTTTTATATACTAAAGCAAGAAACAAATAAAAATAAAGTCAAGTGACAAAAATAAAAATTGCTGAAATTAACTACCTTAATGTACAATCATCCATAACCTCAAAATTTTGGAAGTTTCCCCACCCCCCACTTAAAATCAAGCAGTGTCCTCAGTGCAGACAAAAAATAAAGTGTGAGAGTAAAAGAAACTTCCCTGAAGGCCAAACGACCTAGCCTTTGGCGCTAGCATCCTCCAAGCTTCCGTATAACATGAGGTACTCAGACTTCCCCCAACAGGTAATCAATATTAGATAGGGGTGAGGACACCCTACACTTAAACTCGACATTACATGAACCTGCAATCCAAAGGATCACCCAAAGTAATATACAACCATAAAAATAATAATAAAAATAAATAAAAGTAAAGCAAGCAAATTGGGTTGCCTTCCAAGAAGTGCCTTAGTTAATGTCGTGGCACGACGAAGACACTTCATCACTTTTGCCTCCACCTTGAACTTATGAATTGAATTCCCAACTTTGCCTCACGCTTATAACTATGGTATTGAGGTGGTGGCAAAAAATAACAAAAGGACCAAGTAACCATTGTCGCATTTTACACTTCTTAGCCTTTAAATGAGGGATGTCGTTTTGTCTCCTCTACATCACAAACTTTAAAATATAGGCACCTTGTTCCTCCTCCTTTGGTTTCTTCATAGGCTCGGGTGGCTCAATTTTCATGTCACCATCCAAACACAATGTTGAAAAATGATTGGAGTGAGGTCCAATGCGCTTCAATTCTAAAATTACATTACTTTTGACACCCTCACTTGCACAAACACTAGAGTCCTCATATATGATGTTTTCTTTTTCCTCACTTGACTGTAATGTGATTTCCTCAACTTCGGCATCATCAACTAATATTAGGTCGAATGGTAGGAATTCCACTTTTTGCTCCTCAAATTGGCTTCTAAGCTCTTCTATCTCAAATCTACTATCCACGACAACTGATTATTGGGCATTAGACACCTCAACCATATCACTCAAATTCGCCTCCAAGTCGTGAATAGTCAAGCCAAATTGGTCGATCTCTTGTCCGAGCTCCACTCTTTCTTCCATAAATTGCCTCCTCATATTTGTTAGTTCACTTCTGAAATCCCCATAAGCTTCTAAGAGTTTGGCTTGCTCCATTAGCCAAGTTTCGCTAACAACCTGCACTTTATCACTCCTGTCAAACTCACAAACATCATTAGAATCATCACAAAAATTATTGGGGAAAGGAGCATGACACTTAGGACAATCATTCCACCGACCACCACACAATTTACAAAAATTCCAATCAAAGGTGGTAGAAAATTCACATAACCAGTCTCGTAGGGTTGAAAGAGTTGGACAATTTCCCACAAGTGGGTTCCTCCGAAAAGTAGACAGAGATCATCAAAATTTGAGCAACCATCATTCGACAAATTTTCATTAAAAGATGTCATGTTAACAAGTAACACAATAATAAACTAGACAAAAATAATTAAACCTGAACAGAAAATAATAAACCGTTCAAATAGAAAACAGTCAATTATTTAGTTCCCCGGCAACGGCGCCAAAAACTTGTTGCTCCCAACGCACACGCAAGTATACGTGGTCGACAAGTAATAAAGTGATAAGTAGAGTATCGTTCCCACGAGGACTATCCAGACTGAATCCTAGCAATCAATTTCTTAAAAACTATTCAGGGATCTTTTTCAATGATGGTTGTGAAAGTTACTAACTAAAGGAAATAATTAAAAACAAGTAATTGAAGTCAAGTAATAGAGACCAAGTTATAGGTCGTTATCAATAATGGAGAAACGGTCCAGGGTCAGAGCTACAAACAATCCAGTTGAGTTTTCCGGTTGATTCTACTTCTTGATTTCCTAGATTGCTAACTAGCAGGTTAATTATATTCGTGAAAACCTGTCGATTCTTCACGAGTCTATGCAAGCTACTCTAACACCTATATTTCTATGGAATTAAATCACATGCATGCATTAAAGAACTCTGTATTTAGCTAAGCAAGGCGAATAGGTATATGTCTACCCTACCCGCAAATCGATTCCCTGATGCCTAGGTTTACAATCAAGCCCTATTCTTTCTTATTTGCGTTTACAAGTTCCCTCTGTCGAGTTCAACTTGTAAACCGTAGATAGTGTTCAATTATCAGGCCTCAATAACCAAACAATTAGGCTCAAGAAAGAATAAACATTCTGTAATGGTAAATCAATAGGAAGAATTCAACTTTCAAACATCAACCTTCATGTAATTGCTCTAACCCTAGAACGAACAAACTATAGAATTAAAGAAAAGACTAAGAGAAAGAGAGAAAGAACTTGTTTAGAAGACATCTAGGGCTCCTCCGGTCTTCTCCACGTCCAACCCCAAAGTCTCGACCCCCCTCAAAAATTAAGTAGAAGAGAATTTATAATTTTACAAAAGCCTAGCAATTAGTTACGCCTAAGCCTAGACGAAATAGGACTTCCAAAACCGCTCCAGGGGCGCTATAGCTAGCGCCCCGCTTCTCAAAATGCGCGCAACATGGCAGAGTCCGTCGAATCTCGCATGCAATGGCCACGCCCCTCACCAAAAAACGAGCCAGAAAGTGGGTGCTATAGGGGGCGCGCCGCGCCTGGAACCGCGCCAGGCCAATTTCCTGTTTTCGTCGTTCGCAGCTTGCTTCGTTCCGTGCCTTCGTGTGCTCGATCCAATCCTCAATCAAATTCCAGTCTTTTCTTGCTCGATCATGCTCTTTAAAGCTTCAATTGCACTTCATAATAACCTACAATCATACGACATAAAATCAGTGCAAAATCACATTCGTCAACTAGAAAACGAGCGAATAAAGTACTCAAACGTGAGGAAATATTAAGAAAATATAGGCATAACATGCCAAACATCAGAAAGCAGACTGGGTTTCTTCTTCAGTGATCTCGTTGCTTTCCACAGCTGTATAATAAGCAGCAATGTGCTCATCAGGATCAGTAGTTTCATCGTACTTGACGTTACCCGGCAGGCAGAAGTATTTGGGTACGTGTACCACTGCAGCACTCACTTTGTATGCATGCTTATAGAACTTTTGCTCATCTATGGCAGTAATCTGGGATGGAGCACCGGGCATGTTACCGATCTGATCGTGGATGACCTTTAGCTCCTTTAGGATGTCCTAAATGACAAGTGTTCCTTCGAGATTTTGATTTTTGGCTGCTGTAGAGCTTCCAGGGACGACCTCCATGTTGAGTCTTTGATTGTGAACAGAGACTGGTGATTGGTACACGGGCGCTGGTCCTCGCAGTGACGTTGGCCTCTGAGACGATCCAGCGAAGATCGCTCCCAACTTCTGGGCCATGCTTTCAACAATGTTGGCCGAGTTTTGCTCTACCCGTTCTGTCTAGGCCTTGAATAGATCAACAAGGAATTCTTCGAGCCTGGAGTTTTTACCGTGTGGTTGATCATTCTCGCCGTCACTGCCTACAGAGATCGGATCTCTGGTAGGGTCCTTTGACAGTCTGTTAGGATTGTTAGAATCCTTTGCGGTATCATCTACCATGACACAGTGCTCTTTTGAACGTTGTCGTCAGACATAGTTGTGTTTTTTCCTTCGTAGAAACCTACAATTGTCTGGGGCCCACAGTAGGCACCGAACTGTCTATGCCTAAATTTAGTCGTTTAGGTTAAACAATTAAACTTGTAAGAGGGTCATAAGCAATACGGTAAATATGAAGGAAAATATACGAAATAGAGAAAAAATGTAATAGACAAAAAAGTAATAGTATTATTCCTTGAGAATAGCCGAATTTAGTGTGAATAGCTTGATTGTACAATACAATGGTAGGAGGGGTATTTATAGCTATGATTCACCCAATCCTAATTATGGTAAAATACAAAGAATAATAAGGTCGTGGGTATGTATACTCGAGGCATTTTGTATATACTAAATTTTAACTAGGAGACTGTAAACTCTAAGGCGGCGGGATGCATACCTTGCATCCTATGCGCGTAATGGCTGAGTGGTCTTGACTTGAGGAGTAGGTGTGTATCCTTTGCACCCGGTGACTTGTAAGCTAAGTCTAGTCTCGCCAGTTGGACTTGTATTCCCATAATCATAGGTGGCGTATTTGTTTCCACACGTCAGTTATTAGAACAACACTGTGACTCTGTCTCTCTTTTTCACTACCCTTTGGCGTAAACGGAAACTTATTATCATAAAATACAACATCCCGAGATACCAAAAAAATTCTTTATATCCAAGTCATACACCTTCCATGCATTTTTTCCATTTGGATACCCCAAGAACACACATCGATAACTCCTACTCTCAAATTTTTCACATGTTCATCCTTGATTCCGGGCATAACAGAAGCACCCGAACACCCTTAAGTGATCATAGTTCGGTGTCACTCCCATCAAAACATCATACGAATTCCTTCCATTCTACAATGGAGATGGTGTCCGATTAATTAAGTAGCATATCGTCATTACACATTCTCCTCAAAGCTCAATTAGTAGGTTAGCTTGAAACCTAAGTGCCCAAGCTACATTCAAAATATGTCGATGTTTCCGTTCAACCCGAAGAAATTTTTCAATTTTTCTCCAACTTCTTTGTTATCAATTAATAAAAATACCCATACCCCCTCCCCGTGAACAATCATCAATAATACATAAGAAATATAATGCATCACATGAAGATTCAGTTCTATAAGGACCTCATAAATCGCAATGTATCAAATCGAAAGGTTCGGCAACTTTATTATCACTTAAAGGAAATACATTCTTTGTCTGTTTCACCCGGAGGCATACATCACATGTTTTCTCTTCTAAAAAACCTCTCATATGCATACAATTTAGAACTGAAAGAGATTTGGTCACTTGTACTGAAGGTGATGAATACAAGGGGGGGGTGAATTGTTCGGACTTATAAATTTAGTCAACTGATCAAGTTATTAGTTGACTTAGTTGATAAATAAAATGCTTGTATAAACGAAAGGCAGTAAAGAATAATAAACGACACAAAGTTTTATACTGGTTCAGAACCAAATGGTTCCTAATCCAGTCCCCTTGGGTCACAAGGGAGTTATCTCTCTTCAAGCTCTTTGTAGAACACGAATACACTTATGGTTTATCGTTAACCAAAAACGTCTTTTCACAAGTGGTTTTATCCCTTCGCTCACCACCAACGACCTTGTCTGATTTGTAGGTAATCAGACCAACTTCAGTGACACAACTATTACCTCACTACAAGAACTCTCTTTCTTTTCTGTGAATCACTCGTAGACACTTGGGAATACAGTGTATGAAAGTAAAAGACTTAGAGAGAAGTAGATTGTAAGTAGAAGCGTAAAAGTAATCTTCAGAGACTCCAAATATAAATAGTGAATCATCAGAGTTGCCCGTTGATGAGGAGATGTGGCATATCTGTACGCGTGATCAACGGAGGATGATGGAGATTTGATTAACCGGGATTGAGGAATAGAGAGATTGACCCAAAAGACTTGATTCTCTAGAAGATATAAATATCCTCATAGAGAATAAGGCAAGAGCCGATTTGGGACAAGTCCCACAGAATTAGCGCGCCTCAAATCTCGACTTTACATAGTTGACTCTCTTTATTCATCAAACGGCATCTTTGTAGAGATCCTCCTTCTAAGTCCTGCAAATTGTACATAGGACTTACGTGTTGTGTTCTTTTTGTCATTATCAAAACTTAGATTTTAATTAACTCAACAATCTCCCCCTTTTTGGTGATGACAAAAAGTAAAGGAGGATGTGTCAGGATACTTCCCTTTCTTGCTTAGTCAACTCACAGATCCTGGTAGTCAGCTCCCCTTGAGTATGTGCATCCTGTAACAACAGAAATCAATAAAAAATACTCCAGGGACATGGAGGTTAGTTGACTCCCCCTGAGTGAGTGATCCTACATGCTGAAGACGTAAAAATACCATAATCACATAGATTCTAAATTTACATAGCTAGAGGGAATAGGTAGTCAGTCTGTTCTCCCCCTTGGCATCAACAAAAAGGATCAAAAGAGCAAGTCTAAATCATCCAAAATATTACAGACCCAGAGAAGTAGTTTAACGAGGAGCTAGAAAATATGTAAGAGTGTTCACAACATTATCATTCATCCTATCCATCTTGGTTTGAACATCCCTAGACATTGCATCAATGCGAGCCTGAACATCTGTGGAGACAGCATCAATTCTGGCATGCACCTGTCTAATAGCAGCAGCAGAGTCAGTCACAGCAGTGTCTAACTTAAGAGAGAACCTACCAGCATCTAGTTAAAGTTCATTGATGTCCTCGGAGGCCTTTTCACTCTTGAAATGCAGGCTAAGTAGCAGGTCATTGAGATCAGTCATTGCATCTTCAAGCTTGCCAGAGGGTTCATCAGCACAAGGAGCAGAGGACTTGGAAGGACCAGCATGGTCAGCAGCAGGTTTGGGAGATTTAGGTTCCTTGCGAACCCAGGAGCCATTGATGCGAACATACCCCATAGATGCAAAAGTGCGAGAATTATAACATGCAGTCAAGGAATAGGTTTTCTAGGCAGCGATGTCAACTCGATAGAAATGCAGGATACGGGTGATAATTATACCATATGGAAGAGATGCACATTCAGCCACACTTTCAAGCATATATTCAATAATCCAGGCAGCCAAGTCAAGTTTCTTTTTAGTAACCAAGCAGTAAACAATTAATGTGTCACGTTGCGAGAGGGAACTAAGGGAACCAGTCCGGGGAAGCAGAGTAGTACCAACAATGTGAGCAAGGACTCGAATTTCAAAAGAGCGGTCGAGGGGACCAAGTTGGCCCTCAGGAAAATCAAACTTGTCACATAAAAATGTTTTAGCTTGTTCAAAAGAAACTTTAAAATCAGTAGGCCATGAAATTTTAAAGAACTTAGAATAGCCAGAGAACTTACATCCCAAAATACGGCACAGAATGGCCTTGGTGATAACAATACGAGTATTCAGAACCATTGTCTCAAAACCTCCGGAAGAACAAGGACGAAGATTCGCATAAAAGAGCCTTACCAGATCCTCAGGAATGTCGACGGAGTTGGTAGAAAAGAAATTGGACCAATCTTGAGCATCAAACCAGGGATTGAGAGTGAAATTAAGAGAATTCATCGCATCCAAGTCAACAAGTCTTCCATGGGCCAGAGGTTTATCCTTGATGGCAGCAAGTTTGTCATAGGCAGAGGTGTCCCAAAAGTCCAAAGTTTCGTCTAAATCAGCAAGAAAGAACTCCTTCTTGGGTCGTTTTACATACTCGTCATCATTAGTCTGCATGGGTCTTTTGCCGGATTTTTTTGAAAGATTAGGGTTTCTGTCGGGGCTTTGATAATTGGACATGATATTTTCGGAGTGGTCAGAGTCCACCTGTACCGGAGTGATGGAAGCAGTGGGTAATTTTGATTTTGTGCGTTGGCTTCGACGAGCAGAGAAAGAAGTTTTCCAAACCATTTTAATGGTGATGATTTGAATAATGGGTGAGAAGATGAAAGGAATGAAAATTTTGGAGAGTTAAAAGGGTAGATGAAAGGGGAAAAGATGTCGTGTGAGGAGAAGTGAAAAGACGTGATGTACTGGGGAAAGTGAAAGGACGCAGTGCAAAGTATTGGAACTCGGTTCCACGCCGCCTGATACCTTTTCAAACTCAAGACAAAAGAAAGGTAATAATGACATTGAAAAGGGAAAAGCAATAATGACAAATAAATTGACATAAGTAAAAAACATTAAGGCCCTATGTATGGCAATATAGTAAAACAAATGAGGGCCAAATTTCTACGATAACGTAACGTAATTAACGGGGATCAGGAACAATCCCAAGTAAATCACGTAAGGCACAAAATCTTTCTTCTAAGAGCGGTTTAGTAAAAATATCAGCTAATTGAAAATCTGTGCTCACGAATGCAATATCAACATCACCATCTTGAACATGATCCCTAATAAAATGATAGCGGACATCTATATGCTTCGTCCTAGGATGATCAACTGGATTGTAAGATAATTCAATAGCACTAGTGTTATCACATAGCATTAGGAATAGGTTTAAAAAACAAATCATAATCAGATAATTGCTTGCCCATCCAGAGGAGTTGAGTACAGTAATGCCCTAGAGCGACATATTTTGATTCAGCTGTTGAAAGGGCAGTGCAATCCTATTTCTTACTGTGCCACGAAACAAGAGATTTTCCAAGAAAGAAACTCGCACCACTGGTGCTCTTTCGATCTACTCTATCTCCTGCATAGTCAGCATCTGAAAAACCAATGAGATCAAAGAAATTTGAGCATGGATACCAAAAGCCATAGTTAACTGTTCCAACGAGATATCTAAGAATTCTTTTGACTGCAGTAAGATGTGACACTTTAGGAGCTGATTGAAAGCGAGCACATTTACAAACTGATAGCATAATATCTGGTCGACTGGCAGTTAAGTAAAGTAATGATCCAATCATACCTCGATAAAGAGATGGATTGATACTCATACCTTTGGTGTCACTTACCAGATGAGTGGCAGGACTCATGGGAGTTTTAGCAGAGTTTGCATCATGCATGCCAAATTTAAGAATGAGTTCCTTAGTATATTTAGATTGACATATGAAGATGTCATCTTCGTACTGTTTGATTTGAAGTCCTAGGAAGAACGTAAGTTCGCCCATCATACTCATTTCAAACTCTCCCTGCATTAACACTTCAAAATTCTTTGCATAGCTCTGGATTAGTACTACCAAAGATGATATCATCCACATATATTTGTATAATGAGAATATCAGTAGATGTTTTCTGAATAAATAAGGTTTTGTCACTTTTGCCTCTCAAAAAACCATGTGATAATAAGAAGGAGCTGAGTCTTTCATACCAAGCTCTAGGAGCTTGTTTGAGACCGTAAAGGGCTTTGGATAGTTTGAAAGCATGATGAGGGTTGTCAGGATTTTCAAAACCTGGAGGTTGCCTAACAAAGACTTCCTCTTTTATAAAGCCATTTAAGAAAGCACTTTTAACATCCATTTGAAATAATTTAAACCGTTTAAAGGAAGCAAAAGCTAAAAGCATGCGAATAGACTCAAGTCTAGTAACAGGGGCAAATGTCTCGTCATAGTCGACTCCCTCAATCTGAGAGTATCCTTGAGCCACTAGACGAGCCTTGTTTCTTACCACCTTACCTTCTTCATTTAGCTTGTTTCGAAACACCCATTTTGTACCAATGACTGATTTTCCTTTAGGTTTGGGAACTAGCTTCCATACTTGATTTTTCTCAAATTGATCGAGCTCCTCTTTCATTGCATGGACCCAAGATTCATCTTGTAGGGCTTCGTGTATCTTCTTTGGCTCAATCTGTGAGATGAAAGACAGATTAAATTTAAGAGAGTTTCTCATTTTCATACCTTCCCGTGGATCTCTAATGATGTATTTTTGGGGATAGTCGGGATTACTACTCCATTCATTTGGTACTACAACTTCCAGTTCTTTGAGGTTTGCGAGAGTAGTCGACTCAGGCTGTTATGGGATGGAATCTGACTCCTCAACTTCTTGAGCTTTTTGGTTTGGAGGCTCAGAGGTGGTGATTGTGATCTCTGGGGGTGTCAATTGAGTCCTGTGGACTTCTTCTTCATCTGCATCACTACCTTTCTCGACATGGGTCAAAGAATCATCAAAGACTACATGCATAGACTCTTCAACAGATAATGTCTTTTTATTAAATACTCTGTAATACCTACTGGTGGTAGAGTATCCTAAGAATATACCTTCATCACTACGAGGATCAAATTTGCCAAGATTATCTTTACCATTGTTATGAATAAAGCATTTACATCCAAAGGGGTGAAAATAACTGATATTAGGTCTTTTACCTTTCCATAGTTCATAGGGGGTCTTATGAAGGATAGGACGAATAAGGCACCTATTTAGGATATGACAAGCGGTGCTTACAGCTTCAGCCCAAAACTGATTTGGAAGAGAATGTTCAACTAACATGGTTCTGGCCATGTCTTGGAGGGTGCGATTCTTCCTTTCTACAACTCCATTTTGCTGAGGGGTTCGAGGTGAGGAGAAGTTGTGAGTGAACCCTTGAGAATTGCAGTATTCTTCAAACACCTTGCTTTCGAACTCACCTCCACGATCACTTCTGATGGTGGAAATGAAGTAACCTTTTTCCCTTTGAACTTTCTTGCAAAACACTTCAAAACTTCTAAATGCATCATCTTTATGAGACAGGAACATAACCCAAGTAAACCGAGAATAGTCATCAACAATTACGAATGCATATCTTTTACCTCCTATACTAGTGGTTCTGGTTGGACCAAATAGGTCCATATGCAGCAATTCAAGAGGGTTAGATGTAGAGACAGTATCTTTTCCTTTAAAAGAAGTTCTAGTTTGCTTCCCTAGCTGACATGCATCACAAATGTGGTCCTTAGAGAAGTTTAGCTTAGGTAATCCAATGACTAATTCCTGTTTCGACAATTTTTTGATTAAAGACATACTAGCATGACCTAACTTTCTATGCCATGTCCAGGGATCATTTGTAATTGATGCAAGACACATATGTTTACATGTTGAAGCTTTACCGTTATTTAGAACATAAATATTGTTTTCTCTAGAGCCAGAGAGAACAACATTACCTTTGTTGTCGTGAATGATGCATCTGCTTGACTCAAATTTTACCTTGTACCCACCATCACATAGTTGACTGATGCTTAGAAGATTGTGCTTGAGTCCATCAACCAGGAATGCTTCTTTGATATCACAAGAGGGACTTAAAGAGATGATTCCAATGCCAACGATCTTTCCTTTGGCATCTCCTCCAAATTTAACAGATCCTCCATCAATTCTTGTTATAGATTTGAACAGCTGTTTGTCACCGGTCATATGTCGGGAGCATCCACTATCAAGAAACCATTTTCCCATCTTCATTGTCTTTTTGTGGTGTCCCTGCAAAACAAAGTTTTTAAGCATTTTTAGGTACCCAAGCTTGCTTGGGTCCTTGCAGGTTAGCTTTAGAGGTGCTAGCCTCACTTTTAGCCTTTGGTCTCCAAATCCATTTTCCAGGATTTCTCTTTTGACATCTTCTAAACACGTGTCCTGGTTCACCACAATGATAGAAAATAGGCATGTCTTGAATTTTTCCGATAGAAGTAGAAGACCTAGCTGATCTATAGAAGCTATTTGATCCTATAGAGCTATGACTAGTGGATTTTCGATGACTGTTGAGTTTAAACTTAAGTTGATTAATTTCTTCCTTTAGGAATTCATTTTCAGTTTCAACTACTTCCAGTTTCATTTCCCATTCTTCTTTCTCTTTACTTAATTTCTTAATTTTCTTAAGTGCCTTTTCTAGTTCGTCTAAAACTTCGTCAAGATTTCTAGAATTCTCAATACAGAATTCACAGCGTACCTCACTTGAGTCGTTTGAAGGGATTCCGCTGCTGGTAGAGTTGTCGGAGGCCATAAAACAAATGTTTGCTGCTTCTTCTTGTTCAGCGTCAGCTACATCCTCGTCACTCCAAGCCGCGTAAGACCTGTTCCTTCCTTTTCGTTTTGCATCAGAGCAGTTGTTAGCAATATGACCTTATTTGCCACATTCAAAACACCGACCCTCATTTTTGTAGTTGGATTGATCTTTCTTGAAAGGAACTTTCCCTTTTTTGAACTGTCTTCTTCGATTTACAAGACCATTCAAGTTTCTAGACATCATGGCAAGCTGTTCCTGAATGTCATCTTCTTCACCTTCCTTATCGTAGTCGACTTCTTCTACTGTAGTGTTGAAAGCCACAGTTTTCTTCTTCTCTTCTAAAGCATTACGTTTTAGATGAGTTTTCTCAAAGGCAATCAGATCACCTCTGAGTTCATCATAAGAAATTTTGTTCAGATCTCCACTCTCTATGTTTATGACCTTAGGTTTCCATGTAGTGGGAAGACTTCTCAGATTCTTTCTTATTTGTTCACTGCTAGTGTAAATCTTTCCGAGTGCTTTGAGTTCGCCAATGATTTTGCTGAATCTAGCAAACATATCTTCCACGGATTCTCCATCTTTCATTTGAAATAATTCATATTCATAAACCAGAAGATTGATTCTAGTTTCCTTGACCTTACTAGTCCCTTCATAGGTAACACCTCCGGTTTATCCCATATTTCTTTAGATTCTTCACCACTGATAGCGTTGTAAAGAATATTCACAGCTTTGTAATTAAGTTGGATAATCTCTCCTTGTTCGTCAGTATAATCGTCCATATCAACATCAGTAGGAACATTTTGAGGATCTCCTTCTTTCTTTGTTGCTTTGGTAGTGGGAATGTAAAAGGGACCCTTCTTTATGACACGCCAGGCCAAGGACCTTTTTTCTCATTAAAATACCAATTTTGAATACAGAAGGTTCTTAATCTTATAATTAAACAGACCAAAGTGTGTCATATAAAATGGAACAAATAAAGCATAAACAATTTAACGTTACACATGAATCTAGACACCTTGGTTGTATTGAAGGCTACAGACTTGCAGTCAGGTAAGATGCTTATAGATTTTGGAGGTATTTGAAATGTCGAATTTCTGAATTGCACTGTTACACTTTGTGGACTATCTTCATTCACAAGAAATGCTGCGCAAGATCCTGAATCTCCACCGAATACATAAGCCTGCTTTGAACATTGACAATCGTTGGTATAGTTTCTTATTGGGTAAAAGATTCAGGGCCCTGCAAATTCTTGAAAAATAGGGTAAAAGGCAAGACTTGTGCTACCTCCTGTAGTTGACTTAAAGACTGGATGACGGGAAAACCAGAAAGTATGGCCTCCGAGCATAACTTCATCGGCGAGCTAAGGGAGAGGATGTCAAAGATGAGTCAACTAATCCCCAAGGCAGCATAGCTATGGTACCGGCTCACCAAGGCAAGTTGAGAGACTTTGTAATTCTTGCCTTGATTGCAAGTATGCTATGTCCAAATTGAAATGCCCATGGTAAGACTATATGGGCATTAAGAAGCAACATGTTGTGCATCATCACAGTTTTTACATAGAATGAAGTGAGCCATCTTGGAAAAACTATCCATGACAACATAAATGATATCATGCCCCCCCTAGACCGTGGTAATCCCATAACAAAATCCATAGAAATATCCATCCACGGGCTAAAAGGTACGGGGAGAGGAGTGTTTAGCCAAATTATCCGGAAAAATTTGAGGAAACTGGTATTTTCGAAATCCCCTCGTGATCCACAACATAACCCATCCACTTTTGATGGGGTTTGGACGAGGGAGAGCATAACCCTATGTCGATTGAATCGCCACCACTGGGAAACGCCTCCAGCGGGTCTCCGTTTGTTTTGAATGACATAAACATTGAGAGAGAGGTGAGTCTCCTCCCTTGTAATTCACCAGCATCACTCTGGATTTTAATAGTACAATGCATAATTTAATGTAGTGCTCGGGAAAAGCTAGCCAACCTTTAGCAGCGGTTTTCAAACTGCAGGGAAATCAATGAAAGTGCAGCTAAATATAAGGAATAACTGCTGGAAAACAAAAGAAAGAACTGTTGGAGAATATTCCTTCCAAACACATTATTGTGATCCGGCTCAGTCCACCTATTCACAGGCACCTCAAAGAACTCAAACACTTTGCCCAGCAGAAACTCATATACTAATATATCAGCTACCCTACCAAGGTTCTTAATCCTCAGTTTCTAGAAAATTAATACGAATCTCTCTATCTAGCAGGTCCATATAAGTAAGATCAAGGAAATTAGCCCCACTCCTGCACTCCGACCTTTGCAACAGGTTATTCTACACAAATTCAAAAAGCAACTGATAAAATGGGGCCATTGCTTTTTTTTTTTCACTTAGGTTGCCCTCGACAGGCTTGGTCTCCCTAGAAACTTCTTGGATACCTCCAATGCAGATACTCCATCACCTATAGCCGGCCACAAGTTTCTCAAATACTCGCTATAGTCCTGAGAAGGAACACCTAACATCGCCCCCAACTCATCACAATTAAAGTGGATTACCATGGTTGTCACAATCCCCTCACTCAGTATACAATTTGTGTAAAACTCTCGAACCTCTTGCTCATACAACTTACAGGTTTCATCCCGAAACAGGTTCAACTAACCTTGAGCATTTAGCTTCTCTACCAGCTGAGCCATGCCCTCTAACTCAAGATCAGCGAGAATTTTACCCTTCACAAGGGGCAAACTTCTGAAATACTCCACTCTTTTCACCTTTTCTTACTTGTCCTCACCTACAACCACTTTTACTTTTGATTTCCAGCGTACCTCAGGTTCCTCAACAGCTTTGCATTACTGTTCTCTAACTGAACCTCGAGTAGCAGGTCTTCTCCTAAAGCCACAAGACTTCTTACTACATTCACCAGCATCATGCTCCCAGTTTCCAGAACTACCCTCTCTAGAACTACCAACACTCTGACCTCCTTTCACTAGTCTTCTCTTTTTTATAGATTTCACAAGCACATCTGTCTCAGGTCTTTTCTCCAACTTCCTCTTCAGTTCTTCAACCACCACAACTTCTGCTTCACTGGAGGAACTCTCACTAACTTGAGGAGTTGGATTTGCCACTTCTTTCTGAGGATAAACAACATTTAGAGGTTCAGTATAGCCTACCCTACATTCTCATCCTCATAGTTATCTGTATCTTCCAAATCTACATCATCACCAGCCAGAGACCTAGAGAGTGAACCAGGTTCTTTATCAGGTTCCTTAGCTGGTTCAACAGAATCCCTGCAAAATAAAGTTTTTAAGCATTTTTAGGTACCCAAGCTTGCTTGGGTCCTTGCAGGTTAGCTTTAGAGGTGCTAGCCTCACTTTTAGCCTTTGGTCTCCAAATCCATTTTCCAGGATTTCACTTTTGACATCTTCTAAACACTTGTCCTGGTTCACCACAATGATAGCAAATAGGCATGTTTTGAATTTTTTCGATAAAAGTAGAAGACCTAGCTGATCTATAGAAGCTATTTGATCCTATTGAGCTATGACTAGTGGATTTTCGATGACTGTTGAGTTTGAACTTAAGTTGATTCATTTCTTCCTTTAGGAATTCATTTTCAGTTTCAACTACTTCCAGTTTCATTTCCCATTCTTCTTTCTCTTTAGTTAATTTCTTAATTTTCTTAAGTGCCTTTTCTAGTTCGTCTAAAACTTCGTCAAGATTTCTAGAATTTTCAATACATAATTCACAGCATACCTCACTTGAGTCGTTTGAAGGGATTCTGTTGCTGGTAGAGTTGTCGGAGGCCATGAAACAAATGTTTGCTGCTTCTTCTTGTTCAGCGTCAGCTACACCCTCGTCACTCTAAGCCGCGTAAGACCTGTTCCTTCCTTTCCGTTTTGCATCAGGGCAGTTGTTAGCAATATGACCTTATTTGCCACATTCAAAACACCGACAATCATTTTTGTAGTTGGATTGATCTTTCTTGAAAGGAACTTTCCCTTTTTTGAACTGTCTTCTTCGATTTACAAGACCATTCAAGTTTCTAGACATCATGGCAAGCTGTTCCTGAATGTCATCTTCTTCACCTTCCTGATCGTAGTCGACTTCTTCTACTGTAGTGTTGAAAGCCACAGTTTTCTTCTTCTCTTCTAAAGCATTACGTTTTAGATGAGTTTCTCAAAGGCAATCAGATCACCTCTGAGTTCATCATAAGAAATTTTGTTCAGATCTCCACTCTCTATGTTTATGACCTTAGGTTGCCATGTAGTGGGAAGACTTCTCAGATTCTTTCTTATTTGTTCACCGCTAGTGTAAATCTTTCCGAGTGCTTTGAGTTCGCCAATGATTTTGCTGAATCTAGCAAACATATCTTCCACGGATTCTCCATCTTTCATTTGAAATAATTCATATTCATAAACCAGAAGATTGATTCTAGTTTCCTTGACCTTACTAGTCCCTTCAAAGGTAACCTCCAGTTTATCCCATATTTCTTTAGCCGCATCACAACTGGATATTTTTTCATATTCTTCACCACTGATAGCGTTGTAAAGAATATTCACCGCTTTGTAATTAAGTTGGATAATCTCTCCTTGTTCGTCAGTATAATCGTCCATATCAACATCAGTAGGAATATTTTGAGGATCTCCTTCTTTCTTTGTTGCTTTGGTAGTGGGAATGTAAAAGGGACCCTTCTTGATGACACGCCAGACCTTAAAGTCAACCGATTTAACGTATGTTTCCATACGAATCTTCCAATGACCATAATGCTTACCATTAAAGTAAGGAGGTTGGGTGGCAGAAGTTCCCTCTTGTAGAAGTGCTCCATTTACAACGTGTGAAGACATGATCTTTTCTCACTTGCTGTACGGCAAAAACAAAAACTGTGAGTCCAAGCTCCGATACCAATTGATGAATACAAGAGGGGGGTGAATTGTTCAGACTTATAAATTTAGTCGACTGATCAAGTTATTAGTTGACTTAGGTGATAAATAAAATGCTTGTATAAACGAAAGGCAGTAAAGAATAATAAATGACACAAAGTTTTATACTGGTTCAGAACCAAATGGTTCCTAATCCAATCCCCTTGGGTCACAAGGGAGTTATCTCACTTCAAGCTCTTTGTAGAACACGAATACACTTATGGTTTATCGTTAACCAAAAACGTCTTTTCACATGTGGTTTTATCCCTTCGCTCACCACCAAAAACCTTTTCTGATTTGTAGGTAATCAGACCAACTTCAATGACACAACTATTACCTCACTACAAGAACTCTCTTTCTTTTCTGTGAATCACTCGTAGACACTTAGGAATACAGTGTATGAAAGTAAAAGACTTAGAGAGAAGTAGATTGTAAGTAGAAGCGTAAAGGTAATCTTCAGAGACTCCAAATATAAATAGTGAATCATCAGAGTTGCCCGTTGATGAGGAGATCTGGCATATCTGTACGCGTGATCAACGGAGGATTATGGAGATTTGATGGAGATTTGATTAACCGGGATTGAGGAATAGAGAGATTGACCCAAGAGACTTGATTCTCTAGAAGATATAAATATCCTCATAGAGAATAAGGCAAGAGCTGATTTGGGACAAGTCCCACAGAATTAGCGCGCCTCAAATCTCGACTTTCCATAGCTGACTCTCCTTATTCATCAAACGGAATCTTTGTAGAGATCCTCCTTCTAAGTCCTGCAAATTGCACATAGGACTTAAGTGTTGTGTTCTTTTTGTCATTATCAAAACTTAGATTTTAATTAACTCAACAGAAGGGTGTCCTAACCTTTGATGCAATAACTCCATCGCATCAACCTTCATTGGTTTCACCAGGGGTACCGTCCGAAAATAGTAGAGTCCGCCATTTTGTTCACCGGCTCCAATCAACTTCCTCGTAGCCTGGTGCTCCATAGCACAAAAGTCATTAGTGAAATTGATATTACAATCAATTTGATTAATCAATTGAGACACCAAAATTAAGTTGCATGTCATTTCTGGCACATATAGCACTCTGCGAAGAACCATGTCTTCGTTAAGCCTGATAGATCCTTCTTGAGTAACCATTGTACTACTTCCGTTCGGCAGAGCCAGCGGACACTGTGGGATAGCCCGTAGATCTTTCAAAATACTCAACTGACCAGTCAAATGATTTGGTGCTCCCATGTAAATTATCCAAGGAATGCGAATTTGCTTACCAATTGATGGTTCACTCGTGCTCTGCTTCTCTTTGTTTAGCAACTCAAACAGCATTTGCAACTGATCACTGCTTATACCGGTTAGATTTGACTGTCCATATACATCAGTGTGTCCAGATTTAACAATCTCGGACTCAGCCTGTGCAGCATTAACTCGATTAGGACGTCAACAGCCATCATTCGGGCCATTCTGCTGGTAACCACGGCCTCGACCTTCCCGTACAGCCTCTGTTCTGCCTCTACCACGACCACAACTCTGAAACCCTTGCTGTTGGTTTCCTTGCTTTGGATAGTGAATCCACCCTTTTGGATATCCAATGACCTCAAAGCAGCGCTCCGGAGGGTGTCCACCACGGTTAAACAAGTGACACTCATTATATCCTCTTCGGGGTGGAGCTGACTGTTGAGCAGCTAACGCCATCACTCCCCCCGTTCTTCCTGTCCCCGTGCCACTCCCTTGAAACGTTCATCTTGAACAACTTTTTGGTATACTTGATTCAGGAATGGTATCGGATCTTGGGCTAAAAGATTGGAACAGACAGTCCCATAAAGGCTCTCATCCAACCCCATGAGGAACAAATGCACCCTATCTTCATCCTTCTTCTTCTCCAATACAACCGTTCGATTACACGTACATATTCCACATGAACACGTCGGGAACTTGTCATAGTTTCCGAGTTCGTCCCACAACATTGCAAACTTTCCATAATAAGTGGAAATCATCAATCCCTTCTCCTAACACCCGGCTAGTGCAACTTTCAACTCTTGAATTCTTGGTCCATTTCCAGTCGAGAATCGTTCTCGGATACTATCCCACAGATTTTTAGCAACCTCCATGTATGATATGGTCGTCTGAAGCATTGGTTCAATGGAATTCCTTATCTATGACACCAAAAGCGAATTTATAGTACACCAATAATCTAAATCCACAGAATCATCATCCGGCTTCTTAATAAACCCATCCATAAAATCAAACTTCTTCCTTACATGTAATGTCGTTCTTACAAACAGTGCTCATTCCTCATAATTATCACCGGTCAACTGGACTTGCGTGATAATCAGTCCCCGGTGATCGTTCGATGTGACGTCGTACGAAGAAATCGTCTTTTGTACGGCACCACCATCGCCAACTGCCACCCGGTCACCCACGGCACCAACACCATTAGCCGGAGCAGCCATTACCAAGCACATTCAAGGAGAGTTCTCTTTTTGTTTGATTAGCACGACTGCTCTGATACCATATAAAAAATTAACACAACAAGACACAACTTTTGCGTGAAGAACTTCTCACCCCTTTTCATTGAATGAGCCAACTATTTATACATATATCGAAACTCTAATCTTGCTTAGAGCAAGTAGCTAGAATTGGGCCTAACCCAATAGAAAAATAAACCTAGCTAAACATTTAAAAGTATACCTCTACATCTACCACTATTAACAAGAAAAGTATTTACACTTTATTTTACACTTATTCTATTATATAGATATCAAAGAAGTATTTTAGGACTATCGAGAGGAAAAAAATATGTTTTTACGGCTAGGCAACTCAACCTTTGCAAAATCGGCCTTTATGCTGATCCAATAGGATCAACTTTTTTTTTAACTAAAGTCGTAGTGATCTGTAATGATCCAGCCAAAATATGTGTCAAATTGTTTGCGCAAGCTATTTTGCAAAGGTTTTTAAGCGGGTTAGGTGGCCAAATTAAATAGTGATAATCAAATGTCCTATTTCTGCAAATCACCGAAAGAAAATGAAGAATGAAAGAAGAAATACATTGAGAGAAATTTAAATTGTATTACACACGGACTCTAATCAATGCTCAATCCTACACCATGAATGGTGAGAGACGGTCGTCAAAGATATAATACTCGATATGAGTCGGGGTCGATTTTCAAAAGGAGCTAGCACGTGTTCTAAAATAGGTAAAATATTTTCGAGTTCTAACATGTTGTTTGAGTATTCCTAAGTAAACATGGTTTTTGTTTCAAGTAATCAACTACAACTAACATTCAACAACAATAACAAGTAACGAGGTTGTAAACAATGATAGGAAGCTAGGGGTTTACTTATTCAAACAAGATTTTTATAACATAGACACTAATCTAATCTCACAATTTCCATGGGTAATGCTTAATGATCGACGCATTTAACCCTCTAAAACTATTAGATATAGAGAGGGTCTACCAAGTTCAGCCTGTTAGAGTCAATAACGAGGTGCATAAAGGCCTAGTTCTAAGACCTGATTGGGAACAATCCGTTTTGGTTATTCCCTTTAGATGAGGCGGGCTCGTGAGTCAATACTAAATCTTCGCTAGTTCCTATAAATCCATGCCCTCAACCCTGTTAGGGAGATGAAAGAAAAGTATTTGATTTAGTGAGGCCTCACCTTAAATTCTTTTGATTTTAAAAGCGATAGAAACTAGATTAAGACTAACCTATAGAATTTGTAAGATTAAATTAAGTATCTAAATTAAGACAATCAAGACATCATAGAAAAATTCCTAGTATGAGTTTAGCTACTCATAATAGGGTGTAACAAGATGGTAGAATGGAATGAAAATTGCAAGAATCATGTAATGGATTAAGATTAAAGAGTAAAACTTTTACAAAGTTGATGTTAAAACCCTTGCTTGCCTTTCAAGTTTATAAGAATATTACAAAAAGTGTAATAGAATAATTGATCTCTGACTTGGAGGTATAATAGGCTATTTATAGTTATGGGTTTGAAAGCTATTTAAATAATTATAAAATTGTCATTTTGCTAGTTTTAATCACTCACACGGTCAATCGACGGCGCCTATTGCATTTGGTGGCCGCCGAAGATAGACTTCTGACTTTCTCTTTGTTCTCCGCCTTTTAGGATTGGTGGCCGCCTATCAAGCGGCTGAATTGATAGTATTCATCGTCTTTGCTCTGGAGCTCACTATAATATTCGGCGAAATAGCCGATGATTCGGCGGCTCGCCCATTGAATTCAGCCCATGGATCGGCGGCCGCCCATTCCAGTCGGTGGCCCACAGAAGCTCTTTGATCTCCAGCTCGTGAACTTATTGTCTCTACTGGCAGGACGCTCTTGGATTTGGACTATCAATCGATGGGCGCCGATCACCATCAGCACTAGCGTATCTCCAGTTTCCATTTTATTGCCAAACTTCATAATTTGTTGTCTTTTTCATATTATCTTGGCTTGTAACATTGTGTACCAATTACTACCCGCAACATAGAGATTTACATAAAATTTACACGTAAATTAAGGCTAAAAGATATGAAAAGCTAATCCAAAAGGACTAACAATGCTCGTAACATACCAACATATCATACTCCTTATAATAAACCTCTCCAAAATTGAGGAAAAAAGAACAAACTAAAGATGATTATAGTTTCTCTCCTTTACACACTTGTTTTCTATATTAGAGTATCTTTATCTAATTCCCGTCTCCATATTAGTATTATTGTTATTATTCTAGTATTATCTTAAAATTATATATGTTACTATAGTTTTTTCTTCTACTTTTGTTAATTATTTTTACTATTTTGCTGTCAATACTTTTCTTTTCTTCCATATTTCATGTTAGCTTTTCACTCTGGTAGTTTTTAGACCTGTTCTCAAATATTTTTCTTTAGCCGGGGTCTAGCGAAAACAACTTCTCTACCTCACACAAGGTAGAGTAAGGTTTGTGTACGCCTCGCCTTCCCAAGACTCCAGTTGTGAGATCACACTAGGTATATGTTGTTGTTGTTGTTGTTCATATATACAAATACATATTGGATTTTTTTTCTTTGATCAGTTTTATAAGGTTGAGAGGGGCAAAATTAAAACGAAAAGCTTTAGAGGGAAAGTGAAGGGTCGAAAATTTATGCATGTAAATGATGATTCCCATAAGTGAAGATTTGGGAATATAATCGACATTTTAGTCACATTTTAAAGGAAGTATATATATTACTACGACGCATACCAATTGTTTTGTTTGGAAGTGATTATACATGATGCATGTACGCAGTTGTGTTCTTTTAATTGTTGGTATTTATTTTAGCGCTGATCATTTCAAGTTATGCTTTTCTTTTACTTAATTATGAGGTGCGTGTATTTGTATTAAAGTGTTTTCAGAATATTTCTAGAAGAATACTCTTTCCCTAATAAATTTATGTTGCACGTTGAATTAATCAAACTTTAATGCGAACGCAATATCATATGAGAAGAAAAAGAAAAAAACATGTTTACTCTCTCTCTATCACGCATAGCACCCGGTTACACCCAGTTTAAAATTTTTGAACTTTTGTGTTTGTTGCTCCCAAACGCACACGCAAGTATACGTGGTCGACAAGTAATAAAGTGATAAATCGAGTATCGTTCCCACGAGGACTATGCAGACTAATACTTAACAAACAATTTCTAAACAAACTATTCAGGAAACTTTTTCTTTGATGGTGAGAGTTTTAGTAACTAAAAAACAGTAATTAAAGTGCTAGGAGTGTGGTCAAGCAATGGTGCAAACTTTGGTTGTTAACAATATTAAGAGGACGGTCCAGGGTCAGAGTTACGAACAATCCAGTTGAGTTTTCCAATTGATTCCACTTCTTAAATCCCGGTTTACTAACTGACAGAGTAAATGTAACTGTGAAAACCTTTGAGCTCTTCCCAGTCTATGCAGGCTACTTCAATCCCTATATGTCTATGGGTTGAATCACATGCACGCATTAACGAATTCTGTAATGAGTTAAACTAGGCGAGCAAGTATATGTCTATCCTACTCACAAATTGGTTCCCCGATGCCCAGGTTCACAAACTAGTTCTATTCTTTCTTAATACGTAATTAAATTCCCTCTTTCGAGTTCAATCTAAAAACCATAGATAATGCATAATTATCGAGCTCTAACAATTACACAAGTGAAATCAAGATAGAATAAGCAACCCGTTATGGGATTCAATTAATGGGAATCAATCTTCAAACATCAACTTTCATGTAATACTCTAACCCTAGAACGTAAGATTTAGCCACGCATATTCATAATCACAAGGCAATGAATTGATGAAATAATGATGTAATTGATGTAATAGATGAAAGATTAGGAATAAACCCTTGTTCAATGAAGTATGGTGCTCTCAAATTGCTCCCAAGTATGAACTCCTTTCAAAAACTAAGTAAAATAGTATTTATAAGGTTTACAAAGGCCTGGTAATAAGTTAGACCTAAGCCTAGACGAAATAGGAAGTCAAAATACGCTCCAGGGGCGCTATAACGGGCGCCCCACGCCCACGACCGCGCCTAAACAACCAGAAGACGTCAAAGTTTGCACGCCTTTGGGGCGCCCCGCGTGGGAAAACGCACCAAGCAGCCAGCGCTATAAGTGGCGCGCCACGTGCCCCACAGCGTCCAGCAAAAATCAGCTCTTCCTTGCTCCGCAACTCGCCTCGTGTCATGCCCTCGTGTGCTCAATCCAATCCTCAATCAATTTCCAATCATTCCTTGCTCAATCACGCTCCTAAAAGCTCCAAATTCACTGCATACCAACCTACACACGCACGACATGAAATTAGTGCAAAACCACATTCATAAACTATAAAACGAGCGAATAACAAGCTCAAACATGCGGATTTATTAAGGAAATATTGGCAACATCACCATCCCACACTTGAACCTTTGCTTGCCCTCGAGCAAGTCACAACTAACTTCCCAACCTAGGTAAAACAGGTCTGCCTATGACTATGGTTGATACCGATCACTGAACAAATGCACACATGACTACTATGGATCCACAAACATGCCAACAATTTAACAAACTCACAAAATATGAGAACAACCACCCCAAAATAGCTCAAATGCACAAACTCAACCCATTGCTACCATGCTCCCACAAAATCACACCTATCTACTCAACCAAGAAGCCATCAACTTCACCAATTTCATGCAAACCATGTGCCCTCACCAATATAAAGCAAAAGAGTGTCCCCCAAAGATTACACACAACAATAAATATCATGAATAGGACGGGGTCAAACAAATCAAAGGCACCTAGCATTCCACCTATTCCCTTCGTCTAGGGTCACCTCTACTAAAACTTTTCTAATCCTAAAAATAAAAACTACCCAGTTCAAAGGTCTCGCCGTGAAAAAGAACCGAGGCCATAAGAAAAACTACGGGGTGGATGACATGTACCACTAACAACGACTAAAAAGAAAATCTTTTTGGAATTTTTCATTGGTTTTCTAATTTCTTTCAATTTTTGTCATATATTAAAGCAAGAAACAAATCAAAATAAAGTCAAGTGACAAAAGAAAATCCTACGGTACATGCATCCCTAACCTCAAAAGTAGATAAAGGGCAGTACCCCACCCCACACTTAAACTAAGCAATGTCCTCAGTGCGACAAAGAAGTAAGTGCAAAAGTAAAGAAAACTGCCCTGAAATCCAGCTGACCAACACTGGGTGGTGCGCAGGAGTGTGGACCTAGTCCTCCTCCTCATCAAAGCCACCGCCCTCAGCATCAGTCTCCACAGCCTCACTGTCCGGATCACGATAAACAATCTCCGAATCAGTGTTCTCATCCTCCTCCGGAGGCATCTCAACTGCTCGAGTCATGCCCAGCAGGCGTCTCGAGGTATCCAGTAAAGGCACAGTGCGATCAATAGCTGTCATATCCACGCCCGACTGCCGGGCCATCTGCTCCATCATCAAATACTGACGTGCAGACAAGTTGGCGTCTGTGTCCCGCCACTCCTCAGCTGTCAGTCTCACAGGTGCAGTAGTGGTCGCACCCTTTACCGAGGCAATATCAAACGGCTTCCCGATGTCAGGGACAATGCGATCCCCGATCTCATCCACTGGGACTCCAGCCTGCTCCAAATACCGGGTAAGGATGTTCCCAAAGTACAAGAGACTACATGAATCTAGCCCCTGTTGCTCTTTCATCACTCGCAACATGTAGTAGCCGATGTTGACCAGCCTCCCAGTCATAAAGAAATACACCATGCACGCCCAAGTCTTAGTGACCTCGGAATAATGAGAAGATGGCAAGATGCGTGCATTTATAAATCTCATCCACACGCGAGCCGGTTTCAGAAACTGCGAGAAGAACATGTACTTGTGTCTTCCGGACACACTTCGCTCCCACTTATGAGTGGAGCTCTCACCACAGAGTGTATCCCGCAGAGCCTTATAGTCAGGCTTTCAAATGAATTCTCTCAACTCGTCATACTCAGGGTCCTCAACCCCTAAGAAGGCATTCAATGCCGTGTGGTCTAACTTCACCTTCACCCCCCTCACAGTAACCATGTCATCCTCCTTCCACGCCTCCTCCGGCTCCCAATTTGCGTAGAGTTCTTGCACTAATTCAAGGTTGGCATGCCCCAGACTCTCAAATGCCGAGTCCCAATGTAAAGCAAGTATCGCATCGGCCACCCCTCGGAATTTTTGCATCACCCTCCGCTTGTCAATTGCTTGCTCGGGGATGTACCCCGCAAGCTTCACATTTTTATACCAAGTTTGGCACTCACATTTCTTCACAAAAGTGAGGCCATATCGTGTCTTTCCCCCGGGTCGTGGTATCGGCACCGCGTCCTTAGGGATTCTTGCCTTGGCCTTTGCCTTTGGTTTGGCCTTGGGCTTGGCCGGTGCCTTACCCTTTTCCTTGGTAGAAGAAGGCCCGGCTTGGAGTGCTCTCCTTGGGGCCGAGGCGGATGAAGAACGTGGTTTATGAGGTGTGGTCACCATGGTACCTACACAAACAATCGATCAATGTGAGATGTCAAATTAAGCACCAAAAATTCAATTCAAGCTCAATTGGTAGGGTACCACCCCACACTTATCACACACTCTATATGTCAATCAACTCAACTCAATAGCACAAGCAACCCCACACTTAAACAAAAACTAGCTTTGTACAAAATATGTCACGTTTGTGGTTATCAAGATCAAGCTAGTGTGGGTGCATAATAACCAATCTTTATGTGCGTGAGACTCTTAATGTTCATAATAAGCCTAAGGATTGCATTGCTACTCAAGAATAATGTTATACAATTTTCATGATTGAGGCTTTTTCACAAACACTTGGTGCGCACACTTTTAAACTTGCAAGTTCAATGATTTTTGTAATGTGCTAACCCTCCCAACTTGTTGGGAGATCTCTTTTTACAAGTCACAAGCTAACTATCAAGCACAATGATCAATTGAAGCACATCAAGAGTAATATTTACACATAAACTTGCAACTAGTTAAGAAACCTACCATGGAAAAAAGTAGTCCATCTTACATGTAATGGAGAGAGAAAAGTAGGAATTTACTTACTTGAAAGTGTTAGAATGAATTGCAACAATATTGGGGATGATTCCAAGAGTTAGAGATGATTTTGGGAGTGTTTAGGGATTGATTAGAGAGAAAATAGTGAAGAAAATAGAGTAGAAATCGGGTATAAGGGAGAGGGGAAAATCGGGTCGCGGGTTAAAACCTGTTTGACCCGGTTTTAAAAAAAATAAAAAAAATTGGCCGGGCGCCTTTACCTCCGTGGCGCGCCCCTACCGCGTGAGCCAAACTGGGGCTACTGTCTGCCTTGGCGCGTTGGGAGGCACAGGGCGCTCCCAAACGCGCCTAGGCTAATGCTTCAGGTATTGGTTTCGCGCGTTGGGAGGCGCGGGGCACTCCCAAACGCGCCCGAACACGTTTTTTCGCACCAAATTTTGATTCCAAGTGCGAACCCAAGCGCGGGACATGTCTCAAGGCGTCCCGTACCCCTCAATACATTAACTTCACCTCGTTTAGCACTCCCGATACCTACAAAAATGACACATAAAAACAAAAACTACGTGACACTATAAAACAAAAAAATAACTAAACTATTACATGTACAAACTCGGGTTGCCTCCCGAGAAGCGCCTTATTTAACGTCGTGGCACGACGGGTATCAATCAAGGGTCCCTCAAAGTAATGGAAGTACGGTGATTCACCGAACCTCCCCAATAATGCTTCACCCTTTGACCATTTACCAAGAATGTTTTCTCAGAATCCGGGGCTTTCAATTCAACCGCTCCATGTGCGGTAACACGAACTACATCAAACGGCCCCGACCATCTAGACTTCAACTTGCCTGGAAATAATTTCAACCTCGAGTTAAACAACAACACCAGCTGCCCGGGCTCAAACTGACGACGCTCAATTTGCTTGTCATGCCACTTCTTTGTCCGTTCCTTATACAATTTCGTATTTTCATACTCATGGAATCGGAACTCTTCAAGCTCATGCAATTGAAGCATCCTCTTTTCACCCGCTAAGGCCATATCAAGGTTGAGCTTTTGAATTGCCCAATACGCCTTATGCTCTAGTTCAACAGGCAAGTGACAGGCCTTACCATAAACAAGCCTATATGGAGAGGTTCCAATAGGCGTTTTTAATGTAGTTCGATAGGCCCAGAGAGCATCATCTAACTTCATAGCCCAATCCTTCCTCGAGGCATTCACAGTCTTCTCAAGGATTTACTTGATCTCTCTATTAGATACTTCCACTTGGCCACTAGTTTGGGGGTGATAAGCAGTGGCCACCTTGTGGCGAACCCCATACTTGGCCAACAATTTATTGAACAACCGGTTACAAAAATGCGTACCTTCATCACTGATTATAGTCCGCGATGTCCCAAAATGAGTGAAAATATTTTTCTTCACGAACTTCACCACCACACTCGCATCATTTGTTGGAAGTGCAACAGCCTCCACCCATTTAGACACATAATCAACCGCTACGAGGATGTATTTATGGCCCATGGAAGGTGGGAATGGACCCATAAAATCAATCCCCCAATAATCAAACAGCTCAATCTCCAGGATATTGTTCAAAGGCATCTCGTGACGCCTAGAAATAGTACCCGTTCTTTGGCAACGATCACATTGCTTCACTAAGGCATGAGCATCTTTAAATAAAGTAGGCCAAAAGAAACCAGATTGAAGTACCTTTGCATCTGTTCGATCTCCACCAAGGTGGCCACCACAAGGAGAGGAATGGCAGCTCTGTAAAATCGGCTCTACTTCTTCCCTTGAAATGCATCTCCTAGCTAGTTGATCAGGGGCTATCTTGTACAAATACGGCTCATCCCATACATAAAATCTGCTCTCATGAAGGAGTCTACGATTTTGCTCAGCAGTAGCCCCAGGAGGATACACATTACTCACAATTAAGTTCACCATGTCAGCATACCATGGCACCTCAGCTGCATCTAAAATAAAAATTTCTCATCAGGGAATACCTCTTTAATCTCAGGACCCTCATCTACATGATCTCTATTCTCCAGCCGTGACAAATGATCAGCTACTTGATTCTCAGTCCCCTTGCGATCTCGAATTTCAACATCAAACTCTTGCAATAGGAGAACCCATCGAATGAGTCTAGGCTTGGAGTCCTTCTTTTCAAACAAATACCGGATTGCGGCATGATCAGTGTAGACAACAACACGAGTGCCAACCAAATAAGATCTGAATTTATCAAAAGCATACACTACGGCTAGCAACTCCTTCTCAGTGGTGGTATAATTAGACTGGGCTGCATCAAGAGTCTTGCTTGCATAATAGATGGAGTGAAAGATTCTTCCAATTCGTTGGCCTAGAACAGCCCCAATAGCATTATCACTCGCATCACACATCAATTCAAATGGAAAAGACCAGTCAGGAGCAATAATGATTGGTGCGGTCACCAACCTTTTCTTCAACTCTTCAAATGCCTTTAGACAAGCATCATTAAACACAAATTTTGGATCCTTCTCTAACAATTTGCACATGGGATTGGAAATTTTGAAGAAGTCCTTTATGAAACCTCTATAGAACCCTGCATGTCCCAAGAAACTACGCACCCCCTTAACAGAGATAGGTGGTGGTAATTTCTTAATAGCCTCAATCTTCGCTTTATCAACCTCGATCCCTTGCTTTGACACCTTGTGCCCAAGTACTATGCCTTCTTGAACCATAAAGTGACATTTTTCCCAATTCAGCACCAAATTTGTTTCTTCACAACAGCTCAGCACAGCATCAAGATTTTTCAAGCATTCATCAAAAGAATCACCAACCACTGAGAAATCATCCATGAATACCTCCACAAATTTTTCCACCATGTCGGTGAAAATAGCCATCATTCACCGCTGAAAAGTCCCCGGGGCATTACATAACCCAAATGGCATCCTCCTAAATGCATAGGTGCTATATGGACAAGTAAAAGTAGTCTTCTCTTGATCTTCAGGAGCTATCACAATCTGATTGTAGCCCGAATACCTATCCAAGAAACAATAATACTCGTGCCCTGCAAGTCTATCCAGCATCTGATCAATAAAAGGGAGTGGAAAGTGATCTTTCCTGGTGGCCTTGTTTAGCTTCCTATAATCAATGCAAATTCGCCACCCTGTAACTGTTCTTGTAGGAATCAACTCATTATGTTCATTCTTCACCACTGTCATGCCCCCCTTCTTTGGAACACATTGCACTGGACTCACCCACTTGCTGTCAGAGATAGGAAAAATAATACCAGCATCCAGCCACTTGATAATTTCTTTCTTCACCACCTCATTCATAATTGGATTTAGCCTCCTCTGCTGCTCTATAGATGGCTTATGGTCTTCTTCCAAGAGAATTTTGTGCATGCAGAAAGAAGGACTAATCCCTCTAATATCAGCAATAGTCCAGCCAATAGCCCTCTTGCGCTCTCGCAATACCCTCAACACCTTTTCAACCTGCACATCAGACAACAAAGAATAAAGGATCACGGGCAAGGTATTACCTTCACCCAAATAAGCATAACGCAAATGGGCGGGTAAAGGTTTGAGCTCAAGAGTTGGAGCCCTCTCAATAGATGGTTTAGCAGGAGTTAAGGTCAACGGTCTATCAAGCTCCTCAAATTTCTTCCACCCTGGGATGAATCTACTCTGCATATTAAGAACCTCCAAATATTCTTCAATGTCATCATCCTTCAGGATATCATCATCATCACATAAGAGTGCCCTTTCCAAAGAATCAACATTAAAAGCTAAGAATGACCTCTCATCAGCAGTCAACTCATCATCTATCACTTTTACCATGGACAACTCTTCATATTGAGAAGGAAGCTGGGTATCTCTGAACGCATTAAACACAGCTTCTTCCCCATTTACATTCATAATCATCTTTCCAGCTCTAACTCTAATAAAAGCATCAGCAGTAGCCAAAAATCCTTTTCCCAATATGAGAGGCACCTCAGGGTCAGCTTCATAATCAAGAATAATAAAATCAACAGGTAATATAAACTGACCCACTTGTACAAGCACATCCTCAATAATCCCCTCGGGGCATGTCAATGATCCATCAGCCAGCTGCAGAGTCACAGTAGTTGGTCGTGGTTCACCCAGGCCTAGCTTCCTGAAAACTGATGAAGGCATCAAATTCACACTAGCACCCAAATCACATAAAGCTCGACCAACCTCATGTTCCCCAATTTTCAAGGGAATAGTATAATTGCCAGGATCCTTTAATTTCTGAAGAAGCTTGCTTCTAACTCTAGAACTACACTCCTCAGTGAGCGCAACTGTCTCAAACTCAGTCAGTCTTCTCTTGTTAGCAACAATATCCTTGATGTAATTAGCATATTTGGGCACATCCGGCAAAAGCTCCACCAAGGGAATATTTACCTGAATCTGACTGAATATCTCCAAGAATTTCTTGCATGTTGCATCAACTTTCTGCTTCTGAAGTCTCTGAGGGAAAGGTGGTGGTGGTCTCACAATAGCAGACTCGGGCTGCTTTGCTATCACTTTCTCTGCTTCTTTCTCCACTTCCCTAACAGCATTGGGCTCTAACTCACCAACAGGCTTCTTTGGCTTTGGGGTAACTTCTTCTAGAGCTCTTCCATTCCTCAAAGTAACTGCTTGCACAAATTCTTTAGGATTTTTCTCTGTATCAGTTGGCAAAGCACCCCGAAATCTATTATTTTGTGCTCCAGCTAGCTGCCCCAGTTGTCTCTCAAGATCTTTCTGAGCATTGCTCAAATCTTTAATTGTTTGTGCCTGAGCTGCTGAATCATCCATGAGCTTTTGCTGCCCTGCAAGAATTTTCCTAAGCATATCCTCAACTGAATTAGACTGCTGTGGCTGAGTCTGCGACTGTGACCCCTGCTGTGGTGCATTTTGAAGATTATTTTGGGGTCTCTCATTGCCTTGAAGCTGTTCACGATTATCCCTCCAAGAAAAATTAGGATGATTACGTCAACCAATGTTATAGCTATTACCATATTGGTTGCGATTCTGACCCTGTGACCTGTTCTGATTACCCACATAATACACTGACTCTGGATTAGATGGACAAACGTCAGTAGCATGATCCTCTCCACAAACCTCACAAAAGACTTGAAGTTGTTGCACTGGAGCTGCTGGTTGTTGAGTCTGCGGCAGAGTTAGCTTGCTGATTTGATTGGAAATAGCATCCATTTTCGCCCTTAGCTCTGAAACTGCATCCAATTGAAGAATCCCAGCAGATTTCTGCGCAGTAGCTCTACCAACACCCTGCCAATCAGGATTGCTCTGCGAAAACTTGTCAAGTAAATCATAAATCTGATCAAAATTTAAGGCCAGTACTTGACCTCCAGCAGCAGCATCTACCACGATCTTAGTGTGTGCATTCAACCCCTCAACAAAAGTGTGTGCAATAACCTCATTGGATTGATTGTGGTGTGGACAATCTCTCAATAGAGCTTTAAATCGCTCCCAGGATGAATACAAAGATTCTCCTTCTATCTGTCTGAAGGACATAATTTCACTCCTCAACCGGGCTGTCTTGGCAGACGGATAAAATTTAGCCAGGAACTTCTTACCCAAATCCTCCCAAGTAGTGATAGACCCAGGCTTTTCAGCCTTTAACCACTTCCTTGCTGCCCCAATCAGTGAAAACGGGAACAAAGTCAAGCGAACATAATCAGTAGGAACTCTCGATGGTGTATAAGTATCACTGATCTCCAGGAAATTCTGAATGTGTTGCTGCGGATCCTCATGAAGTAATCCAGCATATTGCCCAGTCACATGCAGCAACTGAATCATGCCGGGCTTAATCTCAAAGTGCCCGGTAATAGCGGGCTTCACAATACTTGACGCTATTCCCCCCAGGCTGGGAAGAGCGACATCTCGCACTGCTACTGCTTGTTCTTCTGCCATTTCAATGGGTAGGGGAGCAAGTACAATTTCTAGTGCTTTTCGATCTCTTGCTTCTCCTTGTACCCTTCGCAAGGTCCTTTCAGGCTCGGGATCAAAAGGTGCGAGTGGTTCGTCCTTTCTATTCCTTTGCATGCAAAACCTGTTGCCTGAAACAGCACAAGAAACTCAACAAAAAATTAAATCTGAATAGAAATTAAGTAATCGTTCAAAGAGAAATTAGTCAATAATTAGTCCCCGGCAACGGCGCCAAAAACTTGTTGCTCCCAAACGCACACGCAAGTATACGTGGTCGACAAGTAATAAAGTGATAAATCGAGTATCATTCCCACGAGGACTATGCAGACTAATACTTAACAAACAATTTCTAAACAAACTATTCAGGGATCTTTTTCTTTGATGGCGAGAGTTTTAGTAACTAAAAAACAGTAATTAAAGTGCTAGGAGTGTGGTCAAGCAATGGTGCAAACTTTGGTTGTTAACAATATTAAGATGACGGTCCAGGGTTAGAGTTACGAACAATCCAGTTGAGTTTTCCAATTGATTCCACTTCTTAAATCCCGGTTTACTAACTGACAGAGTAAATGTAACTGTGAAAACCTTTCAGTTCTTCCCAGTCTATGCAGGCTACTTCAATCCCTATATGTCTATGGGTTGAATCACATGCACGCATTAACGAATTCTGTAATGAGTTAAACTAGGCGAGCAAGTATATGTCTATCCTACTCACAAATTGGTTCCCCGATGCCCGGGTTCACAAACTAGTTCTATTCTTTCTTATTACGTAATTAAATTCCCTCTTTCGAGTTCAATCTAAAAACCATAGATAATGCATAATTATCGAGCTCTAACAATTACACAAGTGAAATCAAGAAAGAATAAGCAACCCGTTAAGAGATTCAATTAATGGGAATCAATCTTCAAACATCAACTTTCATGTAATACTCTAACCCTAGAACGTAAGATTTAGCCACGCATATTCATAATCACAAGGCAATGAATTGATGAAATAATGATGTAATTGATGTAATAGATGAATGATTAGGAATAAACCCTTGTTCAATGAAGTATGGTGCTCTCAAATTGCTCCCAAGTATGAACTCCTTTCAAAAACTAAGTAAAATAGTATTTACAAGGTTTACAAAGGCCTGGTAATAAGTTAGAGCTAAGCCTAGACGAAATAGGAAGTCAAAATACGCTCCAGAGGCGCTATAACGGGCGCCCCGCGCCCACGACCGCGCCTAAACAACCAGAAGACGTCGAAGTTTGCACGCCTTTGGGGTGCCCCGCGTGGGAAAACGCGCCAAGCAGCCAGCGCTATAAGTGGCGCGCCACGTGCCCCACAGCGCCCAGCAAAAATCAGCTCTTCCTTTCTCCGCAACTCGCCTCGTGCCATGCCCTCGTGTGCTCAATCCAATCCTCAATCAATTTCCAATCATTCCTTGCTCAATCACACTCCTAAAAGCTCCAAATTCACTGCATACCAACCTACACACGCAGGACATGAAATTAGTGCAAAACCACATTCATAAACTATAAAACGAGCGAATAACAAACTTAAACATGCCAAAATATTAAGGAAACATTGGTATAAAATGCCAAACATCAGTATTGTAGTTCTCCTTTCTTCCGCCTCTTCCTCCATGCACTAAGAAAAGTGCATAAATGGGAAAAAGGCAGTGTTCAACTAATTATCCATGCACATACATTACTCTTAGAACGAGGGTATAATTCAATTGATATTTCTTCTTCTTTTTCTTAATCAACACTTGAGAGGTATTAAGGTATAAAGTTCATAGAATCACAAAAGTGGTATAAATAAAAAGTGATATGATGTCAATCTGTCTGCGTTAGATAATTCCGGATAATAAAGATGAGTATATCATACAATCATTAACTTAATAAGATATGTAATGCGAACATGATTGTAGAAATCAGTCATATATATCATGCATACTTATACGTATTTTTTTACAATAACTCATCTAATTAATTAAGCAATCTATGCCATCCTCACTTTCTTATTTATCTAAATCATCCATCAGCAATTCGCTTATGCATGGGTTCATTATTTTGCTTCTACGTACTTTTCTAGTCACTGCTCTATGAAAATTTGCGTGGAAAGTTGCATTTACTTATTTGTCTTTCTTCTACAGCTACGTTTATTTCCAGTTAGACATCATAACTGGAAGTAGTATATTAAGGGAAGGTTTAATTTGGAGAATGGTAAGACTTGTCAGATACGTGATTAGGAAATTGTTATTTAAGCTGTAAAAACAATCATGTGCTGTGTTCTATAATAGTAGATGTGTTATATTTCTATCATGTTTTCAATCACTAATATTTACTACAGAGATTTACATATTGTTACTCGTATATAAAAAAGCTACCTGTCGGTGTAACTTTTTTAACTGTCACTACATAAAATCAAACTGATCATATTACGTATACTTAAATATAGGTGAGCTATCAATATACAAAGAATTAAACTCATATTAAGTGTACTTTCCACACTAAAGAAAGAGCTTGCTCTCTTACATTTTCTGTCCTACTAATGGAATGAACATTGATATTATTTTCTTATTTCTTTCATTTTTAAAAATAGCTACTTAAATATCGGTGGTTGATTAAAGCAGGCTGTCAATTGAAATGAAAGAATTGGATAAAAAAGGTAGAAGGTAACAAAGATTTTTCAAGCAACATTTTGATCCTTATACTAATTTGGTCTTGGAATTATAAGGCCACTTTTTGGACAACAACGAAACTAAAATAGTAAATAAAAATCACAAAAGAAAAAAGGGTCCTCAACTTTCATGTACTATTACTTCTTACCACAGAGCCCCAAAAAAAAAAAAAAAAAGACAACATCATTTCTCCAAAGAAAGTAATCACGACATACATTCTGATTTTTACATCTTATCTTAGTGGCCCACCCAAACAACACAAGAAACTTAATTGCCCTAGTCTTCTTACAAATGATGAGCCATATTAACACATAAAGAATTCAAACAAATTAACAACTTCCGTTTTTTGAAATAAATAATTAAACTGTAATCAGCTCTTACATACCAAATTTCATAACTTAGATCACTTTACGGGAGAAAAAATTCGATAACCCTACAGATACTTTCTCCTTATTCCTTTTGCCACATGAGTTCGGTAAAAACTTTTACATGGTTAAATGAAAATATATATCTTTAACCAAACCAATACAAAACATGTATTTTTAATTCATATATTTTTATCACTTAATTATAATTAAGTGAGACGTATGTTTCGGTTTATTGTTAAATGCTAAGGTTAATTAAATTGCGCAGATTGATATAAATACTTGGTACAAGTTGATTTTTACTTCACGGGTATAGAGGGAGAGGATCATTTATCATGAAAGTATTGTTTATTTGCAGTCACTATTACCAAACCTTTATTTTCTTGTGACATATCATGTATTATTTAAAAAAAAAAATAGCAATTATGGCATTTTCTCTTAACAGAACTAGAGTTGCAACTCAATAATATCATGAAGTCCAAACAATTCTAGCTTTAATATAAAACCAACGCCTTAGCTAAATGCTCAAAGCCTAATTAAAAGGAAAAAAGAAAGAAAATAATCGATTAAGGTTTTTAATGTTTTGGCAGTCTTGTATGTAATTAACTTTAGCAATAATAACTTTTCCTAATAATGATAATTAAGATTACAGGGCCAGTTTAATTAGATGAGTAGCACTTAATTAAAATAGGAGATGGTGGTTAGTTTTGAAATGCTCTTCAGCTGGCAGAATAATTAAGTGGAAAGGTCACATTTTAGATAGTTTAAATGTATAATCTTCTATAATGATGAGAACATTTTAATGCATCTAAATATAGGAGGTAAGGAGGCAGGCCACTGTCAAATTGATTAGAACTATATGGACAACTACTGATATTATTACTATGACTTCGTGTTTTTACACTATTTCCATCATCATTTTTGACTAATTGATTGCCCTTTAAGCTTTCTTCTTTATGTAGAGAAATGATCGGAAGCAAGAAAGTCAATATATGCACCCTCCAAATATACTAGAGAGTTTATTGCAAATTTAGTTTGAGTGTTTTGAATTTAATTAATTGACAACGAAAACTGTGGAAATTTTTACACTATCCATCGGCACTTCCTCACATTACCGGTCCAAAACGAGAATGGTCTTACTAAGTCGCCAGATACCATAAACTAGTAAAATTCATGATGGCTCTTTACGGTAGAAATATGAAGATTTGGGTTATTTATAATTATAATACGTCGAGCTATTTAGAATGAATTCGAATACCTATGGACCATTTTTTTTTATACATATAAATAAGAATTAGTTAATTCAAAATCGCTAGAAATCATAGTTGGTGGTTGCATTTATGTTTTTTGTCTTGTCCAAGTCAAGGTAATTTGTGGTCAGTATCTCTATGACATTTTGCAAGATGAAGTTAAGTATCTAACTTCTTTAAAAGGTAATTTGTGATCTCTAAGGTGGTGAGACTCATGAGACTCCTCTACTTTAAATTATCTTAGTTTTGAGTTTTGAAATGAAAAAATTAATGATAGTAAGCGTCGCTTCTAATAGATTCTACTCTGACGAAAAATAAATAGTCCTGTTGATAGATTGCGAATACAAATGGTTAAACAAAAAAAAAAAAAAAAGACCCAGCTTAAATAACAAGTTACTTCTGAATTGCCTTTAAGCAACTTTTTGAATTTGAGCAAAAAGTAAAAGCTATTCTGGAGCAACTTTCTCTGAAATATATATATATATATATATATATATATATATATATATATATATATATATATATATATATATATATATAGTGGAATTGTATAGACTTTTGAAGCATGAAAGACATTTTACTCACCATTAGGCAATAACCTTTCCTTTTCAACTCTTATAGCCCACTACTTGCCCAACAAAAAACCAAACTGAACAGAAAAAAGAAACAACCAAAAAAACTAAAGAAAATGATTGTTCTCACATGACCCAATATTGAAAAAGATTGAGAGAATAGAAGTAAGAGAGTAGCACAGTGACCCCTTTGTTTCCTAATAAGTCAGCTTAATTTTTTTTAGTATATTTCTTCTTTCTCCCACCCACCTCCTTTCCCTAAAAGGAGTTACTCTTTTCTTTTCTTTATTTCTGTGTGGCCATGTTAATAGAACTTCGCTAACAAATTTGGCTCTGAAATTGGCAAGTGAAAAAGTCCACAGAGCACTTCCACTTCTCTTCTACTACTACTACTACTGAAAAATCTTACTAAAACCAAGATTTTTTATTAGAATGCAGCAAAATTTATGCATTTGAATTTTTAAAACATCACTCCAAACTCCTAGGCATCCCAAAAAAAACACAAGTAAAACCCCTTCTTCTAATTTTTGGTTCTTTCTCCTCTATTACTATTATTAAGCAGTCACCAGCTAAGTAAGTCCACAAATCCCATGAACCATGACTTGGTTTTTCATTAGCAAGAAAAAGTTGAGTTTGGCTTATTTATCCCTTCTTCTACTTATGGGATTTCTATATTTCAAAGTTCCATATTGTGGTGCAGATGGAAATAATAGCAAGTTTTATAGATTCAAAGGTGATTCTTCTTCTATAAAGAGAGCTGTTAAATCTCACAACCATGGTGGCATCTTCTCAAGAGGACATAATAATATTCCAAATATGGATGAGATTTTTGGTGATGATAAGAGGAAAGTTCGTACCGGTCCAAATCCTCTACACAACAGATAAGTAGCACTATTAGCAACAACTACGCCTCAGTTTTAAACAGATAACTAGCAGTAAGAAAAAAATAAAAAAAAATAAAAAGAAAAAAATCCAGCTTGATCTCTCTTATTCAATTTCTTTTTTCTTCATTTTCATTTCTTTTCTTTGATATATGATGTTTGGAGCTTAACTACATTCTCTTCATAGGAATATTTTCAAGAAATCTTGAATTTTTGTATATGAATATTGTCGCCCCTCATGAGATTCCGTTGAAATCTTGAATATTTATTGTATATGAGCATTGTTGCCTCTCATGAGATTTTGTAGAGCAAATATTTATTTTTGTTTGGTAATAAGTAATGCAACAAAAACTTATAAGTTCATTATAGTTTAGTGAATGCGTGTGCAATGAATGACATTGTTGGTAGAGTAAACTATAGTCTTTTTCCACCTTTTTCTTGTTGTTTGGTGTTCTATTTCTTTTCCAATTCTCAAATGGCATAAACGAAGGTTTGAGGAATCTTTTTCCAAACCAGCAATGGAAGTTTTACTAAGTTTATTGTAAAGTTATTTATATTTCCAAATTTAGTATACTATAAAACAAAAGCGTGGAGATCCTCATATATACTTCCAAAGCTATTTATCTTGTAAGGGAACAATTAGACTATACTGTGGGGTATAGGTTTAAACAATAATATTCATCAACAGCGACGACTCATGACTCCACCTGATAATATTAATTGTTTTCAGATACTAGCATTATTGTTTTATGTTGTTTCTTCTTATGCAAAGGATCATTAATTAGACGTGAAAAGGTACTTAAGTTGCATCTCTTAGTACAATTTTGATCATTGTTAAAATCATACTGATACATACGTGTATACGTGTGCATGGCAATATAAATCCTATGTATATTAATTACTAGACCTGAAGAAGATCCCATCAAATTAAATATAACTACATAAGTATTTTTTTTTTTTTATAATGTTACGTTAAGGTCCTCTTCTCTAATTTAACCGTCACTTAAACCCTATAATAATCATAAAATATAGACTTAGATTATATCGTCCGTATTTTTACTATAGGTGTGTATCATAGTAGATTTGTGTATCCAACTTTTCTTGTTAACACAATAGTTTCACTTATATCATGAGTATTTACTCCTAACTCAGTACTAAGTAATTTTTAAGGAGTCTAATAAGTTAAAGTTTCTTTTTAGCAAAATCACTATTTAAAGTTAAATTTAAAGAAAAGAATTTGTAAGTAAAAATAAAAATACTTAAGTGGCTGGTGAATGCAAGCTAAGATGAAAAAATGGCACTTATGCAGAAACATGAATTTCTGTAACAATTTCAATAGCTAAGGACCCACCACCATATCAGGCCTGCCTTATAAATGGTGGGGTTCATCTTTTGCTGGAAATCAGTGAAGGTAATAAATTTTCTGAAACTTGTTCTTCTTTTGCTTTTTGGTTTTTCTTTTCTAGAAAAGAAATCATTTTAAAGAGCAACATAGTATATCTTTGGCATGACATAATAAATGATTGAGACAGGCACTACTTACCGTTTGGCTCTAACTCCTCTGCAATTTTACCTTCTCCCATTAATATTACTCGGTATATATTGACATCTATATAATAGATCAATAGATGCATATTTGACAAATGATTGTATATAGAATATTTCAGTAAACCATGATTATTTAACACATATCCTCATTTTATCAATATTACTTAACATGTTAATAGAATTTAGAGTAAACCCGAGATTAAGTTTTTATCATTATTAGTGTAAGGCTAAGATATATACAAATTAAAACAATGCATTATCTCTCTTTTAAACACACCACCTTAATAATTACAGTATCTAATTAACTATCAGATTATTTCTTCTTAAACGTCTTACTTAATTAACACTCTACTACCTTAATATAATAAAAGTATAGCTTTAAGCAGAGTGGCTATGGAATGGCAAAGTAAGATCCAATGGGCTGGTTTGAACATAAAGGGTAACTCTGCAAGTTCAACTCTTTATAGAATGTCCCTGGTCTGCTGCGTGTATAGTGTTTGGGATGAAAGAAACCAAAGAACCATGCAGCAACATAGTAGAACTACTGAAGAAGTTGTGAAGCAAGCTATTCACAAAACCCATTGCAGACTTAAGAGGAAGCCTGTTGCTTAATTTTTATCCCTAACATCATGTACATTAATTTTCCTGTTTCTGGTTAGGATAGAATAGCGTGGATTGTGTAAGGTGTGGTGTTAGTAGTTAACTGCCTTTTGGGGCTTCTGTCCAAAACGCACAATTTTGAGTAGAATTTACACAAACACTTTTGGCATAAAAATCTTTATTTACCAAAAAAAAGTTAAGCTTTAATGATAATTAAGAGTTCTTACTAAACTAACCCTTAAATCTTTTTTTAAACATCTCACTTAATTAACACTTCGCTAATTAGAGCTGTAAATTTTTTTTAAAAGAATAATACAGTTATTGACTTCTTATTTTGCTAAATAGTCAAATTTTTGACAAACACGTGAAGGTTAATATTCAGAATCAGAGGGAGGGGAGCAGCGACTTTTTCTTTCATATAAGTTTCACAAGATATTTGTACTGCAAGTGCAAACATTTGAAAGGTTGATTTACTTCTTCTGGGTAAGTGTAAGACGTCGAGCATTTATTTCTCTTGTAACACATTAGAAATTAAACTCTTTTCACCAAATTGAGTAGATTAAATATAGGTGTATTTTCACGTTCGAAGCGTTCAATTTGTTCTGTGCATTTAGATTGATTTTCTTTTGAATAGTATAATTCTTATCTTTTGCTCTAGCCAATTAGTTCGATTTTGCCTCCAAAAATTTAAAAATAAAACCATCATTTAATGAGGAAAAAGTGCAACTTTTCATTTTGAATGCATGGATTAGCAAACCCTTAATTAACAGAATAACCTGTAAAACATTTTTGGAATGGCAAAGATTGGTATTTTTAGATGAAATGTGCCATAATAACTTTAGCTGCCTTGTGCATGTGCTTCTTTTTTAATAGAGTACAAAGCTTCTTTGTTGCTCGCATTTACAATGAATTCTTGTTGTTTCCCGCAAATACAAGAATCTAGAAACACTACCTACCATGATTTGGGAAAACTTAGCAGTAATTCGTCCTAGTAGAGTTTAACCTTGATCTTTTATAATTTTCACCAACTTCATTAATTGTCAAGTGACGCCATTTTGATAGTATATTTTATTACAATACTTTTTACTTCCATTGGAAGCGGTATTTCCATCTTGAGAGTTGTTCTCAAAGAACATATACCATCAAAAATATTAAGAGTACGTGAGTGGGAAAGGTAGTACTATTGAAGATGATTTCCGTGGCCTGTCACTTGATTCACTTTTGTACCAGAAAGAAAGATTTAAGTTACATGCATGTTTGTTAAAGAGAAGAACTTAGGAGAGAGGAGGACGATATCATTAGTAGGAGTAACATTCTTTGCTGTTGATGTCAACATGGTCGATGAGAGGTGTCTAGAATATAATGATTATTCAACAACTTAATCTTGACTAAATATATAAGATCATGCTGATCTCACCATGAAGTTACATAGATTTGTCTTGCCAATATTATTCCTGTTATATCAGAAAGTTAGAAAATCACATTATACGTCATAATTTCCCGTCACCAAGAAAAGGAAAACAACAATTAAAGAGAAAACGGCACTTCTTTCATTTGCACCAAAAAAAAACAAAAAAAAAAAAAAAAAAAAAAGACCAAAAGGACACAAACAATTTTGAAAGAAATTGCAAGTGTTTCACAAGTCATGAAGGCAAAAGTAAGATACGTAAGATGAAAACATATATCCCTTTCCTTTACGGCACTCTTCATAGGACTTGTGGTTTTCTACTCATTTCCTTTTTGGTTCTATGCTTTTGTTAGCATCCTTATGTACTACCCCTGTCTTCATGGTGTTGAATCTTACCACTTTACATGTTCTGACAGAACTAAGACTATTATGGAGTAATTTTCTTTTGTTTTTGATAGCGATGAAGGAAGAGGAATACTCGAAATACAGATTGAAAAGATTTATAAATATAAAAATTTAACTTCTATGTGTTGGGATCGAAATAATATAGCGTCATACGGAAACTAACACATTAAACCTTAATAATAATGAATCATACATCAAAAGGAGATATTATAAAAAAGACTTTGATTTAAAGTTGTTTGGCCAATTAGCCCACATTATAAGGAGGAGAAGCATAATCTACTAATATAAAAAAGAAAATACTAAACTATAAATTCTATCCAACTATCTTAAGGACTACATTGTGGAGTTCTTGTTTTGTTGTGTTGTATTCGTGAGAAGAAGAGACCCTTAGTTTATAGATATCATAATATTTTTCTCCAAAAAGAGGATAAGTCCAGAGGAGTTTTATTCCTTTTAATTTTATTCCTTCAATAAAGAATAAACCTAATAGGATAGAAATTCAGGGCAAAATCCCTAACAATTCTCCTTTAATTTGGCCTGAATTTTCTGACAAAATAGTTTGATTTGTCTTCTTAATCTAATCTTCAACATATGATTGCTGCTTGTTTAAATGAAAGGAGCCCAACAATGGGTTAAAATAGGAGCTTATGCGTTAAAAATAACCATGAGTTAAAACTGGTATTGGAGCCCATGCATTGCAATAGGTTAGTTAAAAGTGGTTTTTTTTAAGCTGTAGCAGCAAAGATTTCTAAACATATCATTGTAAAATTTTCTCCATATGTAGTTTATCACATTCAAATTTTTGGATAAATCTTATCATCACTTAATTGCAGTTAGAACTGAACCAATCTTCAACCTCGATCAATCATTGGCATTGATACCACTTGTTGGGATCGAAATAACAGGGCGTCATGTGGAAGCTAACACATAATGACAATGAATCAGACATAAAAAAGGTATATATTAAAAAAGACTTTAATTTAAAGTTGTTTGGCCAATAATAGGGAGGAGAAGCATAATCTACTAGTATGAAAAGAAAATACTAAACTATAAATTCTCCCCCTAAACCTGACTATCTTAAGGACTACATTATGGAGTTCTTGTTTTGTTGTGTTGTATTCGTGAGAAGAAGAGACCTTTTGTTGCACTTGGTGCACCTCTGTAAGATACTAGAGCAGGGCTGAATAGTGTCCTTTCTCGATTTTTTATTTTCCAAAAATTGCTTCATGTTAAGTCTCGTTACTCACAAAATATAAGGTTCTCAATGAGTTTCACCTATCTCTGACACTTAAAATAATTGCGGAAATAAAAGAAAAACAAAGATTTTTATGTAGAAAAATCTTTGCTCAAGGGATTAAAAACCACGACCCAAACTCTTGAGATTTAAACACTTTTGACTATGAAAAACTGAGCAAGTTTTAGGTTACAATTCTATAGCCAAGGAACTAAACCTCTTAGTGCCTAGAACCTTATAAGCTTCACTATAGCTTCTAAGATTGAACCTTCTACCTTACAAGTATTCTTATCTCAATGCTTCTAAACAAGTTGATAGAATTACAACTCGATTCGTATAACAGAAAACTAGACAAAAAGATTAAACTTTGAAACTACAACTCCTTCAGGTTCTGATACCTTGCTTCTGCTCTTGCACACAATAGTTCTCACAAGTATTTGCTCTCGATTTGCTCTGTTTAGATTTCTTGAGTGCATAAAGATTCAAGACAAAACAACTTATATTTATAGAGTTCTCATAAGTCTTATTCAGTTTAGCTTAGAACTCCTTTTATAATTTGGAATCTGCTTCACATAAGGTTTATAAGTCTTTCTTTATTTGAAACCTAAGTTGTTTTGCCTAAGTCTTCAATCCTTTCTGCCTAGGAAATCTTTCCCTCCAGCGCCGCTTCTAAGCTCCTCCTTCTTCAACTCGGATTGAGACTTCGACTTCAATCGTTCTCTTTTCCTTCTTCGACTCATATTCGAACTTCAACTTGAACAGCTGCAACTATCTTCAACTGTGAACCTTTTCCTCGTTCAATCAACACCAGGTCCTTATTCAATCATCAAAACCTGACTTCAACAAATTTTTCCTTTTTGATGATGACAAACCATATTGTTTCACCGAGGGTATTCGCACAAGAACCTGTAAATACAAACACCAATAAGATCTAGGGTAATTAAGTTACGCGAAATAGGTCACAAACATATACTGATTCGTAACAACATCTAACTTCCCCCTTTTGGCATCATTGAAAATTTCACAGTTGTATAAACCTGCTCAACTTAAATTAAGTAAAGTTGACTCTATTGCCCTAGGCAGCTAGCCAACCTATCAAGGCAGGAACCTGTTTCAGACAAAGATTACCAGCAAATAGCAGTAAAATATTAAACATAATAAGTGTCAAACCGGCTTAAAACATCCAAGCAAACATCCAAAATATTACACCTCAAAATTAATAATTGTCTTAAAAATAGGCCAAAGAGAACTAACTAAGGGACATGAGGAAGGGACTGGTCTAGTCTAAGGGCTATTGGGAATGTGAAAGTGAGCAAGCAACATGGCAAGACGACGCGAGTTTCCTTCTTGTCAATGCTCCAGCTCAGCGTCTAACCTGGCATTTTCTGCATTCAGCCATGCCAACTCCTCAGCTTGCCTTTCCAGCTGCCTCTTGTAGAACTCAACTAGTCTATCCAACCTTTTGACAGGTGCTTCTTCAGGTTCCTCCTCCAAATTAATTGGTTCTTCAACAGGTTCACCTTCCAGTCTATAATCACAGGATTTTAGAATGTTCCTTCCAAACACATTATTGTGATCCGGCTCAGTCCACCTATTCACAGGCACCTTAAAGAACTCAAACACTTTGCCCAGCAGAAACTCATATACTAATATATCAGCTACCCTACCAAGGTTCTTAATCCTCGGTTTCTAGAAAATTAATACGAACCTCTCTATCTAGCAGGTCCATATAAGTAAGATCAAGGAAATTAGCCCCACTCCTGCACTCCGACCTTTGCAACAGGTTATTCTACACAAATTCAAAAAGCAACTGATAAAATGGGGCCATTGCTTTTTTTTTTCACTTAGGTTGCCCTCGACAGGCTGGGTCTCCCTAGAAACTTCTTGGATACCTCCGATGCAGATACTCCATCACCTATAGCCGGCCACAAGTTTCTCAAATACTCGCTATAGTCCTGAGAAGGAACACCTAACATCGCCCCCAACTCATCACAATTAAAGTGGATTACCATGGTTGTCACAATCCCCTCACTCAGTGTACAATTTGTGTAAAACTCTCGAACCTCTTGCTCATACAACTTACAGGTTTCATCCCGAAACAGGTTCAACTAACCTTGAGCATTTAGCTTCTCTACCAGCTGAGCCATGCCTCTAACTCAAGATCAGCGAGAATTTTACCCTTCACAAGGGGCAAACTTCTGAAATACTCCACTCTTTTCACCTTTTCTTCCTTGTCCTCACCTACAACCACTTTTACTTTTGATTTCCAGCGTACCTCAGGTTCCTCAACAGCTTTGCATTACTGTTCTCTAACTGAACCTCGAGTAGCAGGTCTTCTCCTAAAGCCACAAGCCTTCTTACTACATTCACCAGCATCATCCTCCCAGTTTCCAGAACTACCCACTATAGAACTACCAACACTCTGACCTCCTTTCACCAGTCTTCTCTTTTTCATAGATTTCACAAGCACATCTGTCTCAGGTCTTTTCTCCAACTTCCTCTTCAGTTCTTCCACCACCACAACTTCTGCTTCACTAGAGGAACTCTCACTAACTTGAGGAGTTGTATTTGCCTCTTCTTTCTGAGGATAAACAACATTTAGAGGTTCAGTATAGCCTACCCTACATTCTCATCCTCATAGATATCTGTATCTTCCAGATCTACATCATCACCAGCCAGAGACCTAGAGAGTGAACCAGGTTCTTTATCAGGTTCCTTAGCTGGTTCAACAGAATCTTTCAGATCTTCCTCTCTCACTTCCTTCAAATGACCAGTCTCAGTCACAAGTTCTTTGATTGGTTCCTTCATTACCTTAACACTTAAACTACCGTATGTATGGTCATGTTTATCACCTAATTTTTCTTCTACCACATCTATTTCCTTCTCAACACCCACAACCCCATCATTTTTTTCTAAGTTCACTACTGGCTCAGAAAATCTACTACTTTCAACAACGACAACAACAGTAAAAGAATCATGGATTACCTTTTCAGTTTCTTGGACGGGTTCTTGACTCGCCTCAATCTTTTCTTCAGCAATAACGTCAGGCAACCTTTCCCTTTGCTAGTCACTTCCTCAGATACTTTCCTTTACCATAGCAACGCAAACTTCTTTGCCATTACCGCAGAACGATTTGCCGCAAGTTGCTTTGCTTTTTGGTTTAATTTTAAAATTCTTGGCTTAGGAGAAGTAGGGTTTGTTATGTTCTTGGAGAGGGTAGACATTTTTTGTGAGAGAATAAGAGAGGTTTTTAGAATTTTGTGCTTAAGAATGATAACAAGAATGAATGAACACAAACACAATTTTGATGACTTAAGGGAATAGAGAAGGGTAGTAGTCAGTATCGGGAAGTGAAACAGGTTTGATGGGATATGTAAAAGATGCATTTCATCATTACGTTTAAAAGGCATACGTCACTCGATACAAAGAATTATTGAATTTAAAATTAAGCAATTTATCAGGCGACACTTGTGGTTAATTGGTAACAAATTGGCCACGTAAGGCAAGTTATACTTTTAGTGTAAGTAATTTGGATGCATACCTGAACGTCCAAGCACCAGGTTCCGTAAGATTTAATCCTCTACTCAAAAGTTTATTTGTCAGCGTCTAAGTCATGAAAACATGTTCCAACAAGGTTAGCAAGCAAACAATTAAGTTATAAAGTAGAGCCAACAATACAAAGTTTAAAGCAAGTAAACAAAGAAACGTTTCTAGCCAATCATTGGGAGAACCAGGTGCTGCTTCGATCAGTGTATCTTGGTCATCCCTAGCTCAAGCATGTTCTTTTCAAATTGTACCATATTCAAAGTTTTAGTGAAGATGTAAGCAATTTGATCCTCGGTCCTACAAAAACTAATAGTAATTAGGCATTTCTCAACATTATCCCTTAAAAAGTGACGCCTAATGTCAATATGCTTTGTTCTCTTATGCTGGATCGAGTTCTTGGCTATATTGATTGCACTGAAATTGTCACAAAAGATTGGAACTGGTCCACACTTTACTGCAAAGTCCTCCAACTGATGCTTGATCCATAATAATTGTGAATAACACAAAGCAGCTGCTACATATTCAGCCTCGGCTGTAGATAACGCTATTAAGTTTTGCTTCTTTGTAGCCTATGAAACAAGACAAGGACCTACGAAGTATGTCATCCCAGATGTACTTTTTCTATCAACCAAGCGACCAGCATAGTCGGCATCTGCAAAACCAATTAGATCACAACTTCCACCTCTTGGATACCATAAGCACAGATCTTTAGTTCCTTTCAAATATCTCAAGATTCTCTTGACTACTGTTATGTCTGGCTCCTTTTGCTTTGACTGGAACCTTGCGCACAACCCAACACCATACACAATGTCTGGACGACTTGCAGTTAAATACAGTAGTGAACCAATTATTCCTCTGTATTTAGTTTCATCAATCGAATCACCAGTTTAATCTAAATCTAGTTTAGTTCCAGGAGCTATGGGTGTGCTCATGTCCTTTGCATTTTTCATATCAAATTTCTTCAAGAGGTCCTTAATGTACTTCTACTTATAGATCATTGTACCTTCCTGAGTTTGCTTGATTTGTAAGCCTAAAAAGAAATTTAACTTACCTATCATACTCATCTCAAACTCGCTTCCCATCAGGTCGGAAAACTCCTTGTAGTAGTTCTCATTCGTAGCTCCAAAGATGATATTACCTACATATACTTGAACAATTAGTAGGTCCTTGGCTTTCGTCCTTAAAAATAAAGTATTGTCTATTTTTCCTATAGTAAAATCATTCTTTAATAAGAACCAAGACAACCTTTCATACCATGCCCTAGGATCCTGTTTCAACCCATATAACGCCTTGTCAAGTTTGTAGACATAATCCAGAAACTCTGAACTTTCAAAACCAAGTGGTTGAACCACATACACCTCTTCATTCAGATACCCATTAAGGAATGCACTCTTCACATCCATCTGGTATAACTTGAACTCCATGTAAGCTGCAAACGCAATCGACATCTTAATGGCTTCCATTCTTGCAGCAGGTGCAAAGGTTTCATCATAATCGATCCCTTCTTCTTGACTATATCCTTGAACCACCATTTTTGCCTTGTTCCTTGTTACTATGCCATGTTCATCCAGTTTATTTCTAAATACCCATTTAGTTCCAATGATGGATTTGTCTTTGGGTCGAGAAACCAGGTGTCATACCTTACTTCGTTCTAGTTGATGATGTTTTTCTTGCATAGCAATCACCCAATCTGGATCCTTAAGTACTTTTCCTACATTCTTAGGTTCTATAGAAGAAAGAAACTCATAGAATGCACATAGTTTCCTCAAGGCTCTTCTAGTAACAATTCCAGTATTAAGATCAAAGATGAGGTTCTCCAATAGGTGAGAACTTTAATGTTTCCAAGGTTTAGGCTGCATCTGCTGAGAGGTACTGTCAGAGGGACTTGATGCTTCTGAATTGCTCTCTTCTTATTCCTCAATTCCCACTGTCTGATTTTCTTCTTGTTCCTCCTGAGTTTGACCCTTATCATCACTTTGGTCAGCTCTACGCTCTGTCAAGTTCTCAGAGTCTCTAGTAAGCTCAATCTCCTAATCATCATCTTTTTGTCTATTTATAACTGCTTCAAATTCATTAAATACCACATGCACACTTTCTTCTACAGTCAAGGTCCTCTTGTTAAATACTTTATAAGCCTTGCTCTGTGAAGAAAATCCCAAGAAGATGGCTTCATCACTTCTAGCGTGAAACTTCCCCAGAGGTTCTTTCCCATTATAATTGATATGATCCTAAAATCTAAGAATGGAAAACAAGCAACCAAATGATACAATCAACGACAAAAAGTAAAGATAGAAGGGAATAAAGGATAGATAGAAGAAAGAAAGGAATCACATCCATTGTAGGTAAACTAGAAACTACAAACAAATTGCAATACCCTAATTTAGATAATACAATCACAAGACCAATATCCAAGGGGGAAGAGACTTGAACTCAAGCAATGGATACAAGCAACCAAATGATACAATCAACGACAAAAAGTAAAGATAGAAGGGAATAAAGGATAGATAGAAGAAAGAAAGGAATCACATCCATTGTAGGTAAACTAGAAACTACAAACAAATTGCAATACCCTAATTTAGATAATACAATCACAAGACCAATATCCAAGGGGGAACAGACTTGAACTCAAGCAATGGATCTCTCACTCAAGAGAATCCAAGAGAGATCCAAGAAGAGGAAAATGGATACAACCCATACACACTGTCACAAGAGTATTCTCAATCATTCATCATCTAAAATCTAACTCTAAACCCTAGAATTAGGCTATTTATAGTAGCTAGTTAAATACAAAGACAAATGGACTAAATAGCCCCTAATGCTAATGTTATAAAGCTGCATGAAATGTCTTCTTCGCTAACGTATCACTAGCCTCACGATCACGCACAAGGAAACAGGTCTTCATTTTTATCGCGCCTAGTACCTTGCTATCGCGTCACATGGCCTGAGGCTTCATCGTGATCGCGACTAAGTGCATCGCAGTTGTGAGCCTTAACTGTTGCTTCTTCACAACTGCGACTATTGTCTCGCGATCGTGCGCATCCAATTCCAGCAAGCTCTTATTTGCTTGTTTGGCCATCCTTTTTACTTGAGTCTTGCATTCCATGCCCTGCTAAAGCATTCCAAGCTCTTGATGTCGAGCATGAACCCTCCACGGCTTAGAGTGTCAATCCGGATCGCATCAATAATGCACGAAACACTTGAACCCAAAAGCTTTGAGATGTAAAATATTTGGTTTCCTTCCTCTAATCAACTAATAAGGAGTTTTCTCCAATAAAGGACGAATAGAACATCGATTTAGCAAGTAGTTGTCAACACCCTTTTTTCCGAACCGGTTAGAGTTCGAAAAAAGGCTCGACTTATTGGAACTCACGGGTAAAGACTTGAAGTCGCCACCTAACATATTTTTTAACTAGGCGTATTAGGGCACCTACTTTGTTTCTAGCCGATTTTAATGTTAACTCCGACACTTGATCTACGAATCGGATATTCTGAGTAAGGGTTCAAATTAACCCAAGAGGAAGGTATTAGGCACCTCTCAGATTCCACCAAGTGTGGTTCTAAGCCGGACTAAATAATTGGGATTCAACCTAAAGTCAATCAAAATTAACTCTACTATAATAGACAATTTAGGTACAAATAATTGTATAAGCAATAAATATTCATCTTCGCCAAAGACTTCCTCTTTGTAGGATTGTACCTAACAATTAAAACAAATTAGTTAGTATGTCAATATACAAAATATAAGTAATGAAATAAAACAAAGGTATAGGAAATGATGATAGTATTCAAAATGTTCGCATTTTCCTATAATGTCTTCCTTTAACGAATTTCGCCGAAAAATACCTCGCAAAAAATGAGAAAAATGAATTAGTACAATAATAATAAAATAATAATAAGAATAATGATAATAAGTAGTAAGAATAATTAAAAATAATAATAATAATAATAATAATAATAATAATAATAATAATAATAATAATAATAATAATAATAATAATAATAATAATAATAATAATAATAATAATAATAATAATAATAAAGAGAAAACAGAATTTTTTTAAAAGATTTAGGCTCAGATTTCGTCGTATCGGGTAGAGGTTTAAGGACGTCGATACGGCTGCAAACAACGGTGGCAGGCCGTGTTTCCATGCCAGGTACCGGTCCTACACGATCTATGCTCATTTTACAAAGTGTATACTCATCATCAACACCTTTATTTTGTTTTAGGGACACGTAAAGGACAGTAAATTCGGGACGGGACTTGTATTGGCCTCTAAACGTCATTGGCCGTATAGTATCTGTTTCAAATCAGTCTGGGATACCTCAAATTCAATATTTCATAGGCATGTACAGTATGTTTTATGTCTACCTAGGGGAAATGTTTAGTATCGGATCAGTGTTAAACTGAAGCAACCAGATAGGACCCTTCATTAGGATCACTACAATGACCATAATCTCAGTAGTAAGAAAGCCAATTCATTCGGTCAAAAGGTCCAACATGAATAAATCAAACACCACACATCAAATGATATAGACCAGTCAAAGAGTAAAGCTATATCAACAGGTACATAATAACTGCATTAACGAAGGACCACCACCGTTCAAGAAGATCTAGGCAAGTTCGATAGCAACATCTGTATCAACCCGACCCAACAGCCCAAATACGGTGGGGATCCAATTGCCTCACATGTAACCAACAAAACTAAACGCAACCCTAAAAATATCGCCAGTCAAACCAGATCGGAACACGGCGAGATATTGACAGCAGCAGCAAAAGAGGCAGCGACAGAGCGGAGGAAAGACCACCAGCGAGAGAAGAGCGGCGTCAATGCTACTCCAGTGACGACGGGCGGTGGCTTCACTGATTCTGGACATGTCCCGATCCCTTTTTTTCTTGTTCTGATCTGCAACTTTCCCTCTCCACTAGTGTTTTTTCGATCTGTCCAAGGGGCTCTATTTTTTTTTTGCCTTTGTAATGGTGTGTGTGTGAAATTGAAAGAGGATGTGGAGAAGAAGCCCCTCCCCCCTCCCCGGTCACTTGAACCGTATCTGAAGTTAATAGAGTCTGTGTATGTGTGGGTGTGCTTTGTATTGGTGAGGTAGGAGACGGATGATACTGTGTAATGTGTGTATATGTGTAGTACTGCATATGTGGTGCAATTGGGGAAGAAGGTGAGAGGAGATTTTGTGTTTTGATCTTTGTTTCTTATGGTTGTGTGAGAGGGAAGGAGAAGAGTGGAGGGAAGCTCTGTGTTGCCGTGTGTAGAGAAATTTTTGTAGATGTGTGTATATGTGTGTATATAGAGGAGAGATAGGATGTGTGTGTTAGGGAAGAAGACAAAAGAGGGGGGTACCTCTTCATTGTGTTGTCCGAATCTGCCCTTTTCAAAACAAAGAGCTAATTACCTATAGCCAGAGTCTCAAAGAGCCGTTAGGATGAGGAATCCATTAGGCTATGGAGATTATGGGAAAGATTTTAGGTAACTGAAGGATTTGATTTTAACTGAGAGATTGCGGAGTGATAGGTAAAAAGGAAATCCTTTCTATCCAAAATAGGAGTAGAGAAGAAATATAAATTAATTTCAAAGATAAAGAATGTACTTGGTTAAATATTGGGTCTAGGTTCAAAGTGAAAGATAAATAGAAAATAAATAATTAAAGAGATAAATGAATGAATGAATAATGAATTTTGGTAGAGATTGAGGAATTATTTGAGATAACTGGGAAATTGGAGAGGACTGTCTAGAAAAGAAAGATTGAATAATTTCATATTTTACTCGAAAATAATTGGAATAAAATTGCAAATAATCTCTTAACAGGCTGGACGTACTTAGACAGGAGTTCGTCTAGGTTCGTAGGAAAGATTGCTTTAAAAAGAGGATTTGCATATATTTTAATTCGAAAGTAATTCAAATTCAAATGAATATGACAAATCGAGAAACAAAAATGAATTGATTATTCGGCTAATATTTTACTTAAAGGTGCTAAATAAATATAAAATATAAATATACATTTATATATTGTATAAAATGGGATGAGCGAATACTAAAATGCACACATAAAAGGAAATTGGAGTACAAATTAAACTAATTAAGTATAAATAGCCACAAATATTTATTAAATGCTATAAATGCACTAAAATTGCACAAACAATAACATTTTGACAAATAGCCTAAATGATGTAAAATTACGTAATATAGCCACATTTAAATATGTAATATATAAGTAGGGGATCACGCACGTAAATGCATGCTTTCTAATGCACATTTTGCACAAATAGTCGAATTTCACCTTTAAGTTAAATTATAGCTATTTTTAGAAAAGGATGGACAAAATTGGGTGTCAACAGCTGCCACTCTTTGCCCGGGGATGATGAAAGAGTCTTCGGGCAAAGATAGTTGACGGAGTAGCCAATTTTGTCACGACTGGTAGGCAAAATAATTGAAAAGGGAAAATGAGAATTTTGGAGTGTTTTTGGCCGAACCACGGTCTCTGAGTTGCCTACATATCTTTGGTTTCACGCGAATTAGGCCATGTGTAGTTCTAGAATGGCATGTTGCCTGTGTGAGATGTTTATGACGCACGATTGAGGTGTCAAGAGTGAACTTGTCCTAGTATGCGATGTTCAAATTTGTGTATGCTTTGCCTCTTGGAGAGATAAATGATTGAAGAATAAAGCAGAGGCACTATCGAAGACGAGATATCGTCAATAGATGGAGCGTGGGAAAAGAGCTTGTAATCATCCTAGTTATGAAGATGTGGTGCACGACATACCAATAAAGAGGAGTTTACAAGGACCCAGTTTCCACTTCATCTCGATTAATGAGTCATATTGCTTTCAATATTGTCTTGAATGAGCTGGAGAATATTGAGGAGTAAAGCACAATAAGTATGCACGATTCAAACAGATGGGCCCGATTAAGTACGAAAACACGCACGATTGACACAGATAGGCTTGAATAGGAATGAACACAAACTGGCAACCAATCAGGAATGAATGATTAGGTGGATCACTTGTGCGAGTATGGAAATATAGATTTGAGTGCTTTGGAACTCGGCAAAATAGATAGTTTGCGGGTATAGCAAAAGCATTGTCTGTGAGATTAAGCTTCTTGAATGGTGTTCCAGAATGGTGCATAGTATGCATTTGAGGTTTTACGGTGTCACTAGTGATTTTCTGGGGAGCAAGTGTAAGGGTATGTGAAATGGAGCAGGGGTTTGTCAAGGGGTCGGAGAGTGTCCTGCAACAAAAGTAGGATAAGTGCAACCAAAGATAATGATAAAGTAAACTCCCTTGTAGAGTTGAGCTCTCCTTTGTCATGTAGTTGTCTAGTCTGTTTCCAGGTGCTTTGAGTGTTAGGAAATATATGCTTCTCCTCTGGGGATATTCGTTTAGGTGCATCTTGTAAGGAGATAATCGTTTGTCGTGTCGGGATGTATACCCTAGGACACTATCACGCTGTTTCCTGCAATAATGTTGAAATAATATTTACAATTATAGAGTAGACTCTCTTGTCGTTGGATCGTCTTGCCAGTGCCTCTCGTAAAGAGACCTATGTGCTCGTCAGCACTGCTACTGCCTCCTTGTAAAAAGGACCTACTTGCATGAAAAGAAAACTATTACTGCCTCCTTGTAAAAAGGACCTACTGCTTGTGCCTCTCGTCATGAGATGTATGCCTGTTGCGTCGGGCTGTGTACCCTGCAAACAAAAATATAGTGGAAGAGAAGAAAAGAAGTGCTTCTTGCCAGGAGATATTTGCCTGCTCGTCAGGAGCTACTAAGTGCCTCTTGTCAGGAGATATTTGTCTGCTCGTCAGGAGCTACTAAGTGCCTCTCATCAGGAGATATTTGCCTGCTCGTCGGGAGCTATTTGGCTGCTCGTCAGGAGCTACTTAGTGCCTCTCGTTAGGAGATATTTGCCTGATCGTCGGGAGCTATTTGCCTGTTCGTCAGGAGCTACTAAGTGCCTCTCGTCAGGAGATATTTGTCTGTTGCGTTGGGCTGTATACTCTGCATACAACGAGTGAAGTGCCTGTCACCGGGCTGTGTACCCTACGAACAAAAAGTAAAGCGCCTGTCGCCGGGCTGTGTACCCTGCGAACAAAAAGTAAAGTGCCTGTCGCGTCGGACTGTGTACCCTGCGAGCAAAAAGTAAAGTAAAGTGCTAAAAATAAAATGACATTATTATGTCTGCAATGTTGCTAAGAAGGTCATTGTGTTTCAACTTTCGTAATGCCTGCACTCAAAGAAAATTTTGTGAGTTGCGGGGGGGAAGGTTTGATTTGTGCATTCTTCATCTGTTCCACGCCGTCCTCCTGTGGTGCGTTCTTTCATAAATTCTAGGCCTTGGTCAAGCTTTCTTCGATGAATTCCCAATTTTGTACTTCGTCTCTCTTGAAATTTTTGAGGGAATATCAAAAATTTCTGCCCCAGTGTCAGCTTGCATCTTTTGGAATATTTGAGGGGATCCTCAAAAATTCTGCCCCAGTTTATTGCCTTTGATAGATCATTATACTATAGTAGTGCCTCCAAAACAAACATAAAATATGTGTGTATGTCCAATTCTAAGCTGGACGAGCCTATTGTAGTGGTGTCACAAAACAAAAAGTGTGAGTTTGTCCTTTTTTAAGCCGGATTGGGCTAATCGTCATATTATAAGCCTGACGAGGCTAGTCGTCATATTTTAAGCCTGACGAGGCTAGTCGTCGTATTCTAAGCCTAACGTGGCTAGTCGTCATATTATAAGCCGGACGATGCTAGTCGTCATATTTTAAGCTTGACGTGGCTACTTGTCATATTTTAAGCCTGACGTGGCTAGTTGTCATATTTTAAGCCTGACGTGGCTGGTCGTCATATTATAAGCTTGATGTGGCTAAAGTGTTATCATGTCAGTTGTAAATGCCTGCGAATCTTGTGTTTGTACTGAAAGATCTGCTGTTAAAGAAAGATTTGTTAGTTGAAACAAAGTGGTTGCATTGCGCTGAATACCAATGTATTGGCTTGAATCTACATTCGTCTTTTAGTGTGACGATTGGGTATCTCGATGACTCTGATTGTGTGGGTACTTGGTATTTGGATTTTGCTAGATTTGGAGGTTGTCAAAAATTGTATTTGTCTTGGGTTGTAACGGGGTGTCTTCATGTTTCGTGCTTTTCTTTTCAAAAGCGACGGAGCTATCTTTGATGGATTGTTTTGTATAGAAAATGTATTTGTGGCTTGAGAGTTGCACGTTCCATTTGTTGGTTCTAATTGTATCATTGTCTTGCCTTTATCGATCAGACTCTGAATTTTGTGTTTCAGTGCTTGGTATTTTGCGGTGTCATGGTATTGAATGTTTGAGTGATGGGTGTAGATCTTTTTTGGATTGAATTTTGGAATGGGTACTTAGGGAATAGTTTGTTTGTCAGATGCAATATCTCTTGACAGAGCTAAGGGAGTAAAGGTATGAGGTTGTGAGTTTTGCTAGTTTCGGCTGTATAGTGATTAGATTTCTTTCTTGTGACTCATGTGCGGGCAAAATATTGGCTGATTTTGATTGTCCACATCACAAGTTGTACGGTAGTGGAATTTGGATTATCTGGGTTCTCTCGATGTGATATGCTAGTGGTTTAAAAGACTTTGTCCCGAGGTAAAAGTTTTCAGTTTGGCTTGCCATTTCGGCTTTTCTGAATGCAGATTCTTGACCTATTTCAGTATTCAGATGCAAAGCGACCGTAAATGCGCAAAACTGTGTCAGCACATTAGCAAAGATTTGAAGCAAGAACAACACGTAAAGCTTAAGAGGATGCCTAGATCGCGGATGATAAATTAACATTTGAATTTTGAGATTATAAAAAAAAAGTGTATAGAGATTCCAAAAGATTGCTTGAATGCTTTATGTAAAGGATTTTGGTTAAATGATTGATGCTTGCTTAAGCAGGAGATGGGTTTGGTTAGATCTAAATCAAAAGTCGACAAAGATTTTGGGTAAGGGGTATATATATGACTGAAAAGGAAGTTGGCTTTTTTCGAACACCAAGATCTTAGTGCATTTTTCATCCTTTCTTATAAATTTTTGTGTCATGATGCCCGGGTGTTTTTGAGAGAGATACTCAATGTCTCTCATACTTGTCAACCAACTGCTGCAATTCAATCTTTGCCTCAACTTTTGCTTGTGAGGTAGATTTTGTTGCCAAGAGACCGATCCCACTGTATCATGTATATTCTTAGATCACTTTTTCAATCAAGACCGTTTTAGAGGTTGACGATATTGTATTCCTTGCTCAATGTAGTTGTTGTCATGAAAATTTATTCAAATAAAGCTTTTGATCAAAATCGCTCCAAGAAATCTGTCTGCTCCTGTTTTGTATCAAATTAATTCATGGTCTTGTAATAGCTTCATCTTGAGTTCATCGTCTCGTCCCACACTTGTTAGTTGGTAGGGATATGCTTTCAATACTCAGCAAGATTTTCTAGCTCCGTCATATAATGGAATTTTTGTCACTGCGCCTTTGCATTCTTTTCCAAATTGAATCAGCCTGCTAATCTTGGTTGTTATGCATAAGCCTTTGTATCATCAAGCGGGTTCCGATCATTTCTCACTTCCTTATTGCCTTGTGAAAACCCTTTGAAAGTCTTTTTTGACCATGAATAGGTGCAATTTTGAAAATATTTTGGATTGTTTTCGATGTATTACAATGTGGACTGGAGCAACAAAATGATCCCCTGACATTGTGTGAAAAGGTACTGTGGTAAGTCATGTGTGACCTTGAGTTTGATAACATATCTCTTTCCCTGTATAGTGCCTGTTGTAACAAACTCTTCTTGTTTTGAAAGATCTCTGATAAGTGCACCTTCCTTAACCAAATCTTCTGCCTTGGTATTCAACTTAAGCCAACCTTTTGGATAATAGGTTTTTGAGTTCTTAAGGGATAGGAAATTATCAAGACATGCGAAAGATTTCTAATATCAGGATTTGGGTATAGATTAAGGAGATGAGGTCCTTAGTAGGAGATTGGATTTGGGAAGGGATTGACTTAGGTAGAAAGAGACCTAGAGCAATCAAGCAAATTCACGTAATGCACCCCTTGCAAATAAAAATGTATCCTATGACCGTTTTATGCATGATGATTTAGAAATCGTTTTGTGCCACACGTATCATTTCATTTGCTACAAAATACGGAGTCTAAAAGAGAATATTTCATTTATTGAACATTGGTCTTTATTACAATGGTTGATATTGAAACAGCGTAAGAGAAGGAAAAGACTAAACATCACTATGAAATCAGATCATGGCCTGAGCGAGCATTCTTCATGTTGATCCATCCTCAGAAGATTCATTTTCTTCCTCTTCGGACGAATCTTTGTTTGACGAACTTGCCCCTGACGAGTCTCCTTGGAAGATAATATTGCCTGCATCAGTTAAGAGCCGCGATATGTCGAATGTGAAATTTTTCAACGTTTCCCAAGCCTTCCTTCCTTTCTCCTCTATTCCTTTGTCAGCCACAGAATCCATTCCTTCGCTAGCCCATACACCGATAGACTCTATGCATTTTGTCCGGAGTTCTGCCTTACTGCGCCATTTGTCTTTTTCTTTGTTCTTTGCTTCGACCAAACTTTGCTTTTTCGCTATTTTCTCTCGTGCCTTTTCCAATTGTTTGTGTAGCCTCTTGCACTCAGATTCTAATTCATCAGCATTTCTTGTCCTTTTTCTTGTTGCTCTTGGTTGAACTGCCTTTGTTATGTCTTTCCTAAGCCAGTCTGGGTAATCTTCATCATAGCCTGCATCAAACCTGTCTCGTCCAATAGTCTCAAACTCCATTCGATGCTTTGCTTTCCAAAGTTCTAATATCTTTTCTTTGAATGGTACCACTTCTCCGAAAATATCTGCTTTGAAACTTCTAATGTCTGCAATTTGGGGTACAATCTGCTTTCTCCCTGCTTGTCTAAGTGCCCTTAAAGGAGTGTATAGGTAAACTCCCCTAAACCCAACCAAGATAAGAAATGAAGCTCTTTCCGATCGTGTGATCACTGTGATACTGGGAAAGTAGTCAAACATCCATTATATATTTTTGGATGTCAACTGACAAAGCCTGTGGTTCCAGCCTTCGGTGGTTATTGGTCGGTCCCACTTTTCAAGAGCATTGTCCATGCGGGCGGTATGTGTCAAGATGTAGTTTTCTCTTGATACGGAGTGGAAGCCTTGATCTGTATTTTTCTTCTTGTGCAAATGCTCCATCAACCAAATTTGTAGGAGCAAATTGCAACCTTCGAAAAGACTAGCGCCATTCTTGCATCTTTCTAAAGCTCGGTACATCTCTGCAAAAATCATAGGTATCAGAGTGTATTTCCTGTCAAAGTCCTTGAGTACGGCATCGACAATCGATATCATGCAAACATTAACCCGCCCTTTGTGTTCTGGAAACACGACAGTCCCTAAAAAGCTGGTGACAAAAGCGAGTACTCTCCGCTCTTGCCAATCTACCTTGTTAATGCTGAAATTATCTTCGAATTCTTGAAATGCTTCTCCGTACCCAAATTTGATGTAGAGAGAAGTCAAAGAGATTCCCGACTGTCTCACGCTGTCTGTGCATAATTCAAGTTTAAACCCTACCATTTTGAAGAACTTTTCGGGTGTAATGTTCTCAGGCATCAATACCTCATCACTATCAAATGAGAGTTGAGTCAATCCGCCTATTTCTTCCAGCAACGGTGTCAACTCCACACTTCCAAAGTGGAAAATCGCTCGGTCCGCATCCCAATAGTGTATTGTTGCTTCTACTATTCCTTTTACTGCAGTGTGCTGCATTAGTGAAATTAGTTTTTTCAACACCATTTTGACTTGATTTTGTTGATATATGCTTAGGTTTTCCCACCAATCTCTTAGCAACTGAGAGATTTCAACAACCATGTCAAATGTTCTAGTGGCCATGATCTTTTGGAAAAGGCGACGGACAATAGAAAAAGGGAGAAGAAAATGCCTAAAATTCGCTTTATTCCAAACAAATGACCAACGTGTGGCACAAGCTTTTGAAAACAATGCAACAGAGAATATGAAGAGATGTGTCGTTGTGGATTGAGAACCCTTTAGACACTTTAAACGAAAGTTGCTACTGGACTTTTGACAAACCACGGATGGCCATTCTTTATATAATGCCTAAATTATAAATTCGCATTATGTGTCATCCCGTCTATCAAGCGGTCATTTCTTCTTCAAATTGGGCATTTAATGCCTTTTCGGTTACCTTTTGCACATTTGAATAGCATTGAATACAGAATGATTCAACCGCTTAGGAATAAACAGTCGTTTCTGATTTAATTTGGGCTTTGATGCCTCTTTGGTTACCTTTTGTGCCTTTGAATGACATTGAACACAGAATGATTTTAACCGCTTAGGAATAAACGGTCGTTTTTTATTCAATTTGGGCTTTGATGCCATTTCGTTTACTATTTGTGCCTTTGAATGGCATTGAATGCAGAAAAATTCCAATAGACGGTCCACATTTGCACGTTCAATCCTTTAAGTATATGTCAATAAATTATGTTTAACGCTCTTTGGGGGCCAAAAACCCGTTCAGATTGTTTGAACATGTTGGCGTATCAGACTTGAGAACAAGTCGACTAATGATATTAGAGTCACCACTAAGAGTTGGGTTGACTTAGACCGAGTTTTATTATCCTCCCGAGCGGACAACTCGGGAGCGGGAACGTCTCGGACCAACTAGATTCCAAGTCGTTCCCCCTAAAAGGAAATTTTGTGAGGAAAGAGGCGGTTGTAAACTATCATGTTTTCAACGCACGATTTTGCAGTTGCCAAGAGTGGCGGGCGTATGAGGAATATGCACAAGTTTAAAATATGCACAAGTTGAAATAAAATCAGTTTAAAATAAAATAAGTTTAATAAAAGTGAAGGAAAAAGGGATAGCAAAAGAAACAAGTTAGTTCCGAAAATGAGATAATCAGGTAAGATAATTTAAAACGATGATGTGAAAAAGAATTTGAACATGGAATGCGATGAATGCTCCTTATGGAGTGAAGTTTAGACAAGGTTCTCCCAAATGGACAGTTTGGAAGTGAAAAAGTTTGGAACCTTCGGTTGTACCACGGACTCGACCTATCCCAAAAGAACGGCCGTCAAACCGACGCAACTGTCTTTCAAATATAGCGCACAAGTAAACTTTGCCAAAGTGGCGGATATGATGAAAAATAATAGATAAAAGAAAATGCTAATAAATTAAAAGAAAATGCTAATGAAATAGAAAGTTAAGCTTCAAACCTGCAAAAGGAAAAAAAAAAGAAATTTTAGTTTCGAGAAATAATAAGAAAAAGAAAATAATGCAAAAATTCTCAATTAGAAGTCCGTTATGGTTACAACCTTAGAGATCCCCAGTGGAGTCGCCATTCTATCGACACCCTTTTTTCCGAATCGGTTAGAGTTCGAAAAAGGGCTCGACTTATTGGAACTTACGTGTAAAGACTTGGAGTCGCCACCTAACATATTTTTTAACTAGGCGTATTAGGGCACCTACTTTGTTTCTAGCCGATTTTAATGTTAACTCTGAAACTTGATCTACGAACAGGATATTCTGAGTAAGGGTTCAAATTAACCCAAGAGGAAGGTGTTAGGCACCTCTCAGATTCCACCAAGTGTGGTCCCCTGCCGGACTAAATAATTGGGATTCAAACTAAATTCAATCAAAATTAACTCTACTATAATAGACAATATAGGTACAAATAATTGTATAAGCAAAAAATATTCATCTTCGCCATAGACTTCCTGGCACGACCCGAAATCCGGTTAGGCCATGCGGGCACCCGACATCCTCCCCTAGACCCGTCGGGCGAGCCCTTACCAATTAAATTAGGAAAATAAATATAACAATTCATAAATAAGGACAGGACTTAAAAAAACACAGACATACTGACACCTCTAAGCTGTACGAAAGAAATTACAGCTGACTACCCAACATACTAGGTTTTGGGCTATCCAAACTAGACATCTAAGAGTACAAAAGAAGACAGATACCTCCTGAAGGGAGCAAAATACAACTGAAATAATAAATAATAAACTGGTGGCTATCCGGAATAAAAGTTGGCTCACCCTGACAGCTGAAGTCGTCTTCGCTCCTTCACCACGTGGCGAACTCAATCCTGGAGCGAACCTGCCGAAACAAAATAGATAGACAAGAAACAAACAAGGGTGAGTCAAAAGGACTCAATAAGTGGGGCAGACTAGCCACCTCAAAGAATAGGATAGCCAGCCAGGGAGAAGAAACAGATAAACCAAATTCCTCTTATTTAAATTATAAAAATGCAGAGCCAGATAATAACTGGAAACACGTATGAAACCATAACCTCAACCAGGAATACGAGCCAGAAACATATCAACAAATAAGCAATGCACGTATAAACAGAACAGTAGTTATGTACCACAAGTCTACACAATGGTATGAAATGAAATGAGATGAAATGAAATGAAATGAAGTATGATGCAAAGGGTCACATGTGCCAAATGAATGGAGCGGAATCCTCCTGCTCCTAGGGCGGAATCCTCCTACCCTCAATATGATGCAATGGAGCGGAATCCTCCTGTTCCTAGGGCAAAATCGGAATCCTCCTGCTCCTAGGGCGGAATCCTCCTACCCTCAATATGATGCAATGGAGCGGAATCCTCCTGCTCCTAGGGCGGAATCCGCCTACCCTCAATATGATGCAATGGAGCGGAATCTTCCTGCTCCTAGGGCAGAATCCTCCTACCCTCAATATGATGCAATGGAGCGGAATCCTCCTGCTCCTAGGGCGGAATCCTCCAATGCTCAATATGATGCAATGGAGCGGAATCCTCCTGCTCCTATATAATATAAACCAGAGGCGGAATACTCCTGCACTCTCCTGGGGTGGAATACCCCCAGCACCCAAGATGATATGCAATGTAATGCATATGAATGACATATAATGCATATGAATACAATGTGATGCAATAATTACCCTTCACCGGCGCAGGACTCTCATCGACAGCCGGGAAGTAGATGCCAATTCACAGCCAGAGTACAATGCTTAGATCCTTAATGCAATACCAACAAAAGGACATAACATATAATATACAATGCAAATCCAAAGATAAGGTGTAATGAGTACGCCTATCGGCAGCTACACACGTAAGGAACACGTTGTAGAAAATCCACGAGGCCAGGTGCCTCCAAAGAAATGCATATAAACACTTACCTCGTTCCAAAGTTAACACTGCTACCCAACAACCCATTTATCCTCTTGGATTCATTGCCAAACGATCCCACTGTGTTCAATAAGCAGAAAAATATATCACATAAGGCTAAAGTCTTCATTCCTCACATCTTACAACAATCCAGGTAAGAACATGATACCCTATTCGCATACGCAATACGTAGGCCAGGCCTATGTACAGGGTTCAAAGTCACATAACCAAACTCTAAATAAATTACATTTATATGTTGCCCATAACTCACTGAGTACGAATATATAATCATTTCCATTATCGGGGTCCAATTGACCCTTTAAACTATTAATTGAACTTATTAAAATGACGTCTAATATCCTAATTTTTACAATTAAAATATATTCAAACACACGTAATAAACTCAAATAATGCATTAAGATCATTACCTGAATGTTTCGGGGTGAAAATTCTACTTTTCTCCGGCTCTTTTCTCATTTTCTGACATATTTTTCTCATGTGTTTTCTCTTTTGCTTTTGCGTTTTTGGTTCTGCTCCATTCTCGTTTTTTAAGCTTCAAAATGAAGCTGAAGGGATATATCCCTGTCCAGCCCACCGTCATTCCATTTATTTTTTTTGTCCTTTTCCCTTTTTTTTTCTTTTTTTTTTCATTTTCGTGGCGACAATAAAAACGGAACCCTACGAAATACGAACTAATCCCAAATTTTGCATATAAGTTATACAAAATATATGTAACATACTCACTACAGCAGATCTCAAATCGGAATCCTGAAACTCAAGATGAAATTAAATGGAAAAAGATCAAATTATTAATTTTCGGAACTTTAGCCGAAATCAGCCGAACAACCTTGAAATTCACTTCAAAAATTCACACATGTCACAAATAATCATACGAACCTAACGGTGCTTTCGAATTTCGAATCGGAGGTCATTCGCCAAAACCGAGCTTGAAAATCTCTTTTTAATATTTATCGACAATAAAACTGAAACCTTCTTCCGATGCCTACCAAACGAGGTCTGGTTTAGCTCAAATTTTACAGATAAGTCTCAATGGACCTTACGAATATTTTAAAATTATCGGCACGCCAATCGAAGTCCTAACTTCCTAAACGACTAACCGAGGTCGTTTCATTCTCCTCCACTTAAACTCTCGTTCGTCCTCGAACGAGCTTAAGTCTAAAGAAAAATTTGCACAGATAACAAAAGAACTTGCACGACCTTCATAAGCTACTCCACGGACATTATCTCATGATTGTAGAATCAGAATTATAACACGAACACCGAACTCTTGGAATAAAACATATATGAATAATATGATAACACCATCGCCCCGATTATTTTGACTAATATGATCCTTCCTCAATCACAAGAGGAGAGTTCTACATTTTTGAAACAAAGATACACGAAACTTTGGATGGATTAACATGATTCAGTTGATAATCACTTCTTCGATATACCTTTCGATATAGAACAGGTCGATAGAACTAAGAATTAGCTCACACTTGATGCAAAAGGGGGAGCTTTTGAGGTCCCTTGTCACTACGCATTATAGAAGATTTGATGCAAGCTATATTATTTTTACGAACACACTATGCAACATCTCATTTGATGTTAGTGTTGTTCCGCAAGCTCCTTGTGGGAATGTAGTTACTCATATCCTAATGTATGTCAAGGTTCATCTGAACAGGGTCTATTATATAAGAATAAAGATCATGCAATTACTACTGGATAGTATGATGCAGACCAAGAATGATCTTCAGACTGAACATCTACTTCAGGGTATTGTCTTTGAATTGGAAATATTATGACTTGAAAAAGTGAAAATAAAATAGACATGTAATTGGACCGTGAGCTGAGGCAGAATACTGTTGCTCCCAACGCACACGCAAGTATACGTGGTCGACAAGTAATAAAGTGATAAGTAGAGTATCGTTCCCACGAGGAATATTCAGACTGGACTCCTAACAAATAATTTCCTAAAAACTATTCAGGGATCTTTTTCTAATGGTTGGGATTTTACTAACTAAATGCAATAATCAAAAGCAAGTAATTGAAATCAAGTAACCGAGCAAATTCTAAGTTGTTATCAATGAAAGAGAAACGGTCCAGGTCCAGGGTCAGAGTCACGAACAATCCAGTTGAGTTTTCCAGTTGATTCTACTTCTTGATTTCCTAGATTGCTAACTAACAGGTTAAATGTACCCGTGAAAACCTTTCGATTCTTCACGGTCTATGCAGGCTACTCCAATCCCTATATGTCTATGGGTTGAATCCCGCTCACGTATTAACAAATTCTGTGATTAGTTAAGCTAGGCGAGCAAGTATATGTCTATCCTACTCACAAATTGGTTTCCCAATGCCCGGGTTCACAATCTAGCTCTACTCTTTCTTATTGCGTTCATAAATTCCCTCTTTCGAGTTCAATCTAAAAAGCATAGATAGTGTTCAATTATCAGGCCTCAGTAGCCAAATAATTAGGCTCAAGAAAGAATAAACAATCTGTAATGGTAAATCAATAGGAAGAAATCAACTTTCAAACATCAACCTTCATGTATTTACTCTAACCCTAGAACGAACAAACTATAGAATTAAGGAGAAGAATAAGAGAAAGAGAGAAAGAACTTGGTTAGAAGACATCTAGGGCTCCTCCCCTGTCCTCCAAAACTTGCTCCAAAGTCTGAACTCCTATCACAAACTAAGTAAAAGAGTATTTATAAGGTTTACAAAGGCCTGGTAATAAGTTAGACCTAAGCCTAGATGAAATAGGAAGTAAAAATTCGCTCCAGGGGCGCTATAACGGGCACCCCGCGCCCACGATCGCGCTGAAACAACCAGTGAACATCGAACTTTGGGCGCCTTTGGAGCGCCCCACGTGGGAAAACGCGCCAGGCACTGGGCGCTATAAGTGGCGCGCCACGTGCCCCAAAGCGCTAGGCAAAATTCAGCTCTTCCTTGCTCCGCAACTCGCCTCGTGTCGTGCCCTCGTGTGCTCAATCCAACCCTCAAGCAATTTCCAATCATTCCTTGCTCGATCATGCTCTTTAAAGCTCCAATTGCACTTCATAACAACCTACAATCATACGACACAAAATCAGTGCAAAATCACATTCATTAACTAGAAAACTGGCGAATAAAATACTGAAACGTGAGGAAATATTAAGGAAATATAGGCATAAAATGCCAAACATCACCACCCCACACTTGAACCTTTGCTCGCCCTCGAGCAATCACAAATAACTTCCCAACCTAGGTAGAACAGGTCTGCCTATGACTATGGTTGATACCGACCATTGAACAAATGCATACATGACTACTATGGGGTCCAACAAACATGCCAATAATTTAACAAACTCACAATATATGAGAACAACCACCCCAAAATAGCTCAAATGCACAATCTCAACCCATTGCTACCATGCTCCCAAAAAATCACACCTATCTACTCAACCAAGAAGCCATCAACTTCACCAATTTCATGCAAACCATGTGCCCTCACCAATATGAAGCAAAAGAGTGTCCCCCAAAGATTACACACAACAATGAATATCAAGAATAAGATGGGGACAATAATATAGAACAAATTCACTCACTCTCATGAAAGTCTCACATGTCACACACAATGTACCATAGGCTTGCCCATAGTGTAGGACTCCACTAATGTAAGCTTACTCCAATCGGGATTAACTAGGACTTTAAAAAGGTTGTAATGTAGGCTAAGGGGCGGGTAGGATACATATGGGTAATAGTGACTACCTCCCTAAGCACTTTAATACATCACAATTATTTCAAACACAATTCTCATCAAAGCCACCCAATCAATAACTTTCACACACACACCTTCTCAACAAGTAGCAGTTTTTTCTTTTAAGCACACACTAGCAAGGATGGATATTCTTCTCTCTTTATTTCTTTTTCCAATTTTTTCTTTTCAACTTTGCTTTTTTTTTTCTTTTTCAATTTCATTATTTTCCAACCTTGCCAATGCTCACAAACAACTACTACACAATTTGAACAAGTATTCCCCTTCATTAGTTCCACTCAAAAACCTCCCAAAAATCAACCACAACTCCGCAATAATATCACAATATCAACAAAAGTGCTTAAGGAGTAAAGGGCCAAAAGAGAACAATTGAGAACAAATGGGTAGGCTCGGGGTGTGGGTGCCAACAAGAAGGTCAAAGAAATCACAACAATCAAGTCCAAGGTGTATATGTAAGGGTAGGCAAATCAAAAGAAGGCCTGTATCATTTCCCGACTAGAGCAAACCTAGGATTTCGCTTTGCACACACACGGGGCAAGTTCTAGACACCAATATGCAACACGGAGCACAATAAGAATATGCCTCACAACACACATTGCACACAATCCACACAAAAAGGCTCCATCACAACTCTCAATCAAACAAATAGAGTGCAACTTTTGGAAAATTAAGCACTAATGCACAAAGGTTCACAACAAAGTCAAGTGAGCGGACTCAAGCATCTCAAGGGGGTCGTTCCATTTTTTTCCTAGGCAAACATCACAATTTAAAACCAAAAGACACCACATATAGCACATGCAACAAGTTCAAGTCCACCGGTATCAAACAAGTCAAAAGCACCTAGCATTCCACCTATTCCTTTTGTCTAGGGCCATCTATACTAACTATTCTAATCCTAAAAATAAAAACTACCCGGTTCAAAGGCCTCCCCGTGGAAAAGAACCGAGGTCATAAGAAAAACCACGGGGTGGATGACATGTACCACTAATAAAGACTAAAAGGAAAATCTTTTTGGAATTTTTTCATTGGTTTTCTAATTTTTTTTTATATATATTAAAGCAAGAAACAAATAAAAATACAGTCAAGTGACAAAGGAAAAATCCTAACGGTACATGCATCCCTAACCTCTAAAATAAAGGGGAGTTCCCCCACCCCACCCTTAAAACAAGCAGTGTCCTCAGTGCGACAAAGAAGAAAGTGCAAGAGTAAAGGAAACTTCCCTGAAGGCCGAAAGATCTAGCCTTTGGCGCTAGCAGTGACGCCATCTCTATCACGAACCCACCAAGCGTCCGTATAACATGAGGTACTCAGACTGCCCCCAACAGGTCATCAATATTAGGCAGGGGTGAGGACACCCCACACTTAAACTTGACATTACATGAACCTGCAATCCAAAGAACCACCCAAAGTAATATACAACCATAAAAATAATAATAAAAATAAAGTAAAGCAAACAAATTGGGTTGCCTCCCAAGAAGCGCTTGATTTAACGTCGCGGCACGACGAAGACAGCTTCATCACTTTTTCCTCCACCTTGAACTTATGAATTGAATCCCCAACTTTGCCTCAAGCTTATGACTATTGGGGTGGTGGCAAAAATACAAAAGGACCAAGTAAACAATGTCGCATTTTACATTTTTTGGCTCTTAAGTGAGGGATGTCGTTTTGTCTCCTCGGCATCACAAACTTTAAAATATAGGCACCTTGTTCCTCCTCCTTGGGTTTCTTCATAGGCTCGGGTGCTCAATTTTCATGTCACCATCCAAACACAATGTTGAAAAATGATTGGAATGAGGCCCAATGCGCTTCAATTCTAAAATTCCATTACTTTTGACACCCTCACTTGCACAAACACTAGAGTCCTCACATATGATGTTTTCTATTTCCTCACTTGACTCTAATGTGATTTCCTCAACCTTGGCATCATCAACTAATATTGGGTCGAATGGCAGGAATTCCATTTTTTGCTCCTCAAATTGGCTTCTAAGCTCTTCTATCTCAAATCTACTATCCACGACAACTGATAATTGGGCTTCAGACACCACAATTATATCACTCACATTTGCCTCTAGATCATGAATAGCTAAACCAAATTGATCAATTTCTTGTGTGAGCTCCACTCTTTCTTCCCTAAATTGCCTCATCATACTTGTAAGTTCACTTCTAAGATACCCATATGCTTCTAAAAGGTTGGCTTGCTCCGTTAGAAAATTTTGGCTCACAACCTGCACTTCTTCATTCCTGTCAGACTGACAAACATCGTTAAAAACATCACACACATTGATAGAGGAAGTAGTATGACACTTAGGACAATCATTCCACTGACCACCACATAATTTACAAAAATTCAAATCAAAGGTGGTAGAAAATTTACATAACCAGTCTCGTAGGGTTGACAGAGATGGACAATTTTCCCACAAGTGGGTTCCTCCGCAAAGCAGACAAAGATCATCAAAATTAGAATTACAACCACTCGACCAATTTTCATTAAAAGATGCCATGATAGGACAAGTAACACAATACTAAACTAAACAAAAATTAAACCTGAATAGAAAATAAGCAATCGTTCAAAAAGAAATCAGTCAATTATTTAGTCCCCGGCAACGGCGCCAAAAACTTGTTGCTCCCAACGCACACGCAAGTATACGTGGTCGACAAGTAATAAAGTGATAAGTAGAGTATCGTTCCCACGAGGACTATTCAGACAGGACTCCTAACAAACAATTTCCTAAAAACTATTCAGGGATCTTTTTCCAATGGTTGGGATTTTACTAACTAAATGCAATAATCAAAAGCAAGTAATTGAAATCAAGTAACCGAGAAAATTCTAAGTTGTTATCAATGAAAGAGAAACGGTCCAGGGTCAGAATTACGAACAATCCAGTTGAGTTTTCCAGTTGATTCTACTTCTTGATTTCCTAGATTGCTAACTAACAGGTTAAATGTACCCGTGAAAACCTTTCGATTCTTCACGGTCTATGCAGGCTACTCCAATCCCTATATGTCTATGGGTTGAATCACGCGCACGCATTAACGAATTTTGTGATTAGTTAAGCTAGGCGAGTAAGTATATGTCTATCCAACTCACAAATTGGTTCCCCGATGCCCGGGTTCACAATCTAGCTCTACTCTTTCTTATTGCGTTCATAAATTCCCTCTTTCGAGTTCAATCTAAAAACCATAGATAGTGTTCAATTATCAGGCCTCAATAACCAAACAATTAGGCTCAAGAAAGAATAAACAATCTGTAATGGTAAATCAATAGGAAGAAATCAACTTTCAAACATCAACCTTCATGTATTTACTTTAACCCTAGAACGAACAAACTATAGAATTAAGGAGAAGAATAAGAGAAAGAGAGAAAGAATTTGGTTAGAAGGCATCTAGGGCTCCTCCCCTCTCCTCCAAAACTTGCTCCAAAGTCTGAACTCCTATCAAAAACTAAGTAAAAGAGTATTTATAAGGTTTACAAAGGCCTGGTAATAAGTTAGACCTAAGCCTAGACGAAATAGGAAGTAAAAATCCGCTCCAGGGGCGCTATAACGGGCGCCCCGCGCCCACCATCGCGCTGAAACAACCAGTGAATGTCGAACTTTGGGCGCCTTTGGAGTGCCCCACGTGGGAAAACGCGCCAGGTACTGGGCGCTATAAGTGGCACGCCACGTGCCCCAAAGCGCCAGGCAAAATTCAGCTCTTCCTTGCTCCGCAACTCGCCTCGTGTCGTGCCCTCGTGTGCTCAATCCAACCCTCAATCACTTTCCAATCATTCCTTGCTCGATCATGCTCTTTAAAGCTCCAATTGCACTTCATAACAACCTACAATCATACGACACAAAATCAGTGCAAAATCACATTCATTAACTAGAAAACGGGCGAATAAAATACTCAAACGTGAGGAAATATAGGCATAAAATGCCAAACATCAAATACCAGCAACAAAGTTTATTACATGTGCACTTGTAATGCTAAAGTAACTTTTCAAAGAGTTGAGGTGTGAAGGAGATATGCCAATGATGGATGGGCGACAAGCTGCACTAGACCTTTAACTCTAAATTTTCATGAAGTAAAACAGCGTCAGTATGAGGATCCTGTTCTAGTTGAATACAGACAGATAGCCAGAAGAAAACCGGAGTCACCATACAGGGTTACTACTGACGGTGTTCTCATGTATAAAGATAGACTTTGTGTTCCTGATGTTGCAGATTTACGTGGACAGATTATGATAGAGGCACATTATTCCAAATACACTGTTCATCCAGGTTCGACTAAGATGTACCATGATCTTAAGTAGATTTATTGGTGTGACGGAATGAAGTGTGATATAGCAGAATTTGTGGCTCAGAAATCCAATTGCCAGCAAGATAAAGTTGTATCATCTTTCCAGACTTTATGCTTTCAGCAGATAAGTACGTATATATATGATCAGGTTGCCAGCTTATCTCTATCATTAATAAATTATTAGTGGGTTTAGCAATGATCGACACTCATTGTAGGTTTTTGTCATGGCCCTAGGTTGGGTCGTGACAAAAGTGGTATCAACGCCTTAGGGATTTAGTATTACCATTCAGTATTTGGAGGAAGACTTCTCCACTTAAAGCACAAATTCATGCAGCTATTTGAATGGGAATAACCATCCTCGCACAGTCTGCTGAACTAAAGAAGATTTAGCTAAAAGCTGAACGTGGGCAGACCTAAGCTACCAACTACCCTTTCGAGTTGCCAAACAGCTGCAACTCTCGAGTCACAACTCCATACATTTTCTATAAGCACCACCGCCTGATGGATCAAATCAAAGGTCAAATGATGCCTCTCATTACCTTTAGTAGCCTTGAAAAACAACAATGTGCTTACCCGGCTACCTTGGCACGCACTCTGGCTCAACAAAGGGAACATCACAATAGGTTACAGACCGCCTAAGCTCACGAGTGCCGAACAAAGAAGAAATGGCAACGGACTGAGGATATAAATAATTAGAGCTTTAGGAAGCTCTTCTTCTTATTTATTTGGCTACCTGAGCTAGACTACTTCCGAGTCAGGCTAACCAAAGAATCGTAATTGATGATATAGCCATTAAATGAGCTCTATGGAACAACATCCATGCCAATTTAACCTCCCAATAAGAATGAAACTCTGATAATTTACCAAAAAACCCTTTTATACCGAGACAAACTTGTAGAATAACATGACTCTACTAGCATCTCGAACCAAGAGGAAACACATAGATCTAGTATTACTTACTAACCACTTTACACCGGAAGAAACAATGACACTTTCTGATGGTGACGAATAAGAATCCATCATCCTACCGACACTGAGTTCCAAAGAGGCACAACAAGATGCCAAGCAAACAATACCGATACTCACTCATAAATTTCTCACATTTAAACCAGATAAACTAGTAGGGTCATCACAAATGCCAGGAATAAATCATATCAAAAGTTCACCCTTCTACTGCAACCGATTCTTAATAGAAACGACATCCAAAGAAACCATCAAAACATGATAAGACACACCATTTCCAGATCGATCGAAAGAATAAAATCTTACTCACATTTAAGAAAAGAAGAAATCCCAGGGTCTACTACATCGGATACCTCAGCATCCTGCCAGACTAACAGTTCATAGAACTGCCTCTGCAGTTGAGCTGAGCCACTACCCTGACAATCACTTTCTGAAGAACCACTGCCACCACACTCTCGACCTCTACTGAATGGTGGCATTTCTCTGGCTGATTGAGATCTAAATGAAATCCCCTACGACTGTGCAGGTGTCTGATGACGAGAGAAAGGACGACTGCCTACTTGTCGGAGTAAGGAAAAACTCCTCAAAGGATAGCCAGACTCACGACAATGATAACTCCTTTTCGCTGAAAATGGAAGCTGGAAAGATTGTTGATAGTTGTGAAGAAAAGACTGAATCTGATCTTGACGAGCTACTGGCGGACTCTAAGAATCACGTGACACAAGCTGAGATAACCTGTAAGGTGACCTCTTAAAATAATCAGAACTCTTACCTCCACATGAGGTACCATGGTTGCCCACTAGGGCCACGGGATCTCTTGCTCTCCCGCTCTAACTCTTCCCGCTCTAACTTATGGTATGCCTCGAATCTTCAGGCAATATCAACAACAACATCAAATGAAATCCCGGCCTCAATCTCTTGAGCCATCTGGGATCTCAAGGAAAAAGAAAGGTCATCAATAAATCTTTGAATCACTCGAAATGCTCATGGACTAGTTCTAATGCATATCCAACCATTTCTATAGAATTCAATCTCATATTTTGAAACTAACAGACTAACCGACAGTCTACCATGTCTAATCCACTCAAACTGGTGACGCTTTTCCTCTCACTCACCGCGGGAAAGGAACTTTTCCACGAATCTAAAGGAAAAATCGAACCAAGTTAGCTAATAAGAGAGCGGCCCACCAATTTAAGGCTGGACCCAGAAACCGGACAGCAGAATAATCAACACAGTGCCGTTTGATATAATTAAGAGCCTGAAGGATACAGATACCCTGACATCATTTTATTAAAAATATCACGGGGTTTATCTGATGCATGGCCTGGAAAAATCGGAAGGTTTCAACCGGGTAAAATATTACAGCCCTCCTCGGGCACTCGGGCCGAACTATTACCTGGGCTAGCTAACTAGCTAGAATAACTAGATGCATAACACATGCTGCCTACGGAACATAATTTACTGCTGCAATATTAAGAACTGGAATAGGAGCTCTGTTAGCTTGGATAAGCTTGGAGTTTTGACTGATGACTGAGGAACGGATTCAAAGGACCTGTTCCTTTGAAACACTGAAGCAGAACAGATAATTCATGCAAAATCATTTAATTAAGATATTATTATTTATCCTAATACTGACGTGTATCTTGGTAATTATGCAGGCCTAATCAGATACGAAAAGATTGCATAACTAAAGGATAAAGGATTCGGATTCTAGAAGGTAGAATCCAATTAGGATTCAAAGTCAAGGGAGCTTTGGAATTCTAATTCATTGAGACTTCTTGGCTGCTGGAAACTATAAAGCGAGAAGACTTTCAGCCATAGAAGGGAAGCACAAATACAGAGAGCATCGAGCAAAAGCGGAGAAGAATTATTAGCTTATTTGTGTAATCAGTTAGCTACAGTAGAACTAAGTAAGAACCTGTTCCTTAAGATTGAGTCTTGTAAAAGTTCAAGTCTTAGTTCAATTGTAGTAAGCTAAAAATCGAGTTGTACTTTCTGGTTCAAGTCGTGGACTTGACACAACTTCACTGATCGTGAGAAAGATCACTAAAGGATTAGAGTTAGTCCTAGGTTAGTAAGAGTGAGTCTTGTAACCAAGTGGGTCTTTTTACATAGTGAAGTTGAAATCCTACTTGAGAAGTAGGTCGTGGTTTTTTGATCCCGTGTCTAGGGGTTTTTCCATGCTAAAATCTGGTGTTCAATTACTTACAGTTGTTATTCCGCATATCGTAAAGTAAAGGAACACATTTTAAGGAACTGGTCCTTAAAATAGTAAAGTGGTGTAATTGTGGGAAATAACAATTGGTATCAGAGCAGGTTATCCTTGAAAAGGCTAACACCTAGGATTAGATGAGTACATCACGAGAGAACAGTGAGGGCCAGTCAATGGTTAGAGCACCCTACTTCAATGGGAAATACTATTCATGGTGGAAAGAAAGGATGCGTGATCACCTTCAAGCAGAAGATTACGAATTGTGGGACATAGTAACTGAAGGTCCCATGATCCCAATGAAAAAGGATGCTGATGGAAAGGATGTTCTCAAAACCAGGAAGGAATGCAATGCTGAAGACATAAAGCAATGGGAAAAGAATGCTAAGGCAAGGAAGTGGCTGGTTGGTGGACTTAGTCCTGACGAATGCACAAGGATCAGAGGGTATGCCACTGCAAAGGAGATTTGGGATGCTCTACAAGTTGCACATGAAGGAACAAGTCAGGTAAAAAGGTCCAGAGGTACACTTCTTTATGCTGAATATGAAAGCTTTAAAATGAAAGAAGAAGAATCAATCTCTGAAATGTATACTATATTTAATGACATTGCCTCTGAACTTATCTCTTTGGGAAGGGTTTTAACTGTGGAAGATAGGGTAGAAAAGATTTTAACTAGGGTTCTTCCAGACTCATGGGAGATCAAAGCTTGTGCTATCATTGAAAGTAAAGATTTAACCACTTTATTCTTAGATGATCTTATAGGCAATCTAAAGACTTATGAACTGAGGAAAAAGGTTAAAAACATAGGAGCACCAGTTAAAACTGAACCTAACCTAGCCTTGACTGCTGGTGATAAAATCATTGATGATAAGGAACTGGTCCTTATCGCTAAAAGTGTTCAGAAATATTTGAATAAGAAAAGAGAAATTAGTGGGCAGGGTAGGTCTACTAACATGAAACAGGCTGGAGAATGCCACAAATGTGGAAGCTCAGAGCACTACATCAGCAAATGTCCAATTATGGAAGGAGAATGGAGGAAGAAATTCATTGATGAAAGGAAGAAGGCTAGGGAACAGGTCCATAAGAAAAGTGGAAACCCCAAAGCGCTGGTTGCAGGATGGCAAGACAGTGAAGACGAAATAACTGATGATGATCTGGATGAGGATCTTGCTCTAATGGCACTCGGAGATTCAGAAAATGAAGAGGATCCTGAGGTATTTGTTTCTAAACTTAAAGAAGATGTAAAAAGCATGTCTAGAGAAAAGTTGGTTAAAGTATTCCATATTGTGCTAAATGAATTTAAAACTCTGAGGGATGATAATCACCAACTGCATGATAAAGTTGACTGCTTAGAAACAGAATGCAAAGAGGAAATAATTAAAAATGATTTTCTGAAAAGGAAGATTAACATGCTTGAGGAACAGGTCCTCACACTTGAAACAACTGCTCAGGAATTAGAAAATGTTAAAACAGTTGTAAAAGGTAAAGGTATTGCTAATTCTCATCAGATCATTGCTGAAGAGAAACTGAAAAACACAGTTGATGAACTGTGTAAGAAAGATGAAAAGATAAGATCTTTAGAAGAAGACTTGGTTAAAACAAAAATGGAACTAAGAAAAACTGTAGAATGGAACAAGTCTTTTGAAGCACTAGAATGGTTACAGGAAAATCATAGTAGTAATAGGAAAGGTATTGGATTCATGAAAGCACAGAGTTCATCCAAATGGGATCCAAAGAGTAAGTACCTATCATTTCCTGAAAACTGGCTATGCACTCATTGTGGGAACACTGGTCACCGGAAAGAAAATTGTCAATCTTTAAAAATGGCTGACCAGAGGAACAGGTCCTATGAACCTGTCCAAAATTCTGTGAAACAGAAGAATAGGTCCTATAAACCTGTTCAGCAGTCTGTAAAAAGGAGAGATGTTCACACAAAGAAACTTTTACCATTTTGGGCTAGGAGAGATCTGATTCATCCTTTTTCAAAAGGAAAGGAACCCAAACTAGTTTGGGTTCTTAAAATTAACCCCTAGTTTTCTTTTGCAGGCTAGAGTGAAGGAGATAAACCAAAAATAGTATATGGACAGTGGTTACTCAAGACACATGACAGGACATAAGGAACTGTTCCTTTCACTCTCAGCCTTCTAAGGAGGAAGTGTTTCCTTCGGTAATGGTAAGAAAGGGGAAATCATTGGCATTGGAAAGGTAGGTAGGTCTGATTCACATAGCATAGACAATGTGTTTCTAGTAGATGGGCTGAAGCATTGCTTATTGAGTATATCTCAATTGTGTGACAAAGGTAATAATGTTAATTTCTCATCTACTGGATGCACTGTGACTAACCAAACTTGGAGAGATTATTTTGCAGGGAAATAGACATGGAATCATCTACAAGGTAGATTTGTTGACACTATCTGATGGAAGCATGAGCTGCTTAAGGGTACAGGAGGATGAAGAAATCGGAATGCTGAAAGATTATGAACTTGATCCATAGATGCAGATTCTGGATATGAGAAGTGAACTGCAAGGAACTGTTCCTCAGGACAGAACTGAGAAGAGTGGCACAGAAACAGGGGGAACAACTGTTGGTTCCATCTCACAAACCGGTAGTGCTACTCTATCAGGAACTGTTCCTCAGCAGAGGACTTCTGACAATGGATTGACACCCAAGCCTTACAAGTATCAAGGGTCACATCCTGTGAATCAAATAATCTCAGATAAGACTGCTGGGATTCAAACTAGATCAGCAGTCAAAAATCACAACCTGTGTGCCTTTAGTGCTTTCCTATCTCTTGTTGAACCCAAAAATGTGAAAGAAGCACTGAAGGATGCAGACTGGATTAATGCTATGCAGGAAGAATTGAATCAATTTCAAAGAAGTCAAGTTTGGCATCTGGAACCCAAGCCAAGGAACAGGTCCATAATTGGAACAAAATGGGTTTTCAGAAACAAACTTGGTGAGGATGGCATGGTAACAAGGAATAAGGCCAGACTAGTTGTTCAGGGATATAGTCAAGAGGAGGGCATCGACTATGATCAGACTTTTGCTCCAGTTGCAAGATTGGAAGCAATAAGACTTCTTATAGCCTTTGCCACATACATGGACTTTACTCTACATCAAATGGATGTCAAGAGTGCATTTCTGAATGGTTACTTGCAAGAAGAAGTCTATGTCAAGCAACCTCCAGGTTTTGAAAGTGAACAGTTCCCTGAACCTGTGTACAAGTTGGAAAAGGCCTTGTATGGATTCAAGCAGGCACCAAGAGCATGGTATGAAAGGCTATCAAAATTTCTACTCCAACATGGATACAAGAGAGGTAAAATTGATAGTACATTGTTTTTGAAAGAAAAAGGTAAGCATCTTTTAATTGTTCAAATCTATGTAGATGATATTATCTTTGGTGCTACTTGTGAAAATTTAAGTAAGGAATTTGCAAACTTAATGGGGAGTGAGTTTGAGATGAGCATGATGGGTGAACTCAATTTCTTTTTGGGTTTACAAATTAAGCAAACCTCAAATAGAACTATGATCCATCAACAAAAGTATGTTAAGGAATTACTTAAAAGATTTGATATGGATAATGCTAAGGAAATTGACACACCTATTGCCACTGCCACAAAATTGGATCTTGATGAACATGGAATATCAGTTGATCAAAAATTGTATAGGGGTATGATAGGTTCCCTACTTTATCTAACTGCTAGTAGACCTGATATTGTGTTCAGTGTTGGTTTATGTGCTAGGTTCCAATCAGATCCTAAGGAATCTCATCTGAAAGCTGTTAAAAGAATATTAAGGTATCTGAAAGGAACAGGTCCCTTGGGACTATGGTATCCAAAAGGTGGTAACTTTAATCTTGTTGGATATACTGATGCTGACTATGCAGGTTTCCTTGTTGATAGAAAAAGCACCTCAGGTATGGCACATTTTCTTGGTGAGTGTTTGGTTTCTTGGGGAACCAAGAAACAAAATTCAGTGGCACTTTCCACTGCTGAGGCTGAATATGTGGCAGCTGCTTCATGTTGTTCACAGTTGTTATGGATCAAACAACAATTACAGGATTTTGGTGTTGATGTAGGAACTGTTCCTATCTATTGTGATAACACTAGTGCTATTAATATGACAAAGAATCCAGTGCATCACAAAAGGACTAAACACATTGACATAAGACATCATTTCCTAAGAGACAACTATGAAAAAGGTTTGATCACCATAGCATTTTGTCCCACTGAAAAACAGATTGCTGACATTTTTACAAAAGCTCTAGGTAGAGATGATTTTGAAAGAAATAGATTGGAATTAGGGATGATTAAATTCACATGAAATCATAGATGCTTTACTTCATAATTGGCTAGAAAATTGCACTTAAAATGAATTTTATTCAAGTCATTATGAATGATTCAGTCCAGCTTAATACTTAAATGTATATTCTTATGCCATATTTCTTATTTAGAGTTGCTAAAATTGAATGATGTTACCCTTATGCTCTTAGAATTTCAGATGATCAAAATGTTGCAAATTGGAAGGACACTGAATTTTTGTGTTAAAATCAGGTATGTACTCGTTATTATTCAGTTAATTTAGAAGTGCAAAGGCTATAGGTAACTTGTGATTAGGATAAATCCCACTAAGTTTCCTAACCATATCCAAACTGAATAAGAGTCCCATCGGAGGAACAGTTCCTATTCTGAAAAAGTAACCCGCAGCCTAACGGCTCTTTTTCTCCGGGAGATTCCCAAGAGTCCTTAGCCGTTGCATGTTGTGCTGAGGTAAGTTGATCGTTTTTCACTCCAACTCCACTACCTAATTCTCTCTATAAATACATTTCTTCTTCTTCATTATTCTTTTACATTGATTCATCAATTAAAGCTATCACAATTTCAGAAAGAGTAGTAAATTATTTGTTAATTCGAATTGCAAAAATGTCTCTTGCTTCTGATAATTCTTCAACTGCACCTATTGATGAACAACCACAAAATCTTAATCCTCCTTCACCCATAGAAACCACTGACCTAAACCCTGAAGTTCCTGAACAAATTCCAGAAATACCTGAACCTGAAATTCAGGGGGAAGGACCAGTTCCCACGGCTGAAACCATTGCTGAGCAGGTTGAGGATTTGTCTCGTGCTATGGTGTTGTATCAGTATCAGGTAAACTTCACATACCCTTGAATGTGGTTATAGACGAGGAAGAAAAGGGAGAGGGGTCTGAGGCTGCTCTTGAGGGGGAACCTATTAGGAGTTTGGAAGCACTTTTGCATGGGTCATCAGGGTCTCCAGAGGCTGTTCCTAGAGCACCCATGGAGGATGTTATTGATGTTGATGAGGCTATTAGTGATAGTGATAGGCCCTAGGTAGATTTGATCAACATTAGGAGTTTGAAAAGAAAATTGGCTAGAAAGGGACCCATGAATGACCAAATGACTGCTGAAATCATTGCTAAGTTGAAGAAAATAGGAGATAGTTATAAGCCTGGAAATAAGAAGAAAGTAGAAACCTCCTCCAAGGCAAAAGGACCTGTTCCTTCTGCCTCAACCCCTGCATCTGGGGGTAGGAGGACAAGAAGTGCTGCTAAAGCTGCTGATGAACAACTGGCTGCTGCCTTGGAAAGGAGCAGAAAAGGGAAAGGAAAACAGGTAGTTGAGGAGGCCGAAGTGGATGATATTGATGATATTGATCTTGCTGATTTTTCTGAGGATGATGAGATGGTAGAGGCTGAGGAGGTGGTGCCTCAGTCAAAGAAAAGAAAAGTAACTGAGAGAAGAGTAACAAGAAGCTCAGTTAAAGCTGCTGAGAAAGTTGCTAAGAGGACCAGGTCCTCTAAAAGAGTGGTTGTTTCTGAAAGTTCTGCTAGTGACAGTGATGAGTCTGTTGCTGCAGATGAGAGTGATAGTGATGCTGAAGGTGGTGAGTCTGTGCACTGTGTTCATGATGACATGTTGACCAGGAAGGTTTTGAAAGGCAGAGTATTGGCTGATGTGCAAGAAGAAGGGATGTTATGGTTGCTGCAAAAATTGCATGCTCAGGGTTGGAGGGACATGGTCCTTAAGATCTCTGGTAGGTGTGCAAAGGGGATGGTACAGGATTTCTATAAGAATTGTTCCATCCGAGGTGATCAAATTACTACCTCTGTTAATGACAATGTCATCATATTTGATACAAGGGAACTTGGTGAGTTGCTGGGGATTCTTGCCACTGGGTATGCTAGCTATGTTAAGAAGGTCTGGCCTGACTTGACGCTCTTGCCTACTGATCTGGAGATCACTAGGAAGTTTGCTGAGAATGATGGTGAAGAGAAACCCAGGGCTGTGCAGAAGAGTGAGATGCACCCACAGCACCAAGTATTATTTGAGTTTGTGAGCAAAGTTGTGCTGCCAAGGCATGAGAAAAGAGGAGTTGCCAGTTTCATGGACCTGGTCCTTATGGAACTGTTGGACACTGAAAAGCAGATCAATTGGCCCAGCTTTATGATCCACCTGATAAAAAGGGTGATTGCTGGGAAAAGAAAGCACTCCTTGCCATTTGGTTTCATATTGACTGATGTGTTTGCAAAGTTGAAGATTCCCTTGGAAGGGGTTGTGAAGGCTACAAAGAAGGAAAAGTTTGGCTGTGCCACATTGATAAGCTATGATTTGCCAGTTCAGGCTGATCCTCCACAAGCTGGTGTTGGAAGGCAGCCATTGAACAAAAAAGTGAGGGCACTTAGGCAACAGGTTGCTATTCAGGGGGCTGAGATAGCAAGGTTGGAAGAGGAGGGGAATTTCTGGAAGGCAGAGGCCACAAAAGCAAAGGAGACCAATGAGGGAATGCTCAAGCAGATGTTTGAGTTGCTTAACAAGTCTCAGGGACCTGGTCCTTCCACATCCTGACCACCTTAGCCTTTAGCCATCTTTTGTCCAGTGGGATTTAGCCTAGTCTAGTTCCTTAGTCTTTTTCCTTCTTTAGTTGTTGAATAATTTTGTAGTACTTGCTTGTATCCCCTGGTTTCATCTTTTGGTTTAATGAATTGTCTTTGATGGCTAATATCATTGTTTTGCAGTTGCTTTAATCTGATTTATGTTTGCATTTTGAATTGCCTTAATGTCCATGTGCTGATTAATTCTAACACTTGAGTTATATTTTATATGCAACCTTTTCAATGATGCCAAAAGGGGGAAGAGTAAGTCTGATTTTGCATGAAGTTATAACCTAATTGAAAAATATTCCTTAATGATAAATTAATTCTCCACTGATTGGTGTCTTTTTGAGCTTAAGTTGTACTTCAAGACATTAAGGAGATGAAGCTATGAGTATGAGTTTGTCATCATCAAAAAGGGGGAAATTGTTAGCTTGGATAAGCTTGGAGTTTTGACTGATGACTGAGGAACGGATTCAAAGGACCTGTTCCTTTGAAACACTGAAGCAGAACAGATAATTCATGCAAAATCATTTAATTAAGATATTATTATTTATCCTAATACTGACGTGTATCTTGGTAATTATGCAGGCCTAATCAGATACGAAAAGATTGCATAACTAAAGGATAAAGGATTCGGATTCTAGAAGGTAGAATCCAATTAGGATTCAAAGTCAAGGGAGCTTTGGAATTCTAATTCATTGAGACTTCTTGGCTGCTGGAAACTATAAAGCGAGAAGACTATCAGCCATAGAAGGGAAGCACAAATACAGAGAGCATCGAGCAAAAGCTGAGAAGAATTATTAGCTTATTTGTGTAATCAGTTAGCTACAGTAGAACTAAGTAAGAACCTGTTCCTTAAGATTGAGTCTTGTAAAAGTTCAAGTCTTAGTTCAATTGTAGTAAGCAAAAAATCGAGTTGTACTTTCTGGTTCAAGTCGTGGACTTGACACAACTTCACTGATCGTGAGAAAGATCACTAAAGGATTAGAGTTAGTCCTAGGTTAGTAAGAGTGAGTCTTGTAACCAAGTGGGCCTTTTTACATAGTGAAGTTGAAATCCTACTTGAGAAGTAGGTCGTGGTTTTTTATCCCGTGTCTAGGGGTTTTTCCACGCTAAAATCTGGTGTTCAATTACTTACAGTTTTTATTCCGCATATCGTAAAGTAAAGGAACACATTTTAAGGAACTGGTCCTTAAAATAGTAAAGTGGTGTAATTGTGGGAAATAACAAGCTCCCTGAGACCGAACATCTGCGTCTGAGGGCAACCTGATAAGGTGCCGAGCGAATAATAAGTACTTGCGGTATCTACGTCGCCAAGATTCTCGTAAAAGCATCGTAGAGAGACAAGGGAACCACAAGGCCCTACTCCCTTGCCCATCACGAGCTCGTACAGCTGGGGCCTGTGCAACTGGATCGTCAGCACGATCCACAACTCTCGGGGCTTGAGTAGCTTTAGCCCCAGGCTGGACTACTTCGTCCTGAACACCTACCATTTGTTGATTTGTCGCACGAGGGTTCACAATTACCACGAAGTAATTAATGAATATACTTTTCTTCCTAGACCGACGCACGATCAGAAACGAAGGAAGTGAAACTTCTTAAATGCCATCATAGCCTCTCGTAGATAAGTACGGACGTCTACGTACCTATCAGCGAGACTCTACAAGACACTATCTTAGTGTGGATAGACTCTAAACCGGGCTCTGATACCAACTGACACGACCCGAAATCCGGTCAGGCCGTGCGGGCACCCGACATCCTGCCCTAGACCCGCCGGGCGAACCCTTACCAATTAAATTAGAAAAATAAATATAACAATTCATAAATAAGGACAGGACTTAAAAAACCACAGACATACTGACACCTCTAAGCTGTACGAAAGAAATTACAACTGACTACCCAACATACTAGGTTTAGGGCTATCCAGACTAGACATCTAAGAGTACAAAAGAAGACAGATACCTCCTGAAGGGAGCAAAATACAACTGAAATAATAAACAATAAACTAGTGGCCATCCGGAATAAAAGTTGGCTCACCCTGACAGCTGAAGTCGTCTTCGCTCCTTCACCACGTGGCGAACTCAATCCTGGAGCGAACCTGCCGAAACGAAATAGATAGACAAGAAATAAATAACAAACAAGGGTGAGTCAAAAGGACTCAATAAGTGGGGCAGACTAGCCACCTCAAAGAATATGATAGCCAGCCAAGGTGAAGAAATAGATAAATCAAATTCCTCTTATTTAAATTATAAAAAGGCAGAGCCAGATAATAACTGGAAACACGTATGAAACCATAAACTCAACCAGGAATACGAGCCAAAAACATATCAACAAATAAGCAATGCACGTATAAGCAGAACAGTAGTTATGTACCACAAGTCTACACAATGGTATGAAATGAAATGAAATGAAGTATGATGCAAAGGGTCACATGTGCCAAATGAATGGAGCGGAATCCTCCTGCTCCTAGGACGGAATCCTCCTACCCTCAATATAATGCAATGGAGCGGAATCCTCCTGCTCCTAGGGCAGAATCCTCCTACCCTCAATATGATACAATGAAGCGGAATCCTCCTGCTCCTAGGGCGGAATCCTCCTACCCTCAATATGATGCAATAGAGCGGAATCCTCCTGCTCCTAGGGTGGAATCCTCCTACCCTCAATATGATGCAATGGAGCGGAATCCTCCAGCTCCTAGGACGAAATCCTCCTGCCCTCAATATGATGCAATGGAGCGGAATCCTCCTGCTCCTATATAATATAAACTAGAGGCGGAATGCTCCTGCACTCTCCTGGGGCGGAATACTCTTGCACCCAAGATGGTATGCAATGTAATGCATATGAATGACATATAATGCATATGAATGCAATGAGATGCAATAATAACCCTTCACCGGCGTGGGACTCTCATCGACAGCTGGGAAGTAGATGCCAATTCACGGCCAGGGTACAATGCTTCGATCCTTAATGCAATACCAACAAAAGGACATACCATATAATATACAATGCAAATCCAAAGATAAGGCGTAATGAGTAAGCCTATCGGCAGCTACACACGTAAAGAACGCGTGGTAGAATATCCACGAGGCCAGGTGCCTCCAAAGAAATGAATATAAACACTTACCTCGTTCCAAAGTTAACACTGCTACCTAACAACCGCTTTATCCTTTTGGATTCATTGTCAAACGATCCCACTGTGTTCAATAAGCATAAAAATATATCACATAAGGCTAAAGTCTTCATTCCTCACATCGTAGAACAATCCAGGTAGGAACCAGATACCCTATTCGCATACGCAATACGCAGGCCAGGCCTATGTACAGGGTTCAAAGTCACATAACCAAACTCTACATAAATTACATTTATATGTTGCCCATAACTCATTGAGTACGAATATATAATCAATTCCATTATCGGGGTCCAATTGACCCTTTAAACTATTAATTGAACTTATTAAAACGATATCTAATATCCCAATTTTTACCGTTAAAATATATTCAAACACACGTAATAAACTCAAATAATGCATTAAGATCATTACCTGAATGTTTCGGAGTGAAAATTCTACTTTTCTCCGGCTCCTTTCTCATTTTCTGGCATATTTTTCTCCTGTGTTTTCTCTTTTGCTTTTGCATTTCTGGTTCTGCTCCATTCTCGTTTTTTAAGCTTCAAAATGAAGCTAAAGGGATATATATCCCTGTCCAGCCCACCGTCATTCCATTTAGTTTTTTTGTCCTTTTCCCTTTTTTTTCTTTTCTTTCGTTTTCGTGGCGACAACTAAACCGGAACCCTACGAAATACGAACTAATCCCAAATTTTGCATATAAGTTATACAAAATATATGTAACATATTCACTAGGGAAGATCTCAAATCGGACTCTCGGAACTCAAGATGCGAATTAAATGGAAAAAGATCAAATTATTAATTTTTTGAACATTAGCCGAAATCAGCCGAACAACATCGAAATTCACTTCAAAAATTCACACATGTCACAAATAATCATACGAACCTAATGGCACTTTCGAATTTCGAATCGGAGCTCATTCACCAAAACCGAGCTCGAAAATCTCTTTTTAATATTTATCGACAATAAAACTGAAACCTTCTTCCGATGCCTACCAAACGAGGTCTGATTTAGCTCAAATTTTACAGATAAGTCTCAATGGACCTTACGAATATTTTAAAATTATCGGCACGCCAATCGGAGTCCTAACTTCCGAAACGACTAACCGAGGTCGTTTCACTTCCTCTTTGTAGGATTGTACCTGACAATTAAAACAAATTAGTTAGTATGTCAATATACAAAATATAAGTAATGAAATAAAACAAAGGTATAGGAAATGATGATAATATTCAAAATTTTTGCATTTTCCAATAATGTCTTCCTTTAACGAATTTAGCCGAAAAATACCTCGCAAAAAATGAAAAAAATGAATTAGTACAATAATAATAAAATAATAATAAGAATAATGATAATAATGATAATAAGTAGTAAGCATAATAATAATAATAATAATAATAATAATAATAATAATAATAAAAGATAATAAAGGGAAACAGATTTTTTAAAGATTTAGGCTTAGATTTCGTCGTATCGGGTAGAGGTTTAAGGACGTCGATACGGCTGCAAACAATGGTGGCCGGCCGTGTTGCCATGCCAGGTACCGGTCCTACACACTATATGCTCATTTTGCAAAGTGTATGCTCATCATCATCGCCTTTATTTTATTTTTGGGACACGTAAGGGACAGTAAATTCGGGACGGGACTTGTATTGGCCTCCAAACGTCATTGGCCGTGTAGTATCTGTTTCAAATCAGTCTGTGATGCCTCAAATTCAGTATTTTCATAGGCATGTACAGTACGTATTATGTCTACTGGGGGCAATGTATAGTATCGGATCAGTGTTAAACTGAAGCAACAAGATAGGACCCTTCATTAGGATCACTGCAATGACCATAATCTCAGTAGTAAGCAAGCCAATTCATTCGGTCAAAAGGTCCAACCAGAATAAATCAAATACCACGCAGTAAATAATTTAAGACCAGTCAAAGAGTAAAGCTATATCAACAAGTACACAGTAACTGCATTAACGAAGGACCACCACCGTTCAAGAAGATCCAGGCAAGTTCGATAGCAACAACTGTATCAACCCAAACCAATAGCCCAAATACGGTGGGGATCCAATTGCCTCACATGTAACCAACAAAACTAAATGCAACCCTGAAAGTATCGCCGGTCAAACCAGATCGAAACACGGCGAGCACCAGTGAGAGAAGAGCGGCGTCACTGCTACTCCGGTGATGAAGACCGGTGGCTTCACTGATTATGCATCCTAAGACATGTCCCGATCCCTTTTTTCTTTTTCTGATCTGCAACTTTCCCTCTCCACTGGTGTTTTTTTGATCTGTCCAAGGGGCTCTGTCTTGACCCGTATCTGGAGTTAATGGAGTCTGTGTATGTGTGGGTGTGCTTTGTATTGGTGAGGTAGGAGACGGGTGATACGGTGTAATGTGTGTATGTGTGTAGTTGTACTGCGTATATGGTGCAATTGGGGAAGAAGGTGAGAGGAGATTTTGTGTTTTGATCTTTGTTTCTTATGGTCTTGTGAGAGGGAAGGAGAAGAGTGGAGGGAAGCTCTGTGTTGCCGTGTGTAGAGAAATTTTTGTAGATGTGTGTATATGTCTGTATATATAGGAGAGATAGGATGTGTGTGTTTGGGAAGAAGACAAAAGAGGGGGGTACCTCTTCATTGTGTTGTCCGAATCTGCCCTTTTCAAAACAAAGAGCTAATTACCTATAGCCAGAGTCTCAAAGAGCCGTTAGGATGAGGAATCCATTAGGCTATGGAGATTACGGGAAAGATTTTAGGTAACTGAAGGATTTGATTTTAACTGAGAGATTGAGGGAGTGATAGGTAAAAAGGAAATCCTTTCTATCCAAAATAGGAGTAGAGAAGAAATATAAATTAATTTCAAAGATAAAGAATGTACTTGGTTAGATATTGGGTCTAGGTTCAAAGTGAAAGATAAATAGAAAATAAATAATTAAAGAGATAAATGAATGAATGAATGAATAATTAATTTTGGTAGAGATTGAGGAATTATTTAAGATAACTGGGAAATTTGAGAGGAGTGTCTAGAAAAGAAAGATTGAATAATTTCATATTTTACTCGAAAATAATTGGAATAAAATTGCAAATAATCTCTTAACAGGCTAGACGTACTTACACAGGAGTTCGTCTAGGTTCGTAGGAAAGAGTGCTTTAAAAAGAGGATTTGCATATATTTTAATTCGAAATTAACTCAAATTCAAACGAATATGACAAATCGAGAAATAGAAATGAATTGATTATTTTTTCGGCTAATATTTTACTTAAAGGTGCTAAATAAATATAAAATATAAATATACGTATAAATATTGCATAAAATGGGATGAGTAAATACTAAAATGCACACATAAAAGGAAATTGGAGTGCAAATTAAACTAATTAAGTATAAATAGCCACAAATATTTATTAAATGCTATAAATGCACTAAAATTGCGCAAACAATCACAGCTTGACAAATAGCTTAAATGATGTAAAATTACATAATATAGCCATATTTAAATATGTAATATATAAGTAGGGGGATAACGCACGTAAATGCATGCCTTCTAATGCACATTTTGCACAAATAGTCGAATTGCACCTGTAAGTTAAATTATAGCCAATTTTAGAAAAGGAGGGACAAAATTGGGTGTCAACAGTAGTAAGTGGTATATACTACTTAGGCCCAGAAGTTTTTCGCCAAACCGCTTGACAGCAACATAGTTCTGGCCATATCCTCTAAGGTCCTATTCTTCCTTTCAACTACTCCATTTTGTTGAGGGATCCTTGGTGCAGAGAAGTTGTGGTCCACACCATGTTTATTACAATATTCTGCAAACTTAGCATTCTCAAACTCAGTTCCATGGTCGGACCTAATACTTATAAGCTGGAACCCCAGTTTCTTCTGAATGATCTTTGCCCAGTCCTCGAACATCTCAAACGCCTCATGTTTGGATTTGAGAAACAGTGTCCATGTGTATTTGGAGTAGTCATCAACAATCACCATCACGAACCTCTTACCTCCTCTATTTCTTACCCTCATTGGCCTACACAAGTTCATGTGAACCAGATCAAGTGGTTTAGAAGTACTAACCCCTTTCTTTGACTTGAATGGAGATCTTACATGTTTCCCCCTCACACAAGCATCACAAATTTTGATGTCTTCGAACATTTTGCTTGGCATTCCACGAACAAGGTCCTTTGCCACCAACTTGTTCAATTGAGTCAAGCTTGCATGTCCTAATCTCTTGTGCCACAGTTGTGTGTCATTTTCAAGCACATTAAGACAAGTCCAATTATTCTCAGGAAGGGACCTAATGTAGCCTTGTACACATTGTTAGCACGTTTTCCTTCCAGTATCGCTTCACCAGTCTGCAGGTTCTTCATAGTACATCCTACAGACGTGAAGCTTACTTAGTTTCCTCTATGACTAAGTTGGGAGATACTCAACAGGTTGTGCCTCAATCCATCAATACAGAGTAAATTTTCAATAGCATGATTTTGGAACCTCCCAACCTTTCCAATACCTACAATTTTGTCATTTTTGCCTCCTCCAAAAGCCACACTACCCCCTTGAAATACTGCGAGTAAGAGAAAGTTTCTTCTATCTCCGGTCATGTATCCGGAACACCCACTATCAAGAATCCAGCTTGGGTTGTTCCTTCTCACTCCAGCCTTCAAAATAAAATCAAGTTTTAGTAACAAGAACCCAGACTAGCTTGGGTCCCTTTTTGTGATAGAATGGATGAATCAGAACTTTTCTAGCCAAGTAAGATAAAACTGACTTTTTATTGTTTATAACTGTCCTTTTTAGAACACTACATTCATTTTTATAATGACCAACTTTTCCACAAAGAAAGCAAAGCATGTTGCAAGGAAGCCCTATATATTTACCATTAGGATTCCAGGCAGGTAATGGTTTTCTATGACCTAAGCCATTTTTACCTCTATTATGATTTTCATGTAACCAGTTCAAAGCTTCAGAAGACTTGTTACACTTAATGAGTCTGGTAAGTTCATAGTTAGCCTTATCAACCTTTTCTTAAAGAACTCGGTTCTTCTAAATTTCCTGATGTAGAACTTCGTTTTTCTTTTCAAGCTCAGTTTCAAGGTTGATTTGAGCCTCACAAACTGCTTGCTTACCAGAGACTTCTTTCAATTTAAGATTTTCAAGTTCAAGTGTACAAACTTTTTTTTGCTCATCAAGCACATGTTCCTTTAATTTTTTATTTTCAAGTTCAACGGCTGAGACTTTCTGTTTTAGTTGAAAACTTGTGCATTACTAGATGTTATCTCTACTTCTAGTTCAATTTTAGCTTCTTCCAAGTTTTTATTTTTAATTTTAAAATCAGACACAACTGAGAGCAGTTGATCCTTCTTAGAAAGAAACTGGTCCTTCTCAGCCCTTAAACTCTCAATACCTTCAATTAAAGTTTGTCGAGATAAGTAAGTTCACTTTGGGAACCAGTATGAATTTTTATTTTTAAGCCATCGAGACTTACCTCAGGCAGATCATAAGAGGGATTTTCTTCATTTAGAGCCATCAGTGCCAATGGAGAGTCATCATTAGATTTTTCTTCATGATCGCTCTCGCTTTCAGATGGTCCCCATGTAACATAGAATGATTCCTTCTTCTTTCTCCTGATGGCTCAAAAGTTGGGTAGACGTTTGGTTTTCTTGGACTCACTTTCCTTTGTATCATTATTCTTTTTCCACTCAATTTCCTGTTGAACCCTCCCAAAAATAATGCACACACAAGTATGCATCGGGATTTGACTTCAACAAAATGGAGACTCCAAAGAGTTTCTTTGGAGTCGCCACCTAATTTAAGGATTATTAGGAACCTAAGTTAACTAATGAGTGCAATTTTATTCCTTTAAAAGGAAAATAATTCAGAGATTCTTAGGTAAGTGGTTCTATTAAATTCGGAAGAAGGTCCCTTGCGGGAGCACTTTCGAAAATCCGCTAAAGCGGTTAATCCGGCGATTTTCACGAATTTTACTTAAAGATAATTAATTTAGGATAAATTTTAAATAAAGATAAATAGATAATGAATAATGAATAATATAAATAAGATAAAGTTTGATTATGCCAATACTTAGATAACTAAACAACAAAACTTAAGATTAATTAAATGAATAATGAGATAATGGTTGATTGCTTAATTAATTGAATAAATAAAGGCTAAATAAAATTAAGTAAATAAAATAAATGATTAGATGAATAATGATAATTGATTAACTGATTGGATGGATAGATAAGTAAATAATAACTTGATTTAATAGATGAATATTTATATGAATTCAATTAAATGAGGAAAAAATGAATAATAATTGATTAAATAAATAATAAGTAAATAAATATTTAATTGATTAAATAAATAATTAATTGTAATTAAATAGATTAGCTTAAGTAAATAAATAAATAAATAAAGGATTAAAATTTAATTGATTAACTAAATAAATAAATTAGATTAGATAAATAAATAATTGAATATTTAATATAATAAATAAAGAAGCAATTCAAATGCGAATTATGACGAGGGTATGATTTTTAATCGAATTTGATTTTGCACTCATTAATTGAGAAATGATTCTAAACATCCATAAATTAATTGGCGATTCGCAAAGAGATGATACAAAGCATTCATATAAAAAAACAATTTAAGTAATTTACAATAATTATTCACAATTCAAATACCATTTCTATTTTACAGGGCTCCTAAAACATGCTTTTATAAAGGGGACGTGAAAGAGGGAGTTTAAAAGATAGAACCCGGGAGTGCAAACTCATCATTTGAGCCTTGATAGCAATGCGATTTCAACCAAGTTAACCCAAGCAGCTCCAATGCAATGAACCATTCCCATTTGTGAGTTAGTGAAACTCAATCCCAAAGGTATTTATGCAAAAGAAACAAGGATAAGGAATTAAAAAATATAAATAGATAATTGTAAATAAAAATAAAATACTTAATGAATAGAGAAGTCTAGCTAAAAGAAGTGATTCGACACCCAATATACTTCATTTGAAGTCCTGAAGCTTGCTTAAATGATAAAGAAAAACGTAACAGACTTATGAACTTCCACAAACAGACAAAAAGTGATCAAAGCTATTCCCGTCACCTCAAAACTCACGAATGCAATTCATAATCTAAGCATGCTTTTATTTTTATTTGTTTTTGTTAAAATTATAACTAACTACTTCAATCGCAATTACCATAAACAACGACTATCTTGGTTAAAAGAAAACTCAGAAACAAACTTTGGGGATTAAAAGCCAACCCACTAAACATAAATTGTGCTACCATATCAGTAAGAACTCATACGATTAAGGTTAACCAGTATCCGACGTTTATAACGAAACACCAGTCCATTTCAAATGCCAAACTTCAGGAGAACTAACTAAACTAAACTTCTAGCTATTAAATAAATTATCATAAGTCATGTAATTGATGGATTATAAGACCATACAAACAAAAGAGCAGCTGCTGAATATACTAAATGACATAGTTGATTTACTTGAACAAATAAAGTAATAACACTCAAAACACATAGATTCCATCTCCTACACGCCCCTGACCAAATAAACACCATCCTTGACCCTTCTATTACCTGCCTGACCACCAACATACCTGCTAGCCCTTTTACTTAACCAAATACACCTCCTAAAAAAAACCAACTGAACATCTTCCTAACTCCAGGGAACTAAACACACATTTAAACAGGACCTGCACACACTGCACATACACAAATCTGCACATATACACACTTCACAGACACACATCCACAACTCTGGAACAGCTAACAAACCAACAAATCCCCATACTTCTCCTACTAAACCTTCAGACAACTACAAACTCCCAGCATCTAATCATGAACTACTAAACCCCCTACAGCTTCCTCATATTCTCACACCTACACAAATACACCTGAACTACACCTCCATACCTGCAGCCCCTGAAACTGCTTCCATGACCAGGGCAGACCTTACTACTACTTCACTTGAACCTCTACATCTCACACAACATGACTCCACCAGAACTCATCCTCACAGACCACCTTACCTGCCTGCAGCCTTCAAACCTTCATCCCTCAGATTCAATCTATAACAGCCTACTTCAACTTCATTTCAACCCTTTAGGAGCACATCCAAACAAACCTTCAAACACTTGCACTCACAGATCCCTCCTAAACTGCAGCATACACCTAAACTCCCTCTATTCTACCTACACACCATTCACACTCTTAAGAACAGAACCAGAAACAACCTCAGCTCTATCTCAGCCCACTAACAATAGTAGCATATACCAAAACATGAAAACAGAATTCCTAAGGGAGAAATGGATTTCCAGGAACTTAAGTAAACTCATTCATAACTGAGCTTTGGCCCTGAATCAGTTTGGGACCTTGCTTATCATCACATAATCCAGAAACTTATGTTAAAGAAAAGAAACTTCAACTTGACAGTTTAACAGGCAAAGTTCAAAATTTTATACCTTAACATGACTTTAAAAGATCAAAAGGGTTGAACCTTTAACCCATTCCAGGTTTCGAAACACACAAATATGCAAAAAAAAAAAAAAAAAAAAAAAAACTTAGCTACTCAAACTGAATAGAATTAGACAAGCGATGATGCTGCAGGCTTAACACGAAACAGGGAAATACAACATGAAGTTCATAGAAATAGTGACCACTCCTTACATTTTCCAACAGTAAACACATAAAAAAAAACAATGAAAAACTGAAAATGTAACGAGGGTAGGTTTATTACCTTTTTGCGAGCAGCGAGCTAGGGCGAGGGATCCGTGACTACGACTCGAACAAGACGACGACTCGAGTGGCGACGCGACGACACGAACGATGTAGTGATAATACCAGACCAATACCAGGAGCAAAAACCAGAAAAAAAGAACACTATATGTCTATATTTTGAGAAAAACTTAAACTAAAAATGTTTATGTTCTGCCTTTTTTTTTTATGTTCCAAAAACTTCCCCCTTTAAAACTAAACTTAAGCATATATTTATAGGAAAACTTCTCTAGGGTTTTCCACCTAGAATGAAAAGACCAGAGAGACCTTTTACATACCTTTTCTTAACGGTCAGATTTTGACTCTTTTCTGTCCAAGAATTTGAAAGAAAAAATGAGAAAAGAAAAGGGAATCTGAGTCACACTCGAATATCCCTTTAGATCCCTCATTTGAATTTCAAAACTCGTATTTGCCTCAATCCGAACCGTCGATGATGGAAAGGAAGTAGACACAGACGTTTGAGATGAGTTTATGCCACTGTGGGGTATTGATTTTGGGGGAATCGAAAGTGGTCGCGGGTTGAATGGGATTTTTGCCATGTTTGGGAGTGACAAAGGAAGTGGGGACCAAGCTTGGGTGTGGCCGGAAATGGAAATGGAGAGGGGGACGGCGATTTTGGGGAGAGGAGATTAGGGTATCGGGTTTTAGGGTTATGGTAAACGGGTGTGGAGAACTGATTAGGGGAAGCTGAGGATATGTATGTGTTGTATGTAATGTATATGTTGCACGCATAGACTAGAATTTTAGGTTTCGAGCGATTTTAGCGTCTTTTAGAATTAATTAGGAATTCGAATGGTTGCATAGGTAGGCTAGATTTTAGGTTGCGTAGTGCGATTTTAACCTTTTTTCTCTAAAATTATGAATTTACTTTATAATTTTAAAATTGCCCCTTTGATTAAATTAATTAGACATTAAGTTAAAATTTCGGGACAAAATTGGGTGTCAACATTTCCCACACAGGACAGTCTTTCACAACATGATCCTTCTTATGACACTTGAAGCAACCTGAGTAGTCTAGATTGTCAACGATATTCTTCTTGGCAGAAGTGGCTTTGGTGAACCTTTTATCTTTCTTTTCAAGGTTAGTGACTTTCTCACAGCATTCACTAGGGCCATCTCATGCTCAAAAACTTCATACTTAGAACCTTCAGTAGCTTCCAAAGCCAGGGCCTTTTCCTTTTTGAATTCCACCTTGATCCTTGGTTGTTTCATCAGCTCATGAGTTTTCGGACTACCACCGAGTTCATCCAACTAAATCTTGTCTAGTTCCTTTGTCTCGATGATAGCTGTAACTTTTGATTCCCAAGAATCAGGGAGAATCCTAATGACTTTTTCCACCAAGTCTTCATTAGTGAGAATCATGCCTAAGGATTTCATCTCATTGGTTATGATTGTGAACCTGTTCATCATGTCTTGGATGGATTCAGTCTCTTCCATAGCGAATAACTCGAACTTCCTCTTCAGCAACTGGATTCTAGACTTCTTAATCGGAGTAGTTCCTTTATGGGCAATTTATAACGCATCCCAAATTTCATTGGCAGTCTTGTATGAAGAAACTCTGTTATATTCATCAAGAACAAGTCCACATATAATGAGTCTATCAGCTTTAGCATTTTTCCCGACCATCCGAAAATCAGCATCAGTATATTCAGATCTCTGCTTTGGAACAATTTCCTGATTGATTTGGTGGTTGTCCACCAGTCATGGTAGGAATAAGAGGTCCATCAGTTGTGATGATCCAGAGCTGATAGTCTTCAGCCTGAATGTAGTTTTCCATTCTACCTTTCCACCATCCATAGTACTGGCTATTAAACTGAGGAGGCCCGTTAATGGATTGTCCTTCGGTTATGATCGGTGGTGCACTCATGATTCAGATCCTTCTCAAGATATTAATCTTTCTTTAAGAGAACCTGCTCTGATACCACTTGTTACACTTGGTGCACCTCTATAAGACCTGCCTAGAGGGGTTGACTAGTGTCCTTCCCGATTTTTGATTTCTCAAAACTTGCTTCATGTTAAGTCCCGTTACTCACAAGGAACCAGGTTATCGATGAGTTTCACCTATTTGAAACTTAAAATAATTGCGGAAATAAAAGAGACACATAGATTTTTACGTAGAAAAATCCTTGCTAAAGGGATCAAAAACCATGACCCAAACTTTTGGGATTTAAACACTTTCTACTTTGGAAAACTGAGCAAGTTTTAAGTTACAATTCTATAACCAAGGAACTAAACCTCTTAGTACCAAGAACCTTATAAGCTTCACTATAGCTTCTAAGGTTGAACCTTCTACCTCACAAAGCTTCTAAACAAGGTAATAGAATTACAACTCGATTCCTATAATAGAAAACTAGACAAACAGATTAAACTTTGAAACTGCAACTCCCCCCGGTTCTGTTGCTTTGCTTCTGCTCTTGCACAATAACTCTCACAAGTATTTGCTCTCGATTTGCTCTGTTGAGATTTCTTGAGTGCGTAAAGATTTAGGCCAAAACAACTTATATTTATAGAGTTCTCATTAGCCTTATTCAGTTTAGCTTAGAACTCTTTTTGCAATTTGGAATCCGTTTCACATAAGATTTATAAATCTTTCCTTATTTGAAACCTAAGTTGTTTTGTCTAAGTCTTCAATCCTTTTCCGCGTAGGAAACTTTTTCCCTATAACGCCGCTTCTAAGCTCCTCCTTCTTCAACTCGGATTGAGACTTTGACTTCAATCGTTCCCTTTTCCTTTTTTGACTCATATTCGAACTTCAACTTGAACAGCTTCAACTATCTTCAACTCTCTTCAATTTGTGAATATTTTCCTCGTTCATTCAGCACCAGGTCCTTTTTCAATCATCAAAATCTGACTTCAACACCCTTAATTTATAGAAGTCAAACTTTTTCTCCTAGAAGAGGATAAGTCATATGGAAGAGTTTTATTCCTTTTAGAATTTTGTTTCTTCAATAAAGAAGAATCCTAATAGGATAAAATTTCAGGGCAAAAACCCTAACAGTATCTCCACTAATATTAGCATTTGATGGGAGGACCAGTAGTGTGCTAAGGTGATTGAGATCTCTTCACTTTTAATTAGATGTCTTCATTCTCTGAAACTGGACCACTTCTTGGTGTGAGCGCTTTACTCCCTTAGCAGGCCTACTCAGTACGTCACTCGAATAGTCGGCCAGTGATTGGTGAAACCGAACAAAAAAAAACATTGAATGATAGGGTTTGCTCAATTGTTGAGACACTCACGCTTCCGAAATACAGGTCAAGAGTTCGAGTTCTATTACTATGAGGACTAAATTACTAATGCATCTTCTACATTGTTTTCTTTATCATCAAATCATAAATGCTTATAATACATGTTAATTGTAAATTGTAATTAATATTGCATGACATTAAATATCCCTTTTTTTTTTCCTTTATGGAAGCTGAGTGACTACTCTTTTGACGTCTCTACATAATTTAGGAAACTTACCTCTGTAACTAATTTTTTAAAAGTAGATAAACAAAAATCAAAGAAAACATTACTCTTGTCGTAAAATTTTCTTAAAGGAAAAAATTCATTTACAAATTTCAGAACGGAAAGATGTGAGAAATTCCAAATTCTATTACATCCAAGGATGTGTTTTGATGGATAAGATTCTACCACCCTTAACCAAAGATCGTGGGTTCGAGCCCCATAGGAATGGAAAAATTCTTTGTAGTGAGCATTTCCCCTTTTAATGTGTTGTATGTGGCGCAAATCTGTATTAGTCAAGCCAATGAGCACCGATACTCAGATACAAGATGGTTATATGTACCAAAAATATATATATTCTACTGAACCAAAAATTGGCATCTCCTCGGTACACACAGTGAGGGCAATAAATGGCCAGAGTCATTAATGTCCTGAAGAAACTGTAAGAATTCAGAAGAACAGAGCCATAAACTAGGACTCTTGTACCAATCACTACCATGCTCGTATACTTTCTCAGCAGGAAACGAAAAATTTATCGTACACATTTTTTGTTATTCCTGCGTTAAAAAATATCAGAAAATACAACAAACAAAAATGTATAAACAGTTTATATCAGACAATCTCGAGCCCACAAGTTTCTTGTGTCTCCTTAAGGAATCTAACCCCCTCACTGTTGCCCAAGGTTAACGGGTTAATTCCTCCTAGGATGGAATAGGATTACAGGTATACGGTAGTGGCACTTCAAACTGTAGAACTCGGCGAACTCAAAGAAGCAGAGCAAATCACACGATACTTATTGTTTGTATTAGAGTAATGCAGAAGAAAGGGAGGAGATAGTCAGAAAATTTGGTGAGGAAAAAGTCTGAAGAAGGGCACGTATTTATAGCCAAAGGATAGGCTGGAATGAAGAGACACAACCTATCAACTTGTGGCTGTTTCAGAAAACGTCCACACTTAATGGCTGTAATAAAACATAACGGAAAAATATTAAAATAGAGGAATGAATTCAGATTGAATTCAGATTCCCGTTACGAAAATGGAATACCAAATATTAATAATAAAATATTAATATTATTTAATACTTTTAGTTTTTGTTGGTCCAAAAAATTAAGTCAATCAATCATATCAATTGACCGAATCCGAATCCGAATCGAATCCGACGCCGAGACGAGCGAGCGACGACGATAGCGCGAGGCTCCCCTTCTTCTCAACTCTTTTAAGACTTAGAGGAAGCACATCTCTATTTAAACCCAACAAAAGCCTTTTCCTCTACCAATATGGGAGAAAGTGCATTTTCTTTATAAAAGGAACCTTTTCACCTTTCCACCCATTTCCCATTCACACTCTTCATATTCCAAAAACCCAACAATCCCCCACATAAATGGGGAATGGATATATTATGGAAATATGCATGACAGACTTGTGTGATTTGCAAGAAAGAACTAGTTGCATCGGGATAAGTAGGTTTCCCTTTGAACTTTCCGTAGTGAACATACATCGGATATACTCGGTCATTCGGTAGATTTGATATCTTTGAACCGTCGAGCTTTGGTGTATATCTAGACAATGTAAGTCACACAACTAACCCTTAACCGTCTTTGGTTCTCACTGTTGTGTTCGTTTCAGCCATGAACACCGCCCGGTTTCATAAGTGCATAGAGAATTGGCCCTACAGAATTCTCCTTAAAGCGGCTTCCACTTCACACTTATATAGGTGATTTCTAAACATGTAATCCCGTAGATGTACACTATTTGATAATTCCCGTATCAAACTTAGATCATTAAAAAATGCCTCTAGCGTTTTATCCTTGGTACTTGAACATTATCTCATCACGAGAATGGACCAAAAATTTAATTTGATAATGTTGAACCGTCATACACAACTTTATATTCTCCTTGAATCTAGTTCTTGGGATCTCCAGTCTTCTAGGTAGAGTTGCCGCTGTGATGACTTGTCCTTGGCCATAATCTCATTCCCTTCGATGAACGCTCAACCGCCTCTCTAGTTAGGCCTTTTGTAAGCGGATCCGACACATTATCACTTGACTTCACGTAATCAATAGTAATAATTCCTCTAGAGAGTAGGTCCCTAAAGGTTTTATGTCTTTGTCGTATATGACGATTCTTACCATTATACATAACATTCCTAGCTCGTCCTATAGCCGATTGACTATCACAATGTATACAAATTGGTGTCAATGACTTAGGCCAGAACGGAATATCTTCCAAAAAATTCCGAAGCCATTCAGCTTCTTCACCGACCTTATCTAAAACTATGAATTCAGCTTCCATTGTAGAGCAGGCAATACACGTTTGTTTGGACGATTTCCAAGATACCGCTCCTCCACCAAGTGTGAAAATGTACCCACTTGTGGACTTAGAATCAGTTGTGACAGTGATCCAATTGGCATCACAATATCCTTCAATGACCGCAGGATACTTGTTATAATGCAATGCAAAGTCTTGGGTGTATTTTAAATATCTCAAAACACGTTTCATCGCCATCCAATGAGTTTGATTGGGATTACTCATGTATCGACTTAGTTTACTTATAGCACAAGCTATATCAGGACGAGTACAATTCATGATGTACATCAAACTTCCCAAAACACGAGCGTAATCCCGCTAAGACGTGCTTTGACCTTTGTTCTTTCTAAGAGCAAGATTTACATCAATCGGGGTCCTTGAAACTTTAAAATCCAAATACTTAAATTTTTCAAGCACACTATTGATTTAATGAGATTGAGACAAAGCCAGACCTTGAGGACTCCTATAGATATTAACACCCAGAATTAAGTCGGCAACTCCTAAGTCTTTCATATCAAATTTGCTAGTTAGCATGCGTTTTGTAGCATTTATGTTGGCAATGTCATTACTCATTATCAACATGTCATCCACATATAAGCAAATAATGACTACATAATTAGAAGTATTTTTAATGTAAACACATTTATCACACTCGTTAATTTTTAAATCCATTTGACAATATTGTATGATCAAATTTCGCATGCCATTGTTTAGGTGCTTGTTTTAGTCCATAAAGCGACTTAACAAGTTTACACACCTTCTTTTCTTTTTCAGGGACCACAAACCCTTCAGGTTGTTCCATGTAAATTTCTTCCTCCAAATCCCCGTTTAAGAATGTTGTCTTAACATCCATTTGATGGATTTCAAGACCATACACGGCGGCTAACGCTATTAACATACGTATGGATGTAATTCTAGTTACCGGCGAGTATGTGTCAAAGTAGTCAAGACCTTTTTGTTGTCTATAGCCTTTGACAACAAGCCTTGCCTTGTACTTGTCAATAGTACCATCAGCTTTCATTTTCCTTTTGAAAATCTACTTAGAACCTAATGGTTTGTTTCCAGGAGGAAGATCAACCAATTCCCAAGTATGGTTGTTCAAAATAGATTCTATTTCACTATTGACTTCCTCTTTCCAAAGTGGTGAGTCTGAAGAAGACATGGCTTCTTTAAACGTCTGAGGCTCATTTTCCAATAGAAAAGTGACAAAGTCATCTCCAAATGAAGTAGAAGTTCTTTGACGCTTGCTACGTCTTGGTTCTTCCTCATTTGGTGTACTTTCTTTAGTTCCTTCCCGATGTCGTTTGGATCTTTCACCAACTGACTCACATTCCTTTTTATACGGATATATATTTTCAAAAAATTCAGCACTATCAGATTCCATCATTGTATTAACATGAATGTCGGGATTTTCTGATTTGTAAACCAGAAATCGATATGCTTTACTATTTGTAGCATATCTAATGAAAACACAATCAACTGTTTTCGATCATATCTTAACCCTTTTGGATTTTGGGACTTGCACTTTTGCCAAACACCCCTACACTTTGAAATAATTCAAGTTGGGCTTTCTTCCTTTCCACTTTTCATATGGAATGGAAAGTGTTTTGATATGGGGCACTCGATTGAGTATTTGATTAGTCGTGAGTATAGCTTCTCCCCACAAGTTCTGGGGTAAACCCGAACTTATTAACAAGGCATTCATCATCTCCTTTAATGTTCGATTTTTCCTTTCCGCAATCCCATTAGATTGAGGCGTGTAAGGGGCAGTTGTTTGATGAATAATGCCATATTCCAAACATAATTGTTCAAAAGGAGATTCATATTCGCCACCCCTATCACTTCTTATCATTTTGATCTTTTTGTTAAATTACGTTTCAACTTCATTTTTGTATTGCTTAAATGCGTCAATTGTCTCATCTTTACAATTAAGTAAATAAACATAGCAGTAACGAGTGTTATCGTCAATAAAAGTTATGAAATACTTTCTTTTCACCGCGAGATGGTATTGACTTCATGTCACAAATGTCCGTATGAATTAAGTCTAATGGTTCAGAATCCCTTTCAATTGACTTGTAAGGGTGTTTAGTATATTTAGACTCAACACATATTTGACATTTTGACTTTTCGCAATCAAATTTAGGCAATACTTCCAAATTGATCATTTTCCGCAAGGTTTTATAATTGACATGTCGCAAACGAGAATGCCATAAATTATTTAACTCAAGCAAGTAAGAAGAAGCTGAAATTTTACTCATAGTGTCAACAACCATTACATTGAGTTTGAAAAGGCCCTCAGCTAGGTAATATTTTCCTACATACAGCTCATTATTAGTTATTACAACTTTATCATAAACAAAAACACACTTAAACCCGTTTTTAACGAGAAGTGCAGTAGACACCAAGTTCTTCCGTATTTCAGGAACGTGAAGAACATTGTTCAGAGTCACAACCTTGTCAGATGTCATCTTGAGGCATATCTTTCCATATCCTTCAATTTTGGCCGTTGCAGAGTTTCCCATAGAGAGTGTCTCATCAGGTCCAGCAGGAGCATATGAAGCAAAGACTTCCTTCACAGCACAAACATGGTGGGTGGCTCCAGAATCAATCCACCATTCTTTAGGATTTCCAACCAAGTTGCATTCAGAAATCATAGCACACAAATCAATGTCTTGCACTCCTTGGGCCAATTTATTCTCTTCAACCATGTTGACTTGACCTTTTTCCTTTTTCATGTCCTTGTCCTTCTCTGCAACACGACAGTCTGCGGACTTATGCCCACTCTTGCCACAGTTGTAGCAATTTCCCTTGAATTTTTTCTTGCTAGGATTGGTCTTTCCTCCAGAAGGTTTCTTTCTTTTATTCTGATTTGGATTATGCTCAACAATATTTGTTCCCGCTATTATAGCATTTCCACGAGCCTTCTTTTCAACAGATTTGTTGTTTTCTTCAATCCTTAAGCGTACAATCAAATCTTCAAGGGACATCTCCTTGCACTTATGTTTCAAGTAATTCTTAAAGTCCTTCCATAACGGAGGCAACTTTTCAATCATAGCCGCAACTTGAAACGCCTCATTAATCATCAAACCTTCAAAGAAAAGTTTGTTAGCAACAATATAATTAATACTCTTAACATAAGTATTAATCAGGATCATACCTTCAGCAAGGAGATCATGGATAATGACTTGAAGTTCTTGAACTTGGAATACAACAAATTTCTTATCCACCATCTTATAATCCAGAAATTTGGCAGCCACAAATTTCTTCAGTCCAGCGTCTTCAGTCTTATATTTCTTTTCCAGTGCATTCCACAGTTCCTTTGATGTTTCAACGTTACTATAAACGTTGTACGAGTCATCTTCCAAGCCACTTAGACTATAATTCTTGTATAGGAAGTCAGAATCCTTCCAAGCCTCAATCACAAGGAAGCGCTCGTTTTCAGGTATTTCATCAGACAGGACCGGAGCATCCTCCTTAATAAACCTTTGCAGGCTTAGAGTGGTCAGATAAAAGAACATCTTTTGCTGCCATCTCTTAAAGTCCACACCAGAAAATTTTCCCGGCTTTTCTGCAGGTGGCATAACCATTGCAGCAGTAGCAGCACGGCTAGACCCTGCAGTACCAGAAACTGTGGTAGCAGTAGCACTCACAACAGGGACATTTTGTTCCACTCCATTTGTCATCTCTGTCAAAATGACACAAGCAGAAACAACATCAAATACCGTTGAAGTATTTAAATCTTCAAACCGAATACAAACAAGTTGTTTAAACAGTCGGTGTAGAAAGTCACGAAGGCTTTTAGTCTCCACAAACAGATTAATTAACAGTAAATAGGAGCAAAAATCCACAAAGGTTTTAGTCTCCTTAATCAGTCTCCTTAAACAATATATTATTTAAACGCAGAAAATAAATAACGTTAGATTCCTTAAGCTTGTTATTCCTGCGTTAAAAAATATCAGAAAATACAACAAACAGAAATGTATAAACAGTTTATATCGAACAATCCCGAGCCCACAAGTTTCTTGTGTCTCCTTAAGGAATCCAACTCCCTCACTGTTGCCCAAGGTTAACAGGTTAATTCCTCCCAGGATGGAACGGGATTAGAGTTCTACGGTAGTGGCACTTCAAACTGTAGAACTCGGTGAACTCAAAAAAGTAGAGCAAATCACACGACACTTACTGTTTGTATTAGAGTAATGCAGAAGAAAAGGAGGAGATAGTCAGAAATTTTGGTGAAGAAAAAGTCTGAAGAAGGGCACGTATTTATAGCCAAAGGATAGGCTGGAATGAAGAGACACAATTAAAACATAACGGGAAAATATTAAAATAGAGGAATGAATTCAGATTCTCGTTACAAAAACGGAATACCAAATATTAATTATCCAAATCCGAATCCGAGACCGAGACGAGCGACGACGGCGTGAGGCTCCCCTTCTTCTCAACCCTTTTAAGAGTTAGAAGAATCACATCTCTATTTAAACCCAACAAAAGCCTTTTCCTCTACCAATATGGGAGAAATTGCATTTCCTTTATAAAATGAACCTTTTCACCTTTCCACCCATTTTCCATTCACACTCTTCACATTCCAAAAATCCAACAGCTTTCAGTTCTAAGAGCATGTAAATGCCACATGAACAATAACCCCAAGAGCTTTTCCATATAATGTGACTTTGTACTCGGAGACTATCAAGTATTATTCTACCTAATTGTTTCATAACTCAAATATCACCGAAGGTTCATTGACTTGTACCAACCTATTGAAGTTCAGATATGTCCATTTCAAAGAACATTTGAGACAGTAACATCAATGAGTTTGCTCCATAAAGATTTAGTACTATTCACCTTTACATACGGGTAATGCCATTGTCCTACTACAACTTACCCACCCATAAATCATTTCTAACTTCTACCAGGCATTCATTCTTCGAAGTCCTCTTCCCTACATTGCAAGCCAAGACGGAGATTTCGTGCAGTCCTCTCACTTGGACATCCATTCCAACGTGAGTAGGTTTAGCAACACAACATGATGATATGGCACAGCGAGAGTCGGTCCAAAGTGACTTTCATGTCAAAACTGAAATGCAGTATAGACATGCCAAAGGCATCAGAGATAACTCAAACTTTAGGCAGTACCAGTTGCTCAGAGCTCAAGAAAATGGCAACCACAGCCAGAAAGCCAATACAAAATGTTTGCAGATCAAGTCTCCAACCAATGTAAGCTTTTTGAGATCCACATTTGTCTACACTCCTAGTCCATTGAGCATTGAATTCCTCAGCAGTCACATTTCCAGAGGCACCCGAGCATATGGACAACCTCCAACCTGATTCAGAGGAATCCGCTGTGAATTTGCCAGGAAAAACACTATTGCTAAATCAACCATTATCTTTTTTACCATATCCTTCAAGTCTCAAAGCAAACATAATTCATATACTCAACATTGAACAGTTGTATTGGGTTTTCTCGAAAGCAACTTAAGATGAATTAACAAGAAAACTACTCCAATTTACATTTTTGGTAAAGAAACGATTTAAGAATTAGGAGTATCATAGTTAAATCACCTTTCTCATTGAGAACTTAGGAATTTTCAGGGATAAAGGGAAAAAACCTAATCTATTAGTTACCCTGAAAGAAAAGATCCAATATGATATTAGCCATTTAGACATTCTTATGTTAAAGCTATATATAACAAAACAATAAATGCAAGATTTGCAAGGATGAAATATCCTTGGAAGAATGTATTACAGACGTTTCTAAAAGCACTCCATAAACAACACAAAATCATTGATTATGCTATTAGGACCAAAAGTCATGTACCTGTAGTCCGCTCTTCAGATACAAAACTAGTAGCATAAACATCAGGCAGCACGGTATTATCTTCACTTCATAAGAGAACAATAGGCTGCACTGCAGAAATAAACAATTTTACAGGTTCAAGAATCACTTCATTAGGTACAATAGTCCTCTCATTTTTCAGTTCAGCAGCTGTACCAACTTCTACTTTTTCCTGATAAACAGGGTTAGATCCCACGAACTGCATAATAATATATATGCTTCCCACATTACTAGGAGAAGTAATTTGGGGAAACTTAACACCAAGGATTTCAGAGAGCATTATACCTCTGCTTTACTCAACTTAGGTCGGCAATTCTACAGATTTAAAAGGTCAAGCAGTCAGAAGACCCCAATATCAACATATTTCAACAAGCAGCTAGGGTACCTTGCTTTGACACCCTTTGCATGTAGTAACAATTAAGCATACAAAAGAATTGCGTCATATTCACCCTTAACCAAAAATAAATAAATAAATAAATAAATAATTGTGTCTTATTCAAACAACCCTAAGAGCTTGATTAGAGTCTGTGCTTTTTCATCTTCTACATATGAATGCTCCTCCTTCAGTGTCCTCGCTCCAAGAAAAAATTTCATTATTAAGCAAAAGGGAAAAAAGGTTGCTTATATGACATGACAGTTACCGGATGAGAAAGAAACTTGACAAAAAGCTAACTGAACACCTTGTTAGGTAGCTCAGAACATAGATTACTCCCCAACAGACTTGACTTAGAATAACTGCAAAATTATTGTGGTAGTTTCTCATTGCACACGCAGAAATATAACAAAGGAATGTAACAACAATTTGAGCTTTCCTCAATATTCGAAATTATAGTACAAATTGGAAAAAGCCATTGGGGAAAACCTGGCTCAAAATGCAAGCAGATTAAGGATAGTAAAATGAATCTATATATATTTGTTGATTCTGAATACCAAACAGCAACTGCAATCTGCAATGTCATATATTTGTGGATTGGGCATGCTACAACGGGGGACAAAAGATTATCAAGTGTTTAGATGTTTTTGGTGAATGGAATTTGAACTTGAAATGGCATTAGCGTTCCCAATTCAAAGGATGGTTTTATCCTCCAGGATGCCCAATTCTTGATTCTTTTATGACACTATATCTTTGCAAAAAGGCATTTGTAACCAAAATATAATCCCGCACTTCATCGACCAAAACACTGTATGATACAAGTATCACAATCCCGATCCACAATCTCCTCATTAACACTGTCCACCACCCAAAAGATCTCTTGTTGCCGCAATTCTCACATTTATATCTGGTCATATCTGTCATCATTATCTGATTTATTTAGCTCTGAAGAAAAGGACTAGTAAGAAAACAGATTACATTTAAGGTGGAAACATTTTTCCCATTTAAACAATACTCCAGAGCATCAAGAAACATCAACAATTTTCTCATTAAAAGACTGTTCATGGTTAGTATGTGCAATTATATATGATGGCTTTACAATTTGCATGTCTGATAATCATTACATTCCATGCCTATCCATAAGCAAGATGAAATATCCCTCAAATGATTCACTAATCTTTCGTCGTCAACATGTCCAACTTAAAAGATAATGAAAAGGAAGTATCAAGAATGATATGTTAATTATCTAAGAACTGTCTACAATTTAATTGCGAAGTAGAATAGATGTCATTGTTCAGACGAAAGAGAACTAAAACTCAGAGAGAAAAGCTGAACATGCAAATTTCACAAACAATGATCCTTTTTATTCATAAATGTTCAAGATGTAACATGAGTAAATTTCACAACAATAATAACAACTACTCCTCAATCTCAAACAAGTTAGGGTCGAGTTATGGATCCTCTTTGATCATGATTCTCTAGTTAAGCTCAATTCAACATGAGTAAATTTCACAAAACAATAATATCAGTTGAAGAATAAACTAGGGCATAGTAATATTCCTATCGCCATCAGCTAATAAATTAGAGAAATAAGGAACAGTTTACAAAAAAAAATTGGACCATTTATCGATTTGTGCGTGTCATCCTTGCGCAGGGCCATGCTAATCTTCTCTGTATCGTTCCAACTTTACCGGATGTCCCCGAAGGGACGAGCCTAAGTTCTTTTCTTAAGGCTTTTAAATCATTGTAGAAGTCTCTCTGCATCCGATGAGGGACAAAGGCAGAAGAATAAAATATTGCTTTTCTAATCCTATACTTTTTAAAAATAAACAATTCGTCCTGTTTTAAGAACGTGTATTTCACAATCACTCCCTTAAGTTTTCATTCACATATGAAGAAATCTGAAGATATACTATCAAATTTGATCGCTTTCGTATATTATATGTTATTGTGCTTTTTTAGAGGCTTTTTGGGACTTCCTAAGATATGTGTGTTGAAGTTTGTTCAATTGATGCAAAAATATCTAGAATAATTAGTTGAGAAAATCTTGAATAATTAGTTACTTAGTTCAAATTTTAAATTTTGAATATTGTTAAGTTGTTGAGCTTTTAAAGCTCTTTAGTTGCTGAATTTTTTATCAAGTTTGGCTATAAATAGCCATAAGTTGAATAAGAAAAGAAGAGACAATTTCAATCCATTTTCAATCCTAGTTTTTTGTTGCTCCATATTTTTTAACAAAAACCAACAATTGGTATCAAGAGCCTCAACTGATCTTACGGGATCTGTGAGTCAAATAAATACTTTTAACCATTTTTAACCCATATCTATTTTTAACCTTATTTTCAAAATGGCAAGCAACAGTCTCTCTTTGAATGCTCCACAAATCTTCACTGGTGAAAACTATCAAATTTGGTCAGTGAAAATGAAATCTTATCTTGAAGCCTATGATTTATGGGAAGTTGGAATGGCAGATACACCATTACCACCACTCCCTGAAAATCCCACTCTTGCTCAAATCAAAGCCCATTCAGAAGAAAAAACCAAAAAATGCAAAGCCAAAACTATTATTCAAAATTCAGTTGCAGATTCAATTTTTTCTAAAATCATTGCATGTGAGACTGCAAAAGAAGCATGGGAAAAACTCAAAAAAGAATATCAAGGAAGTGATCGAGTCAGACAAATGCAGATTTTGAATTTGAAGAGAGATTTTGAATCTCTTAGGATGCAAGAAAATGAGACTATCACTAAGTATTCTGACAGAATCTCTGTGATTGTTAATAAAATCAGAATGCTTGGTGATGATTTCTCAGATAACAGAATTGTTGAAAAAATTCTTGTGACAATTCCAGAAAGATTTGAGTCAAAAATTTCCTCTCTAGAAGCGTCAAAAGATCTTTCTACCATCTCTGTTGCAGAATTGATAAGTGCTCTTCAAGCACAAGAGCAAAGAAGAAGTTTTAGACATGACACAGTTATTGAAGGTGCTCTTTATGCACAAATAAAAGAGAAAAAGTTAATTATCCTCTTTGCAAATATTGCAAAAAGAAAACACACCTAGAAAAGTTTTGTTGGTGGAGACCTGATGCAATATGTGGAAATTGTAAACAAACAGGTCATGTCACAAAAGTGTGCAAGTTCAAAGACAATCAAAACAATGTGCAAGCACAAATAACTGAGGCAGAAATTGAGGAGGAGCATCTGTTTTAGACTGCATCAACTGAACAAAGGAGGAGTGTTGAAGTTTTTTCAATTGATGCAAAAATATCTAGAATAATTAGTTGAGAAAATCTTGAATAATTAGTTACTTAGTTCAAATTTTAAATTTTGAATATTGTTAAGTTGTTGAGCTTTTAAAGCTCTTTAGTTGCTGAATTTTTTATCAAGTTTGGCTATAAATAGCCATAAGTTGAATAAGAAAAGAAGAGACAATTTCAATCCATTTTCAATCCTAGTTTTTTGTTGCTCCATATTTTTTAACAAAAACCAACAATGTGCCTAATATTTTGCTTGTAAATAATTCGAAAAGAGTGAGTCATAGTAGTATATTCAAAATATAATGGCTTAGAAAACTAGATTATGAAAAATATGCTTTTAACTTGCCTGACTCTCAATAAAGTGTGAAAAATGAGCCCTATTAACTAGCAGGATCTAGATAAAATAAAACTTTCCTCGGGGGTGGAATGCTAAGATTGATTTGACAAAAAATTCTGATTCTATTATACTCCATTACTTAGCTTGACTATTAATAGATTGGTTGTTCAATAATGTGGCAAATATTGTGTTTGAATATAATGAATATTTTGAGATTATGCTAGCTAATGCTTCTAAAGAAATATCCGGGCCTTGAAAGTTTACATATTGAGACGAGGTAAGCAAGTATCAGAGTGGTTGTTGTCATAGCAACAACGTATTGCATCATGCCCATGGATCCTCAAGGCCACGGAAGAAGAGATTCAAAAAGGTTAGCGGTATCAAAATGTTATCTTATACAACGGCAAGGTGGATGTATTGGGTAAAAATCGGCTCGCGATGAGCCGCCTCGATAACATGATCTCATAGCAACCGAACATGTGATGACAAACCAGAAACCGAAGCAAGTGAGCGTATCGCCGAGGTCAGACACCGAGGTCGTCACCGAAGGCGAGCCGTAAGCTGAGCTTCGGTGGAAATCACCTCGGCCGAGCAGCAAGGCCTAACTACCGAAGTCATATACATGAACCTCGGTGGAGCGCCTCGAGTCAAGCGGCTTTGCAGCCCACTACTCTGTCCATTAACATCCATAAATGCTCCAAACGTGGGTTTGGCCATGAAGAGTCGTGGAGAACGTGGGGCAAACTCTTATGTCTATAAATAGTACTTCATTTTACATTGTAGGCATTCACAAATATATACTGAAACTCTGGCAAAATTTATACTCACTACGATATATTGAAATCAAGCTACTCCCTCCGTTTCAAAAAGGATGAACCTTTGCGGAGTACGAGGGTCAAATTGACTAATTTTGACCGGGAATTTGCACATCGAATTTTTAATTTTTTTGAAATAAAATTTACATATTTAGAAACTACATGAAAAATACTATAAGTCACAATAGTTAACAATTCAAAATAGTTAGAAAATATTTATAAGACATGTGGTCAAACATAATCTTGTTTGACCCTTCAAATAGTAATAGGTTCATTCTTTTTAAAACGGAGGGAGTATTTCCTTGCGTTTTACGATTATTCTTACCATTTTTATCGACTTTGATACGAAGATTTGCTTGTATTCCAACCCAAATTCGATTTGTGATCCTAAACTGATTTAGGCCCATACAAATTGGTGTCGTTTGTGGGGATATAAGCGGAAACGCTTTGTTCCAAAGTTCAACGTTCTTTTTCGTTAAAGCCCATAATTTTTCGACAACGATATGGCTGACAGCAGTAGAAATATTAACGAACAGACTCACGTTCCGTCGAACCAACAGTCATCATCTCCAATGACAACTGAAGCCTTTCAAGCTTTTGTTGTTAACGCACAAAAAGCTCTTCAAGAGCGACAGGATGAGCAAGTTAACATTAACGCCGAATTCCGCGCCTCGTTAGAGGCGAGGAATAGCTCAGCACCGAACGGCACCCAGCCTTCGGCTCCAAATGGAGGCATCCCGCCCTTCGTTCCTACGGGCGCGATAATAGGGGGACCTCCCAATATGGCCACGTCTGGGGGTTCGGGAAACATACCGAGCACAACGCCACACTTCGGGACGATTCCCACCGTGGCTGAAACTACATCCTCGGTCAATGTAGAGAGGTTGACCAGAGAAATTGAGGCACGCGTCGAGGCTCGCGTCGAGGCTCGCATCGAGGCTCGCATAGAAAAGCGCCTCGAGAGCGTCCCCGGGATAACAAAGACCGAAGATGAGCTTCACATAGACCAATACAGGGAGTTGCCATTCAAGCCCGAAGCAGCACCAGCTCCAACTCCTAAAAATTTCAAGCTCATGTTCTTAAAAAAGTATAATGGGACCACCGATCCCAAAGAACATGTAAGGGAGTACATGGCGATGGTAAAGAGCAATGACTTAACGGCGATAGAGCTCGAGTCAATGTTCTTGAAAAAGTTTGGCGAGTCCTTGGAGAAAGGAGCGCTGCGTTGGTACATGTGCCTACCAGTGGGATCAATTTCCACCTTCAAGGAAATGACCAACGCCTTCGTTAAGGCCCACACCGGAGCTCAGAAAATTCTTCAAAGGAATGAGGATATATGCGAGGTCAAGCAACGGCCCGGTGAGCCACTTAAGGAGTTCCTTGAGCGCTTTCATGCTGAGCTCATGGAGCTACCTCGGATGGATGATACTCTAGCCATCATGGCATTTGAAAAGGGCATAATTGTTCGCAGCTCTGACGCTGCTGCTGAGTTGCGAAAAGAGCTTCAGCAATACCAAGTTCTGAAGTGGGAAGATTTACACAAACGAGCCTACTCCAAGATAAGGCTGGAGGAAGCTGAGTTTAAAAGCCGAGGTTATAATTAAAAAAATCGAGGCGAATCATCGTATCGTGCCGAAGCGTCGCGAGGAAATTCAAAGGGGAGGTATGAGCCATATACCTCCACGAGGCAGCCTGTCAGTTGGGAAATTCCTTTGGAAATTCGTTTGCAAGCCTACATATAAGCCAACGGCTCGGAGGAAAGGTTCACTGTAACTCGAACCAAAGAAATTCCTCAGGCCCAGCTTCGGCTTCAAAGAAAGAGTTACCTCGGATCCCTGCCTACAATTTTAATATATCGACCTCGGAGCTGGTCAAAGTAGTCAAGGGAACTGTCGGGGTGAGAGTACCCAAAGACATGAGAACTCCAGCGGACAAAAGAGACCAGAATTTGCACTGCGAGTTCCATGCAGATTATGGCCACCGAACAGAGGATTGCAAAGCATTGCGCCTCGAGGTGGCGCATTTATTGAAAAAGGGTGTGTTGGCCGAATTCCTTACCAACAAGGGAAAAGACAACTACACCAAGAACCGAGGTGATGGACAGCCACCTCGAGCTCCACCCCCTGAGAGAGTTGTAAATGTTATCACCGGGGGGTCAGAGGTGAACGGGGTGATTTTCGCAACCGCAAAGAAATTCGCCAAGCTGTCGATCACAATGGAAAAGAGAACTCGAGTGGGAGGCTCGGGTAAAGAAATTGTATTTGATGATGACGATTGTGATGGGATGATGTTCCCTCATCACGATGCCTTGGTCATCATGTTGAGAATCAATGACTCGGATATCAAGCGAGTCTTGATTGACCCCGGTAGCTCGGTCAACATAATCAGCTACGGGGCCATTAAGAAGATGTGGCTCAAAGGGGAAGTCATCCCCAAGGCAACAGTGTTGACTGGCTTTAACAACTCCACGGAGAAAACGTTGGGTGAAATCACACTCAAAACATTTGCTGAAGGAGTTAGCAAAGAAACACTGTTTCAAGTGTTCCCCGAGGACATAGCATACAATGTGATCCTCGGCAGACCATGGATCCATTCCATGGAGGCTGTTCCCTCCACGCTTCATCAGGTGATCAAGTTCCCTACACCTTGGGGGGCTCGATCAATAAAGAGAGCAACGAGTAGCTAGAGAATTCTATTCGGTTGCTTTGAGGAGTGGAGTCGCCCTGACTGGGCCAAAACAATAGCAACTAATGCAACCGGGGTCAAGCGAGGAGGACCTCCGAGGAGAAGTTGAAAAGATCCCGGTGTGCATTCAAGAGCCTCGGAAACTAAAGGCCGAGGACTCAACTATTGAGGAGTTGGAATCTTTCACCTTATTGAAAGATTTCCCTGAGAGAAAGGCATTTATCGGCTCGGAGTTGGACCCAGAGTCGAAGAAAGCAATAATTGAAGTTTTCAAGTCCAACAACGATTGCTTCACTTGGTCCCATTCAGACATGATTGGTATCGATCCGGAGATCATGACCCACAAGCTGAATGTAGACTCAAAATTCACCCCGGTGAAACAGAAGAAAAGGCCTCACGCCGGGGTTAAAAAGAAAGCGATCGAAGATGAAACCAAAAAGTTGCAAGAAAATGGTTTCATAAGGGAGGTAAAGTATCCCGAATGGTTGGCTAATGTGGTCGTCGTACCTAAGAAAAATGGCAAGTGGAGGATGTGCATAGACTATACTAGCCGCAAATAGACAGGTTAATAGACTACACGGCTGGACACAAACCATTAACCTTCTTGGATGCTTATTCGGGCTACAACCAAATCCTCATACATCCGAAGGACGAAGAGAAAACCTCGTTCATCACTGACCGAGGTACCTTCTGCTATAAAGTGATGCCCTTCGGTTTGAAAAATGCTGGGGCGACATATCAGAGGTTGGTGTGTCGCATGTTCAAGGAGTGTATTGGAAAATCTATGGAAGTCTACATAGATGATATGCTCATCAAGTCAATTCGAATAGAGGATCATCTGAATCATTTGAGGGAAGCTTTTGCTGTTCTAAGGCAATATGGCATGAAATTAAACCCTGAGAAGTACGCCTTCAGCGTGGGGTCAGGCAAATTCTTGGGATTCATTGTCTCTGAACGTGGAATCGAATCCAACCCAGATAAGATTAAGGCTATCGAAGAGATCCCCGAAGAGTTGACCGGGGTGAAGGAAGTTCAGCGCTTAACTGGCTGAATCGCTGCCTTGAGTCGATTCATCTCAAGGTCCTTAGAGCGATGCCACAAATTCTTCTCTATCTTGAGGAAGAATAACCACTTCGAATGGACACCGGAGTGTAAAGAAGCGCTGAGAGACTTGAAACGCTATCTGGCTAACGCGCCGTTGCTCGGCAAGCCAAAAGATGGTGAAACATTGCTGGTCTACTTGGCGGTGTCCGAGGTTGTGCTGGTTCGGGAGGAAGATGGCAAGCAGCAGCCCATCTATTATGTGAGCAAGACACTCCTCGATGCTGAGACCAGGTATCCTCACTTGGAAAAACTAGCACTTGCTTTAATTGTTACTGCTCGGAAACTACGACCTTACTTCCAATGTCACCCAATAGCAGTAGTTTCAACTTTCCCCTTAAGAAGTATATTGCACAAACCTGAGTTATCGGGGAGGTTATCGAAATGGGCAGTAGAATTGAGCGAGTATGACATCACTTATCAGCCCCGAACAGCCATCAAATCCCAAGTCTTGGCTGACTTTGTAGCAGATTTTAGTGTTGGGATCCTACCCGAAGCCGAAAAGGAGAACTCAATATCGAAAGGAACGGCTTCGGGACTATGGATACTTCACACCGATGGGGCAACTAATTCCAAGGGTTCGAGATTAGGCATAGTGTTAAAAAGCGCCCACCGGGGAGAAAATGAGGCACTCCGTTCGGTTCAAAAAGGTAACCAATAATGAGGCTGAATACGAAGCGGCTTTAGCAGACTTGGAGTTATCTAAGGAAATGGGGTGGAAAGAATTGAGTTGAGATGTGACTCACAGCTAGTAGTAAACCAAGTGCTCGGCGAATACATGGCTCGGGAGCCCAGGATACAGCTATTCTTGGACCGAGCATAGAGGATTTTGGCCCAATTCCAAGAATGGCAAATTAAACAGTGCCTCGAGAGGAAAATACCGAGGTCGATGCCCTAGCGAACTTGGGTTTGGCGGTAGATGAAACACACTCGGGGACTGATTCAGTGGTTCGGTTGCTCTCCGCTCAAATGAGAGGAATGAAATTGCAAGTCAACTCGGTGGACCACAAGTGGGATTGGCGGAGTAAGTTCATTTCTTACTTCGACTCGGGGACTGTCCCCCAAGATAAAAAACAAGCTAAAAAGTTAAGGACCCAAGCGGCTTCATACTCCATGATCGAGGGTAATTTATACAAAAGGTTGTATTGCGGCCCGATGGCCAAATGTTTGGGTCCCGATGAGGCTAGGTATGTGATGGCTGAAATTCACGAAGGCGAGTGCGGCAATCACTCGGGGGGGAAATCTTTGGTGCGCAAAATACTTAGGGTCGGGTACTACTGGCCCACCATCAGCGCAGATGCAAAGGCCTTCGTGCAAAAATGTGATAAGAGTCAGCGCCATGCACGAATGATTCATCAACAAGCCAAACCTCTACATTCGGTTGTGTCACCATGGCCTTTTATGAAATGGGGGATGGATGTTGTTGGTCCCTTGCCGAAGGAAAAAGGTGGTGTTCGGTTCATTCTCGCCATAACTGATTACTTTACAAAATAGGTGGAAGCAGGAGCTCTCACCGAGATTAAACAGAAAGAAGTAATCGATTTCATTAGGAAGAACATCATCTACAGGTTCGGTATCCCAAGGGAAATTGCTTGCGACAATGGTAAACAGTTTATGGGAGCAGCCATCACTGATTTCTTCAAGCAATGGGGGATCAAAAGAATTGCTTCGACCCCCTATCACCCAAGTGCCAATGGCCAAGCTGAGTCTTCAAACAGGATAATAATCGAAAATCTCAAGAAAACGCTCGATGATAAGAAAGGTCATTGGCCAGAGGAGTTGCCAGGGGTGTTGTGGGCCATGCGAACGACAGAAAAGGATAGCACCGGTGAGACCCCTTTTTCACTTGCCTACGGCATGGATTCTCTTATCCCCGTGAAGTAGGCGAACCAAGTCTTCGGTACGCTCATACAACCGAGACGCGAATCAGCATGCCATGCGCATAGAGTTGGACTTGCTTTAGGAGAAAAGAGAGTTGGCGTTGGTTCGGCTGGTTGCCCAAAAAAGGCAGATCGAGGCATATCTCAATAGGAAGGCCAAACTTAGAGATTTCAAAGTTGGCGATTATGTGCTAAAAGTTACGAACCAATCAACAAAGGAGAAAAATGGGGGAAAGCTCGTCGCAAACTGGGAAGGACCTTATAGAGTCAAAGCAATTGTTGGGAAAGGATCTTATAAAATTGAAGATCTGCGGGGCACACCCGAACCCTTAAATTGGAATATCTCCAATTTAAAGCGGTACTACTTCTGATATCAAGGTAAGCGTTCCTTGATGACTTAAAATTTACATTCAGCCTCGAGCCGAAAAACGCTCCCAGGGCCTCTATTGAAATGTACTAACTTGCTCCTCGTTTCGTTTTGCTTGACCTTTTCAGGAAGCGCATAAAACGATTTCCAGTGCTCGGATCTTCATCAAGATTTATACCTGAACACTGGGGGGAGTAAGAGGTGGTTCGCAACCGAGGTCGACACAGAGCCTCTCAACCGAAGCCTATCTATTTGACAACCGGGGACTGACGCTCGAGGAATAGATTAGTATATTGTAATCACGCCCGATAGTGGCATATTTTCAATCTATTTTTACGCCCAAGGTCTACTTCGACTTGGCCTTATGTAAAATGCCAATTTCGGCTCGTTGATATTATCAATGAAATAAACTTGATCCCATACCTCTTTGTTTCAATGATCTTGTACTTCGAAGTTGCACTCTAAATGCATCGACTCGAGAACGAGACGTCGTTCTAAGTTTGCATCGGTTTGATTCAGTTAAGTCTTGCAAGCAAGTTATCGACATTAAATATTCGGTTCATGCAAAAACTAACATTCAAGATAAAAAGTACAAATTCATTTCATTAGGCCCGAAGGCCGCAAATTTGTACATCAAAAGGACCCGAAGGTCCAAAGTATGAACAAAAGAGGAGAGCCCGAAGGCTTACACGAAAAAAAAAATGTCAACAGAAGTCTAAGCCTCGGGGGCGTCACCTCCCTCTTCGGAACCCCCTCGGCATCTTCTTCATCATCCACATCTTCTTCATCACTCGAGGCTTCACTTGATGGGAGGTCATCAATGATAGCTTGAGCTTTTGCTGCCTTCTCTTCGGCTTTGGAAATCTCTTCTTCCAAGTAGAGCTCACCAGCGCGGCACTGTTTGAGTAACTTCAGCCGAGACTTGATAACAACCCATTGCTTATCTAGCTCCGCCCTCTTAGCCTTGATCTTAGCTCTGTCTTTGCGATCAGCGATTTCGTCTCGAAGAGCTTCAACCTCGGCTTCACGAGCTGAAAGTTTGGAGGTCTCACCCTCCAACTTCTGAATATGAAGTACATGCTTTCTCAGCTGCTCGTGGTGTTTCTTGGCCATCTCCTCAGACTTGCCCTTCGCTTGAATCAGCTCAGCATTTAGTCTTGCAACTTCAGCTTCTAGCCTCGAGCGCTCAACCTGGAAGCCATCACCGAGGGCTTGAATTTTTGCTTCGGAAGCAGCTTCGGCTTCGTGCAAATCGGACTGGGACTTGGACAACTTAGCCTTCAGTTCTGCTATTTGTGCATTGAAGCTGTCCCCCTGTCTATCCCATGCACGAGCAACGCGCCGAACTTCTTCATCCCTCGAGGTCTCAACCTCGATAGCCCTCAATGACAGAACGAAGCTCTGAATGAAGATTGATCAAAAAATCAATTGTCAGCAACCGACCGAGGACGAAGGTAGAGGTAAAATCAAAATACAATGAAACTTACTCTGATGGCATTGGCAGCGATAGTGTTGTACAGCTGGCCTCGGGAGAAAGTCTGCACAACTATGTCTTCCTCTGGGCCAAGCAAAGGCATAAGGCTCAAAATATCGCCTCGGCCGCTAGCCAACAGGTTCGAAGAAGTTGGCACTTCAAGCTTCCGAAAAGACCCCACCGAGGATGAAATCCTCACGGGCTCGGATTGCGCCCGAACCGCGCCAACTTCAGCCTCCCTCTCGATAGCAGCAGACCCAACCTCCCCAACTTAGGCCTTGCCCTTGGCCTTGGCAACTATCGCCCCGGAGTCTTGCTCTTGATCCTCAAGGTCCACGACCTCAACTACTATTCGGGCCGCTAAATCCTCGGCGGCAACGTCATCAGGCTCATCAATCAGCCCTCGGCGCGATTCCGCCGCCACCTCGGGCCTAGGAGAAGCAGCCGCCTCGGTGCGAGGGTTTATGGAGCGAGAGTATTTTTTGGAAACAGCTCTCTTCCTTTTCACACCTATAAAGGGCAGCGTAAAAGAGTTTTTGAATAAGGGAATGAAGAGAAATAAAGGTCAGTCATCAGTGGGTTAACCAAGGATAATGTTTTACCTTTGGAGGATCCTTGACCCAAGGACCCTTTTGAAACCTTTGAAGGCTGTGAAGCCTTCAATTCCTTCAAATCTCCAGCTAAGCCTACCATCGAAGCCAGCTCATCATCTGACTCGGTATCCTCATCATCTTTCTTTTTTCCTTTTCCTTTTTTCTTCTTCTTGTCTTTCTTATTGTTGATGGCACGGTTTGGAAAACCTAATACCGAGGGGAGGTAAGTTAGCAACCAAAGTAAAAACCTCAAAACAGCGTACCAAGTAAAGCACCACAGAAAACTTACCGTGCCTCTTACACTGTCAACCAAATTCAGCAACCATCTTCATCCACGTTCGGGTGGGGCGTTCTCGAGCCCCTATCACAGCTCTAACCCATTCGGTCAACCCCTTGGAAGGAACGATGGCGACCTTGTTAGCTGAAAAGAAAAAATAAAGCGGGGTTAGCAAACATGAGTGATCGCCGGGAGGAAGTAAAGAGCCAAGAGACACTTACGTGTGTTATTCCACCTCTCGGGAAAATTGGGCTCGGCAGATAAAACGCTGGTCTCCAAGAGGACGTAGCGATCACTCCAGCCTCGGTCCCCATGATCCTCGCTCTTGTGGAGAAGTGCATATTTGCCTCGGTTGTTTAAAGCCACAACCCCGGCTTTGTGAAAATAAGGGTAGTAGAGTGAGATGAGATGCTGCAAGGTGAAATCTACCCCGGCTTTTGTGCTCAGCCAATCCATGCACTGAATGACCCTCCAGACGCCGGGGCCTAGTTGAGCCAAGCATAGGTTGTATGCTCGGCAAAAATCGTCAATGACCTTGTGAACCGGGAGGGAGAAACCGATGGTGAAAGGGTAAGTGTATACAAAGGATAGCCCCTCCACGTGCTGGCACACCCTACTAGCTGGATCAGGGATGACAACCTTCACCTCGGGTCCAAATCCACAATCTCTCCGAACTCGTTCAATGTGAGTTTGCGTTATGCGAGTCGGCGTCGTGTTCACCGGTATATTGTTGTTCTTCTCCTCTTGATCTGCAGATTGTACTTGCAACTTGAGATCTTTGGTGTTGTCAAAGTGTGAAGGGATGATTTGATGAGGTTCGAGCTCTTGCTCGAGGGGAATCATCGGGCCCGAAGGTCCCACCTCGGCATTATTCCCACCTTCGGTTGAGGGTGGTTCAACCCTAGTTTCAGCTTCGGCCTCAGCGGCATCTTCGCCCTCGCCCTCGGCATCGTCGCCCTCACCATCGTCATCCCTATGGATGACATCATCAGCACCACCTACTACCATGGCGTCATCAAACATGACGTCACCCTCCTCCTCTATATCGACATCATCGCACACTACAGCTAAGTCACGCCTGGTTCTCTCCTTACGATGCATAGGGCCACCAACACCAGACGTCACTTCACCGCCACCCTCCGCCGCAGCCGTTTGATTCGCTGGCACATCGATGATGATATCTCCGCTAGCAGTAGCGGCGACTGAATGGGATGCTCCAACTCTCTCACCAGAGTCACTTGAATCTTGTTTGGAATATGTGGTAGACATGATCACGACTCTAAGTGTCCAAAGATCTTGTTGAAAACATGAATAATCAAGACGAAAACGGAAGTTTTTCTCTCTTTTTGGTTGTTGTTGCTTGCGAATATTGAAAGTGGTGAGAATGAGTTGTGAAGAAAGTACTTATAGGCGTGGAGAAGACAAGTGGAACAAATTCATCATTGTAACGTTGGGAGAAAACAAAAAAGCGGCGTGACCGTTTGATCAACCAACGGATGGGTGACACGTGTCGAGGAATAGTAATCTGAAGAGACGCGAACCGTTGACAAAATTTGAAATGCTTGGGTAAGATCAAGCCACGTCACTTTCCCGCGGAATCTCACTCCACCCCTCGGTAACTTCGGTAATTGACCGAGGAGTGGGGGGACTATCTGTATTGGGTAAAAATCGGCTCGCGATGAGTCGCCTCGGTAACATGATCTCATAGCAGCCGAACACGTGATGACAAACCAGAAACCGAAGAAAGTAAGCGTATCGCCGAGGTCAGACACCGAGGTCGTCACCGAAGGCGAGCCGTAAGCTGAGCTTCGGTGGCAATCACCTCGGCCGAGCAGCAAGGCCTAACTACCGAAGTCATATACATGAACCTCGGTGGAGCGCCTTGAGTCAAGCGGCTTTGCAGCCCACTACTCTGTCCATTAACATCATCCATAAATGCTCCAAACGTGGGTTTGGCCATGAAGAGTCGTGGAGAACGTGGGGCAAACTCTTATGTCTATAAATAGTACTTCATTTTACATTGTAGGCATTCACAAATATATACTGAAACTCTGGCAAAATTTGTACTCACTACGATATATTGAAATCAAGCTATTTCCTTATGTTTTACGATTATTCTTAGCATTTTTATCGACTTTGATATGAAGATTTGCTTGTATTCCAACCCAAATTCTACCAAGGTGGCATTCATTCAATCAAATCTTTTATGCCTATGCCAGCCCAAACTAAGATGATGATGGCTCCTTCGGGGATTGTGGCCCAACAAGCTCAGATTGGTCAACCCCAGTAAATCGTGCATAATGGAAGAGGAAAGACATAATTATTTTAGTTTGGATACCAAGCTATCGGTTCGATCACCCCACATATCGACGGATAAGGTTTGCATATGCGCCTGTGTAGAGTAGATCGTTCAACACCTGCGGCACCCCGTGTTAACCACATAAAAGAGACGATTCTCTACCTTCTCACGGTGGGATGGAAAGAAGAGAGGTCAACTGGAGTGGAAGCCAAAGGACGGGGCCGAGAATCTGTGATCGATCCGAAGAACCACTCCCAGATACGATTCCGCTTCCCCTTCGTACTACCATGAGATTCTTGCCGGGGCTGAATCCCCTTTCTTGAGCGATCGCCTTCGCTCGTTGGCAGAACGCCTTGATGCGTGCGTCTAGTTTTTGGGGTGACACTCCGCTTCTAACCTGTCCCCTTCGACTGAACGACGGAATTCTTTCACCGCGCTCTACTTCCTTAGGGGGATGAGAAGGATGGCCAGTTCTGTCTTCTTCGGACCCTTCTTTTCGATAAGGGGAGGCTATTCGCTATTGGGATGGGATGGCTCCTACTAGCTCCCCCCCCCCCCCCCCTAAGAACCGCACGTGCGAGTTCCCCCGCATACGGCTCAAGTGGCGAAGCCCTTTCCTTCAGTCTACTAAAAGAGGGACCAGCCTCGTCGTGGTGATTAGAAGTAGGATTTTTGGCAAGCAATAAGCACTTAAATAATACAATTCAAGTGTATGATTTTGGCCCATACAGTGGATATGCTGAAGAAAACTTGGATTTCGCTCGTGAAGACATATGACACATATTTTCTGTCATAGATCCTGCTGTCATAGATCATGTTGATCATGTTGATTATGTACATATTCCTAGGACTTTCTAAACAACTGCTCAAAACTTAGCTTAGTTTTTTGTTTCTTTCACTCATTGGGTTTCTTGGAGATGATGTTCCCTAGTTGGATTGTAAATGACATTGTTCACTCCTCTGACACATTTGATGTCCTTAATGAAGTAGTTAATCCTTTAGGCTAAAAAAAAAAATTGCAGCTTATCAACAAGTACACGTCTCCTTCCTGCTTGGTTGAAATTTTACATTGTTCAAGGAGCAATTTTTAGATACTACTAGCTTTCATGGCTATTTCAAAAATCAAATGTTTTAGAACATACATACAATTTAACAGTTTCAACTTTACAACTTCATGGAAGTTGAGTAAATTCAGCTAATAATACAAATTCGTGATGAAACTACACAAACGCTTGGAATAGGGGTAGCAGAGAATCCATTTTGGAACAGAATATTGCGATTCCATGTAAAAGAGAAGACGGGCATTCTAATCTTTAAAACATCTCAAACCAAAACACAGTATATCTTTAGGCAAGGATTTCTGCAAAAAAAACTGTAACCAGATCTCAAGCTACAGTTCACTTCACAAACTGAACAACAGATAAATTGATAGAAGCACTGCGTTTTTTTTTTTCCTAACATCTAAATACTTTCATTTACCTTCGGATGATGAACAGAACTAATTCAATTACCTCTATAACTAGAGGGATGAAAAAATTGGGACACCTGGTAAAGTAGCTCCAGCCTCTATTATGAAAACGTTGCCTGAAACATATTCTGAGGAATCGTGGATTAAATATCGTACCACTGAAGTCAAAGCGGGATCTGATGTTCCATGCGTCCTCAAGGGAATGGTTCTCAAGGCAACATTGTGGAGCCAGTCCTTTTGCATGAGGCTCTCTGTTATCTCAGATCTGAAAAGTCCTGGAGATATTGAGTTCACTCTGATTTTGTATTGTCCCAATTCAAGGGCCATCATCTGTCATATTTGAAGAATATGAAGATTAATAAGGTAGCAAATCAGAAAGATAACAAGATGCATAAAAGTCTTTGGTGTGCACATACTGTATGCTTGACCTGCAACAGAGTGTAGGTAGGGATTTTCAGAAAGGAAAACCGAAGTGCAGAGACCTTGCAGGACTGATAAGACAACAAGAATGACTATAGAGTACGCTGGAAAGGGAGACCATCTTGCTATGTTTCCACTTAACCACCATGTATAAGCCACAATGGCATGAGTAATATCGATGAAACATAAAGCTATGATGCCATCATAAAAGAATCACAAACAAATGACTGAAGTGTGTGAGGCATCATCTATATAAAGCATAAGAAGGTAGTGAAACTTTCATATGCGAGACAATTGGCAACACTGCTTAGAGTTCTCATTGACGAGCTTAATGCCTGTTCTAGCTTTTGGAATTAATGCCTCCATATTTACCATGATCAATTTCACATTTCCAGCTCCGGCATATCTTCACCGGAGAGTTGTGTGGAAACCATCCTAGATTTTAATTTTCCTTGGTACTAATGTATATATGTATTCTCAATATGTCAAACATTTTGTACATCCAATATGTGTATGTAATTCATATGTTTCCAACGCATTTGAATGCAGTCTCTAACTGTATATATGCATTTATCTTCCTTCTTTCTCCTCTTACATCATGGAGATACCAAAGTTAGAAACATGACATCTCAAGTATATGGAATTCAAGCTGAGATAAAAGACTGCTTAGCTTCAAAAAGCCATGTATTGTCTTCATATAACTGCATTCAATGTCTATGAAGCTAGGGTAAATTTTAAATCTCAAGAGGACCACATTGTATAGAAAAAACAGGACACTACCTTCGTCATGGTGTTCAGGGCAACCTTTGAAGAAGCATAAGCAAGACCGCCTGGTAAATGCCCACGATTAAGACCAGCAACAGAAGAGATATTAATAACAGATCCTCCCTGCTTAGCAGCACGCATAAGTTTACAAACATATTTGGACACCAACCATGCCCCTTTTAGATTTGTTTTGAAGATCTTATCCCATTCCTCTTCTGACAAATCTAGTGGAGAGTGCACACTGCCTATAACATACAAGTGACCAGTTAGACATCATATAAAGCCAATTACTAAAAGGGAGGAAAGCTCTATCATATATTCTAAATCAATCCCGACTCAAGCAGTACCAGTTTAAAAAAACTCGATATGATTTATAAATGAAAACAGCATTTCAGTATACATGTAGATTAAATTATACCATATTCCATGTTGGTTTTCAGATTCTAACCAGGACTTTTAATATTGTGAGCATCACAACCTTACCTACAGCTGTCCTAAGTCCAAACGCCTCTATCTTTTTTTACCTTTTTTTTCTTCAAAGACCATGTTTGTTTTTAAAAAATTTGTCCAAATGACTCTGCAATATTGGCCTTTGTTAACTACCATTTGTGCCAACAATCGAATTCTCAAGTAAAATTACTCTTTCAATGTTCAGCAAAACATAAACCTTTTTACTTAATTGCGAGATTCTTGTTTTTCACCCTTATGCAACGATTTCACAACATGACACCAAAGCAAATTCGATAATTATCAATATCAACTCTAATACCAGCATTAACATAAACACTTTCAATAGTTAAATATTCAAATGTGAATTTAGTTTCATGAAAGATACCAAATTCTCAATATCAAATTTCAAAAAACGAAGTGAATGTATGATGCTCGAATTATACAGCGTCTAACGGCTGCAGTGTCAGATGAAAAGAGGTCTACTTCCATAACTTTTCAGGATACGATGGCATTAAAGTTAAGTTTTATTACACCGTGTGTATTTTTTTTTTTCACAAAATTACAAGTAAGCCTACATTAAAGATAAGACATGATAACTGCTACAACAGCTAAAGGTGAAGTTATAGTGTAACTTTTTTTTTTATACGTATAACTTAAACTCGAACTGAATTCCATTTATTCTAGTACCATGCAATCAAATATTCAAAACAAACGCAGTAAATAGGTGAAAAAATATTCGAGAATTATCAAACCTCACCTCTAACACCGGCATTATTGACAAGCGCATCGATATGTCCGAAAGCATCCCAAGCTTTCTGTATAGCCGGTTCAATGGTAAGGCCACTAGCGCTAACGTCTAGCTCAATAGCTACGGCTCGGCTCGAACTTGAATTGTTTGAGTTGTTGATTTCGTCGCAGAGAGATTTTAACCGATCAACTCGACGAGCGGCGGCTATGATTTTACAACCGCCTTTGGCTAAATCGAGACAGAATTCTCGGCCAATTCCTGATGATGCTCCGGTGATCATAACTACTTTTCCGGTGAGATCTTGCAATGGTTCTAGCTGGTTTGCAACTTTAGCATTCTTCTCCATTGTTCTGTTTGCGTTTATGGTTTGCAGAGTGAAGGTGGAATAATTATGGTAGCAAACAAAATGCCTAATTTGTCAAAAATGGTTAATCTAGTGCCGAATGGAAAGAACTAGATTACCAAAATCCAACAAATGGAATCCTTCTATTTTGATTCAAAAAAATATTTCACCTGGTGTCCCAAAAATTTACTTTTGTGAGTTTGCCCCTCATTTAACATGATTTTAGCAAAATATACTTCCCTTGGTCCGTTGTAAAGCTGTCTACGGCTTACCGATTCTGATTCGGTCTGGTGCAAAAAAATTGGAAACGCCAATTTATCGGTCCATTCCGGTCCGGTCTGGTCCACTCGATCAACTTAAGATTTACCGTGTCGAAACCGGGACTGTTACCATCAATTTGGTCAGGTACCGGTCCGAAGCGGTCGGGTCTAGTCCGGATCCGATTTTTTCATTAATTTTTATTTTTATTTTTATTTTTTTGAATTGGGACTTTGTAATGAATAATTTCAAAAAATGTAGATAAAATAGCAAGACAAACGCAATTTATTGAACAATTTTAGATAATTTGCGAAATACATAATCAAAGTGACAAATTAGAAAGTAGAAAATTACATATATATGTTCCCTTAAGTGGTTCGTCATCTCAGGCATTTGCCCCCGACCGAGCAGTCCATTCTTGCATATGTTGTTGTTCTAAGTGTACTCTAAACTTCATAGTCCCTCCACTATATGGTCCAGTGTAAATATTTCAAACTTTCTAACAAAGGTTACATTCAACAGTCTGAGTTTCACTATTTTTCATAATAAATTTCCACACTTCAGATCTATGTTTTCGTTGTGCACGGGCTCTAGCTCTTTCATATTCAATTTCTTCACATTGAGTAGGTTAATTTCCATACATTATAATCTTTTGATATAAATTTAGAAAATAGCCTTTGATAGTAATATTAGAGGGAAATAGATTAAAAAAAATAGAATTGTGATATAATTGATGAAATAATAGAGTATTTATCGAAAAAAATAGGTTGGAGGGCTATGAGGGCGCTAGGGGGTGGGCAGGCCAATTTATCCATTTTAGGCCATTGGCCAACGCCTCTTGGGTCAAAGTAACTGTTGTCAATGGCTAGTTTCAAAATCTGATTTTCTTTTCTTTTTTTTTGAGTCCCGGTCCGGTCCGGCATGGTTCCGTGTTTTTTGATTAACTTTCTTTGTTTTTCTTTCATTTTAAGTCATTGATAATTTGGAACTAAAGGTAAATAGTTTCATAAAATATAACAAAAATGTTGGATAAAATAGCAAGGCATAACGCATTTTATTGAATTTTTTGCAAAGTACATGGTTAATTAAATTGCAAAACTACATATTTATAAAAAAAAAAAAAAAAGATTCTAATTTTCTTAATAATTTCTTATGGTAAAGATTGATCTTCTTCATAAACTTCATAATTCACACCCCCACTTGATAAAATTTTGGTTAAATATGTTGCGTCTGCTTCTTCATTTTCTTTTGACATTTCAAAATTTCTTCGCTCCGCTCTAATCCAATCTCTGAATAATACAGTTGTCTCCAATACTTTTTCCTTCAATGAGTGTCTATGATCTCCGACTTACAATCTTCCTTGGCTAAATATACTTTCTGAAGCAACTGATGATGGCTTGAATTGCTAAAATATCCCACGCCATTTTTTATAGAACTGAAAATTGTGCTTGTTGATCCTTCCAAAATTACAGTAGTTGATCACTTCCAAAAATTTTAATATTCTTTGGAGCGTGAAGTAAATAAACATCAAGCTCGTTGAATGCCATGTAACTCGATTGACTGCTAGAAAGCCTTTGATTAAGGCTGATAAAAGTGTCCATTCTTTCAACTCTTTTACTCATTTGCATGGAACTTGAACCGGTTGAAGGTGGAGCACTTGGAACAACATTATCAGCTGCACTCCTATACCTTTCATAATTCTGCTGGCAATGTGGAAATACCTGTTGACAAACTTCTTCTACACTTGGTGTTTCATCAGTAGTAATTTCTAATGTTCGATAAATTTCTCTAATAAGCATTTCGATACTAAACCGCTTAAATAAGGATGTAATACAGAAGCAATATAAAAAAGTGGTGGAAGTGATCATCGCGTACATGCTCTGTTACAGCTTCGTTCATGCGCCACTAACCTTGCATTATATCTCTCAATCTCCTCACTTGGCTGGAATTTCACTGTGTATACTCATTTACATTTAGATCCCACAGTTTTCTTAAGTGAAAAAATATTTTTAAAAATTTTCAATTATTTGAGCAACAACTTCATAACCAGCCATGACTTTATAGCCGTTAAGTAATTCTGCTATTCCAGCTACAAAATACAATATTGTAGGAATTGTAGGATAATATTGACTCGAAAATTCTCTAGTAGCAACCCAAACTTTTTCAAAAAATGTAAGAAGATGGAGAACAAGGTTCCAATCCGATTCATTAAGGTGATACTCTACACTCACATAATCATTAAACATGTTAGATATAGGTTTTCGTAACTTGTAAGCAACAGAGAAAGAGTTATATACAGTGTTCCACCTAGTTGCAACTTTCTTAGGAACTTTTCTAGGATCCAAAGTACACTCTTCCTTAAATTCCCTCCATCTATCATGTTTTTTAGATTTAAAAATGTAACTAATAGTGCATTTGGTCTTGTCAATAATAGGACCAAACAACTTAAGGCCATCTTGTGCAACTAAATTATATATATTGACATGCAGATCTGACATGAAACAACTCTTTAAAAGGGGGGGTTCAATTTTGGTTTTAAATTATCAATAGCATAATCATTGTTTGAAGCACTATCAACAGTTATACTAAAAATTTTGTCATTAATATAATATGCCTTTAAAATATCATTTACTTCTCGAGAAATAAATGTTCGCTTATGTGGTTCATCAACACAGCTATATGCTAAAATTCTTTTTTGCATTACCCAGTTAGGATCTATCCAATGACATGTAACTGTTAAATACTCATACCCATTAATAGCACGACCCATATCAGTAGTAATACAAACTCTAGTATCAAAGTGATAAAATATATATCGTAAATACTGTTTATATTTATTTTTAAATTTTATAATATCACTTCTAACCATAGTTTTTTGAAAACTTTGAAAAGATGGATTATATACGGTTTGAATATAATGAACAAAACCAGTACAAGAAGAAAATGTAAACGCTAAATACTCTATGGCAATCATTTTTGTCATATTTTTCCTATCTTTCTTGTTATCATACCGAAGAGGCCCCCCGGTCACTGGGTTAATTTCTTGTTGAATTCCACTACCTTGTTCTGGATCCATTTTGTTCTCTACATGTATGCACCTGGCCCCATAGCTCATTCTGCCTTATGGTGCCCTTCTAAGTGTGTTCTCAACTTTCCTATCCCACCATGATGTTTTCTAGTTTTAAAATCCCAAACTTTGTTACAAAGATTATATTTAGCGGTCTGAGCATCAATATTTTTCGTTATAAATTGACACACTTCAGATCTATCCGCTCGTCTTACCGGTACTCTAGTAGGAGGCATGAGTGACAATACAAATTCAGTTTCTTCAGGTGGACCTTGAAATTAACTAGTAGGTGTTTCATCTAAATTAACCCCTTGCCTTTGGGTGCTACCATAACCTTGTTATTGTGCCTGATGTTTGGCAATATTAGCCTATTTTGCCTTAATATTTCCTCACATTTTGATACGTTATTCGCCCACTGCACGAAATAATTGTGATTGTTGTGCTCACTTATTGGGTTTGTGATTTTAGGAATGATTTGGATGAATACGAGTGCAAACGAAGCGAAGATGGATATAAACGAGCAAGAGTTGATGAACTTAGCCAATTATGGGATATAGCATTAGAGGGCAAAGCTATGGAGCAAGCTATGGATTGATCGTATCTTCAGACTTCCAAAAGCCATACGCCATGCGACGCATGGGCTATGGCGCACGACTTCCAAAAGCCATGAGACACGCGAGGCTTACCCTGTGGCTTTTAGTTCAGCGACCCCAACTTTTCCAACTTAGTTTAGACTTTGGATTAACTTATGAAAAGACTTTCTAAACACTATAAAACCTTATTAATTTCGTTTTTAGTAGGGGGGTCAATTTTTGGAGCAAGCTTTGGAGTTCCTAACACATTGAACCAAGGGTTTAATTTCTTTACATCATCTATTACAATATTTCATATTTCTTCCATGAATTCTTGTGTTGTTATTATGAATATGAGTAGCTAACCATATCGTTCTAGGGTTAGAGCAAATACATGAAGGTTGATGTTAGAAAGTTGATTTCTACCTATTAATTTACCATTACAAATTGTTTATTCTTTCTTAAGCCTAATTATTTGGTTATTGAGGCCTGATAATTGAACACTATCTACGGTTTACAAGTTGAACTCGACAAAGGGAACTTGTGAATGAAAATAAGAAAGAATAGGGCTTGATTGTGAACCTGGGCATCAGGGAATCGATTTGCTGGTAGGATAGACATATACCTATTCGCCTTGGTTAGCTAAATACAGAGTTCCTTAATGCATGCATTTGATTTAATTCCATAGACATATAGGCGTTAGAGTAGCTTGCATAGACTCGTGAAGAATCGACAGGTTTTCACGAATATAATTAACCTGTTAGTTAGCAATCTAGGAAATCAAGAAGTAGAATCAACTGGAAAACTCTACTGGATTGTTTGTAGCTCTACCCTGGATCGTTTCTCTGATTGATAACAACCTATAATTTGCTCTCTGTTACTGGACTTCAATTTCTTGCTTTTTAATTTATTTTTTTAGTTAGTAAAATCTCAACCATCATTGAAAAAGATCCCTGAATAGTCTTTAGAAAATTGTTTGCTAGGATACAGTCACTAACACTAGTCCTCGTGGGAACGATACTCGACTCACTACTTTATTACTTGTCGACCACGTATACTTGCGTGTGCGTTTGGGAGCAACAGTGCCTCTAACATTTCATTGTCTAGTGGTTGATTAAAGTTATCAATATCATGATAAAATTGTGAGTCAACTTCCTGAGTAAAATCATCTAGATGAGCAGAGCACTAGAACTACCAATTGATCTTTTATCCTGAGCACGACCACATCTATCATCCCCTCTTCGGTTACCACGTGATCTACGGCCGCTACCCGTATGCTCAGTAAGTGCTCTTCATACTCCAGACATTATAACATAAGCAAAATACTAATATATGGCTATATGCTACAAATAATACTGCAAAAAGTTAAAAAAGATATTAAAAAGTAAGAACGAGTTACTTCATGTCGCGTAAGAGGTGACAGTTGAAACTTGATGTCGCTAAATGACTAGTTTTCACTTCACTCCGAATAATTTTTGTAATAAAATATTAAACTCTTTTTGCGATAGCAATTTAGCAAATTGCCTTTGTTGAAATATAAGGGAGATTGGGAGAGAATTAGAGAGAATATAAGAAATTGTAAATAAATTATTAAAATAATGGGGTATTTATACAAAAAAAATAGGTTTGGGGAGGGGGGTATAGTGGGCGCTAGGGGGTAGGGGAGGGTAAAATAGATATTTTTGGCCAACGACTATTGTGTAAAAATAACTGTTGCCAACGGCTAGTTCCCAAGCAGCTTTTTTTTTATTTTACTGGTCCGGTCCGGTTTCGGTTCTGGCATGTTCGGCTCCGGTCCATTTTGATCCGGTCTGGCCGGTTTGATCAAAGGGTCGGTATGGTAAAAAAAATGCCACAACGGTCCGGCTTGGGCCGGTTCGGTCTAGTTCGGTCCGGACAGGTTTTCGATCTTGCGTCGTTCCGGTCTATAGGCAACACTTCAAATTATCAATTAACAAGTGTTGTTTTTTAGTAAAAAGTCAAGTGGTACGCAACACTTCAAGTTATATAAGAGAATGAGGGAAGAGATTTGAAGGGGCAAGTGATGTTCAAGCAACACTTTATTTGGAAGACCTTCAATGACAAGTGTTGCCTATGAAAGATTGGTCAAAGGCAAGTGTTGTCTAATACGAAGTACTTACAGAGAAAGGGAAGGCCAAGATACTGCCGTCATTATAAGTGACGTGGGATATTTTCATCTATAATTTATTCATTAAACCAAGCAGATGACATTTTTACTACACCACTATTATGTGTGGGGGGGGGGGGGGAAGGCATACCATTCCCTATGTTGTCATAGTCCTGCAAATTGGCCGTTCTGATCCCTATCCCTCCAAATTAGAGTAATTTTGATAACTAGCCAGTTTTTGCACCACTTAGAAAGAATCAGCCAACAGTTACAAACTTTTAGAAAAGTAGTCAGATTTTAAAATACGTATTTTTTTAAAGACTAGCCACAATACAGCCATATGAGAATTTCAACAAAATTCCAGTAAAAAATTCTAATATTTAGTTCAAAGTTCCAGAAAATTTTTTCGGAGCTTCATATTTTAAGCCACAATATTTTTTACTAAGACTTTTGAGCTAACTTGCTCAAAGTCACAATATTTTTTACTAGGACTCATATTTAGTTAGTCCAGTAAAAAATTATTGGGATTTTAGAAATTTAGTTAAAAAATTCCAGTATAAAATATTGAGTTTTTTCCGTATTTCTAAAACTGGCTAGTCTTCTATAATTTTAAAACACTGGATTTTCATTTAGCGCGGTGCTAACAGGCTACGTGGTCAAATTTTTTCTCCATATTAGGGTGATTTACATAAACATGGCATCTTAGACACTCTATCAGGGGTCCGATCAATTTCCAGTCAAGATGGAATTGAATCAGGGGTTAGCTTTCAGTCCGTTCTTATTTGCTCTGGTGATGGATGAACTGACACGGAGCATTCAAGGGGAGGTCCCATGGTGTATGCTATTTGGCGACGACATAGTTTTGGTTAATAAGACCCGTAGTAGGGTTAATGATAAGCTGGAGGTTTGGAGACATACCCTAGAGTCTAAAGGTTTCAGGCTGAGCAGAACGAAGACATAATACATGGAGTGCAAATTTAGTGACATGTCTCAAGAGGCAGAGCCGGAAGTGACGCTTGATTCTTAGGCCATTCCCCAAAAGAGAAGCTTCAAGTGCCTTGGCTCAATCATTCAAGGTAATGAAGAAATTGACGACGATGTCACCCATCGTATAGAGGCAGACTGGATGAAATGGAGACTTGCGTTCGGTGTTCTACGTGACAAGAAAGTGGCACAAAGACTTAAAGGTAAGTTTTACAAAGCGGTCGTTAGACCTGCTATGTTGTACGGAGCAGAGTGTTGGCCAGTCAAGACTAAGGGTGGCCATCGGTCCAGCTGCGACCGAACCGAACTGGATTTGGGCCGGAAACCGGCTCCGACCGGTTGCCACCGGACCAAAACCCCCAACCAAGCCCCCATAACCGGTTCCGATGCCGCGTCTGAAAAAAAAAAATCGGATGGACCGGTATAAAAATGGACCGGAACCCGCCGGACAGAGTCGGATCGAACCGGTACAAAAAAAAATAGAAAATCAGATTTCAGACGGCTCTTTTGACCTCCTAGCCGTGTCCAACGGCAAAAAATGACCATTTTCACCCCTCTACCACCCCTAACTATTTTTTTCCTATAAATACCCCCATTATCTTATCATATTTTTCACACAAATCTTCCAATTCTCTCTAATTCTCTCGAATTTTCTATAATATTGCTATTTTTCTACTTTGGCTATTTGTTAAAAGTTTACAATTTGGCCACTTTATTAAATTTTAATTGGAGTTGCTATCAAAGTTATATTTGGCTATTTGGTGAAGTTTTCAAATACCAAGTATTGGGTCAATTGGAGGCGCAACTTGGTTGAAATATCAATTTGGCTATTTTTGCAATTTTTCGATTATCAAGTATTCAACTAATTAATTGAAGTGAAGGCTCAAGTTTCAACTTCACCTCAATTATACGGTTATATTTGGTTGGTCGTTCCTACATTCTACTCTTTTATAATTTTTTTGGTCATATATTTATTTTATTTGCTATTATTATGTCTCAAAGAGGTTCAATATTGGAACTAGTAGTGGGGGGCGGGCACATGATCGTGGAGAAAATAGGGGTAAAAGAATTGCTGGTAGTTCTAGTCAGTTCACCCACATAGATGATTCTCAATATTATCATGATGTTAGCGCTAATAATATACTTGATTATGAAATGTTAGAAGCACAATATGGCCATCAAAGCGGGGTTAATTTAGAAGAAACACATGAATTTCAAGCTAGTCCACCTGAAGTTTAGTCTGACTTGCCTCCTGTACCTCCTACTAGAGTACCGGTTAAACGTAAGGATACATCTGAGATGTGGGAATTTGCAACAAAGAAAGTTGAAACGCAGACGACCGTATGTGGGATTTGTGAAATGGAGTGGGTTTTTAAAACTGGGGGTAATGATGGTGGGACGGGTAAAATTAGGACCCACTTACAAAAGAAACATCCTAAAGAATGGCCAATGCGGGCGGGGGTATATATTTAGGGACCAAACATGGGGGAGTAGCACATGGTGAATCTTCGGGTACCCAAACAAAAATTAATCAAACAACAGGATGGCTTCTTACTTATGATAAACAAAGGGATAGGGAAGCTATTGCTAAACTAGTTGCGGTCGAGGGTTTACCTTATAGTTTTCCTTCTTCTACTGGTTTTGTTCGTTATGTTCAGTCTATATATAATCCCTCTTTTCATGGTTTTCCAAGAACTACTGTTAAAAATGATATTATTAAATATAAGAACGAATATCAAGATTATTTGCGATATTTATTTGATAACTTTGACACTAGAGTATGTCTTACTATGGATATGGGTCATTCTACTAATGGATGTGATTATATTACTGTTACTGTTCATTGGATAGATCCTAATTGGATATTTCAAAAATGTATTATTGCTTATAAAGTTGTTGATGAACCACACACGGGAAATTATATTTGTAATAAAGTTTCATCAATTTGTCGTACGTACTGTTTAACTAACAAAGGTTTTAGTATTACGGTAGATAATGCTACAAACAACACAGATGCACTTAGGAAGTTGAAACCTATTTTGAACCTCCCCTTTTGATGAATTTTTTCATGTTAGGTGTGCATGTCATATTTACAACTTAGTAGTAAAAGATGGTCTTGACTTGTTTAACGACATTATCAAAAGGTGAAAATAGCTATTACTTATATTTTTAGAAAGGCAGAATACATAGACGGCCCCTCGAAGTTGGCCCCGATCCCCACTTGAACACTCCTACTTTTCTAATGATCAAATAGACACTTCATTTTGTTTTAAGTGTGCCATAAACCCCTTACGCTGACATGGAAAAACGTCTATGTTTCAGTCAACTCTGAGCGCGTGGGAGCTTTCATATTTTGTTTGCTCCTTTTTTTTTAATAATTTTAAATTATGTATGGGTCCCACCTGAAAAATAATCTAACCAAAAAAAAATAACTAAGCTATCTAGCTTCTTCAACCTTACTCCACCGATCTCTCCCCACTACTGCATTTTCTCCATAACTTTCCAAGCAACATCTCTTGTCTGTATACTGATATAATTAAGGCCCAAACATTAAATCAATACAAAAATATACTAACAGTGTTCGTAATTTAACGCAAGAGAAACCAAATCAAATATTTAAAAAGAAAAAGAGATTAGCAAATCATGGCAGTTGATAGGGTGATATGTAACCAAATCATGCAGCTGCGTCCATTCCTGATGCTGATGCCGGAGCAAAAAACCCCATCTTGAGTTGTCTTTAGTATAAAAATGGAAATTGAAAATTTTATGTTTCCACTTCCTTCACGTCACCTTTAAACCGGTTCTCCACCGTCGTCACGTCAACGCCGTAGCAGAAAGATCAACCCAACCCAGTTAGAATTACAACCCGAATCGAATCACTCTCTCCCTCTCTGGTTGTCTGGTATTTTTCTCTTTTTTGGAATATGAAGAAGAAGAAGAAGAAGAAGAGGGGGAGAGGGATGAGAAGAAATGCAGCAGCAGACCTAGAAGAAGGAAGGAGGAAAGGTCGAAAATTAAAGAAGAAGAAGAAGAAGATAATCAGGGGTTAGGGGAGGGTTTGAAAAGGTGTTATATATTTTAACTTTTAAAAATTTACATATATCTTTTTTAAGGTAAATATTAATTTTATTTTTTTTTAAAAAATTACAAGTGTCACCACATTATTTGCTTATTTGCCACGTCACCGGCAATTGTTACTCACACACAAGGTGGTCTTGGCACGAGTGTTCCCGAGACACAGTTAAAATAAAATGAAGTATCTATCTGATCATTTGGAAAGTATGAGTGTCTAACTGGGAATCGAGGCCAACTTCAAGGGGTCATCTATGTATTCTGCCTTTTAGAAATAAAAACCAAGAAAGAAGAAGAGAATGAGAAAGAAAATGTATAGAATTAGGAATGTCAATTAGAAAAGTCCCAAAGGAAGTTTGTACTAGATGGAACACTTTATATGAAATATTGAATGTCGCTTATGAATATAAAGTGTCTATTTCTCAAATGTATAATAAGCATTTTATGGAAATCTCTCATCTTAAAGAGGACGATTGAAACCTTGCTCAATATCTCCTTCAGTTTTTACATAATTTTTATCAAGCTACTTAAGAATTTTTCGGACAATATTATCGAAATACTCCTACCATGTTATATTATATAGCTGGAATAACAGAATTATTGAAAGTATATAAGCAATATGAAGTTTACGAAGCGGCTGTAGAGGCTATGATTGAAAACTTTAGAAATTTTTTTTTCCAATTCCTCTCTTTTTTACATTGCTTCTAAGTTAACTGAACGATTTGTTAAAGAAATATATGCAAATTTAGAAATTACTCCTACTGAAATTGCTACTAACGGGTATCTATTGACACCCAATTTTGTCCCTCGTTTTTCTATAATTGGCCATAATTTAACTTAAAGGTGCAATATTGACTGTTTGAGCGAATTTACATTAGAAGTCATGCATTTACGTGTGTTATTCCCTATTTATACGTTATATACTTAATTGTGGTCATATCATCATTTAGGCTATGTGTTAACTATATGATAAGCTCTGACTATTTGTGCAATTTACAGTATTTATAATATTTAAATATTTACATGTGACTATTTATAATTATTTGATTTAATTTGACCACAATTATCTTTTACGTGTGCATCTTATTTTCTTACCTAATATATATTTATATTTTCATTTATTTGGCGCCTTTAGTTAAATAATAGTTCAATTAAACATATCCAGTTCAAATATCGTTCATAATATACCACCCATTTTATTTCATAATTTTGGGACATTTATTTGGATTCGAAATTTCAAAATCTCCTTTGAACCTGGATAAAAGTTTGACCAGATACTTCCATTTTTGCACCATACATTTTCCACATGTTTACTCTATTTCATGATAATTGAATTCTTTCAAATTCTCTTTGAACCTAGACAAAAGATGGTCTAGGTACACTCTCTACATTCAAAATCTCTTCCATATTTTATTAACTGAAAATCACTCTTTTATTCTATACAAATCTTCTTCCTCCTACCTTGTACCTAGCCAAAAGGTAGTCTAGATACATTTTCTCAATCGCTCTCCCATCTCCCATAATCTCTCTAATCCCACAAATCGCTCCAACATTCCTATTCTCTAATCTCTCTCCCTCTTCCCCACTTTTGAGTCTGCATACATCATTACTACTTAAAGAAAATATCCTCTCATCAAATCCTTTTATTCACTCTCATTCAAAATCCCGTCAATTAAGCTCCAAAACCTCCCACAAACTCTCTCCCCAAAATCACTCAAAATCAAAGATCTCACAAATCATGCATTCAATAATTCCTACCATTCTTAGTACCCTATTCCTCTACTACTCAATTCTCACCATGGAACACACAATTTATCTCTACTTCTCCCTTATCAAGACACCTCTATATCTCTTCTCTATACAACATTCTGTATAATTTAAATTTGTTCGAAGACAACTCTACAAATTCCAAAAATTATTGTAACATCAAACCAGACTTTGCGGTTGGTAAGTGACAACATATCATTGCTTTTCTTTGAATCTTGAAAGGTATGTTTGTCATCTAGTCTTGAATTATGACTCAATTTTATTATAGTATTTTTAATTTTGTTTGACAGTCGGCCTAATATTTGAGTATTCCTTGAATACATAATCTGTTCCTATATTTGATCACAACTAGAATACTTAATTAATCCTTTTGTGATATGCAATTTTTATATATAGATAATGAAATGAGAATTCATTTTAAAGTCATTCTTCGCATTAGTTAAGTAGATATCTTTTCATTCTTTAGGGATGGCATGTGGTCTTTAAAACTAAAAGTTAATTTTTTATTTTGTGACTAGCCTATTATTTTAATTTGGAGGCTTATTATTTTTAAATCTTTGAAATTATTTTACTTGATGTAATTTACTTTATTTGCAAAGCATGACCGTATTTTTACTTGACGCCTAGCTCGAGTCTAGAATTTGGGCATTTAACACATTTATGGAGTCTAGATATTTTACATTTTAATTAGTTGTCCCAATGGCCTCCGGGACTTTAAGTTGGGACGTTAGTAAAACCTTTTGGACGTTTAAAATATTAGGAAGCGCTCTAGTTAAATACTTAAAGAGGGTATGGGGGGTTAAAGGGAATTAAGCCCTTCGGATATGATGGAAATTACCCAAGCTATATATGATAGTGGGTTCTGAAACTATCTTCTCCTATAAAAGTTGGGTTCTGATCCGAATAGGATAATAAAACCTAGGGTTATTTGTTCAAATGATTAATTAGTTATTATGTAATTTATGGCTATTTGTGCAACATAATTATTATTTTAGATTACTCATGCAAATGTATTAAACTGCCTATTTATTTATTTACATCACATATTCCTTTTATTTATTTTATTTAACTTTTATCCTTTTTAAACAATATGTTAAACCCAATATAGAGATCGGCCGGGGGAACCACGTTTAGTGGAACTTAGGAGGTGTCTAACCCATTCCTTCTAGGTTATTTTGAACACTTACCCGAATCTCAGACTAATAGACCGACCCGGAGTTAATTCTTTAAATGAATTAGAAGTTAATAGGTGACCTAATATGCCTAGAATAATTTATTAGGTGGCGACTCTAAAACTCTAACTCCAAGCGAGTTACCACAAGTCGGAAACCACTTGCCTTTAAGTGGGGTGCGACAGAATGGCGACTCCGCTGGGGATTAAATGTTCTAACCATTACGATTTTTATATTGGGTTTATTCTTGCTTTGATTATTTTATATTCAATACTAACTTTTTTCTATTTGCAGTTTGTAATCTTTTCTATTCTGTAATTTTTGATAACATGATATTTAATTTATCATTGAATTATTTGTTTCATTTCGTTCATATACCTCCACTCCTGGAAAATTGACACTTGCACACACACAAACGATTATGTGGATCTCACGGTCGTTTCACTCTCAAAAAGTCCTTTAGGAGGAACGGTTAGAATCTAGTTGGTCCGTGGTACAGCCAACAATTCTAAACGTTCCCACCCCTTGGTTGTCTGCCTGGGGGAACCATGTCCTTGTCTAGATTAGCCAACTCTTAATGAAGACTTCTTTTAGGGATCATTCATCATGTCATATCTAGGACTATTTTGACTTCGACTCATGTCTAAGTCTATTAGTTCACCATATTTGAATAAATCGGACGGGTTTTTGACCCTAAGGGACATTTAAATGTGTTACGTGTGAATCTATTTAAAGTTGAACGTGTCTAATATAGACCATTTGTTCTCAAAAAGTGTGGATCATCCAATTATTTATTTATATTGGAGGTTGTCATAAGTCACGAAGATTTGGATGATCAAAGAAAATATAGACTTTAAATTGATTTTCTACTTTTATGTAACGAAATCAATTATTTATTTCTATCTACCATAATAAAAATAAATGTGTTATTCCTACATTTAAAAAAAAAAAAAAAAGTTATTTTCTACATTTATACAACAAAATCAATTATTTAATAAAAGTATTTTCCATTCCTTTTTGGGTTATGAGAACAAATGGGATGACGCAAAATGCACGTTCGATTTTAAATACCTAATCAAAATTAGGAAGGCTTAACATCCTTGGTATGTTAAAGTCCATAACCAACCTTGTCCAAATCCAATGACGCCTATCATGCATATTATGTGTGTTGATCTTGTTAGGCCTACCTCCAGCGCAAAGAGGTCCCTTGCATTGTAGAACACGATATATTTTGCATATAACAATTATTATCTCCGCACAGACTTGTTGTTTTCATGTGAAAGTTTTACTCCCACTCACGAGGTTGACTTGTGCATTCTGGTCGATCATCAATACCGGACAAGAGCCAAAGGACCAGTTACAACTCCCCCTCCCCTCCCTCGCAAACTAGAAGAAGAGGAACACGAAATGCTGCTCTTAATGACGATAACATTGGGAATAATGGGACACCCCACAAACTTGCCCTGGTTGGGTATGATGAACATGTTGCTACCTTAGAGCAAAGAATTAAAGAACTTTAAGAGAAACTGACAATGGCCAGTTTACCCGTTGTTAACTTCGCTCATTCAAGAGAACCAGTCGATCCAACAGGGTCAGTCCGCCCTAATGGAAAGGACCCTATACACCCAACTGCACCACCTGCGACTTACCAAACAGTACCACCAGCCACATACCAAACATCACCACCAGCTACTTACCAGACAGCACTACCCGCTATCTACCAAACAGCACCAACTGCTACTTACCAAGCAATCCTACCCACCACCTATCAAGCACCACTAACTACTTATCAAGCACCACTAACTACTTATCAAACACCACTCCCTGCACATCCTACTTACCCAAACACAAATTTACCTCACACTAATATCACAAATCTGCAACCTTACAATCCATGTTCACTTCTGAAACCAAATAACTCACATCGCCTGTCAAAGACCATGAAAAATATGAATGGGCGGAGGAGGAAGGCAATTATAATGGGACAAAGAGAAAGTTCGTAAGCTGGAGGCAAGCCTTTAAGAATTTTTGTTGACACCCAATTTTATCCCTCCCTTTCTAAAATTGGCTATAATTTAACTTAAAGGTGCAGTTTGGCTATTTGTGCAAAATGTGCATTAGAAATCATGCATTTACGTGCATTATCCCCTACTTATATATTACATACCTAAATGTGGCTATATTACGTAATTTTGCATCATTTAGGCTATTTGTCAAACCGTGAATATTTGTGCCATTTAATACATTCATAATATATCACATAATTGCATCATTTAGGCTACATATCAAATTTATATCAATTTATGATCATTTTGTGCAAATTAGTAATTATCTATGATTACCTATATTTAAATAATTTTATTTGAGTTTATTTAATAATTATTTGTGCATTTTATAAAATATGTATATCTATATTTTATTTACGCCTTTAAGTTGAATATTGGACAATTTAAAGAAAATGTTCATTCTTCTATTTACTTATTTTCCTTCTCCTTCTGTTAAAATTTCCTACAAACCTGGACAAGAGTCCGTCTAGGTACATCCATTCTGTTAGAAATCAATTGCGATTTTTTTTCCAATCATTTAGTTCAAATTCTCTTGAATATTCATATAATTATTTTATTCCAAAATATTTCTTTTTTTATTATTTTAAAATCCTCCTTTATCTTGAACTAGACAAATGTTCGTCTAGATACGTTCACAGCTGTATTTAAAATTTCATTATCTTCCTACTTTATTTTTGAATTAAGTCATTCCTAAATTCCTATAATCATTTCGTGTCAAACCTAAACCAGTTTCTTAAACCAAATATGTTCCCTTTATTTGAATTTTGAAAGAAAACATCTCCCAATCTTCTCCTTAATTTTATTATCTTTTTCAATCTCTTATTACCTAAACCTCTCCCCTAAAATCACTCTCCTAATCTTTTCTAATTCCCTATCTCTAAAATTATTCCCCCAATTACTTCCAATCCCCAACAACTATTTTATTTCAAAAAACCCTATATACACAGATCCAAACATCAGTACACATACACAAGACAATCACACATAGACGAGCGGACCCCACAGCTCACTCACCCCTCTCTTCTTCACAACACCATCAACTCCCTCTGCTTACATACAAAACAGAACACAGACTCCTTTTATTTCTTCTCCTTCAGTCACATAGTACACGCGGACCCACTTTCTCCCTTAGGTCTTCTTCTTACATCGACAACACACCATACACAAACATACAGTACTCACACAAAAACCACGCAAACCCCATTTTTGGTCTTCTTCTGGGATATACACACACATATAATACTTCATCCATACAACATGTGGTTTTGCACTAATTTTATGAATGTGGTTTTGCACTAATTTTATGTTGTGTGTATGTAGGTTGTTATGAAGTGAATTTGGAGCTTTATAGAGCATGATCGAGCAAGGAATGATTGGAGGTTGATTGAGGATTGGATCGGGCACACGAAGGCACGACGCGAGGCGAGATTTCGGACCAAGGAGCAAGCAGAATGGCCTGGCGCGGTAGCCTCCGCGGTGCGGCGCCCAATGCGCCAGCCTGGTGGGCGCAGTTTTGGGCGCGGCGCATGGCCTAAGCGGTGGGATTTCGACGGCTACTGGTTGTCTAGGCGCAGTCGTGGGCGCGGGGCGCCCGTTTATAGCGCCCCTGGAGCGAATTTTGGAGTCCTATTTCGTCTAGGCTTGGGTCTAACTTATTACTAGGTGTTTGTAAACCCTATAAATACTCTTTTACTTAGTTTTTGAGAAGATTTCAGACTTTAGAGCAAATTGGAGAGCTCATAACATCTTGAACAAGGGTTTTTCTTCCTTCCATTAATCTATTACATCATTATTTCATTATTTCATCGAGTCCTTGTGTTGTTATTATGAGTATGCGTAGCTAATTCTCTAGTTCTAGGGTTAGAGTATTTCATGAAAGTTGATGTTTGAAGATTGATTCCCATTAATTGAATCCCATTACGGGTTACTTATTCTTTCTTGATTTCACTTGTGTAATTGTCAGGGCCCGATTATTACGCATTATCTATGGTTTTTAGATTGAACTCGAAAGAGGGAATTTATGAACGCAATAAGAAAGAGTAGGGCTAGATTGTGAACCCGGGCATCGGGGAACCAATTCGTGAGTAGGATAGACATATACTTGCTCGCCTAGTTTAACTAATTACAGAGTTCGTTAATGCGTGCACGTGATTCAACCTATAGACATATAGGGATTGGAGTAGCCTGCATAGACCGTGAAGAATCGAAAAGTTTTCACGGGTACATTTAATCTGTTAGTTAGTAACCCGGGATTTAAGAAGTGGGATCAATTGGAAAACTCAACTGGATTGTTCGTAACTCTGACCCTGGATCGTCTCCTTATTACTGATAACAACCAAGTGTTGCTCCATTGTTTGAATTCACCTTTACCGTTTTAATTACTGTTCTTAGTTAATAAAATCCTCACTATTGAAAAGATCCCTGAATAGTTCTTAAGAAATTGTTTGTTAGGAGTCCAGTCTGAATAGTCCTCGTGGAACGATACTCTACTTATCACTTTATTACTTGTCGACCACGTATACTTGCGTGTGCGTTGGGAGCAACAACTCCCTCTGCTTACATACAAAACAGAACACAGACTCCTTTTATTTTCTTCTCCTTCAGTCACATAGTACACGCGGACCCACTTTCTCGCTTGGGTCTTCTTCTTACATCGACAACACACCATACACAAACATACAGTACTCACACAAAAACCACGAAAACCCCATTTTTGGTCTTCTTCTGGGATATACACACACATATAATACTCCATCCATACAACATCATCAGCAGATACACAAACACAGGGGAGAGCGAAACCATCACTGGTGGCCGTCCCTCCGATGCTCTCTTTATATGTTTGGAGATTTTGAACCTGACTTTGTTCTGGGTTCTAACTGCTTCACTGCTATCGTTATGTTTTTTCCCCCTTTTGTTTTATCAAGTTTCTGGATGTTCTTACATTTTTTATGTAGGCTTACAATGTCAATTAAAATGGGAAACCTGGCCCGTTGCTCTGGTGTTGGCCCGAACAGAAATTGATTTGTTCTCACTAGGACTCACCTGTTCGCTTATGGTTTTTTTCATTAGATATGGATCTTGTGCAGTTTAACCGTTAACCTTGGTTTCTCTGACTTTGTTGGAACTGTTTATGGCCTATATTTAATTCACTGCTTTATTGTGATGCATTGATGAGATTTTTTTTAGTACTGGAAGGACATGACATTTTCGGATGAATTTTATTTGGCTTTGAGTAGATAGTACATGGGAGGCCTATGAAAATATTTTAATTTGTGGCCTACACATGGAATTGATAGATATACAAAGAATTGATGGATGCTGCACCACTTTAGGCCAAGGAAAATAATTATTTATTTGAGGCCTATTTGATTAATTTGAACATGATACTACACTTGAACGACCCATTCACGTATCCCTAAAACAAAACAAAAAAGGCTATGATGACGTGTATGAGCCGTGATTGCAAAACAAGCCAGTGATGGAGTGGTAGGACCGATACTTGGCATGGCAACACGGCCGGTCGGCGTGTTTGCAGCCGTACCGAAGTCCCTAACCTCTAGCCGAATCATACATACCTGAGCCTACACTTTTACGAAATCCTTTTCCCCTTTATTATTATTATTATTATTATTATTATTATTATTATTATTATTATTATTATTATTATTATTATTATTATTATTACAATTACTATTATTGTTATTATTATTATTATTATTATTATTTTTGCTAATTCATTTTCTTTATATTTTTGCGAAGTACATCGTGGTGGAATTACGAAAAGACGACGCTTTTCTAAAATCCATTTCCCTTTTATTTTTAATTATTATTACATTATTAACATTATTATTGTTATTATTATTATCAATTACTTCTTTATTATTATTTTTACTAACTTATTTTTATATTCTTTGCGAGGCACATTTGGATGAGTAAATCTCGAAGACGATACCCACGAGAACACCTTTCTTAATTATATTATTTTATTTAATCGTTATTATTTCATTTTGACATACTAACTAATTTGTTGCATTTTGCTAGGTGCAATTCTCTAAGGAAGGAGCATTAGTAGAAAATAGCCTTGCTTGTTTAAATTTAATTTAACTTATTCATTGCTTAGTTTTAGTTTGAATCCCAATATAAAGTCCAGCCGGTAACCACATGTTGTGGAGCCTGAGAGGTGCCTAACCCCTTCCTCTTGGGTTAACTTGAACCCTTACCTAGAATATCTAGTTTGCAGACTAAGTTTCGGAGTTGATTGTTAAAATTGGCTAGAAACAAAATAGGTGCCCTAATACGCCTAGTTAAAAATATGTTAGGTGGCGACTCCAACTCTTTATCCATGAGTTACCCACTAAGTCGAGCACTATTTCGAACTTTAACTGGTTCGGGTAAAAATAGGATGCGACAGAATGGCGACTCCGTTGGGGATATCAAGGTTTAAACCATAACGGACTTTTAATTGGGATTCTTTACTTGCTTTATTTTCTTGTCATTTATTTCTATACTAACTTTTTTTTTCTTTTTCTTTTTGCAGGATTAAGGTTTATTTTTTTGAATTTTCAAATTTATGTGTTTTGTTCTTGAATTGTTTGATTATATTTTATTATTGTCATGTCACTCACATTTCCCCCACTCCTGGGAAACGACACTTTGCACACACACGGGCGATTTCGTGGATCCAACGGTCGCTTCACCACAAAAAACCTTTTAGGAGGGACATTTTGGAATATAGTTGTTCCGTGGTACAACCAACAAGTTCAAATAGTCCCACTCTTTGGCGTCCGCCTTGGAAACCGTGTCTAGAATTACCCAACTCTTAGTGAAGACTCTTTTAGGGATCATGCATCATGTCATGTTTAGGGAACTTTTGACTTCGGCTCATGTCTAAGTCTACTAGTTCACCATATTTGAATGAACCGAACGGGTTTTCGACCCTAAGGGACGTTTAAATATGTAAGCATTTATTTAAAGTTGAACGTGTCTAATGTAGATCATTTATTCACATAAAAGTGGGTTCTCATAACAAAATCAATTATTTATTTACCTAAAATCGTTATTTCTACGTTTATACAAACAAAACCAATTATTTTATAAAATTATTTTTGGATTATGAACGAAATCAATTTTTCTATTTTTATGAAAATAAAATCATAGATTTTAAATTAATTTCTTCTACTTTTAATGTAGAAAGATCAATTATTATCCCTATTTACCTAAAACAAAAATGTTATTTCTACATTTATAGAATAAAATTAATTATTTTATACAATTATTTTCTATCAATTTTGGGTTATGAGAACAATTGGGATGATACAAAATACACATTCAATTTTAAATACCATAATCAAATTAGGAAGGCTTAATATCCTTGGTATGTTAAAGTCCATTAGCCACTTTTTTTCCAAAAGCGTCATCAGATGACGCCTATAATGCATATTATGTGCTTTGCATATGAAATTATTATCTCAACACTAACTTGTTGTTCATGTGTTAGTTTTACTCCCACTCCTGAGGTTGACTTGTGCATTTCTTTCAAAACTCATACATTTTTAACTTGTGCATGCATACCTTCCGCCACTCCTGGCAACTTTCTAAATCGTGCGTTGAAAACACGGTGACTATGACCTCCTTTTCCCTCACAAAAATTCCTTTAGGGGGAACGACTTGGGATCTATTTGGTCCGAGATGTTCCCGCTCCCGAGTCGTCCGCTTGGGAGGATAATAAAACCCGATCTAGCTAACTCCATTCCTTTGTAGCGGCATTAGGAATCATGCATCATGACATGTCATTAGTCGACTTGTTCTCAAGTCCGATAGGCCAACTTGTTCAAACAATCCGAACGGGATTTTAACCCCTAAAGAGCGTTGAATACGATTTATTTGCATTTTCTTAAAGGGTTGAACGTGAAAAATGTGGACCGTTTATTGGCATTGTGCTGCATTCAGTGCTATTCAAAGGCACAAAGGTTACCCAATGGGCGTTAAAAGCCCAAATTGAATCAGAAATGATTGTTTATCCATAAACAGTTGGCATTATCCTGTATTCAATACTATTTAAAGGCACAAATGTTACCCTAAGAGGCGTCAAAAGCCCAAATTGAATCAGAAATGATTGTTTGTTCATAGACAGTCAATATTATTCCGTATTCAATGCCATTCAAAGGCACGAAAGTAACCTAAGAGGCGTCAAAAGCCTAAATTGAATCAGAAATGATTGTTTGTTCATAGACAGTCGAGATTATTCAGTATTCAATGCAATTCAAAGGCACGAAGGTAACCTAAGAGGCGTCAAAAGCCCAAATTGAATTAGAAATGATTGTTTGTTCATAGACAGTCAAAATTATTATGTATTCAATGCCATTCAAAGGCACGAAGGTAACCTAAGAGGCATTAAAAGCCCAAATTGAATCAGAAATGACTGTTTAATCCTAAAGGATCGGAATCATTCTGTATTCAATGCTATTGAAATGCTTAAAAGGTAACCGAAAAGGCATTAAAAGCCCATTTCGAAGCAGAAATGACCGTTCGATAGACGGGATGACACATAACGCACGTTTATCCTTTAAGCATTATATAAAGACTTGACGTCCTTAGCATGTCACAAGTCCATTAGCAATTTCCTTCTAAAGTGTCTAAAGGGTTCTCAACTCACGACAACACATCTCTTCATATCCTCTGTTGCATTGTTTTCAAAAGCTTGTGCCACACGTTGATCATTTTGCTCACAGTAAAGCGAATCTTAGTCATTTTTCTTCTCCCTTTCCTATCATCCTTCACCTTTTTCAAAAGATCATGGCTACTAGAACATTTAACATGGTTGCTGAAATCCCTCAGTTGCTTAGAGATTGGTGGGGAATCTAAGCATAGACCAAAAGGACCAAACCAAAATGGTGTTGGGGAATATGATTTCACTAATGGAGCACGATGTGAACCCTCCCAAAAACTGCACACAAGTATGCAATCGGGATTTGCCTTCAACAAAATGGGACTCCAAAGGGCTTCTTTGGAGTCGCCACCTAATTTAAGGATTATTAGGAACCTGACGTTAATTAAATAGTGCAATTATTCCCTTACTTAAAGGAAATTAACAAAATTCAGAGATTCTTAGGTAAGTGGTTCTATTAAATTCGAAAGAAGGTCCCTTGTGGGAGCACTTTCGAAAACCCGCTAAAAACGGTTAATCCGACGGTTTTCACGAATTTGTTAAGGATAATAAATATAGAGTTAATTTTAAATAAGGATAATATAAATAAGATAAGAATTCGGTTATGCCGATACTTATATAGATAAGTGACCAAATTTAAGATTAATTAAATGGATAAGTAAATAATGATCAATTGGTTAATTAATTAAATGAATAAAGGCTAAATGAAATTAGATAAATGAAATAAACTAGATAAATAATTAGATAATAATAATAGTTGACTAATTAATTGATTGGATAGATAAATAATAAATAGATAATAACTTAATTAAATAAATAAATATTTATATGAATTCAATTAGGTAAGGAATAATGGATAATAATTGATTAATTGATTGACTAAATAATTATAATTGATTAAACCATAAATGATTAGTGAAAATTAAATAACTAAATTGATTAATTAAACAAATTAATAAAAAAATACTACTTAATTAATATAATTAGTGAATAACTAAATAAGTAAATAATAAATGATAGATAGATAAATAATTAATTTAAATGTAAATAATAAATGAAGATTGTATAATTTTTAAATAAATTTTGATTCTTTTACACTCAATAATTGACGAGAGGTTTCTATTGCCTTAAACTAATTGGCGTGTCCAAAGAAACGGGATGAGCGATTATCTAAACAATTCTAAACATGCGATAAGATAATATCTTTACTAGAGCGGCTATCCTACCAAGCTTCTAACATGCAAAGTCCTAGTCCGGTTTTCAGGGCTTCCTATAACATGCTTTTCTAAAGGGGACGGGAACGAGGGAGTTTAGAAGATAGAACCCGGATTTAGCAACTCAATCACTGAGCCTTGAATTTAGAGATTTTCGTTTTTTTTTTTTACATTTTCGGAGTTTTTTTGTTTTTTTTACATTTTCGGGGATATCAAGTCCCGAAAATGCGGAGCGGATCAAATAACCTCCAAATGCATGCCATCCCAATTTGTGAGTTTTATTTCAACTCGTCCCCAAAAGTGTACATGGCAAAAAAAAAAAAAAAAAAAAAAAAAAAAAAAAAAGAAAAACAAGAAACAAAGATTAGCATTCATTCCAAGACAATTGTAAACAAATGCAATAACACGCACAAATCATAACACGTTCTATTAAGGACTCCCCACACTATTCTATCCCATCGCCCAAAGAAAATAAGACAGCCCCAGGACTAGCTCCCATGCCAAGACAATTCTCCACACCTTTACTAATCTCCAACTACCCCAAATAAACTCCCAAATTATCTTCACCATACCCGGGATGAACTTTCAATTATCTTTCAATACCAGACTGCAAATCATGAAAGGCGCCAATTGGCCTTCAAAATAAAACCTCACTGGTCCTCGGCTTTAGTCAAGCCTCTCAGTTTCCTCGGTTTTGCAAGGCTCACAGACCTTGCTCATAGGGCTCCTCACTGGTCCTCGGCTTTAATCAAACCTCGCAGTTTCCTAGGTAGCCAAGACCGTACTGGTCTTCAAGGAGGGGCCCCACTAGTCAGTTAAAGACGCAGGGGCTTCACTCTCCTAGTATGCAACAAGCATACTTCATTTTACCATAGATGCAGCTGGTCAGTCAACATGGGCTTGCACACACGCAAAGCCATTCACGAGAGGGACTCCACTGATCTTTTAAAGATTCCAGGGGCTTCGCCTCTTAGTACACAACTTGCATACTCAATTCATATCACATTCATCCACCTGCACTCTAGCAAAAATAATTAATCATATGCAAACAGCTTATACAGAACATATTCATCATTACTGCAAACCAATGTACTAACATCCCTAGACAAGCTCACAAGACACCCCTTCACTACTGCGTAAGCTCACAGAAACAAGCAAGGAACCAACTGCTCCCTCTTATATCCCCCAAACTACACGCATTACACAGCCACAGCCTCCAAAACATCATAGAACTCCTGGACTAACCAAGATACAACTCACACCACCTTCAACTACCAGAAACACATCTACATACCTACAGACCCCTGAACATCCTCCTTACCCACATACCTTTCATAAACCACCCTAGTTGAACACAACACCAGATAGAAAACAAGCAGCCTAACACGTACATATACATTTGCATAGATACACATATTTAGAAGTATTCTCATTCACAGCAGAACAAAATTCAAAGAAACTTATCATGATGGCATCATAATTCCAAAAATTAACAAACAATACAAAAGGGACAAATCACCCTTCTCAAACCCTAACACTTCTAAACAAACTGCATAATTCAGACTACCAGAACACCTCACTGCACACACATTACTCACATACACACTGCCCTGGACAAATACCAGCCCTCTTTGAACAACTTAGGCTTTCTGGAACTGAACCTGAGCACTCTCTCTTAGACCAACCTAATTCCTGAACCCCTGAAACCTCTACATCTTCCTAAATCAACTCACCTACACCAACCTAAGCATATTACTAACCCTGCACATACACCATAGACCTGCAGCCCCCTAAAACACCCTGGAAACAAACCCAGACCATTTTCAGGCCTCAGCATAATCTACATCCTCCTCCAAACAACCTCCTGAATACTCCCTGAACTAAATCTGACCATCCAGGCTACCTCTACAACTGCGAGGAGGCCTCTAGACCTCATGACACCTATCTGCAAACCTAAAAGACCAAGAAAAAGGGGCCTTGCAACACCCAACCTAACCAACTGCACATGCCTCCTGCTTACTTTGGAATCTGCAGCACCTAGCATCAACTTCTGCACTTCCTGCAGCTTCCAAAAGAACTCTCCTACTAGCTGCAGATCCAAACTTGCACTCCTCCACACTCACCTATACACACACTCACAGACCTCCACCAGAACTCCCTCAACTAACCCTCTAACTCCTCTCAAACTCTCACAAATAGACCAGACTCTTCTTCATACCTTTAGATTCCATCAGACTTCCCTAAACACCCCTGAAACAACTCTTCACATCATTGCAACAACCAGGCTACCTAACAAACTCCTTGAACCCCCTTAGATAAATCCAAACTATCCAAACTACCCAGATTTTAAGAGAAAAAAATAGACTAGACATCATTGAGGTAAGATTTGACAATATGCAGACTAGTTTTAGGCAAACAGTTTAAATCCTTTTAAAAAAAATCATGAAGTTTAAACCAAGACGACCTTGTTACAACTTACTAATGGTCTAAAGTTCAAGGCAGCCTCACCTCCATTCATTAACAGAGAGAAAAGTATTTTTACTTTTACAAAGGTTCAAACTTTACTTTAACCTTATATTCTCATAATAGGCTTAACAGGATTCAACACTTAGCCAAAGATCTAAAAAAATCCAGCTTTAATCATTTTTCCCATTAACAAGGAAAGTGCTTTGATTCATTATCCTAGGTTCAATATTATAACTTTATGAAAAAGATATGTCTTTGACTGCAATACAACCCATACAAGTATGTACACAAGCACAAAGCTTTTATTCTTCGCATATACCAGACTTATCCTAGCACAACCCTTTTCTAGAAAAACTATTACGCTCATCCAGTTCCATGTTCAAACAAACTTCATATAAGCAGAGAAACAATCATACATATTAAACAACATATGAAGACTATAAAAGAGTTCAAAACTGACCTGGTTTTGCGCAATAAACTAAGGCGATGGATCAAATGTATCGACTCGAACAAGCGACCACGATTAAAAGACTATGACACTGCTAAAACCAGAATTCCTTTCCACACTAGTTGAGTTTAATAATTTTATAGAAGAAAATCAGTAAAAAAAATTTTCTTTAGATGCTGCCGTTTTTATGATATCAAAAAAAACCAGAACCCCTAAAACCCTGAAAAATGATAAATATATAGTAAAATTTTCTAGGGTTTTTACCTTGGTTGAAAAATCCGAATTACCCCTTTAACGTTTTTGATCAATCTTGTGAGATAAGGGTGAGAGAGGTAAAAATATCACCTCTCTCATCTTTATCCACACGAAATTGATCAAGGGCTCTGATTCATTGAAATTTCAAAATGAATGGACCAGATCACTTGCTCGTTGTATTGGTCAGAGAGGGAAAAGAATAGGGGACCAGCTGAGGTATGATTTTTGGACTGTGGTGATGGATTTTGGGGGGAAAAAGGGAATTGGGAGATTGGGGAATGGGGTTAGGGCTTTGGGGAATTGGGGAAAGAGGTGGGTCGGGTTTAGCTGAGGGTGTATGTGCGTGTGGAGTGTGTGTGTGATTGTTATATACACTTTGCACATATAAACTAAATTTTAGAGCTTAGAACAAATATACGCTAAAATCAAAATTGGAATTTAGACTAGGGATTACACTGGATAGGCTGAAATTTGGGGTTGCACTTTGCACATTTAGCCCTTTTCTTTTGAAATTGGTTAATTCACTTTAATTAACTTTACTTAATTGATTTTACTTAAATCTTATTTTAATAATTGGATTTCACTTAAATAATTAGTCATTTATTACACTTGGGACGAAATTGGGTGTCAACACACACTGCAATGAAGGGGATGATAGAAGCAGCAGTACATTATTGGGATGGAGACCGAGCAGTTTTTCACTTTGGAAGTGTAGAGTTGACGCCATTACTAGAAGAAATAGGCGGGTTAACTCAATTACCATTTGAAAGTGAAGAAGTTTTGATGCCTAAGAACACTACAACCGAGGAGTTCTTCGAAATGGTAGGGTTTAAGCCCGAATTATGCACATACAGTATACGGCAATCGGGAATTTCTCTAACTTCCCTCTACATCAAATTTGGGTATGAAGAAGCATTTCAAGAATCTGAATGTTATTTCGACATTGACCAGGCAGATTGGCAAGAGCGAAGGGTACTTGCTTTTGTCACCAGCTTTTTAGGGACCGTCGTCTTTCCACAACACAAAGGACGAGTTGATGTTTGCATGGTCTCAATTGCCGATGCCTTACTCAAAGACATTAACAAGAAATACACTTTGGTATCGATGATTGTTGCAGAGATGTACCGAGCTTTAGAAAGATGAAAGAAGGGCGCTGATTTCTTTGAAGGTTGCAATTTGCTTTTACAAATTTGGCTGATGGAGCATTTGTAAAGGATGGATAACACAAAACAAGCTTTTCATTCCATACCGAAAGAAAACTACATCTTGACTCATACCGCTCGCATGGACAATGCTTTTGGGAAATAGGACCAACCAACAACTACCAATGGTTGGCACCACATGTTCTGTCAACTGACAGCTGAAAACATTCAATGGATGTTTGATTACTTTCCCAGCACAACAGTAATCACACGGTCCCAAAAAGCCTCATTTTTCATCTTAGTGGGCTTTAGAGGAGTTTACCCATACACTCCTTTAAGGACACTTAGACAAGCAGGGAGAAAGCAGACTGTACCCCAAATTGCAGACATCAGAAGTTTCAAAGCAAATTTCCTCAGAGGAGTAACCCCATTTAAAGACAAGATAATAGAACTTTGGAAAGAAAGGAAACGAATGGGAATCGAGACTATTGGACGAGACAGGTTTGATGTTGACTATGATGAAGATTACCCAGACTGGCTTAGGAAAGACATAGCAAGGGCAGTTCAACCAAGTGTAACAACAAAAAGGAAAAGGAATGCTGATGAGTTAGAATCTGAGTACAAAAGATTACGCAAACAACTGGCAAGGGCACCAGGGAAAATAGAAAAGAAGCAAAGTTTGGTCGAAGCAAAGAACGAAGAAAAAGGCAAATGGCACAGTAAGGCGGAACTCCTAACAAACGCATAGAGTCTATTGGAGTATGGGCTAGCGAAGGAATGAACTCTGTGGCAAACAAAGGAATAGAAGAGAAAGGAAGAAAGGCTTGGGAGATGTTAAATAACTTCACATTTGACATATCCCGGCTCTTGACTGATGCAGACAATATCATCTTCCAAGGATATTCATCAGAGGCAAGCTTGTCCAAGGAAGACTCGTCCGAAGAAGAAGAAGAAGAAGAAGAATCTTCTGGGGATGGATCAGCATGAAAGATGTTCACCTGGCCATGGTCTAATCCTCTAGTAATGTTTTCCACCTTGCACTATTTCAATATCAGCCAATGTAACAAAATTCCAATAAATGCAATATTATCTTTTAAGCTCCGCATTTTGTTAGCGAACGAATGATACATGTGGCACAAAGCACTTTTTAAATTCATCGTGCGTAAAACGGTCCTTCATATTATAGCATGCATTTCTTATTTGATATGTGTGCATTGCATGAATGGGTCTGTTGCTCTAGGTCTCTAAAGGAATTCTTTCTCTAAATCAATCTCCTACCAAGGCACACCCTCTCCCTACTCTATGATCAAATCCTGGTATCTAAAATCTTTCGCATGTCCGAACTGTCTCTTAATTCACCTGCCAAACTCAAAAGTCTATTACCCAAAAGGTTGGTTCGAGTTGAATACCAAGGCAAAAGCTATGGTCAAGGAAGCACACTTGTCAGGGATTTTCCGAAATAAGGAAGTTTTCACAACAATTCCCACCAGCTCTCTCCTCTCTCTACAAACTACTAATAAGGTTATCAGTCTAGAAATACGAGCCTTTTCAAAAGAAGAAAGATAAAGTCTCTTTTATCACAACCATTCAAGACCCTACCTTCAACCACTATTATCAAACGCCGCTACCATTTTATCCCTGCCTCATATACCACCTAAATATCCCTACTTACAACACTGAGCCCACTCGACCTATAGTTCCACACCCCAGCATCCAATCATCCACCATACCAGCAAAACACTTAAGCCAACTACCAAAATACACCATCATGCCCTCCTAGGCCTCGCCCTGATGCGAACCAAAGACCAAAAAGAAACTACACTCCGCTAGCCGAATCCCACGCTCAAATATTCGAGGGATTGGAAACTGCTAGGCTTATTGCCCCAGTACCTCAATTGTCCCAGCAAGCACTATGCACATGGAGAGAATTATTGACAAAGCAAGAAAATGCTAGTCAAACTCGAAGGCACACATGGCTCACCTTAAGACCTTTTGACACCAACATCCAAGGATCATTTTTGTTGCACCTGTCTACACAGTCACACCGCTTACAATACATGACTGTGACCCAAAGCGCTTTCCAACTCGCTCCAACCATTCAAAGGGCCAGTGAAAGATAATATTGGAAAGACAGAGGTGTAGCAAATACTTGGGCACAACAACCAAAACAAGCAAACCAATTCAACTCGAAAAGGAGAGACAAAAACACAATGAAAAAGCCATCACTATATGACCAACCTGGAGACCCATACCATAGCAAGGGTTGAGTTGACATAAAAGCACAGGCAAGTAAACTTTTTGGAGCAATTGGGATGATATGAATTCCGATGACGACAACTATAAAAGGACCCAGCAATGCAAGAGTACACATGATATAGCCAACCTACATCGAGTTCAACGGCTCAACAATAAGATATTATCCAATAAGGAAAGTTGTGGCAAGGATTATACTGCAGCAATTGGTTAACAAGTATGAAAGACGCTAAGTATCTCTTTGAGGAAACATAGCCATCATGACAGACAAATTTGCAAGGAAGGATGACAAATGCACTCAAGGTCCTGGTATTCGACAAAAGCCAACATCCCTTTCCGTTACACAACACAATGTCTTTATTACTTTTCATTAACATTCAACTCCTCACCTCCGGCTTAAACAAGCGTCGGTCGTTCGGCCAAAATCCTTGCCTTGACTGCTACATAAAGCACTTAGGCAATCTCTTTATGATATCTATACGATCTATCACAAGCTCCAAATTCAAGCTCTAATCCGTCATCCACGGTCTAGGCTTTTCCTTAAGCTTACGTGTCATTTTTGCTTCAAGTCTTTGCTAATATGCCCACACTATTTTGTGCATTTCACCACTTTGTTACGGTTGCTTCACGTTTGAACACCAAAATTGGGCAAGAGTCTGCATCCAGAAAAGCCGAAACGGCAAGCCAATCTGAAAACGCTTTTCTCTTCAACAAAGTCCTTTATATCACCAACATATGACACCAAGAGCGTTCAGACAATCCCAATACCGTTGTTGCTCCCAATGCACACGCAAGTATACGTGGTCGAAAAGTAATAAAGTGATAAGTAGAGTATTGTTCCCACGAGGACTATTCAGACTGATACTTAACAAACAATTTCTAACTAACTATCCAGGGATCTTTTCCAATAGTGATGAGTTTAGTAACTAAAGAACAATAATTTAAATGGTGGAAATTCAGTCAAACAATAGAGCAAACTTTGGTTGTTATCAGTAATAAGGAGACAGTCCAGGTTCAGAGTTACGAACAATCCAGTTGAGTTTTCCAGTTGATTCTACTTCTTGATTTCCTAGATTGCTAACTACAGGTTAAATGTACCCGTGAAAATCTTTCGATTCTTCACGGTCTATGCAGGCTACTCCAATCCCTATATGTCTATGGGTTGAATCACTTGCACGCATTAACGAATTATGTGATTAGTTAAGCTAGGCGAGCAAGTATATGTCTATCCTACTCACAAATTGGTTCCCCGATGCCCGGGTTCACAATCTAGCTCTACTCTTTCTTATTGCGTTCATAAATTCCCTCTTTCGAGTTCAACTTGTGAACCATAGATAGTGTTCAATTATCAGGCCTCAATAATCAGACAATTATGATCAAGAAAGAATAAACAATCCGTAATGGTAAATCAATATATAGAAATCAACTTTAAAACATCAACCTTCATGTATTTACTCTAACCCTAGAAAGAACAAACTATAGAATTAAAGAGAAGAATAAGAGAAAGAGAGAAAGAACTTGTTTAGAAGACATCTAGGGCTCCTCCCCTCTCCTCCAAAACTTGCTCCAAGGACTGAACTTCTATCAAAAACTAAGTAAAACAGTATTTATAAGGTTTACAAAGGCCTAGTAATAAGTTACACCTAAGCCTAGACGAAATAGGAAGTCCCAAAACGCTCCAGGGGCGCTGTAGCTGGCGCCCCGCGCCCCCGAACGCGCCAACCCAGGCAGAACCCGTCGAAACTTGGGCGCTTTTAGGGCGCCCCACGCCAGTAACCGCGCCAGAAGGCTGGGCGCTTTTGGGGGCGCCCCGCGCCACCTATAGCGCCAGGCCAAATTCCTGCCTCCTTCGTCTGCAACTCGCGTCGCGTTGTGCCTTCGTATGTTCGATCCAATCCTCAATCCAAATCCAATCTTTTCTTGCTCGATCATGCTCTTTAAAGCTCCAATTGCACTTCATAACAACCTACAATCATACGACACAAAATCAGTGCAAAATCACATTCATTAACTCGAAAACGGGCGAATAAAATACTCAAACGTGAGGAAATATTAAGAAAATATAGGCATAAAATGCCAAACATCGCCACCCCACACTTGAACCTTTGCTCGCCCTCGAGCAATTACAAATAACTTCCCAACGTTGGTAGAACAGGTCTGCCTATGACTATGGTTGATACCGACCATTGAACATATACATACATGACTACTATGGGTTCAACAAACATGTCAACAATTTATCAAACATCAAAACATGAGAACAACCACCGCAAGACAACTCAAATGCACAAACTCGACTCATTGCAACTATGCTCCCACAAAGTCACACATATCTGCTCAACCAAGAAGCCACGACTTCACCTATCTCATGCAAACGATATGCCCTCACCAAAATGAAGCAAGACAGTGTCCCCCAAATATCACACACAACAATGAATATCAAGAATAGAACGGGGACAATAGCATAGAAAGAATTCACTCACTCTCATGAAAATCTCACATGTCACACACGATGTACCATAGGCTTGCCCGTAGTGTAGGACTCCACTAATGTAGGCTCACTCCAATCGGGATTAACTAGGACTTTAAAAAGGTTGTAATGTAGGCTAAGGGGCTGGTAGGATACATATGGGTAATAGTGACTACCTCCCTAAGCACTTTAATACATCACAATTAATTTAAGCACAAATCTCATCAAAGCCACCCAATCAACAACTTTCACACACACCTTCTCAACAAGTAGTAATTTTATCTTTTAAGCTCACACTAGCAAGGATGAATATTCTTCTCTCTTTATTTCTTTTCTAATTTTTTTCTTTTCAACTTTGCTCTTTTTTTTTTCTTTTTCTATTCATTACTTTCCAAACCTTGCCAATGCTCATAATCAACTACTACACAATTCATTACATATTTCCCTCATTGGTTCCACTAAAAAACCTCCCTATATTTCAACCACAACACCACAATAAAACAACATTATCAATTAAAGTGCTTAAGGAGTAAAGGGCCAAAAGAAAGCAATTTAGAACAAGTGGGTAGGCTCTCGGTGTGGGTACCAACAAAAAGGTCAAAGAAATCACAACAATCAAGTCCAAGGTGTATATGTAAGGGTAGGCAAATCAAAAGAAGGCCTGTATCATTTCCCGACTAGAGTAAACCTAGGATTTCGCTTTGCACACACATGGGGCAAGTTCTAGACACCAATATGCAAATATGGAACACAATAGAATATGCCTCACATCACACATTGCACATAGTCCACACAAAATGGCTCCATCACAACTCTCAATCAAACAAATAGAGTGCAACTTGTGGAAATTTAAGCACTAATGTACAAAGGTCCACAACAAAGTCAAGCAAGTGGACTCAATCATCTCAAGGGGGTCGTTCCATTTTTTTTTCTAGGGATGCATCTCAATTTAAAACCAAAGGACCCCACAATAGCACATGCACAAGTTCAAGTCCACCGGTATCAAACAAATCAAAGGCACCTAGCATTCTACCTATTTCTTTCATCTAGGGTCACCTATAACTAACTACTCTAATCCTAAAAAATAAAAACTACCCGGTTCAAAGGTCTCCCCGTGGAAAAGAACCGAGGTCATAAGAAAAACCACTGGGTGGATGACATGTACCACTAACAAAGACTAAAAAGAAAATCTTTTTGAAATTTTTTCATTGGTTTTCTAATTTTTTTTCATTTTTTCATATATTAAAGCAATAAACAAATAAAAATAAAGTCAAGTGACAAAAGAAAATCCTAACGGTACATGCATCCCTAACCTCAAAAATAAAGGGGAGTTCCTCCACCCCACACTTAAAACAAGCAGTGTCCTCAGTGCGACAAAGAAGAAAGTGCAAGAGTAAAGAAAACTTCCCTGAAGGCCGAAAGATCTAGCTTTTGGCGCTAGCAGTAACGCCATCTCTATCACGAACCCACCAAGCGTCCGTATAACATGAGGTACTCAGACTTCCCCCAACAGGTCATCAATATTAGGCAAGGGTGAGGACACCCCACACTTAAACTTGACATTACATGAACCTGCAATCCAAAGAATCACCCAAAGTAATATACAACCATAAAAATAATAATAAAAATAAATAAAAGTAAAGCAAACAAATTGGGTTGCCTCCCAAAAAGCGCTTCATTTAACGTCGCGGCACGACGAAGACAACTTCATCACTTTTTCCTCCACCTTGAACTTATGAATTGAATCCCCAACTTTGCCTCAAGTTTACAACTATGGTATTGGGGTGGTGGAAAAAATACAAAAGGACCAAGTAACCATTGTCGCATTTTGCACTTCTTGGCCTTTAACTGAGGGATGTCGTTTTGTCTCCTCGGCAGCACAAACTCTAAAATATAGGCACCTTGTTCCTCCTCCTTTTGTTTCTTCATAGGCTCAGGTGGCTCAATCTTCATGTCACTATCCAAACACAATGTTGAAAAATGATTGGAATGAGGTCCAATGCGCTTCAATTCTAAAATTGCATTACTTTTGACACCCTCACTTGTACAAACACTAGAGTCCTCACATATGATGTTTTCTATTTCCTCACTTGACTCTAATGTGATTTCCTCAACCTTGGCATCATCAACTAATATTGGGTCGAATGGTAGGAATTCCACTTCTTGCTCCTCAAATTGGCTTCTAAGCTCTTCTATCTCAAATCTACTATCCACGACAAGTGATAATTGGGCTTCAGACACCTCAATTATATCACTCAAATTTGCCTCTAGATCATGAATAGCTAAACCAAATTGATCAATTTCTTGTGTGAGCTCCACTCTTTCTTCCCTAAATTGCCTTATCATACTTGTAAGTTCACTTCTAAGATCCCCATATGCTTCTAAAAGGTTGGCTTGCTCCGTTAGAAAATTTTGGCTCACAACTTGCACTTCTTCATTCCTGTCAGACTCACAAATATTGTTAAAAGCATCACACACATTGATAGAGGAAGGAGTATGATACTTAGGACAATCATTCCACTGACCACCACATAATTTACAAAAATTCCAATCAAAGGTGGTAGAAAATTCACATAACCAGTCTCGTAGGGTTGAAAGAGTTGGACAATTTTTTCACAAGTGGGTTCCTCCACAAAGCAGACAAAGATCATCAAAATTAGAATTACAACCACTCGACCAATTTTCATTAGAAGATGCCATGATAAGACAAGTAACACAAGGCTAAACTAAACAAAAATTAAACCTGAATAGAAAATAAGTAATCGTTCAAAAAGAAATCACTCAATTATTTAGTCCCCGGCAACGGCACCAAAAACTTGTTGCTCCCAACGCACACGCAAGTATACGTGGTCGACAAGTAATAAAGTGATAAGTAGAGTATTGTTCCCACGAGGACTATTCAGACTGACACTTAACAAACAATTTCCAATAGTGATGAGTTTAGTAACTAAAGAACAATAATTTAAATGGTGGAAATTCAGTCAAACAATGGAGCAAACTTTGGTTGTTATCAGTAATAAGGAGACAGTCCAGGGTCAGAGTTACGAACAATCCAGTTGAGTTTTCCAGTTGATTCTACTTCTTGATTTCCTAGATTGCTAACTACAGGTTAAATGTACCCGTGAAAACCTTTCGATTCTTCACGGTCTATGCAGGCTACTCCAATCCCTATATGTCTATGGGTTGAATCACTTGCACGCATTAACGAATTATGTGATTAGTTAAGCTAGGCGAGCAAGTATATGTCTATCCTACTCACAAATTGGTTCCCCGATGCCCGGGTTCACAATCTAGCTCTACTCTTTCTTATTGCGTTCATAAATTCCCTCTTTCGAGTTCAACTTGTGATCCATAGATAGTGTTCAATTATCAGGCCTCAATAATCAAACAATTATGATCAAGAAAGAATAAACAATCCGTAATGGTAAATCAATATATAGAAATCAACTTTCAAACATCAACCTTCATGTATTTACTCTAACCCTAGAACGAACAAACTATAGAATTAAAGAGAAGAATAAGAGAAAGAGAGAAAGAACTTGTTTAGAAGACATCTAGGGCTCCTCCCCTCTCCTCCAAAACTTGCTTCAAGGACTGAACTTCTATCAAAAACTAAGTAAAACAGTATTTATAAGGTTTACAAAGGCCTAGTAATAAGTTACACCTAAGCCTAGACGAAATAGGAAGTCCCAAAACTCTCCAGGGGCGCTGTAGCTGGCACCCCGCGCCAGTAACCGCGCCAGAAGGCTGGGCGCTTTTGGGGGCGCCCCGCGCCACCTATAGCGCCAGGCCAAATTCCTGCCTCCTTCGTCTGCAGCTCGCGTCGCGTTGTGCCTTCGTATGTTCGATCCAATCCTCAATCCAAATCCAATCTTTTCTTGCTCGATCATGCTCTTTAAAGCTCCAATTGCACTTCATAACAACCTACAATTATACGACACAAAATCAGTGCAAAATCACATTCATTAACTCGAAAACGGGCGAATAAAATACTCAAACGTGAGGAAATATTAAGGAAATATAGGCATAAAATGCCAAACATCACCCGTTCAATATGTATTATACTAATATAAGAGTCACAACAAAGAAATCTCATTACTATACAACCGAAGCTGACAATACTCACAACCTCATACTGTACCCAAACTCACACAATAAGCAACCTCCCCTCTGTCAATACTTTCAACCACAACCCTATCAGGCTCAACCCAATCAGGGACATATAAAAAGAAAAAACCTTATGCCTTTGTTCCTTTAGCCCAATCAAATGACATTGCAACCAGCAAACAAACTACTCCGTAGATACCCATTTCAAAACTCGATCCAACAAGATCTACACTCATCACTCAAACATTCAATACTATGACACCGCGAGATATCCGGCACTGAAACACAATATTCAGAACCTGATTGATCAAAACCAAACAATGGTACAACAAGAACCAACAAAAGGGAAACTCTAACTCCCAAACCACAAACACACCTTCTACAAAGGCCCATCCATCAAAGTTAGCTCCATTACTTTCGAAAGCACAACCTAAGACAAATACCATTTTTGACAACCTTCAAATCCGGCAAAATCCAAATATCAAACTCCAGTCTGAGTATGCAAGATATTCACGTACTCATAGTCATCAATACATCCAATCGTCACACTAAAGGGCGAATACAGAGTTTATCCTATACATTGGTGTTCAGTGCAATGCAACAACCTTTTCTCAGTGATCTGTCATAAATAATAAACTGGGGGCAGAATTTTTTAGGATCCCCTCAAAAATTTCAAAAGATGCAAACTTGACACTGGGGCAGAAATTTTTGAGGTCCCCTCAAAAATTTCAAGAAAAGTCTTTACAACAGCAACATGATAGCCTCCTTAACACGTCGCATGACATAACAATAGCATTCTGCTTGTCGCACTTTACTTTACTCTCGATGCATCGACTGAGGGTGCACAGCCCGATGTCAAATTTTGCACTTTCATTTGCTGAGGGAACACAGCCCGAAACGTCGACAGAGGGTGCACAGCCCGATGTCGATATGTCATTTAAATTAGCTGAGGGTACACAACCCGAAGCATCGGTTGAGGGTACACAGCCCGATATCGATTTGCATTTAAATTAGCTTAGGGTACGCAGCCCGAAGCGTCGGTTGAGGGTACACAGCCCGATATCGATTTGCATTTAAATTAGCTGAGGGTACGCAGCCCGAAGCGTCGGTTAAGGGTACACAACCCGATATCGATTTGCATTTAAATTAACTGAGGGTACACAGCCCGAAGCGTCGGTTGAGAGTACACAACCCGATATCAATTTGCATTTAAATTAGTTGAGGGTACACAGCCCGAAGCGTCGGTTTGGGGTACACACCCTGATATCGATTTGCATTTAAATTTGTTGAGGGTACACAGCCCGAAGCGTCGGTTGAGGGTACACAACCCGATATCGATTTGCATTTAAATTAGCTGAAGGTACACAGCCCGAAGCGTCGGTTAAGGGTACACAACCCGATATCGATTTGCATTTAAATTAGCTGAGGGTACACAACCCTAAGCGTCGATCGAGGGTACACAGACCGATATCGATTCTTGTCATTTAAATTTTGCGGAGGGTACACAGCCTGATGTCAAAACTGACACCGCGGAGGGTACACAGCCCGATGCAAATTTTGACATTGTAACAGGAAGACAGCCTGGGAGGTAGATAGCCCGGTGAATTGACAACATGACAAAGGGTGTGCCACCAAAATGAAAGAATGATAGGCAACTCTGCATGAAGAGATACACAACTCAATACGAAAGGAGTATACAGCCCGATGCGACCAGCACACATTTAAAAGACGAAAAGCAATGGACATACAATCCGGTGTCACACTGGCAAAATGATCCAACGACGGTTTAGCACGACAAAGCAACTACCTTTTGACGAGAAGCACTTAGCAAATGGATATCCTCCAGAGGAGAGGCACACATTCCCAGCACTGAGCACCTGAAAGCGGACCAGACAAAGGAGAGCTCAACTCAATAGGGAAGTTTACTTTATCTTTACTTTTATCTCAATTTGCATTTGTCTTGATTTTGCTATGGGGTCTCTCCGATCTCTCGAAAAACCCATGCGCCCTACTCTCACACCTGCTCCCAAAATAACTACCAATTGTGCAACCATAAAAACCTCAAATACACATAAAGCATCATCCCAAGACCCAATTCAAAAGGCCTAATCCTACAGACAATGCTTCTACTACACCTGCAAGTTACCTATTTTGCCAAATTCCAAAGCGCCCAAAGCCACGGTTCCATACTCGCACCCGTGGTCTACCCAACTTTTCCTTGCCAATTGGGTACCAGCTCCGTATTCCTTCCTATTCGTGCCTATCTGTTTGAATCGTGCGTATTTGTCGTGCTTTACTCCTCAATGTTCCTCAGTTCATTCAAGACAATGTTGAGGCCAAGATGACTTCTCTATCGAGTTATAGTGGAAAATGTGCCCATGTAAACCACTCTTTATGGGTGTGTCGCGCACCACATCTTCATAACTAGGACGTTTACAAGCCTATTTCACCACACTCGATCTATCGATGTTATCTCGATTTTGACAATGCCTTGTCCTACCTGCAAAATACCTATGCTGTCAAAATCCAACATGCCTGAAGCCAATCATCCCACGCTCCCACAAATGATCTGTCTAATCCTTCATTGCAAATTAGGATGTCATCCCGTATTTCTCTCCGATGAAAGTCTACTTTGTCTATTCAAGCGCATCTGCGTCAATCGTGCGTATTTTCGTGCTTAATCGTGCCCATTTATTTGAATCGTGCGCATTCATAAGACTCGCTCCTCAGATGTTTCCCAGCTCAGGCAAGGCAATGTTGAAGGCGAGATTACTCATTTATCGAGACGAGGTGGAAACTATGTACATATAAACTCCTCTTTATGGGTGTGTAGCAAGCCACATTTTCATTACTAGGACGATTATAAGCCTCATTTCCCACGCTCGATCTATTGATGTTATCTCATCTTCGCTAGTGCCTTTTCCCTATTCATTATTTATCTCGCCGAAAGGCAAAGCATACACAAATCTAAACTTTGCATACTTGGATAAGTTTAGTCTTTACATCTAAAATCATGCGTCATAAGTCTCTCACACAGGCAAAATGCCATTCTAGAACTACACACAGCCCGATTCTCGTGAAACCCGAGATATGTAGGCAACTCAGAGACCGGGGTTCGGCAAAAAATACCCCAAAACTCACATTTACCCTTTCCAATTTTTTGCCCACCAGTCGTGACAAAATTGGCTACTCTATAAACTATCTTTGCCCAAAGACTCTTTCATCATCCTCGGGCAAAGAGGGGCAGCTGTTGACACTCAATTTTATCCCTCTTTTTTCTAAAATTGGCTATAATTTAACTTAAAGGTGCAGTTTGGCTATTTGTGCAAACTGTGCATTAAAAATCATGCATTTACGTGTGCTATCCCCTACTTATATATTACATACCTAAATGTGGCTATATTACATAATTTTGCATTATTTAGGCTATTTGTCAAACCGTGAATATTTGTGCAATTTAATACATTCATAATATATCACATAACTGCATCACTTAGGCTAGATGTCAAATTTGTATCAATTTGTGATCATTTGTGCAAATTAGTAATTATCTGTGATTATCTATATTTAAATAATTTTATTTGAGTTTATTTAATAATTATTTGTGCATTTTATAAAATATGTATATCTATATTTTTATTTACGCCTTTAAGTTGAATATTGGCCAATTTAAAAGAAAATGTTCATTCTTCTATTTACTTATTTTCCTTCTCCTTTTGTTAAAATTTCCTATGAACCTGGACAAGAGTCTGTCTAGGTATATCCATTCTGTTAGAAATCAATTGCGATTTTTCTTCCAATCATTTAGTTCAAATTCTCCTGAATATTCATATAATTATTTTATTCCAAAATTTTTCTTTTTCTATTATTTTAAAATCCTCCTTTATCTTGAACCTAGACAAATGTTCGTCTAGATACGTTTACAGTTGTATTTAAAATTTCATTATCTTCCTACTTTATTTTTGAATTAACTCATTCCTAAATTCCTATAATCATTTCGTGTCGAACCTAAACCATTTTCTTAACCAAATACGTTCCCTTTATTTGAATTTTGAAAGAAAACATCTCCCAATCATCTCCTTAGTTTTATTATCTTTTTCAATCTCTTATTACCTAAACCTCTCCCCTAAAATCACTCTCCTAATCTTTTCTAATTCCCTATCCCTAAAATTATTCCCCCAATTACTTCCAAACCCCAACAACTATTTTATTTCAAAAAATCCTATGTACACACAGATCCAAACATCAGTACACATACACAAGACAATCACACATAGACGAGCGGACCCCACATCTCACTCACCCCTCTTCTTCTTCACAACACCATCAACTTCCTCTGCTTACATACAAAACAGAACACAGACTCCTTTGATTTTGTTCTCCTTCAGTCACACAGTACACGCGGACCCACTTTCTCCCTTGGGTCTTCTTCTTACATCGACAACACACCATACACAAACATACAGTACTCACACAAAAACCACGCAAACCCCACTTTTGGTCTACTTTTGGGATATACACACACATACAATACCCCATCCATACAACATCATCAGCAGATACACAGACACAGAGGAGAGCGAAACCACCACTGGTGGCCATCCCTCCGATGCTCTGTTTATATGTTTGGAGATTTGGAATCTGACTTTGTTCTGGGTTCTAACTGCTTCACTGTTATCATTATGTTTTTTCCCCTTTCGTTTTATCAAGTTTCTGGATGTTCTGACATTTCTGATGTAGGCTTACAATGTCAATTAAAATGGGAAACTTGGACCGTTGCTCTGGTGTTGGCCCGAACAGAAATTGATTTGTTCTTACTAGGACTCGCCTGTTCGCTTATGGTTTTTTAATTAGATATGGATCTTGTGCAGTTTAACTGTTAACCTTTGTTTCTCTGACTTTGTTGGAACTGTTTATGGCCTATATTTAATTCACTGCTTTATTGTGATGCATTGATGAGATTTTTTTTGAGTACAGGAAGGACATGACATTTTTGGATGAAGTTTATTTGGCTTTTGAGCAGATAGTACACGGAAGGCCTATGAAAATATTTTAATTTGAGGCCTATACTTGGAATTGACGGATATACAAAGAATTGACGGATGTTATACCAATTTAGGCCAAGGAAAATAATTATTTATTTGAGGCCTATTTGATTAATTTGAACATGATACTACACTTGAACGACCCATTCACGTATCCCTAAAACAAAACAAAAAAGGCTATGATGACGTGTATGAGCCGTGATTGCAAAACAAGCCAGTGATGGAGTGGTAGGACCGATACTTGGCATGGCAACACGGCCGGTCGGCGTGTTTGCAGCCGTACCGAAGTCCCTAACCTCTAGCCGAATCATACATACCTGAGCCTACACTTTTACAAAATTCCTTTCCCCTTTATTTTAAATTATTATTTTATTATTATTATTATTATTATTATTATTATTATTATTATTATTATTATTATTATTATTATTATTGCTAACTCATTTTCTTTATATTTTTGCGAGGTACATCATGGTGGAATTACGAAAAGACGACGCTTTTCTAAAAATCCTTTTCCCCTTTATTTTTAATTATTATTACATTATTATTGTTATTATTATTATTATTATTATCAATTACTTCTTTATTAAAATTTTACTAACTTATTTTTATATTCTTTGCGAGGCACATTTGGAAGAGTAAATCTCGAAGACGACACCCACGAGAACACCTTTCTTAATCATATTATTTTTATTTAATCATTATTATTTCATTTTGAGATACTAACTAATTTGTTGCATTTTGCTAGGTGCAATTCTCTAAGGAAGGAGAATTAGTAGAAAATAGCCTTTCTTGTTTAAATTTAATTTAACTTGTACATTGATTAGTTTTAGTTTGAATCCCAATATAAAGTCCGGCCGGTAACCACATGTGGTGGAGCTTGAGAGGTGCCTAACCCCTTCCTCTCGGGTTAAGTTGAACCCTTACCTAGAATATTTGGTTTGTAGACTAAGTTTCGGAGTTGATTGTTAAAATTGGCTAGAAACAAAATAAGTGCCCTATACGCCTAGTTAAAAATATGTTAGATGGCGACTCCAACTCTTTACCCGTGAGTTACCCACTAAGTCGAGCCCTATTTCGAACTTTAACCGGTTCGGGTAAAAATAGGATGCGATAAGTTTGAGTTAGGCAAAACCACTAAAGGTTTAGCTTATGAAGATTTGTGTATCTATCCTACTTTGAAATTACCTGATGGATACAAGATACCATAGTTCGACTTGTTCAATGGCACTGGCGATCCTATGTCACCTTTGAGAACATATTGTGACAAGTTGATTGGAGCAAGGAAAGACGAGAAAGTAAGAGTAAAGCTATTCAGCCGAAGCTTGACTGGAGATGCTTTAAGTTGGTTTTCTAAACAAAAACCAGGCACATGGCTCGGTTGGGAAGATATGGCAGCAGACTTTGTAGAAATATTTGGGTACAATACCGAAATGGTACCAGATCGTTTCTATTTAGAAAAATTGAAAAAAAAATCCACAGAGACGTTCAGGGAATATGCTACTAGGTGGAGAGCAGAAGCTGCCAAGGTACAACCCGCTATGAATGAGAAAGAAATAGTTAACATATTCATTGCATACAAGAGGATGTCTATTATGAAAAGTTGTTGCATATGAAGAACCAAAAGATTGCAAATGTAGTGTTGATGGGAGATGACGTAGAAGAAGGGTTAAAAAGTGGAAAGATTATTAGCTTAGCTGCACTACAAGCTGCTAAGGCTATCCAGGCTGGAAATGTGAGTCTCTCCAAAAAAGAAAGATGAAGTCTCTTTTGCTGCAACCATTGAAGACCCTGCTTTCAACACTCCTACCAATCTATCCCTACCCTCACAGACCATTTGAAAATTCCGTTTACAACACTCAGCCCACTCGGCCTATATTCCGCATCCCAATACCAAGTTGTCCATCATACCAACAAAATACTCAACCCAACTACCGAAATGCATCATCATACCCTCCTAGGCCTCGCCCTGATGCAAACCAAAGACCCAAAAGAAACTACACTACATTATCCGAATCCCGCACCCTACTGTTCGAGAGATTGAAAGCTGTCAGGCTTATTGTCCCAATTCCTCAAAAAGTGCCAGACAATCCTTCACCACACTTTGATTACAACAAAAGGTGTGCATATCACTCAGGTGGACCGGGGCATGAGACAAAGAGATGCTTGTATGAGAGATAAGATTCAAGATCTAATAGTTGAAAAAGTCATTCATTTGAAGATGCCAAATGTACACAATAACCCACTACCCAATCATGGAGATGAGAAGGTGAATATGATTGACTCCGGTGAAGAATGCAATCTGCAAGGTACAATCATAAAGGCGAAAACAGTGTTTGATGAATACAGATTTGGCATAGGGTACATCTTGGTTTACAAAGGGAAAAGTACTACAAAGGATACGGGAGGTTATCATTCAGTAGAGCGGTTTATTCCAACTCTGAAACAGGCGTCCATCATTTCAAGCTACATGAAAACTCTTTAGGGAGGAGGGCTCGCCAAAGGTGTTCGTGATGTAGAAGATGAGATGACCGGTCTAAAGGAGCTATTCGTGGATGAATGTGATGCAGTACCTAAAAAAGCATACTGAAGCCCTGAACATCCAAAAGGTTGAAACTGGAGTTATGCCGAACAACTGAACCTGCAACACATTCCGAGCATACCGAGAACCTTAGTAGAGCTGGGACATTAGTCATCTTCTTAAATAAAACACGACTCCGAGTCCTTAGCTTTTGTTTTCTTTATTTTCCAACTTTGTTGCATCATCGTTTCCATTCGAAGACTATTTCTCAAATCCAATAATAAAAGCATTTCCTATTTTGAGTATGCATCATTCACTTTCTGCAAAATCATTTTAATTTCTTTGAATCTGCGACTGCGATGTGAGAGAGCATTCCAAAACGACGAGTACATGCTATGCTATGATGATTCAACAAAAGACATCTAAGGAACTTCATGGTTAATCACAGAAGTCTTATAGCAGACAATTGAGGCAAGAGCATATTAAGGAGGGTGACTTACAATTCAAGGCGAAATAGTAGAAATACATATAAGAGGAAGAATTAGACAATCCTAAATGGACTAAAAGCATGCTCGAGCAAGTGACGCTCGTGGATAGCAAAGTATGAATACAAAGAGTAATAGAATGACAAAGGCACTTACCAAGAAAGTTAGAGTAAGACAGTCGACAATAGAATCATGACAAAATTAACAAGATCCTTTACTCATATACAATCAAGAGATACTACAAATCGAGCGACATTCATCTTTATTGAATTGGAACTACGTAGCGACCTGATTCCCAAAAGGAGATACGTAGGTAGCCTACTCAAGGCACAGTCACATCATAAGAGGATTTTATTAGATACTGGGGCAGAATTTTTTGAGTTTCCCTAAAAAAATTCAAAGAATACATCACAACACACTGAGGTAGAATTTTTGAGGAACCTCAAAAATTCAAGGAAAATACAAGCAGCACACTAGGGCAGAAATTTAGAGCTTCCCTCAAAATTTAAAATGGATATAGAGGAGATTATATCCAGACAATACGTCGCAGTCTATGATTCAATGGAATAAATTTGCATTACTCTTTAAACATTATTTTTAGCAAAACACGTGCATTCTCCCTTTTGCTCATAACTTGACTAAGGTTTGACGCTCGAAAAGAGTGATATTACAAGAAGACAGTCATGCAAGATACGACACCAAAGCAAAATACAACATATGCGCAAGTCAACCTCCCCTAAATACTCACAAATTTTCTTTAATTGGAGGTTTACACAGGTACCGAGTATACCTAACAACTCTCGCCACACAAAACACGACATCAATTTGAGAAGCATAGAATCCATGTCGGTGGATATATAGGGTCCGCGTCTGTGGACATGACATCAATTTGAGAAGCATAGAATCCATGTCGGTGGATAAATAGGGTCCGCGTATGTGGACACGACATCAATTTGAGAAGCATAGAATCCATGTCGGTGGATATATAAGTTCCGCGTATGTGGACACGACATCAATTTGGCAAGCATAGAATCCATGTCGGTGGATATATAGGGTCCGCGTCTGTGGACACGACATCAATTTGGCAAGCATAGAATCCATATCGGTGGATATATAGGGTCCGCGTCTGTGGACATGACATCAATTTGAGAAGCATAGAATCCATGTCGGTGGATATATAGGGTCCGCGTCTGTGGATACGACATCAATTTAAAGAGCATAGAGGGTCCGCGTCTGTGGACACGACATCAATTTGCAAAGCATAGAATCCATGTCGGTGGATATATAGGGTCCGCGTCTGTGGACATGACATCAATTTGAGAAGCATAGGATCCATGTCGGTGGATATATAGGGTCCACGTCTGTAGACATGACATCAACTTGAGAAGTATAGAATCCGCATCGGTGGATATATAGGGTCCGCGTCTGTGGACATAACATCAACTTGAGAAGCATAGAATCCGCGTCTTTGGACATGACATCAACTTGAGAAGCATAGAATCTACGTCGGTGGATATATAGGGTCTGTATTTGTGGACATGACATCATTTGACAAGTATAGGATCTGCGTCGGTGGATATTATAGGCTTCGCACCTGCGGACATGACATCATTTGACAAGCATAGGATCCGCGTCGGTGGATATATAAGGCTCGCATTTGTGGGCATAGTTCAGCAATTTAAAGGAGCATAAGGTCCACGTTTGTGGACATAACATTGAAGAGACACATGATCTGCGTCACTGGACGGAGAGTATGAAGTACGCATTTGGGGACGAGATATTAAACAAGCATAAGACAAGACGACTACTCAGCTCGACAGGGAAGTTTACTTTATCTTTATCTTTGTTTGCACTTATCTTGATTTTACTGCAGGACACTCTCCGATCTCTCGACAAACCCTGCGTAATTTCCTATACTCTCACACTTGCACCCCAAAACTCTTACCACTTTTTATGTCCTTCGTGACAAAATTGGCTGCTCCGTCAACTATCTTTGCCCGAAGATTCTTTCATCATCCCCGGGCAAAGAGGGACAGCTGTTGACACCCAATTTTGTCCCTTATTTTTTCTATAATTGGCCATAATTTAACTTAAAGGTACAATATTTACTGTTTGAGCGAATTTGCATTAGAAGTCATGCATTTACGTGTGTTATCCCCTATTTATACGTTATATACTTAACTGTGGTCATATCATCATTTAGGTTATGTGTTAACTATATGATAAGCTCCGACTATTTGTGCAATTTACAGTATTTATAATATTTAAATATTTACCTGTGACTATGTATAGTATTTGATTTAATTTGACCCTAATTATCTTTTACGTGTGCATCTTATTTTCTTGCATAATATATATTTATATTTTCATTTATTTGACACCTTTTGTTAAATAATAGTCTAATTAAACATATCCAGTTCAAATGTCATTCATAATATACCACCCATTTTATTTCATAATTTTGGCACATTTATTTGTATTCGAAATTTCAAAATCTCCTTTGAACCTGGACAAAGTTTGACCAGATACTTCCATTTTTACACCATACATTTTCCACATATTCACTCTATTTCATGATAATTGAATTCTTTCAAATTCTCTTTGAACCTAGACAAAAGATGGTCTAGGTACACTCTCTACATTCAGAATCTCTTCCATATTTTATTAACTGAAAATCACTCTTTTATACTATATACAAATCTTCTTCCTCCTACCTTGAACCTAGCCAAAAGGTAGTCTAGATACATTTTTCCAATCTCTCTCCCATCTCCCATAATCTCTCTAATCCCACAAATCGCTCCAATATTCCTATTCTCTAATCTCTCCCTCTTCCCCACTTTTGAGTCTACATACATCATTACTACTTAAAGAAAATATCCTCTCATCAAATCCCTTTATTCACTCTCATTCAAAATCCCTTCAATTAAGCTCCAAACCTCCCTCAATCTCTCTCCCCAAAAAATCACTCAAAATCAAAGATCCCACAAATCATGCATTCAATAATTTCCTACCATTCTTAGTTCCCTATTCCTCTACTTTAAATTCAACTCAATTCTCACCATGAAACACACCATTTATCTCTACTTCTCCCTTATTAAGATAACTCTATATCCCTTCTCTATACAACATTTTGTATAATTTAAATTTGTTCGAAGACAACTCTGCAAATTTTAAAAATTATTGTAACATCAAACCAGACTTTGCGGTTGGTAAGTGACAACATATCATTGCTTTTATTTAAATCTTGGAAGGTATGTTTCTCATCTAGTCTTGAATTATGACTCAATTTTATTCTAGTATTTTTAATTTTGTTTGACAGTCGGCCTAATATTTGAATATTCCTTGAATACATAGTCTGTTCCTATAGGGATATTCAAATATTAGGCCGACTAGCCTATTATTTTGATTTGGAGGCTTATTATTTTTAAATCTTTGAAATTATTTTACTTGATATAATTTGCTTTTATTTGCAAAGAATGACCGTATTTTTTCTTGACGCCTAGCTCGAGTCTAGAATTGGGGCATTTAACACATTTAAGGAGTCTAGATATTTTATATTTTAATTAGTTGTCCCAATGACCTCTGGACTTTAAGTTGGGACGTTAGTAAAACCTTTTGGACGTTTAAAATATTAGGAAGCGCTCTAGTTAAATACTTAAAGAGGGTATGGGGGTTAAAGGGAATTAAGCCCTTCGGATATGATGAAAATTACCTAAGTTATATAGGATAGTGGATTCTGAAACTATCTTCTCCGATAAAAGCTGGGTTCTTATCCGAATAGGATAATAAAACCTAGGGTTATTTGTTCAAATGATTAATTAGTTATTATTTAATTTATGGCTATTTGTGCAACATAATTATTATTTTAGATTATTCATGCAAATGTATTAAACTGCCTATTTATTTATTTTACATCTCATATTCCTTTTATTCCTTTTATTTAACTTCTATCCTTTTTAAGCAATATGTTAAACTCAATATAGAAATCGGCCGGGAATCACGATTAGTGGAACTTAGGAGGTGCCTAACCCCTTCCTTCTAGGTTATTTCGAACACTTACCCGAATCTCTGACTTGTAGACCAACCCGGAGTTAATTCTTTAAATAGAATTAGAAGTTAATAGGTGACCTAATACGCCTAGAATAATTTATTAGGTAGCGATTCCAAAACCCTAACTCCAAGCGAGTTACTCCAAGTCGGAAACCACTTGCCTTTAGTGGGGTGCGACAGTATCCAAGTGTAGAAGATGCTATTGCTAAAGTTTATGTATATACCGTGGTTGTTTTTGCAGAGTATAGAGCTTGGACAAACACTGCTACACCAACAGAACCAATACAATCCACCGGTGAAAGTTCTCCTCAAATGGGCAGAAGACATGCGAGGATGAGCACTTTTGGGGGACTTGATGAAAAGTTGCTTTCAGAACAGGACTAGTACGGGGAGGAATACAGCGAGTTCCAAGTGTATTTAATTCAATATCCAAAGAAACTTACAAACTTTGGAACTCATCATTTGTTGGGTTATTGGAAGAATCAAGAATCGCAATTTTCAATTCTTTCAAAAATGGCCCGGGATATATTAACAATTCAAGCTTCATCAGTTGCATCGGAAAGCGCTTTTAGCCAAGAAAGATTTCAAATTGGAGATCACAGATATTCGTTGAAGGAGGAGGCAATGGAGACAGGAGTTTTATTCAGGGATTGGATCAGAGCAGAGCGAAGAAAAATTGGTCTACCAGAACTTACTAAGGCAAAAGGAAAAGCATATCTCGATCAAATTTTGAGCGATGGAACAAGTGAAGTAGGAAGTCAAACCGGAAATGAAGAAGAAGAAGAAGATGAAGAACCAGAAGGAGATGATGAACAAGAACAACAACGGCCAGTTCCTAAAGAAAAGCCTATGACTATCATCAAGAAATTAGCTAGTATGTTTAAAAGAATGTAATTTTCTAAATCAGAATTTTGAAATTACAAGTTTGAAAGTTTAGCTATTGTAGTATGTATTGCACTACTTATGTATTAAACAATTCAATAATATTGCTCCAAGTCTTGGAATTCCATCACAACTATTGTCTTCATATTTTTTGTTTTTAATTTATAGTTTGCACAAAAATACTACAATTAATTACTAGTTTGTAAATTAGTTCAAATTTGATTTTTATAAAATTAATTTAAAGTTTGAACTTTGAACTTAACAAATTAATTCAAAAGTTTGAACTTTGAATCATCACTTCAAAAATTTCATTAATTCAAAGTTTAAAAAAAATACTACAAGTTTTTTAATTCTAAGTTTACACTTTAAATATTGAAATAAACTAAACATTCCAAACATATATACAAACTTGATAATATTTTGTTGTTATATTTTTCAAATTATCCATCATTTTAAATAAAACACAAAGGAAAAACAAAAAAAAAAAAAACACATTGGCCCGACTGTCGGACTGGACCGGCAGTTTGAATTGGCCAACGGCTCTCTTTCAAATATAGCCGTTGGCCAGCAGCCAAAAATGGCTATTTTTGCCTACCACCCCCCAAACGCCCCCCATACCCCCAACATATTTTTATCTATATATACCCTATTATTTCATCATTATATCCCACAATTCATCACTTTCTATCAATTTATCTCTCAAATTACTCTCAAAGGCTATTTTCTAAATTTTTTCCAAAGTCCAAACAATTATAATGGCTGAAAATCAAGCTCTCGCTGCACCCGGTCCTAGACAACGTCCGGAACGAAGACGTCGCTCTGAAATTTGGGAATTTATGATGTATAATAGAGAAGCTAACAAAGCTAAATGTAGACTTTGTCAAAGAGAGTGGAGCTTATTGGGTGGCACGAAGAAACTTATAGCGCACTTAGAAAAACAACATAATTTCGAATGGAGTCTTCGAGTGGGGGACATATATCTACGTAATAATTGAAGAAATGGTTAAGAAATTTTCTATGTCATTTCAATTATGTATTTTCGAATTTCTAGTATATTTACTATCTTTGTAATTTTTAATTTCTAGTTTGTTTTTATCATTTCAATTATGTATTTTCCGAATTTTCAATAAATTGTGTGTATTTCTTTTCCAATCAACGTTTGTTTGTTGTTTACTTTACATTAATAAATTAAAAATATAATTTACATAATTATTTTGTTTCATTAAAAAATATAATTTACATAATTATTACAAATGGTATTTACTTTCATTAATAAATTGTTAAGTTTTTCAATTTTTAATTTTAATTTACATTGTATTTGCCTAAAAAAAATTAAAAAAATATAAACCGTCAAAACCGACCGACCGGCAAAACAGTCGCCGGTTCCGATCACGAACCGGCTCCAAAATTTTTAACCGGTTGAGACCGGACTGGTAAGGCCGGTTTTGACCGGTTTTATACTTTCCTTTGGCCCAGACCAGACCGGAACCGGTTGCCGGTGTCGGTCCCAAACCGAACTGGGCCGGTAGCCACCCCTAGTCAAGACCACACACATTCAGAGGATGAGCGTGACAGAGATGAGAAAGCTTAGATGGATGTGTGGTCATACAAGGATAGATAAGATTAGGAATTAGGTCATTCGTGACAATGTGGGAGTGGCCTCAGTGGCTGACAAGATGCGAGAAGCGAGGCTGCGATGGTTCGGCCAAGTGAGAAGAAGGAGCAGGGATGCCCCAGTTAAAAGGTACGAGAGGTTGACAGTGCTGGGTCTTCGAAGAGGTAGAGGTAGACCAAAGAATAATTGGGGTGAGGTGATTCGTCAGGACATGACTCACCTTCAGATCACCGAGGACATGACCTTTGATAGGAAAGTGTGGAGGTCGAGGATTAAGGTAAACAGTTAGGTAGTAGTCCCGAGAGTTCTGTCTTTGTATCATTTGTATTATTTTTATATACCTTATTTATCGACTTCTGTGCCTATACTACTTTTTATGTTGTCTGTTTACCTTAGTTACCAGTAGTTTTCTTGACAGTATTTTCTTTATCTTGGGTGGTTTCATCCTATATTTGCAAACATATTTTGGAGTATTTTTCCTTAAGCCGAGGGTTTATCCGAAACAGCCTCTCCACTTAGGTGGTTGTAAGATCTGTGTACATCCCAATTCGTGGGATTACACTGAATATGTTGTTGTTGTTATTATTGTCAGACGCTCAATCACAAAATTTATCCCATAAGAAAAGTTTTACGATTTTGACGCTCATAAGAAAAGTTCCCGACGACTTGACTAGGGCCAACATTGTAGGTTTTATTTTACGAGAGCCAAAACTATAACAACAGCGTCACATCCAGATGGAGTGGTGGAATGGGGGAGTGCACAAATAACGTATTTTTGCAATGTCATTTAAGGAGCAAATACTTTTGATACTTGTTTAACCTGGATCCGGTTTTAGGCCAATGAACAATTAAATTTATATTTGCGGAGTCACGATCAATAGCCGAGATTAAATATTCGTACGAAGAATTAAATAGCAGCAATATAAAATGTTAAAGGTAAAGCATAAACAAAAATAAAGAGAGGCAAACGTATCGTATCCTTCATCTCCGGGGAGAGTTGGTCGATATTCACCACACTTCAGATGATCAAATGCTAAAGTAGTAATTTGAACGTGAACAAAGTGTATGTCTGAACGCAAGAGAGAAAGTATTTTTATTGATAATGTAAGCAGGAAGTAAAGTTGTTACAATTGGCTAAGGTAACTACTATTTATAGGCTTTGAAAGGCTCCTGTCGAGATTGTGGTCGCCGTTTGGTGTGGAACCGCTCGGATAAGTAACTGCTAGGCGTCTTATCCAGAAAGGTTGTAACCGCTGGGTGACCGTTTAATGAATGATCGCATCCAATAATGCTAATAACTGCTTATTCAAATTATGATGACTGTTGACATATCCTATAACTTCCTTAGGTCTGCCCATGGGAAATGTCTGTCCGGTGAATGTCTGTCCGGTGAAACGTCAATTCATGCCACGTGGAGGACACGTGTCACTCATCAGAGTCCATTCAGTTTTTATCCAATACAGATAGTCCCCGCACTTCTCGGGCAGAGTATCTGTCCGAGGAGTGGATAAAGGTTTTGGCGGGAATCTTTGCGAACTTTTTGTCTCCATGTGATGTAACCTTGATGACGTATGGATCTTATCAGATAAGTGACAAGCCCTTATGTTGTGCGCATTAAATGCGCCGTATGGAAAAGTAATTGCAGCAGGCATGCCTGCAAGACCGCAGTTTACTCCTAAATGACTACTGCGTATCCCAATGGTAAAAAGCAATGATTTTAACCGCCTTAACCACGTGCGCACGTCGCTTGTTGATTGCGAGGTGACCGCTGCTCTTCAGAGTAATGATGACACTATAAAGTTTTGATTAGCCCTATTTCCCCCTTCAACGGCCAGATCTGATCGTAGTCTCTTCGATAGCCTCCACGTGTCTTCAAGAGAAGTTGGGGTTTTCAACCTTGGCTCCTATAAATAGGGGTTCTCTTGATGAGAAACCTTTCCACTTGCTTTTATTCCTCCTGTGCTATCCTTTGAAAGAAAACCTTTGAATTAACTCTTGAGCTTCTCTTGATAACTTCGTATTCTTCTTGAACTCATGGCTTCCAGATCTAGAAGGAATCAGGGTACCGATGTTGCTGGTAGTTCGATGGCCACTGCCAGGCCGCGGGTTACTCAAGCTACTGCTGCGGAGATAATCCCCAAGAAATGGGGGGAACTTGAGGCAGATTGCAATATTAAGTCTTTTCACAACAGGGAGGGAGATACGCGCAATTGGCCAGCGTATAGATTTAAGTCGGGGATCACGAAGGAGGTGATCCCTCACGTGAGAGTAGACTGTAATTGGGGTGACGAAATTCCCCTCTTGCCGGTTTCCGAAGGCGAGAACATCACTTCCCACAGGCCTGGGTGGACAGCCATTGGCACCTACCCTTTTCACGGTGGGATGTAGGCTGCCCTTGTACCCAGTGCTAGAGAGGCTTTGCAGGGATTATCTTCTCTGCCCGGGGCAACTGAGCCCCAGTATATATAGGATAGTTACCCTACTAGATTGGTTTGCAGCAGAAACTGATCAATCTTTTGACTATAAACACTTTATTTCTTTGTATAGTGTTCAGATTTTTAAGGACGGTTATGTAAACGTCCGGATGCGCGGAAGCAAGGGCTTAGTGCGCAGCTCTGAAGATACTAGTGACCGAGGCTGGGTGCACCGGTACTTATTCGTGCGCTCCTCGGTCCTGACTTTTGACGACAAGGCGTACCTTCCAGAAGTCTGGAATAAAACGCGTAAGTCCCCGAGTTTCTCTTTTCATATACCGTCCTTCCTCCTTCCTCTAATCTTCGTTATAATTTCTTTGTGCAGCGGCCAAGCAACCCTACGACAGGTTCATAACTGTTGATGAACTGACGGCATGGGTTGAGCCGATTTTGAAGAAATTTGAGCCAGAAAAAAGGGAGTGGGCATACTTCGCTTCTCTCAAGAGTTTGACGGTGAAGCACCACGGTGAGGATATTTCTACTCCTCTGATAGCTCTTTCTTCTTGAACCCTCTTCGAGTCTGACCGTTTTATCTTTGTTGCAGGTTTGGGCACTTCGGGAGATTTCTTTCCCGCGCCTCCCCAGGACAGACCTACTGAGCCTGTTGCTGACCCAGCTGCTGAGGCTGAGGCTATACTAGCTTCGGTAGGTGCTCTGCGCAGCAGGGAGGGAGGTGAGGAACTTCTGTCCGACGGACTAGGCTCCTTGAAGAGGAAGAAGAGGAGCCAAGGAGAGGGAGGAGCGCGGAAGAAGTCTGCCCGTAAGACTTCCGTGGCTGCCGAGCGACCCTCACCGGCTGGTGGTAATCTTCCTCCTAGGGCAAACGTCCCTGGTCCTGCAGAGGTGAATGCTGAAGTCCCCGAGTCCGCGCGGGGAGAGGATCCGGCCAAAGAGATCATCTATCTTTCGGATACCGAAGCCGGAACGGATGTTCCTCTTAGGCGGAGGCCTCATCTCCGTAGTGATAGGAGAAGGGCCGAGGAGGAGGCCGTCCGCACTCCGCAAGAGAGTCCCCGAGTTGGTGACGGGGAGGAGGCAGGTCCTTCTCGTGTGGACAAGGGAAAAAGGAAGGTGGATGAAGAAGAGGAAGTGAAGAAAGAAGAAGTGGAGGAAGAGGCCAGGGAGGAGGCTCCCCGAGAGAGTAGCCGAGGTCCTCGTGTTTTTCATTTTGAGGACCTGGAGAATGTGGCTACTGAGGGGGCGACTCCGGTTGGTCTTCGTGATTGTGAGACAATTGATCCTGGGGCTGAAAATGAGTCTAACATCTCGTCGTCGAGGTTTGTCTGGCGATCAGTTGTTAGTGGGCGGACAGAGCTAAAGGACATCAGGGGTGTCAGCTACAAGTTCGGGCCAAACTACCCTTCCGACCAGGCTTGGGAACCCAAGTACTGTGAGTGGAAGCACACTCTGAAGCTCACCCCTGACGTCAACTTCATAACTGGGCCAAGCGGCTTTGCTAAGGTGGTCTCCTCACTCATCGGTCCCCACGAAAAGTGGGTACTGAGGGATCTGAGTCATGAGGAATTGGCCTTTCAGGTTGCCGCCGATTCTGCCCGGGTAAGTACTTTCCCTTTTTATGTTGGAAGTAACTTTAGCCTCGGGCCCTTAACCTTAGTTTGTTTTATTTTTTCCTTTCAGTCAAGCATGCTGGCTGCCGAGCTTATGTTCCGTTCCATGATCAATAATGTCGATCAGGTGGTAGAGGTAAAGAAGGAACTGTTGGAAGCTCTGAAGGATAATAAAGCTCTGGTTGAGCAGTGTGGTTTCCTTGGTAGAGAAGTTAATCGGTTAACTGACGTTAACAATGATCGTCTTGAGCAAATCAATGCTCTCACCAGGGAAACGGACCTTCTCTTCGAAGAGCAAGAAGGGTTCGCACATTCTATCCAGGGCTTGGAGAGACTGCTTGAAGAATGTCACAATTGCTTGAACAGTGACAGCCGTATATCTCTTGAGACGAACCTGCAGCGAGCAAACGAAGAATCAATCAAAGCCCGCTCTGAACTCCAAGCTGCCAAGGATCAGGTCGCCTAGTTAATGGGTGCTCAGGCCACATTAACCAAGGACTTGGCAAACTTGCGTGATCAGTCGGAGATTAAGACTAAGCTTGAAGCCAAGCGCAAGCTGCTCGTGCAGATCCAGGCTGGTCAAGTCGATGTCGAGGGGATGTTGCAAACGACAAAGAGCGCTGTTCGAAGGATACATCAAGCACTGGGTCTCTCCCCCGAGGAATCTGAAGGCGATGATGACGATGATGATGAAGATGGAGATGAGGACTTAGGGGATGACGACGGGACTAACGGAGCTGGTGCGTTGAGTCCCGGTCATGGCCCTCCAAGCTGATGCTCTTTTTTCTTAATTGATGTATTTTTATCTGTCCGGCGAGAGCCTGGACTTACTTGTTTGGTGGACAGAGGTCTAATAAAGACTTTCTGGTCCTTGGCCGGTTTGTTTGGACTTTTGATCACTCTGCAAATTCTGTCAGCCGTATTCGGCGTTTTATTAATTCACAGTTTGATGTATATATTTGTTTTTAGATCTATTCAGTGACTATGTTTAGTTTGAATTCTTGATCCTTTTGTACGCATATGCTGTGGCTCTCGTGCCTTTATTATTGGGAGTTACTTTTTGTGAATTTTGAACTTTATTAAGTTCGTACTTTCAAAAGTCTACCCGAATGTTCTTAACTCACCCTTTCATTAGGCAAAGGTCGTGAGTTGTAGGTAGTTTGACCAAGTTGTGGTCGTTAGAGATTTGGCCACACCCTTGCTCTATGCGTATAACTTTGCTTATCGCTTTGATAATTGAAAGTTGTTGCACGACATTGTAGGTTGGCTCTGGCCGAGTAGTTGGCCTTGTGAACGACTTCTCTTATTTTCGTGGAAGCCTCGTCACATGAAGGTTTTGTTTTATGAATGACTTCTCTTATTTGCCGTGGAAGCCTTATTACGCAAACTGAAAAATTTGCTGCCTTTCAAATAAGGTCTTTTGCCTGTATAAAGGTCTTATCTTTTACCTGCATGAAGGTCTTATCTGGCCTACAGGGCCCTCACCACCCCCCTTGTTTTCATGTTGGAACACGTAAAGTGACAATATGATAAGATTTTTCGGTGAGTTGTAAATTGAACACATATAACCAAACGAGGAGTGTGTCCGTTGTGGGATTCGAACCTACAGCCGCGAAGTTGAAGAACTTCGAGCTCTAGCAGTTGAGCTAAACGGATGTGGCCTTGTTCAGGCCGTTAGTACCATTTAGAGAGAGTATATAACAAAAGTTAAGAACTTTTACGTAAAAATAAAAAAGGTAAGCGTAGAGTGACTAACCGTCTTTGTCACCTAGAAGTGATACCTTTTGAGGTGAGCAACATTCCAACTGTGCGGGACAATCAAACCATCCGGACGTGCCAAGCGGTAAGACCCCTTGCCGGCTGAAGCGATCACTTTGTAGGGTCCTTCCCAGTTAGGGCCAAGCTTCCCCGAATTTGTCTCTTGCGTGCTCTGGGAAACCTTTCTGAGTACGAAGTCCCCGACTTGGAAGCTTCGTACGCGCAGTCCCCGATTGTAGTACCTCTCGACTCGTTCTTTTTGTGCAACCACTCGTATGAGGGCCAGTTCTCTGCGTTCTTCGAGGAGATCCAACTCTTCGGACAGATTAACTGAATTTGATTCCTCAGTGGCATGCGCATATCGCAGACTGGGCTCTCCTGTCTCGACTGGGATCAGAGCGTCTGCACCATACACCAACGAGTAGGGAGTTTCCCCGGTACTCATATTTACTGTGGTGCGATAAGCCCACAATACTCCAGGTAGTTCTTCAACCCAACACCCCTTCGCCTGCTCGAGGCGCTTCTTAAGAGATTCAACAATGATTTTGTTGGTAGATTCGGCCTGCCCGTTGGCGACAGGGTGATATGGAGAAGAGGTAATTCTCTTAATGTGTAAATTATCAAGGAACCTAGTCACTTTCTGGCCGATGAATTGCGGGCCGTTGTCCATGACTATTTCCTTAGGTGCTCCAAAGCGACATATGACAAAGCGCCAGAGAAAGTCGACGACTTCTGTTTGTCGTACCTTTGAATACGTTGCTGCTTCGACCCATTTTGTGAAATAGTCCGTGATGATCAGTAAAAAGCGCATCCCCCTTGGTGCCGTGGGAAGAGGACCAACAATGTCTATCCCCCACTTTATGAAGGGCCACAGAGAGATAATTGAATGCAACGGTTCGGCTGGCTGGTGGAGAAGATGAGCAAACCTCTGGCATTTGTCACACTTCTTGACAAACTCGTTTGCATCTTTCTCCATTTTGTCCCAATAATAACCTGCACGTATCAGCTTTCGAGTTAACGCCTTACCACCGGAGTGATTCCCACAACAACCTTCGTGGACCTCTCTCATCACATAATTAGTCTGATTTGGCCCAAGACATTTTGCGAGGGGTCCTGCGAACATTCTCCGGTACAATTCGCCATTGAGAATGGTGTATCGGGCTGATTTTATTCGGAGTTTACGAGCAGCCTTTGCATCTGCAGGGAGGGTTCCGTGGACAAGATAATTTGTTATCTCATTCCTCCAGTCCAAGATAGTGCTGACGGTGTTGACCTCAAACTTTTCCCTGTCCATGGTGGTGTAGAGAAGTTGAACAATAGCCGAAGAGCTAGCCGCCCCTATTTCCGCAACCGATCCCATGTTTGCAAGAGCATCAGCTTCGTGATTCTCTTCCCGCGGAATCTGAATTGCTTCCCAGTTGTCAAACTGTGCCAGGAGTTCCTTTACTCGGCCGAGGTATGCCAACATCCTGGGTTCTCGTGCAACGAAACCTCCGTTGATCTGATTGATCACTAATTGAGAATCGCTTTTTAGCTTTACCATGGTTTCCCCATAGTTCCGCGCCAATTCTAATCCTGCAATAACGGCCTCATATTCGACCTCATTGTTAGTAATGAAGGGGCATTTGATAGCTTGCCTTACCGTCTCTCCGGATGGAGCGACGAGGACCAGCCCGAGTCCTGATCCCTTCACACTCGAGGAGCCGTCGGTGTGGAGGATCCAGGTACCCCGAGCCTGTCCTGCATAGAGAATGGCCTCCTTCTCTGCCTCAGGATATACATTCATACTGAAGTCTGCCACGAAGTCTGCCAAGACTTGTGACTTTATCGCTACCCTGGGCTGATAAGTAATATCAAATTCGGATAACTCTAGCCCATTTTACTAATCTTCCTGAAAATTCTGGTTTGTGCAGGACATTTCGTAAAGGAAAAGTAGTAACTACAACTATCGAATGACTTTGAAAGTATGGGTGTAATTTTGCGGGCAGCAGTTACTAAAGCTAATGCCAATTTTTCTAAAGGTTGATAGAGGGTTTCTGCGTCAATTAGAGCTTTGCTAACATAGTAGATAGGAAGTTGTTTACCTTTTCCTTCCCGAACTAGTACCCGCGCTTACCGATGATCTAAGACTGCCAGATAGATTAGCAGCTGCTCGCCTTCCACAGGTGTAGTAAGTAGTGGAGGATTAGATAGATATTTCTTTAGATCCCTCAATTCCTGCTGACACTCGGGAGTCCATTCGAACTCCTTATTTTGCTTTAAGACATCGAAGAAACTTTTGCAACGATTAGATGACCGGGAGATGAATCTACGTAGAGCTGCTACTCTCCCCGTTAATCTCATGACCTCTTTCTTATCGCGAAGCACATCTGGGATTGATTCAATAGCCTTAATCTGAGCGGGATTGACTTCAATGCCACGCTGAGAAACAATGAATCCCAGAAATTTTCCCGATCCAACTCCGAAAGCGCATTTCTCTGGGTTCAATTTCATGTTATATTGATCCAGAATTCGGAAAGCTTCTTTCAAATGAGCCAGATGGTCCTCTGCCCGTTTGGATTTTATCAGCATGTCGTCAATGTATACTTCCATAGTCTTCCCGATGTGGTCATGGAACATTCGATTGACTAGACGCTGATAGGTCGCACCTGCATTTTTTAATCCAAATGGCATAACTTTATAACAGTACGTACCTCGACAAGTTATGAATGCCGTCTTTTCCTGGTCCTTAGGGTCCATCAGTATCTGGTTGTATCCGGAATACGCGTCGAGGAATGTTAATACTTCGTGTCTGGCTGTTGCATCGATCAGCTGGTCTATCCTGGGAAGAGGATATGAGTCCTTCGGACAGGCTTTGTTCAGATCTGTGAAGTCAATGCAGACTCGCCACTTGCTGTTCTTTTTAGGTACGACAACCACGTTTGCTAGCCAGTCTGGGTACTTGACCTCACGTACTGAACCGATCTTTAACAGCCGGTCGACCTCGTCATTAATTACCTGGTTTCGGAAAGCTCCTTGCTGGCGCGTCTTCTGTTTCACCGGGCGGTGGTACGGATCAACGTGCAACCTGTGAGTAATGATGTCAGGAGAAATACCTGTCATATTTGCATGGGACCAGGCGAATGTTGTATGCCGCTCCTTAAGGAATCGCAGGATATCTCCCCGCAGGCGTTCGCTTAACTCAGTCCCCAAATACACCTTTCGCTCTGGCATATCAGCGAACAGCTCTTCAGGTTCCAGGGCTTCTACTGTTGGCATGTGGTTTTCCTTCTCATCCATTTTGGTGATGAACTCCGGGACTTCGTACTTAATTTCCTCAGGTGCAGCATCCGGTCCCGGGCGCTGTAATTGCTATTTGCTCTCCTCGGGTAGTTGGAGGGCTACCGAGTAACAATCTCGTGCAGTGCGTTGCTCTCCTCGGACTTCACGTATTCCCCATTCGGATGGGAACTTCAACACCTGATGGTAGGTAGAAGGGACGGCTTGCATGTCGTGGATCCAAGGTCTGCCCAAAATGATGTTGTAGGCTAGATCTGCATCGACAACATGAAAGGTTGTTTCCTTCGCTACCCCCTCGGCCAAAGTAGTCAAGGTGATCTCCCCGAGAGTCTTTTCGCTTGAGTTGTTGAAGCCGGAAAGAACTCGAGATATCGCCACAATCTTATCTGCTAGCTGCATTTCATTTACAACCCGCGCCTGGATGATATTCGCAGAGCTGCCCGCATCGACGAGCACTTTCTTCACGTCGAACTCCGCCACGCGTAACGTTATGACTAACGCATTAGCATGAGGGAACTGTGATCCATCAGCGTCAGATTCCTCAAAGGTGATTACTCCTTCTGACCGAGGACGCTTGTTGTTGGTGATGGATACCTTCGCATACTTCTTCGCGGTGAAGGTAACCGAATCTACCTCGATCCCACCCGAAATAACGTTGACCGTTCGTTTCGGAGAGGATGCTCGTGGTGGACCAGGTTTATTTTGCTGAGCCTTCGCGTGAGTTTGCTTTCCCTTCTCCGTCAGGAATTCCTTCAAGGATCCCTGTTTCAATAAATGAGCAATTTCGTACCTTAAAGCCTTGCAGTCTTCGGTAGTGTGCACGTGGTCACGGTGGAATTCGCAATACATGTCTTGATTTCGCTTGCTGGGATCAGTCTTTATGTCTTTTGGCCACCTGACTTTCTCTCCCATGTTTTGGAGTACTGCCACGACCTCCGCCATTTCAACATTGAAACTCGGCAGGCTCGGGGCTCCATCGGAATTCTCTCTCCGAGACAGTCCTCTATTGCTGTTGCTGTTGCGGTTGCGCCCTTTGGAACTGTTGCGCGATTGGTCGGGGTACGGCTCATACCGTGTACCTGACCTTTCCGTTTCCGCTTTTCCGCCGGACCCACTGCTGCGGGCCTGAGGCCTTCCCCGAGCACCTGTTCCAATTAGCTTATCCTCATCGATACGTACCTTAGAGTTGTAACGATTGTAGACGTCTGACCAACTGGCTGCGGGGAACTCGCGAAGAGACTCGTAGAGCCTTCGTGTGGCCTCTGAACTCCTAACATCCAAGCTGTTGGTGAACGCGATTGCTGCCCACCTATCTGGTACTTTGGGGAGCATCATGCGTTCTCTCTGGAACCGATCCACGTACTTGCGAAGTGACTCGTCGGGTCTCTGCTTGATTTCAAAGATGTCTTTTACCCGGGTCTCTGTCTTCTGAGCACCCGTGTGTGCCTTCACAAACAGTTCAGCCATTTCTGCGAAGGATCCAATAGAGTTTGGTGGCAACATTGAATACCATCGCAGGGCTCCTTCTGCCAGGGTTTCTACGAACTTCTTCAATTGCACTGATTCGATCTCCTCGTCAGTGAGATCACTGGCCTTTATGAAATTGCTGAACATCATGAGGTGATCGTTGGGATCAGATGTTCCGCGATACCTTGGAATATTCGGCATTTTGAATGTCTTAGGTATCGCTTTTGGGGCCGCTTCCTTCTTCCAGGGCCGCTGTGAGTAACGCTGGACGTCAACTTTCTTCAGCGTAGGTGGGGCGCCTGGTATCTGATCGATTCTCTCGTGAAGAGACTTTTGAAGTGCTTCTTGGCTTTCCTTGAATTGCCTGGTGAGATTTTCTACGACGAGGCTCATATCCGTAGGTGCTGTGGACTCTACGTTTGGGTTCTGATTCGCCTGAGTTGCTGGATCTGCAGTACCGCTACCGTCGTTGCGCTCTTCTCCTTGTCTTGATTCCCCGGTTTATTTCTGTCTGCTGCTGCATAAAATTATGGAGCATTCTTTACAGGTTCCCTCGGCCAGGGGAGAGACTCCTATGTCGTCGTCTCCTTGGTGGAGTAATGCTCTGAGAGCGTCCACGCCGATTTTGCCTGGCCGGTCCTTGGGGAGACTGTCGCCGCCCATCGAACGAATAATTGGGAGAGTAATTAGGGGAATAATTAGGACTGCGCGAAGAGGTGTTTACCTGTTGTCCGCCTACGAGAGTTCGCTGGGAACTACTCTCTGCCATGTTAGTTATGAAACAAACAGATAGACGGAAAAGGATATAATATCAAAGATAGACTTTTTAACCTACGAAAACTATTGACCGGCTCCCACTGTGGTCGCCAAATTGTTTAACCTAGATCCGGTTTTAGGCCAATTAACAATTAAATTTATATTTGCGGAGTCACGATCAATAGCCGAGATTAAATATTCGTACGAAGAATTAAATAGCAGCAATATAAAATGTTAAAGGTAAAGCATAAACAAAAATAAAGAGAGGCAAACGTATCGTATCCTTCGTCTCCGGGGAGAGTTGGTCGATATTCACCACACTTCAGATGATCAAATGCTAAAGTAGTAATTTGAATGTGAACAAAGAGTATGTCTGAACGCAAGAGAGAAAGTATTTTTATTGATAATGTAAGCAGGAAGTAAAGTTGTTACAATTGGCTAAGGTAACTACTATTTATAGGCTTTGAAAGGCGCCTGTCGAGATTGTGGTCGCCGTTTGGTGTGGAACCGCTCGGATAAGTAACTGCTAGGCGTCTTATCCAGAAAGGTTGTAACCGCTGGGTGACCGTTTAATGAATGATCGCATCCAATAATGCTAATAACTGCTTATTCAAATTATGCTGACTGTTGACATATCCTATAACTTCCTTGGGTCTGCCCGTGGGAAATATCTGTCCGGTGAATGTCTGTCCGGTGAAACGTCAATTCATGCCACGTGGAGGACACGTGTCACTCATCAAAGTCCATTCAGTTTTTATCCAATACAATACTAACTTGCAAGATCTGAATGGTTCCCCCTAGATAACCTTACTTCAATTCGAAGAGTGGAAGTTGAGATTAAGTTCAGTCCTGGGAATGAAGTACAAGTATGATTGCTTTTTTTTTTTTAATCAACTTCACATTTCTGATTTGAAGTTAGTATTCTCTTTCAAATAACTTCAAAAATTCTGAGTTGTAGTTGACTTCAAATCAGCTCCTGCTTGGACATAGATTTTCTCCTCCTTTTTGAAAACATATTTTGAAAACATCTGGGTTTTTTTTTTTTTATAGAATATGGCACCTTTTGGACATTTTTTGAAGATGGATAATTCAAAATTCAAAAACTAGTTCAGATCAATATTTGGGAGAAATCTCCATAAAACTTCAATATTTGTCAAGTAAAATGCATGTTCAGATAGAACTTCAATTGTCAACAACTTATTAATTTTTGAAGTTTCAATCAAATCTATGTCCAAACACTAGCTTAGGGTATGAAGTCTAGTGATTATGTTTGTAAAAACTTTTAAAAGATAGCTGCACATTAAAGAGTGTTGGAAAAATAGGCTTCTAACTTCTAATTAATTTCTTATAAAATGGAGCCCAACAACTAGCAAGGCCTAATAACCAACCCACTAACCCCAATCAAATCCATTTCCAACATCCTTTATGCTTGTAGCTGACGAAAGTACCTTTGTGGCAGACAATCATTTTGCAGTTCTTACATTACTTCATAAGTATATTTCAATTTACGATATAAATTTTACTCGATAGATAGCTTAAGAAATAATTGAATTTTTGTTTAAGATTTATCGCCTTAAACAAGTACTGCATATTATTTGTATGATTGCATATCTTTTAAATTTGGTTTTACATATGTTAGAATATGTATGTAGTTATAAAAATTCATCATTTATTATAAATTGAAAGTTAAAAGTTATTCGTTTCGTTCCATATTGTATGTCATAATTTGACATGGATCAGAGCATAAGGAAATAAATTTTTTTGAAGTTTGTGGTCTAAAATAAAAATGAAATAACTGCATCACTATAAATTATCTCATTATGGATAAAAGTGAGAAGTTTGAAGTAAAATAGTTTCTAAATTTAAAATTGTGACATTCTTTTTTAAAACCAATAAAAATTGTGCATTTTTTTTTTGGAACGAAAGGGAGTATTAATTTTTCAATATAAAAGTGTGTCGCTCGTTCTATAACGGATTAATATATGTCACATAATAAATTGGAACAAAGAAGTCTATTTTATTTCATTAGTAGTATTTACATATGATACACGTTTATTAATCTTGTATTATATTGCATCGGTCCCATTTTATGCACGTGAAAGTTAAAAAGTTTTCTTTACCTATGATCTTTTTAGACATTTTAAAGTAAATATTTTACCTTAAAAAGTTATGATCATACAGTACTTTTCATGAGTAGTATTTATTTAAAAACATAATTACTTCTCACCAAAAAGTAAATATGTTGACTCTTTATTTGAATTAATAATATTTTGATATGTTGCTCAAATTTGGCACGAGAGAGTGATGACGGAACGAACAGCTGGCCTTTAAAGTAAAGAGTTTTCACTTTCGACAGCAAGAAAAGTAGTAGAAGTACAGTGGTAATGTTTGTAACGAATGAGTCATAAAGGCTGCATAAACAATTTTTTTCAAAATAATATTCAGAAAAGTTGGTGTGCGAATCTTTACAAAGGGATTTTGTTTTCTCAGAAAATTCTCTATCTTTCTCTTTTTGTTTCTCTTCTTTCCTTTTCTCTGTGATGCTGTCTGGTCTTTTCATTTTCATGGAGAATCAAAGCTGATGTGCTGCTTTGATTGTTTGCTTAACTTTATAAGTATATTCTCACTTCTATTTCTCTATGTTTCAATATATATAGACACGTTGGTGTCTAGATCCATCTATGTTCCATCAATACATGTACTGAAAACCTTTGCACACCAAACTTTATTAAGTCACATATGTTTGGTTAAGATAGTAATAGTAACTTGGGGGATTGGTATGGCAGGATTTGGCAAGTTTTTTTTGTGTGGAAAAAGGCTCAAGTTTTAAACATGAAATCTAGGGTCCTCATTAAATTAGTGTTATTAACTATGTAACATTCTCACCCCAATATTTTGTAAGTTGCACAATAGTCCATGTATATAAAGTAGTTTTTTGCCAAATTTGGCCATTTACCTAGCTGCTTCCCTCTCTCCTCTCCCCCGTTTTCCCTCCATTTTTTCCACATTCCATTCCCGCCCAAAGTTCCACCATAGCTGCTGAGCTTCCTTTCGTAGATCGAAATAATACCCATTCCACCATAGCTGCTGAGCTTATTATCTTGAATATTCTTTCCAGTTTTAGGCAATACAAGCTGAGATCACCCACATTTGGGTTATACGGCATTTCGTTAAATCTGGTCGTTTCTTATCCATTAAAGGGGAAATCTTGTTCCTCCAATTTTAATCGTATCAATCCAGTCATCTCCGGTAAGTGTACTAACTTTTCGAACATATTTTTAATTGTTTTTGTTGATTCGAAGTTGTTACGGATTCAGTTCCTCCGAACAATCTGCCTGAAATTCCAAACACCATTTCGACTTTCCTATGGCCGTAATTGTAATTCCAAACATATCGCCAGCGTTTACACGGTGTATGTATTTTATTGGAATTTTCACAGATAATGTTCGGAACATTCTGTAGGATGTTTGAGCGTTCTGTTAGCAGTTTGGAACATCTTGCATTAAGCATCGAAAAAGTGTAAGGTGATGTTCGGAACGTCTGCATGCGATGTTCCAAACGAGAAACACTGAGGTTTGGAACTTCTTGCATTAAGCAATGAAAAACTGTAATATGATGTGCAGAACGTCAGCAGAGATGTTCCAAACGAGCAACATTGAGGTTTGGAACATACTGTATAAATATTAGTAATACTAATAGTTGGTCATTTCAATTTATTGCAGGTGACCATCGATGGGTGATGTTATATTAGGAGTTAATTATCAAGGTGAATGGGTGGAGCGTTCTAAATGTTATGCTTGGGTTCCGAAGATAAAGAGTCAAGACCCATTCTTGTGCCTAGAGATGTTACGTATGATGTTCTACTTAACAAAATCATCGGAAGTTGGGGGATAAGAGACAATCCGAGGGACATTTGCATTACTTACATGCTGAGTGCTGCCGCAAATCAAAAGACTCCTCCTATTACAATAAGAAATGATGATGATGTACACCTTTATATGGCTGACGTTGATCGTAATGGTGCTAGGCCCACACTAAGGGTAATTGTGGTTTCTACGACGGAGGAATGTGTTGGTTCTAATGACCAAGAAATGCCAAATAGTGGAGGGCATGATTTTAGTCAGCGATTGGATGACTTACATGAAGAAGTAGAAGAAGACAGAGGAGGAGGGGTAGAAGAAGACAGAGGAGGCGTAGATGTAGATGAAGAAAAAGAAGAAGAAGTAGAAGAAAAATATGTAGAGGAACATCCTGCCATTTATACCCCTGTGTTTCCAACACAAAGCAGCGAGCCGATATTTCACTTTGTCGATGGCACAGGTTTTGAAAAAGGTATGACTTTCTCCAATAAGAAAGAACTGGTCACCAAATTGAAGATTGCAGCAGTTAAACATCGTTTTCATTACAAACCATTGAAGAATACTGCAAAGATTTTTAATGCTAGATGTTTAGATGTGAAATGCAAATGGTGGTTAAGGGCAATGAGGAATAAAAGTAATAATAGGTTCTACATTAGCGTTTACAATAACATGCACACATGCGGTGTCCAACATCATTCCAGTCATAATTCACACGCCTCTACCCGGATAATTGGTGAGTTCATGAAAGGTAAATATTTAATGGGAAAAGGTCCAACCACAAAAGCTGTCAGGGAGTCCCTTAACAACGATTTTGGTTGTAAGGTTAGCTACTGGAAGTGTCTTAGGGGCTGTCAATTTGCAAAATCTTTGACACGGGAAACACATGAGAAAGGTATTGAAATTCTTGATGCTTATGCTTATATGGTTAGGAGTAAGAATCCAGGAACCAAGACAGATTTGAGGCTTTCTAGCACAAGGAAGTTCTTGTATTTTTTTCTCTCTTATGGAGCGTGGATCAGGGGATTTACTTACGTGAGAAAAGTCCTAGCCGTTGACGGTACACATTTGTCTAGCGAGTATGGAGGGGTGTTGCTGTCTGTTGTTGCTCAGGATGCAATGAGTCACGTATTCCCTGTTGCTTTTTGTGTTGTAGACAAAGAGTGCGACGCCTCATATGAGTATTTTTTCGAACAATTACGCTGCATAGTTTCAGATAGTGAAGAGTTGTGCATAGTTTCGGATAGACATCCGAGCATCTCGAAAATGGCCGTCCAAGTGTTTCCTTCGACACACTATGGAGTTTGCATGTGGCACCTTGGTGCAAGCATCCGAACAAAGTTTCAGTTTGGAATCAGTCTTCATAAATACTACACTGCAGCAAAGGCATACAGGGTAGAGGAGTTCAATGATGCTATGAATGCGATCAGGACTATTGATTGGAGGGTAGCAGATTATCTTGAAAATGTTGTTGGCTATCATAGATGGAGCAGATTATATTTCCCAGGAAACAGGTAAGGTAAACTATAATAACAAGGTCTGATATTACTGTCTGCTTTCAATATATTCCAAACGTCACATTACGCGCTCCGAACATAACATATATGTTCAGAACATTATAGGAAAATTTATTTTCTAAAGATGTTCCGAACTCCTTATCGTCGTTCTGAACGTATGAGTCATGTTAGGAACATCATGAATGTTCCGCACTTCTTATTCCTATATCTGCACTTGTGCTTTATGTTAGGAACATCTTTTGATTATTATAATTTTTATTCTTTTTAATAGGTTTGAAGTTTTGACATCAAACATAGCTGAGTCCATTAATTCCATGCTGAAAGAGCAAAGAGAATACCCCATTGCTGCCCTCTTAAAGGATATAGGTAGGAACTTTGCGGAAAAATTCCACACTAGGGCTATGAAGTTAATCAACCACCCAAATTTATGCGTCCCAGACGTTGAAATAAGAATAAGGAAGAATAAAGAAGTGGGAGACAAGCTAGTTGTCAACAAGAAGGGAACTTATGGTTTCGAAATCATTAGTCCAGGGCATGAGGCAGAAGTTGATCTATATGAGAGGACATGTACATGCAGGGAGTTTGATCTTGATCAGTTACCTTGTGTACATGCTATGGCAGCAATTAGAGGGTTGCATGGCGATGAATATGGAAGTAGAATGTATGAATACACTTCTGGATATTACACAACACAAGCATACATCCTTGCCTATGCAGAGCCTGTCAATGCAGTACCTCCTGAAGAATCATGGGTCGTCCCTGCTGAAGAGATACTTTATCCAGTGCCTCCGCCCCCAAAGCCGAACAACCGTGGAAGGAGAAGGGTTAACCGGATTAGATCTATTGGGGAACGTCTTCCAAAGAGGAGAAATAAATGTGGCAACTGCAAGAGATATGGTCACAAAAAATCTACATGCCTCGTTGTTCGTAGTGGAACTGAGGCTACAAGTCAACCTACAAATTGAGTTTGTGAATTGGACGAAGCATCGTCCTCATTATAATTTCGATTATTTGGATATTTATTTGAATTGCATAATGGACTTTTCGTCCTACTTGTATAATTTATATTGTGTACATATTTGGCCAAATTTATTTCTTAACTTATGGTTTGCACAGATTTGCTTTACTGCATCTTTTGCGATTATGTTGTGCACATAATTGCATATTGTTCGCAACACATCCAGTTTGTTTAGGATATTACATTTGATGTTCCGAACGATGTCAAGGCATGTGAAAGCTTGTGAGGTCTTTATTTCACAAATCATAGTCGTAGCATTTACCAAGTGCTACCTTAGAGAAAATGTTCGGAACATCTTGTCGATGATATTATATTATACTTTTATACGTGACGTTCCGAACAAGCTATTCAAAATTTAAAAGACACAAACAGCTACAATGAACAGTTGGGATGCCCAAATACCAGTACACCAAATGGCTAAAATACAAGTTGGTTGTTGCAACAGTCACGTCAAAACACATTCACACTTGTAAATATGCGTCCCTTCATTTGCTTCGGCCACTGAAAAGGCATGCATTAGAGTTTAAAAGCCACTTCAAAATATCTATAAATACCTCCTTGATGAATACCCAATTCACAATTCATTTCGCATTAACCAAATATTACGTTCAGTTTTCACCAGTTTCTATATCAAGGAAGAACAAGTTGAGGTACTCAAGTTTTCCATATTTTCTACGTTTTTCCTAAAACGATTTCAAAATCTAATCTGTTTATATTTCCTTAAACATAACTCCACTTTGATTCTTTTCTAAATTTTAAACAACTTTTCATGCAGATGGCCAATAACGCATTAAACGATCCATGGAATAAGTACCACCGAGTCCGAGAGCCTCCAAACAAGTCGCTTCCCACAAGACTGCTAGACGTGCATTATGAAGTTGTTGACATCAAAGAGGTAGCGGATAATTGCGAGAGGTCCATTCAAACACTCGAGACAAAACTTGAGCAGATGCAATTGCAGATAGATCGGATTGAGAGGATTTTGCAAAATCAATTCGGTGGAGGTCAAAACAATAACGAAGACACTATTATATATTAGATATTTAAGTAGTTGTACTGTTTATGAATATGCTTTTGTATCTCTTTTCAATTAATATTATTATGAAGGTCTTTAATTAGTACTGTTAAATTGTCTCCAAACCATCATGTTTGCTTATAGTTCGCAACACATCAACTGTCGTTTAGGATATTAAATACGATGTTCCAAACGACAACTTGTTCTACTCCATTTCTGGAAAAGTTAATAAAATCATACACCACGTTCGGAACATATATAATGTGTTCCAACACGATGATATATGTTCGGAACGCAACTTGTATGTTCCAGGTATAAATGATCATCATTAACATTATACACGTCCAAATATCCAGAATATAGTGATAAATGATGTTCATTTTAACTAGAAAATACAATTTATACTTGTTCGGAACAAAAAGTTACAAATGATGCTCATTTCACTTGAAAGGACCAAATATAGTTGGTAGACTAATTAGAGTGATAAATATTGACAATTATCAGTAGTGATGACCAATTGAGAGACAAGTGATGATCATCTATCGTAAGGTTGTTTTAGAACAACCTATTGATGTTCGTCGCATTAAACGGCCGTTCGGATCGCACAATTTTTAATGTTGCTATCTTCATCGTATGATGATCCATACATATAACCTTGTTTCGAACATCAACTAGAAGTTTGTCGCATTATTGGGATGTTCCGCGCGCAACGTTCTATTTTTTCTATCTTCATCATACTCTTCACAGTTAGAGTAGTTAGAGTGACAAACTATGATCATTATATACCTACAAAGGACCCACTATACCTGTAAGAGTGATAAATTCATCCACTTTCATCACAAAGACCACTTCAAACTCACCGCCAACTTCATCACCATCAGCTTTGTTTCCAATGTCAATATTTACATCTTGCAGGCCACCAATTCCCTATTCATTGTATTCACCATCACTTCCAAACATCATCATTTCTGGGGCTTCCATAGCTTTAATTTCTATCACTTGTCTTGGAGGGGTTGCAGGATTGTTCTTGAAGATACAAATTGTAGTGCCACCAACAAGGCCAACGTTGCAAGCATCCTCAAACACTTTACAAAAACGATCTATTGTGTCTTCCTCGGAGTCATCAAATGGCATGAGGTCTAGAAAGTAATCCATGTCCAGCTCTTCATCAGTAGGAATGAGGAAAGGGTGAACAACCTGTTAATATACCCAACAACATTAAATAAATATCAACTAAATTTTAAAAATCTTTTAATGTTGTTTGGAAGAAAGTCATGTTGTTTGAAAACATCAGAAAAGGATGTTCCGAACATTGTTGACTGAAGCAGTTGAGGGTTCTTCATGAAGATGTTCCGAACATCAATTAGAAATATCTCAGCAAACACGAGGTTGTTCCAAACATTACATAACATATATGGAAAACGGAATACTTACAGGAACATCTTGTTGGTCAAACAACCTGTCCGTATCTCTTTCACAGATTTCAGTAAGCCTGTTTATGATCCTTGGCATTGTTTTTTCTTTTGGCAAATCCTTTGGTCTCAAGGCAGGAATGGCTTCATGAGCCCAGGCCATGAATGCCCATGGAAAGCCATAAAGATTGTAAGTCTGGTTTCCTTCTGCACGAGGTTCTATTGGCTTAATCAGATATTCCATTGTTAATTCAAAACTCATCCTACCCCAAGGATAACGCTGGAATGCCTCAAGATCGGCGGACAAGCACACCACCCATTCCTCTATTCCATATTTGGAATCCCTCGCACAGAGAATAGTATGAACAAACCAAGCCATGCACAGATTTAAATACAACTTCTTGGGACAGGTTCTAGAACATACCAACTCAAGCAAGTCACCAGACTTCACAGCTTGCTTTTTCTTCGGCTGTTTTTGTTTTTTGGGCTTGTTGAACTTCCTCTTTGCGGGTGAAGGTGAGGGTGAGGGTGAAGGTGAGGCTGAGGGTGACTCCTCCACCTTCTTCTTCCCCTTCCGCTTCCCACTACCCTTCTCCTTCTCCTCCTTTTCCTTCTTCTCCTTCTCCTCCTTATCCTTTATCTCTTTCTCCTTCTCCTTCCTCTTTTTCTCCTTGAAATAATCAACAACAAACTTCCACAATTCCTTCCCCTTTTCATTCATTTTTTCCATGTACTCTTTACTTGGATAGGGCCCACAGTTTAGCCCTGTCATTAGTGCAAACTCGGATAGGCCAAAACCTGCTGGCAATCCATTGAAGGATATCCAAACCTCTTTCTGCTTCTTGCAAATAATCCTTCGCATGAGGAGGTTATGCACCAACTTGGTGCCAAATAGTGGATATTCCGGTAATTGCAAGAAAGGACCGAAACAGCTATTGACAAATCCCCTTCTCACCTGCAATTTTTTCAGAACCTCCTTGAACTGTATCATACCCCTAGCCAACGAAGAACGAACAGTAATCTTCCCATTAAAAGGTTCATTGTTGGTCAGGAAGGTCTTGAAGAGACCCTCAACGTTACTCTTGAAAGTAGCATGACCAACGTCTTCATACTGCACATAATTTTAGCATAAAATTAATAAAATGAATCACAATGATAGTAAATTAATAAATGTTCGGAACATGCTTATTCTGAGGTTCTGAACGACAGTAGCAACCGTTTGGAACAACACATAACGTGTTCCGAACGAGAGCTACCAGTCTTAATGCTGATGTTGGGAACGTATAAATGTCGTGTAGAAAATCAACATTGGCGTTCCGAACAATACGCATTTCAATTCAACTATCACCTGGTCTTCCTCCAGTTTCAATCCAGATGTTCCTTCAGCAGTTTCCTTCTCTTCACCTGCTTCCTCTTCAACATTTCCACCTGTATTATTTACAGCTTCCCCATCTATTTTAACTCTTTTTACACGATCCTTCAGAAAGTTGCTTTTTAAAATTACATCCTCCGCCTCTCTTCTACTTCTTTTACTGCTTCTTGGACTCTCCCCTGTTTTATCTACTTCCCCCTCTACTTCTTCTCCTTTTTCTCTACTTAAATCATCAGCCTCTTCATTTTTTTACCACCATCGTCCTCTTCCTTTTCACCATCACCATCTTCCACTCCAGTCCTCAAAAAATCACTTTTTAATAGTTCATCAATACCGGCGTCATCTAAATCCACCCTTCTTTCACCCTCATCTGCAGCCCTCTCCAAATCCTCCCCACCTTTACTTAGATCGTAACTTGGTGCTGGACTTTGGCTTTCCTCTTGTTTATCACCTTTGTTCTGTGGACCTACTACTTCTCCTTGGCTATCGTCGTCACTCTCCACAACTAATTTTCTTTTAGTGGTTCTAGTAGTTCTTTGGCGTTTAGGAGTAGGTTCTAAATCTGTAGGAGTACGTTCCGAATCTGAAGTAGTAGGCTTCTCAAGTTTCTTCGTCGGCGAAGGGCCCTTTTTTTTAGAAATCGCCTTCTTGGGAGTCTTTGTAGGCTGCTTCTTCTGCTCATCTTCATCTTTATTTCTCGGTCTTAAATTTACCATTTTTCTGCAAAGCAAAACAAGGGGATACAAAATTTAGTTACAGAAAAACATGAACATCCTATTAGATGTTTAGAACCTCAGCTACTATGGTGTTCGGAACTCAAGACACATAACAGCAATAACTTCAATTTGCAACTAAATAAAGCAGCGTTGGTTCCCAGAAAACCCTCGAATCGTCACAATTTAACCAAAAAATGTAAACACCCTAAAAATTTCAGTTAAACATCGAAAATCCCCTTTGTAGTTCGGAACTACTTTACCCATTAAAACACGTAATGTCATTCAATTTCAACACAATATTACACCTTTTGTACAAAAACAAACACCCAAATCATCGTTAATTACTGTCGACGAAAAAATTAAAAACAAAAATCTAGGTTCGACATTTACACCACAGTTTAAATGATAATGACATAGTTTACCTTTTATATAAAATACTTTGTTGTATTGCTGGTCGGATTCCTTGAAAACACAGAGACCTTGAGAGTATTTGGTTTAGATTTGGAGTGAAAAAGAAGATGAAGTGTGGAAGTTGAAAAGAAGCCACGAGGGGGAAGGGGAAGGTTAACTGATGTTGTTCCCAAGGTTTGAAATAATTATTATGTATGTTTTAAGAAATACCCTCAAGTTTTAAAAGTGTTAATTTGGTCCATGATTAGTGTTAATCAGACTTAGAAAAAAAAGAAAATGGAAAAGAAAAGCCGAGGACCTTTTCTGCCAAAAAAGACTTGTGGAGTTCTGGAACGCCACTTCTCACTAGTAACTTTGCTTTTTGTTTCTATTGGGTTATGAACTTGGTGTAGACCAAAATTTTTCATGCTTAAAAATGTTGCATAGCATTTATCAATCAAGTCACATATGCTTGGTTAAGATAGTATAAATCATGTAAATTAAGTTATATAAGTAATATTTATAAGAGAACACCCCACCACTTTGGAAAACAAAGAAAATTTTGAAATATGAGGTCTAATAATCATGGTCCCTAGTCTCGTTTTTGCCGAGCCTGATAATCTTAATTTTTACATCATTTTTAAATTTATTATTAAAAGGACTTTTCTATCTTAAAAATATGATTCATCAAATAATTATGTCTTTTCTTTTTCATTCGATTGCATAAGAGTCTCATTAATCCAGACTCATGTCAAGTAAATCTCAGTACTTTATAACATGATGTTCTTTATTCACAATCAAAATTGAAATCTTTGATTCAGGATGAAAAGAGTCCTATATATCCAACCACAACACTGGCCGATAATGGTATTAGTGTAAAGCAGTAGCACTATTTATTAACAAGTGTAAATGCATTATGCATGTCTCAGTGTGTATGAGCGGCTCACTTTTCCATCATGAAAAGACTATAAAGTATTAGTCCAAAAGATCTCAACTTTTATATATTTGTCTGCCATTTAATTCCCATAATAATAACTTCTGTCATCTCCCACAAAAACCTCGTCCTCTTTGCTTCTTGTTTTCTTTACACAATTTCCTCTAAAGGCACATTTCTCTACTAAAGTTTCATTCAAATGAACTACCATTAGCTCATTAAGTTGTTTCTGTTCTTGTTTTGTAATCTTGAAAATCAGTTTCTTGACAAAAGAAAAAAAAATGATTTCACTTTCAGACCTTTACCATGTTCTAACAGCAGTTGTACCACTTTATGTGGCAATGATATTAGCTTATGGTTCAGTAAAATGGTGGAAAATTTTCACACCAGATCAATGTTCAGGGATCAACAGATTTGTTGCACTTTTTGCAGTTCCATTACTATCATTTCATTTCATTGCTTCAAACAATCCTTATGCAATGAACTACAAGTTTATAGCAGCTGACACTTTACAGAAAGTCATAGTTCTTGTTGTTTTAGCCATTTGGTCAAGAATCAGTTCAAGGGGTTGTCTTGAATGGTCCATTACATTGTTTTCACTATCCACTTTACCAAATACACTAGTTATGGGAATCCCTTTGTTAAAGGGTATGTATGGTGATGCATCAGGTAGTTTAATGGTACAAATTGTTGTGTTACAATGTATCATTTGGTATACTTTGATGCTTTTCTTGTTTGAGTATAGAGGTGCAAGAATGCTTATTGCTGAGCAGTTTCCTGATACTGCAGGGTCTATTATTTCATTTAAAGTTGATTCTGATGTCATTTCATTAGATGGTAAAGAACCATTAGAAACACAAGCTGAAGTTGGTGAAGATGGTAAACTTCACGTAACTGTTAGAAAATCAACAAGTTCAAGGTCTGAAATTTTTTCAAGAATGTCACATGGCCATCATTCTGGCGTTTCATTAACACCTAGACCATCAAACTTGTCTAATGCAGAGATATACTCTTTGCAATCTTCAAGAAATCCAACTCCTAGAGGTTCAAACTTTAACCATAATGATTTATACTCAATGGTGAATGGAAAGAATGCAAATATGAGTCCTAGGACATCAAATTTTGGTAGTTTAGGATTTGATGAAGAGAGTGGATTTGGAAGGGGAAATGGGGTGTATGGTCAGGGGAATGTGGGGTACCCTGCACCTACTAATGGTGGAATTTTTTCACCTGCCACTGGACCAGGGGCCAAGAAAAAAGCTAATGGAATAGAAGGTGGAAAAGATCTTCACATGTTTGTTTGGAGTACAAGTGCTTCACCAGTGTCTGAAGGAGGGATTCATGTGTTCAAGGGAGGAGAATATAGTAATGAGCTTAATGTTGGAGCTCATCCAAAAGGTAATTAGCACACACCTAACTTTGAAACTATGCCATATTGCCAACAAGTTGTAACTCATATGCTTTTGACTATTTTGTATTTTAGTTGGCTTTGGATGACTTGTTTTGGATTTGTGCACTATTTTATTTGGTGAGCCTATATAAGCTTGTTCTAGAGACTTTTACTTTGTGATGCACTAGAATTTTGTTGTTGAAATCTATTGCTGGATTTGACTTTCTTATACCAGTGGTCTATGGGTGAACAATTTCTCTCTTGTTGAAATTTTGGTCCTGTGTCTCTCAAGTCATGCTTGCATTTCTTTAAATAATCTCTCGCATGGACACATGAGATTCAGAATTTAAAGCTAGTGAGTGCAGCTATGCAAAATCTTACTGAAATAATGGTTGTACTAAATATTGGTGTTGATTTTGTTGAATAATGATTATTTTTAACATTTGAACTGTATATATATAGTTAGAGTCAGCAGATGACACCTTCTATCAAACGTTACGGCTTCCATTCTGCTTATGAAATTTGTTGAGTTCGTATTTATGCTCCTCATTTTCTTTCTGTGAGGCATGTACTCAATTTATTTTTACACTCATTAATGATTGAAATCTATTTCATTATTGCACATTAGACTACGATGAATTTGGAAGAGAAGAGTTCACTTTTGGGAATAAAAAGAACTCCAATGGATGTGATCGAGAAGGGCCGGTGCTAAAGAAGATTGGCTCAAGCTCTACTGTCGAGCTGTTTCCCAAGACTGCTAACGAAACTAAGGCTACTGCTATGCCTCCTACTAGTGTTATGACCAGACTTATTCTGATTATGGTGTGGCGAAAACTTATTAGGAACCCGAATACTTATTCTAGCCTCTTTGGCCTCACTTGGTCCTTGGTCTCATTCAGGTATGCACATTGAAAATTCTTTGATTAATTGCGGTTTGATGTGATTAGTACTATGTATTAGTTTACTACTATGTGTTTATCTCAAACTAGTTGGCCCTCGACTATATGAATCATCTACGTCCATTCCGTCTTGACCTCATTTATTCCAAAACTAAATAATTTCAATTATCTCAGGTGGAACGTTCAGATGCCCGCGATTATAGCCAAATCAATATCTATTCTCTCTGATGCTGGTCTTGGAATGGCAATGTTTAGTCTTGGTATGTTTACTGCGTCTAACATATAGAAAGTTCTACAAAGAAACAGCCTTTGTGTTTGTTGTAAAATGTTGGTTGGTGAACTGATTTTGTTGATAAACTGCAGGTCTGTTCATGGCATTGCAGCCAAGAATCATTGCCTGTGGAAAAAGAAATGCTGCCTTCTCAATGGCAGTGAGATTCGTTACTGGTCCTGCAGTCATGGCTGCTGCCTCCATTGCTATTGGACTTCGAGGTGTTCTCTTGCATATTGCAATTGTTCAGGTACAGGACCTAAAAAGTTCACTTTCTTTCTATGCGTGGAAGAATAGAGAAGTTCAAAGGCTAAAATGCAACAACTCAAATGACTCATATATCAAGCGATGTAATTGTTCTGCATATGTTTTTCAGGCAGCTCTACCTCAAGGAATTGTTCCATTTGTCTTTGCAAAAGAATACAATGTCCATCCTGATATACTGAGCACAGGGTAAGGAGTCCACAAACTTCCTGCTTTCAGCATAAATTAGCTCCTTGACCGTAACATTTTTTAAGTTTTAGGCACCAACAATGTAAATAACAAATTCTTCACTATCTTTGTCAAGTTACTAACTTATAGTGTAGCCATTTACTGCACTTTGTTTTGGTTTTTAAGTAACTTGATCGTGTTAATATTTTTCTTACCCCTGCATAAATTTTGAACTCTTATTTTGCTTAGTTTTCTTAAAAAATAAAATCAACATGCCTGAACTGAAGTATGCTCCCATATCTCATAAGAACAACTAGTCTTGGTTATTCTCAAATTTATTTATTTATTTATTCTTTTTTTTTTTTTTTTTTGTGTGTTTTGAAACTTGTCTTACAATTGTGATGATTGCAGGGTAATATTTGGGATGTTAATAGCACTTCCAATCACTTTGGTCTACTACATTTTGTTGGGGCTTTGAAGCTGAAGATAGTAAAGCTACGGAATCTATAGAGGAAATGACATCTTTTGCCACAGGGTTTTATAATGGCTTCTAACAGAACATCAATTTTCCTTTCTTGATGAAGGAAACAGTGCATAGAGAGAGAGAAATTGCTTGTTGTCTCTTTATCCGTTCTAGTTTTTGAACCTTGTGCAGTGCAATGTTATTTCCCTTAGTTGCTTTTCATGAAGAAAGTGAAAGCTCATTTCTACTGTTCAAGGGCCATTATCTTAAGAAATCATACCCTTTTATCCTAGCTAGCGTTTGGACATAGATTTGGTTGATAATTGGGAATTTGGTTTTTGGATTTGAGTTGAAAAATAATTTTTGAAATTTGAATTTGTGTTTGGACATAGAATTTATTTGAAAAATAGTTGAAGTTTTGTGGGTAAAATAAGACAGTTTTTCCAAAAACTCTTAAAAAGTGGTTTTGGTTTTTCAAAACTCTTTTTCAAAACTTAACCAAAAATTGATCAAAAACTATGTCTAAACAAAATTTCTCCCAAAAATCCCAAAAAGTGCTCCCAAGTCTTATAAACAAACGGGAGCTAATTTAGGTGACATTATTTTTTTTAGTTGGTTAAACAGAATATATATTAATATTTAAAAATAATTTTATTTTAAACTTCTTATTTTATCTTTAATGAAATGATTTATAACTACATAAATTTTATAATTTGTTGTAGACTACTAATTTTAATTTTTTTAATCTACGTGCTTAATCAAATACTGTCATATAGGGAGGGGTGCCTAATCACATATTGTCATACTGGGACCTATGGCAGATGAAGTATTTGAATTTTTGATGAATAAGAAACCTTCTCTAAAATAAAAAGGAAAAACTCTAAAGCCTCAACAAATTTTCCAAGATTAACATCAAATAGAGTTTAACTTGGTGTATACCGGTCATACTTCATTTTACGGAAAAGGGCCAAATTTGACCCTCTACTTTGATCAATAGTCCAAAAATAACCTCCGTTTGCATTTTGGTTCATTAACCACCTTACCGTTACACATAGTGGCACTTTTGACCCTATTTCTAACGGCAGTCCACCGTGGCTGCCATGTGTGCATCAAACAAACCAAAAAAATAGGGGGAACCCGTCTATATGCCTGTAACCCGTAACCCACAACCCGTTTTCACTTTATATATAAACAAAAACCCGGCAAACAAAGAGACAAAACAACATTTTTCACCTAAATCTCATCACTCTTAAGAAACCGATGGGTTCCTAACAATTTTGAGACGATTTTGCTCTTGATCTGAACTAAAGGTACAAATTTTCAATAAATAATTTCAAGTTTCCTATTTGTTTGTTCGATTGTACACTAGTTTAGTTACTTCACATGTTTTTTAATTCGATTTGCTTAGTTAGGGTTTTTAGTGTTTTTTTCTTCTATAATTTAGTCTCTACTTATAGTTTGATAGAATATGTATTTGCATGTGTTATATTAACACTTTAAATGCTTGATCCGTGTATGATGAAAATCTACGAAACCCTAACTGAAATTTTAGGGTTCAATCGGGTTAGGGTTTTGAGATTTAAAATAGTTTTGTCTAAACAGAGGTTGTTTCGTGGCTAGGGTTACAGAGTGGTATGTGGATTTAGGGTTAGGTTTTGCATAATTTATACTTAGAATATGGTGGCTTTATTGATGGGGACCCTCAAACCATTTGTTTATATCATGGTCCCCCATTGTCTCCTAATTCTTTAATAATTCTGTTTTTTGGGTAACACATGTGGTACCACTGCCCATTCTTACTGTTTTTTGGGCAACACATATGTGGTACCACTTCCCATTCTTACCACTGTTTTTTGGGCAACTAATGTGGTAACCTGGGCACCTGGCCATTTTTCCCAAACTACTAACAGTAGAAAACAATACTGAACATGTAGTATTTCTGTTCATACTCAACATGTAGTATTTCTGTTCATACTCAACATGCAGTATTTCTGTTCATACTTAATTAACAGTAGAAAACAATACTCAACTTAGAACCTATATTGTTCATACTTAATTTTTGGGCAACTTATGTAGTATTTCTGTCCCTCTTTAATACATACTTAACTTATTTTGTTTTATTTTTGTAGGTTACTTAAAATATGGTGCTTGTGGATATATTCTTCCACTATGGTGGGGACTGGTGTAATGATCCAGAACTGAGGTATTCAAGTAAAGAGTTGCACAAATGGTCAGGTTATGAATCTGATCTTTTATCTTACATAGACTTGGTAAATGAGTACATTGAAGCACTAGGTTTTATAGGTGTGCAACAACTCATAGTTAGTGGCCCTTCAGGGAAGTACTTTGAAATTATTGGGGATGAGGGTATAAGGGCTTTGCTGGGCTTAATTAATGATGACTATACTGCCATAGATTTATTTGCAGTTGAAGAAAATGAAATTGGTGTAGATGTTCCTAGTCTTGTGAACCAAAATGACACCTTTTTTGGTGACTTAGACACTGATGGTGCTGCTACTGATTGTAGCATTTATGACAGTGACTTCTTTAGTGACTCTGATTCTTCAGATTATGATTGGGAAGAATTAGAGTCACTTGCTGCTCAAAAGAATAGGCAAATGTCTGAGAAACTGAGTGAATATAAGGAGATAGGAAAGGGTCAAACATTCAACAACATCCCTGAAGCTAGGAAATACATGAAATTTTATGCTTTGGCTAATAGTTATGGTCTAGAATTAATGAAAAGTGACAGAACAAGACTTAGGTATGTGTGCCAAGTTGGATGCCCTTTTGTATGTTTAATTTCTAGAGATGGGAGGCATGGTGGTGTTAGGGTTAAGACACTTGAACAAAACATGAATGTGAGCCTGTCTTTGATAACCCTGCTGTTGATTCAAGTACTCTAGCTTTGTCTTTTAACTCCTGGGTGCTGGAAGCAAGGTACAAACCTGTGATAAAAATGCTTGAAGAGATTAGGATAAAGGTCATGAAACTGCTGTGGACACATGAACAAGAGGTCAAGACTTTTGATACTGGGTTCAGTCCTGTTGCTGTTAAACTGTACAAACAGTACTTGAGGATTGCCCAGTCATGTGAAGTTGTGTTCAATGGTGACCAAGGATTTGAAGTTACACAAGGTAATGACCAACACACAGTCAACATGGCAATGAAGAGATGTACTTGTAGGGGATGGGACCTATCTGGAATTCCCTGCCCACATGCTATTAAGTGCTTGCAGTTCATGAAGGTAAATCCCCTAGTTGAAATGCATTGGTATTACAGTGGAGAAGCTCACCTCTTGGCTTACAAACACAAGCTACAACCAGTTAGAGGGGAGAAGTTCTGGACAATTGACCCGGCTCAAGCAATGGATCCACCTGCCCTTGTGAGCAAAGTTGGTAGGCCAAGAGTTAAGAGATCTAGGGAAAAAGATGAAGCAATTAATAGGCAAGGAGCATGGGCAGCTGCAAGGCAAGGCAGGCAGATGACATGTTCAACATGTGGTCAAGCAAACCATAATTCAAGGGGGTGTTTGAAGGTAAATTTCAATAAGTAAATTTCTGTTTCAATTTTTTTGAATACAACTTATGCTACCCTTAACCCACTTTGTGTGTTGTTAGATATCAAAAGGAAAGCAGACAGCCAAAACCTATAAGCAAAGACAGGCAGCCAAAAGAAAAGCAAGTAATGACAGTGAAAAACCTGGAATGTGCAGCAGCAGCAAAGCTAGAGAGGTATACAGTTTTCACCTAATTTTTTTGTCAAGCTATTCAATATAATCTGTTAAGGTTAGTAACTAATGCTACCCTTTACAATACAATCTGTTAATGCTACCCTAATTTGTGATGCTTAGAAGTCAAGAGGAAAGAGTGTCATATGTCAAAGGCAGCAAACCACTCCACCTCCTTCAAGTTATATGTCTGAAGAAGACATAGGATTGTCAGCACCAATGGCCAGTCAAATAGCACAATCAAGCCAGGCTAGTGAGCTGAGGTTTATGCCAACCCCGACTGTTCAAATGAGCCAGCCTAGCTGCTACCAAGATCCACTTTCTGATGATGAAACTGGTCTGGGGATAGGAATGAGGCCACCATAATTCTCTGAGTCATCCAAGCTTTTTAACAAGGAGAAACCACCCCAAGCATCAGGAACAAGAGTCATCAACTTCATAGGTGATGCTAGTGGAGTAAGTCAGCCTACCGACCTCCCTTATTCACCAAAAAAACTGAGATGGAATGGTAGGGCAGCTCTAACAACTCAGCAGTTGGGAGAAAAAGTGGCAAAGTTAAAGGCTAGGAAGGGAAATGGCAAAGCACAAGTGTGATGTGCTTTTAGACTAGAATTGGTCATGTATGCTGTCAACTTTTGTTTTGTAGTTGCATTTGATGTGCTGACAATTAAGACACTTATTTACTTCGTATGCGCTTTTAGATGTCATAGACAACTTGATGTCATGTTATTACTTAGGTGTTGGCATTTTTTTGGGAGTTATAGTATGCCATCAAAGTTGTCTATTGAAATGTATCATTGTTGACATCCTGATGACTAGAATTAATGTAATTGGCAGCATTATTCAGTGTTTAATGTATGTATGTTGCTTTGTCTATTCAGTGTTTATCCGAAGTAGTTTGTGTAAACAATACAATTAACACTTAACAAGAAACAAGCAACAACATCTCAACTAATATGTTACACTATTAATACGTAACACAATGATACATTCGGATTACAAAAACAAAGGCAGCCCCTAAATACAAACTAAGCACTAGACAAAATGCTAATTTAACCCATTCCCTACTAGACAAACTGCTACTTTTACCCGTTCCCTGCTACACAAAATGCAACCTTAACCCATTACTTCATCAACAAAGCTGCTATAAATCCAATAAACATCGCCCATGAGATTATGATACACATCTTCAATTGTATCAATTTGTTTTCTTGATTTTTAGCTTTCTTCTCCATAACATCAACTTTTGTGTTCAACTTGTCCCTTTGAGCACAAACCGATTCCAATTGGAGCTTCAAGTTACGAATGACAATCACGGCTCTATCCGGAAAAATATCATCATCCCATTCCCAATAGCCACATGAATCACTCCCATTTCTTGCACATTTATAGAACCTTCTCCCCGCATTAGAAGGAGTCCAAGCCGTAAACTGATTGGCAACAATACCACAACGACACCTCCTATGTGATGAATAGCTGCCTTGAGACATTGAATGATCAATTTCGGACTAAACAAAGAAAGAAATTAGATGAAAAGGAAAATACTCAAAAAACCCTAATTTTTTGTGAAGTAAACGCTGCTATTATGTAAGGACTAAAGGGGGTGACTATAGACGGGTTCCCCCTATTTTTTTGGTTTGTTTGATGCACACATGGCAGCCACGGTGGACTGCCGTTAGAAATAGGGTCAAAAGTGCCACTATGTGTAACGGTAAGGTGGTTAATGAACCAAAATGCAAACGGAGGTTATTTTTGGACTATTGATCAAAGTAGAGGGTTAAATTTGGCCCTTTTCCGTTCATTTTATTCTATATATTTTTGTTAAATACGTACACTATTATTTTCAACTCGACCAAAAAAGAAAAAAGAAAAGAAGTTTGTGTTTCTCCTGTGCTTTATCTCATTCACTAGTGATAAAGTGATTTCACAGAGGCGCAAGATAATGCTATTGTCTGCTAGCTAGCACTTATCGAGCTGTTCACTGTAAAGTTTACTTTTGTAGCATTAGAAAGGGCCTATCGCCAGTTATACTATGGTTTTCTGTCGGACAATTCACAAAACTATACAAACTAACATTATTTCTTACACTAAAATGTTAAAATTTTTCCATTTTTAAAACATAGCAATATTTTTTTTAAAAACATAGCAAAATGCACAAAATGATGCTAAAAACCCTAGATCTTCCTCCTACCAACCTCAGCCACCACCCCAAGCACTGCTGCTGTATGTGTTGTGTATTTTCAGTGTATGTCACATGTATTTTTTTTATATTCACAGTGTTTGTAAAGTGTGTGAATCTACATACATAAACCATACACTAGAAAAAAAGTTTCTTTTGCCTCCACCACCACCAACAACCACCGTGCACTGCCGGAGAAACCAACAAACAAACAAACATATATATATATATATATATATATATGTGTGTGTGTGTTGTATGACAAGTGTTGTATATGTGTTGTATATGTCCGGTGTATATTCACTGTATGTCCGGTGTATATTCACTGTATATACAGTGCATACACCGCACATACAATGGAAATACGCACGACATACATTCCATACAGTCCACAAACATCAAACATACACCATCACCGCCGTGGTTCCACCGAAAAATTCAAAAAACAAAAAAGAAAGGACCAACGCAGCACCCCCACCTATTCCTCAACGAAAACCACTGCCATACAGTCCATATACACCTTACTAGCCACTCACGCTGTTGTAGTGGTAGGAAAAGTGAAAAAAGAAAAAAAAAGTAAATTAGCAATAGCTCCAACGACGAGCAGATCCACGCCATGTCGCCGACGGAGGACCCTAGATCCGCCGACGACGATGCAGCAGACTACGGAGAGAAAGCGGTGGCTATCCGTCAGTGTCGCAGTAGCTCGCGACGGACAGGGAAACGTTGGGGATGGGGGAGGCGGGAAGACGACGGGATGGGTGGCGCCAAGGCTAGCCGGAAAAACAGTGGGGGTGGGGGTAGGGGGGGGGGGCGGGGAAAGAGGGTGGAGAGAAGAGAGAAAAAGGGATTAGGGTTTTTTTTGGTTGTGACATGTTTGGTAGCATTTGTAAAAATGTTGCTACGTTTGGTAAAGTAACAAAGTATTGCTATATTTTTTAAAAAAGTGCCCTAGAATGACATACAGTGTAATTAGCCTTTTTCTGTCCCTATAGCTCCTCATAGGAGTAATTAGAGAGTGGTTGACAGTGAGGAATATTCATTGGGCAAAGTGTACAAATATCCACTTTTGCCGGGCAGATTGTACGAATAGCCACTTTTTCTACTAGTCTTGAGTTTGAGGCCACTTTTCTTTAGTAGTTTTACATGAGAGGTCAGTTTTTGGAACTTCAATTTTTGTGGGCTGAAGTTCAAATCTTTTGGGCTGAACTTTATGCCTAAGGTATAAAATTCAATTTCAACCTGCAAGGGCTGAACTTTTAGGTATAGATGCGTAAACTTCAATCCTTGTGCGTTGAAGTTGAACTTCAACCCTTGTGGAATGAAGTTCAGCCCACAAGAATTGAAGTTTCAAAAAGTGATCTCTCATGCAAAATCAATAAAAAAGTGGCCTCAAAGTAAAGACCAGTAGCAAAACTAGCCTCTGAGCGAAATTTTTTGCACTTTTGCCGCTCCCTTATAATTTTAACCACTTATAGGCGCACCTTTGAAAAGGCTGGCCATTTTGCTTATTTTCAAACTATTAAAATTGAAGTTCAATCCAAGCTAAGCTAATTTCAACCCTTGTGGCTAGAATTTAAAATCAGCTATCTTTTTTTCTTTTTGTTCAACGTCAAACAAAAAAGTTTCAATTTGATTTGAAGTTTACCCAACTTCACACTTGTGGTATGAATTTAATTTTATTTGGGACAGCAAAATTTAAGTTGTGTGGACATCACATCATGGGTATTCAATTTCAACTCTAATGGTTTGGAAGTGGGTAGCTGTAGTTGCAAGTAGTTTTTGTAAAGTGGCTAAAATATAAATAACATGGATAAAATTGGCTATCTAATAAAATTTTACATATATATTCTAGGATTATTACACTAAAAAGTGAAAAATTCATAACCAGCCTGTTTTGGACGCCCTAAGTGAGTTTTATCTACTGTTTCAAAATTAATTGAACCCCCTGCATACTTATAACCTCTTGGTGTTAAACAACATCCAGACTAGCCACAGTATAAATATCTAAGACTTTGAACTAAACTCCAGTAAAAAAATCTGAAGTTTTGTTTTAAGTTTCAGAAAAAAATCGGAGTTTCATATTTAGAGTCCCAATATTTTATACTGCGACTTTGAACTAACATGTTCAAAATTTCAGTATTTTTTTATTGGGACTAGGGTTGTTCACGGTTTGATTTGGTTGGTTTTTGGCTAAAACCATAACCAAACCAACTTAATCAATTTTTAAATTATTAAAACCATACCAAACCAAGTAAAATTAAAACCGTCGATTTAATTATTGTCGGTTTGATTTCGGTTTGGTTCGATTAATCGATTTTTGACAAAGATGTATAGTAGGAAAGACTACACCAAAACTTAGCAAGTCATATCTACACGATTACACTGCTTGTTGCGACCATAAGTACAAATGAAACATTTTCAAGCATTGTAATCAATGTAGTAAAGTATTCATCAATATAGAAGAAAGTTCTAAGTCCACTTTCTTGAAATGGAGTTCTGAACTTGTGTTTTCTGTGTGTGGGGTTTGACCTAACTGTAATATTTGCTGAGAACTTAGTTAATGGGTCACCTTATTTGCTAAATGGGTCATATTTATATTTTTGGGTGCTTGTTGGGTTTAGAAGTCAATTAGTTAATTAAATTTATACAAGTCTTGATTAAAAGATATAAAAACATAACATTTAAAAAATATAATATATATATATGCGGTTCAGTTATTTCTTTGGTTATTTTTAATAAAACCATAACCAAACCAAATATTATCGATTTTTAAAAATTAAAAATCAAACCAAACCAAATCAAATAAAATATTGGGATTTTGAAATTTTGTTCATATGTTCCAGTATAAAATACTGAGATTTTTTCAAATCTGGCTAGTTTTCAAAGAGTTTTGCACTGTTGGCTAGTTTTCATTTAGGACGGTGCAAGCATGCTATGGGACCAAAATTTTACAAATACAAGCAAGCAGCACACATAAAAAATACTAAAAACGACCCTTTTTTGTGAATCTTACCTAAAATGGCACTATTTACGCGAAATAGCAGCCCGTCGCAAGTTTATACAAGTTCAGACACTTCTCTAAACGTGTATAAACTTGTATAAATATATATAACTGTGTATGTATAAATAAATAAATTAGTATAAATTTTCAGATTTCTTCAGTATTATAGATGTTTATATCAGTTTGTTTGTATATATTTTTGTATTTCTCTCATTGTTTACGCATTTATCTATGTATATTCATGTATAATTTATTTATTTTTGAGGGGAGGGGGCGGGAGATATTTGTGTGTATAAACTTGTCTAAAGCAATGATATAGACAAAATCAACAATATAACTTCATTGAAATATAAAAAAGTAACGACGACACTGGCTCAGGAAGGTGTCTGCCGGCGGATCAGTGACAGAGGAGGGGGGAATTGATATCTAGGATTTTTTATTTTGAAGGAGTGGCTAAATTTATAATTTAAAAAGTGTGCTGATATGGCATACTATTAACTCCGACCTCCAAAGAGAATTCATGAAGGGTCGATTATGCGGATCACGTATGAGCTGCTTGTCCTCCCTATCTTTTAACTTCTTTTTTGAAAAAAAAATGAAAACTCATCCGTATTATATTGAATATAGCGTGGAAAAATTTTCACAATCCATGAGCGAGAGTATTCTTTCCTATCTTTTGAGGGCTAATCTAATTTTCCTAGATAAACAAATCAAAAATAAAGAATAATGAGTATTAAGGATACACTAAGAGGGTTCAAAGTGTAATTTTGTTGCCTTCAGTTGTTTAGTTCTGTTGGATGCCATTCCCAGCCTTTCGGGTTTTAATTAGCCCTTACACTCCTTAACAGCCCACTTCAGTTGTTTAATTAGCCACGGTTGAGACCATCCTTAAAGGGGGCGTTGCAAGTTGGTTAGCCACGGTTAACTGGGCGTGGTAACATTTTATTAGCTACGGGAATTCAAGTATTTAGCTACGGCATTCGCATAGCTAATTATTATTGTTGACAGAACTATTTATAAACTAATATTAAATTTGCCACGGCTTGACCGTGGCTAAGTAATTGCATCAATAAAGAGATTCTCAATTTAGCTACAGCTCCACCGTGGCCCTTTTTCTGTTAATAAAAAAATCACATATTTTTTAGCTACGACAAACCGTGGCTAATTGTCACTATCTTTTTTTAAAAAAAAAATAGCAAAACTATTAATACATCCAGCATTTCCTGGTTGTCGTACATCCATTTTCAACCTGATCATATCCAGACATCCAAATCTACTCTAATAATGAGATTACCAAAAAACTATACTTGCTAATAACAATCAAAGTGTTATAATTACTTCACTTTTCAAACATTGTTCAACAAAAGCAAACTTCAAACAAGCAATATTCACAACTTCCATAACTGCTACTTGATCAAAATATCCAGTTTCTACTACATACTAATAATCAGATAACCAAAAAGCAATACTTGCTAATAACAATCAAAGTGTTATAATTACTTCACTTTTCAACCATTGTTTAACAAAAGCAAAAACTTCAACTAACCAATTCGCAATCACTTCCATAACTGCTAGCAACAATGACGATGCAAAATGTTAGAGGAATGACAACACAGATTAAGAACCTTAGTTGAGAGTAGGTAATTCACCACCAAATTTAGCCTGTAAGAATTTGTGAAGAGTTGCCAAATGATTCTGAGCCCGTGCAAGTTGTTCCTTGGTCTCCGCAAGTTGTTCATTATTCTCCACAAGTTTTTCCTTGGTCTCTTCATATCCATTCAGTTTCTCATTCATGGTTTCTACTTGTTTCTCCAGGTCGTCAACACGTTCTTGGGACATATTACTACCAAAGCTACCAAAACTCACAGGACTAGCAATATGCCGACGTATACCAAAAACAGTGGAGGGGCAAACAGCGCTACCTAAACCACGAACACGACCTGAATGCTCAGCTCCATATATTTTTCCAATTGCATCATTAGGATGAGCCATTATCTTTAAAGGAACACCTAAAGATGCAGCATGTTCTTGATCTTGAGGTAGGTGCTCTGAAATTTTATCCTACAAGTATAATAAAATATTAAGTTTATGTCAAGAAAAAATTATGCATTAGGTTTCTCACAGGCTGCTGCTCTATCCAGAACATAACACTGCCTCTTGCATTAGAAAAAGAAATAGCAACATGAAGCAATTACATTTTACAGGCCCAGGAATGAAAAACATACTAATCTAAGCCAAAAATGTAAAGATTGATTATACAATGCTTTCTAAGAAAATATTATGTAACTTGCTCTACTGGAGGAGGATTTGACTACACAATGCATATGTACATAATTCAGATTTTGCCAAGGATTTGAGCTGTGCTATTATATCCATAACTGCAAATACTGGTTATAGAATCAAGCCAAACTGTTTCATGAGACACTAGCACATCTCACTTCTTATATAAACACTTCTGTTTCCATTTGCCAAGTGGGAAAAATCAAAAAGGAGAAGTGGCAAAATATCAAAGAAATATCAGTAAAGTTTCCAGGGATATAGGGGCACCATCCAGGTTACTCTAGAAGCTCATTGAATCGATAGATCCTATAATGACACATCGAGACTCAATTCCTCTATTCCAAAATGCCATCAGCTAAAACTGGCACATGGATAACACATATTAGAAGTATATTTCTTACGATGAACTAAAAGGATAATAAATTCAAACAGCAAGAAAATAGGCTTGGTCTTTGACTTTTTATGTTGGTACTAACTAAGTAATCCACTAAGCAGTCTTTAAAGAATATATAAGCAAACTTTGCTCATGAATATGCATCTTGAAAACATTAATTTCAATGTTTTATAATGTATCATATTCTATAATTTTATCACTAAGAAAACATCGAGCATTAGAGAACCCCTAATGTATTTTAAATTGGATAACTTAATTACTCCATCTTCTATTAAGTAAATTAAAATAACCCATTGCATGTTTCTCTTTTGCTCTACCAGATTCCTTATTTAACAAATTAAGAAATTTCATAGTGAAAATGTCTAGCCTTTAAGCCTGAAGAGCACCAAATTATATAAATATTCTTGGTGAAACCCTTTATAAGCAGCACATCTGAGTTCCACAAAGGTTAACATCAATATAAATTAAATATATATGATTTACTTACAGCTAAAATCTTTCCTTCTTCATTCACGTAATTTCCATTCTTTTTCAGCAAGGTTGATAGAATGACCTCACTTCGACATACAGGCCTTCCCAACTTTTTCTCCTAACATCATCAATCAAAATACAAATTAAGAATAAGTGTTCCATATGGCAGTGATTCCCAAAATATAACCAATGACAAGGAACTTACCATTTGACGACCTCTCCTTGCATTGCTCATACTACCACCGGCATGTGAGACTTTAAGCTTGCTACGATTTCTTGTGTTTTGTAAACTTTGCGCCTAAAATTCTCAAATATGGCAGTAAGTATAAGCTAAATTTTACTAGGCATGAATAAAGTGAGACGATGTGTTAGAAAGAATGATTACCTTCATCTTCTCTTCTTTATAGTGATGCACAAAAGCAGTCCAATCGGCACAATCAATACCTGACGGAAGATTAGCAAGTATATCTTCCTTGCGTTTGTTAGGATAGAAGTGCATACATCTTAAATGATATTTATACGCCCTCCATCTTTCGCACAAAGTATGCATCACCCATTTAATTCCAGCAGCATAATCAAATTCAAATTTATCCTTCATATAGAATTTACATTTATAAATTAATTTATTATAAACAAAGAGAGGAAAACTGATTGGAAGAAATTTGAAATGTTACCTCAACATACTGCCATTGTTGGCGGCTATTGGCCTCTGGCATCCTATCCCAACTTTGAACTGATATGGGACAAATTGTTGTATTTTGAGAAAGCTTACCAAGAAACCTCACAAGCAAATTTGAACCATTATCATTGCCTTGCCCATCACCACTGAGTTCCACAATTACTTTTTCATTTTTCTCCAAATGCCAGACCTGATCTACTTGCATTTTTCGAGTTGTAATTTCTTTGCTAGAAGTATCTATTATTGTATACAAAAAAATCAACATTAATTAGAAATAAAGCAAGCTATATATGATATTAAAGAACTAGAAAAAGAAAAAGAAGAAAGAAAATGACAAGCTGAATGAATATTAAAGAAAGAGGAAGCAGAAATTGATTGTAATCTTTAAAACCCACTTAACTGAGTTGGGATATCATTTTAGCAATTTCAGAACTATAAGCAAGGTCATCAATCAAGAAATTCACTTCATGGCTTAACAGCTAGCTAGGCTTAAATGTAAGAATACTCTAAAAAAAATTGATAAATTAAATGCTAGGCCAAAACAAATGCTGTATACAATAAACCAAAAAAGTAAGAATACTCTCAATTAACTCGAAGAATCCATTCTTTGGGTCTATACACAGGCAATGATTAAATATTACATAAGTGCTTAGTCTTTCTCCCTGCACAAGAAATAGTTCTTCAGACTCCAAGAGTAAAGACAACAACGTAATGTGGGCTTGTTAAGAGTTACCTACACCAGCTTCCCTTTTTCAGGCACTAAAGCAAGTAAATTATCAAGATAGAACAGACAAATATTTTTTTGGCACAATGTTCATAAAAGAAGAATGCATAATTTATAAAAGAAGAATGCATTGCCTCGCCTTGCCTCTCGCCTTAGGCGACAAGGCGAGCGCCTTTAACAACACCGGAAGAAGCATAAAGAAATTAACGATTTCCACTTTTTTCTTACCTTTAATCTTGACAAGTAAGGGTTCTTTTTTTGTTTCTGAATGAGCTCCATTTGAAGTTGACGAAGAGTTTAAGTTGTTAGTACTTAGTGGAGGAGTTGTTAAGTCCACATGTGCAAGTCTGACATCAGGTTGGTCACTAATTTGTTGTTGCGAAGCTTGGGAAGTTACATCATTGTTGTCACATTGCTGCCCTCTCAGCTTTTTCAACATTGCTACTGCTGAATTCTTCTTTCGCTTCATATTACTCCTTGTATAAGATAATTATCCTGCAGGGGAACTTTAAAGCAATATAAAATCAATAAAAAGCCACATAGACCGAATGATAGGCACAGAGACACTCCAACACTTAGGCAGCAGAATGAACTAAACAAACATTACTGAAGAACAATTAAAAATAAAAGAAACAAAAAATGACAACATGTATCCTAGTTGTCAAAGACTGTTTCCACATAAACACGGAGTAGGAAACGATGTTTAAATCAAAAAAAGTTACATCCTATAGATTAAACTAGTCTAACATAGGTGCATCATCTTCCTCGCTGCCACTATCACGATCTTCGTGATTTGTTTCAACTTGTTCTTGTTCAGAGGGATCAAGCCGCACTAATTGCAAGTCTTCAATGTTCTCCACGTGTTGCTCACAGAAAGGTATGTCCTCCATTAATGGCTCTTCTAAATCCACCAAATTCACATCTCCCATATCATATATGTCTCTAGGCTTCATATGACAAACACAACACCAATCTTGATCAACTGGATCATCAATATAGTATACCATTCTAGCATCTGTTGCAAGGATGAAAGGTTCGTCCGTCTCATTTGCACCAGTGTGTATCAAACGGGAAAAGTTCACACTTGTAATCCCAAATTGATCTATCTTGATTCCCTTATTAAGTTTAGTGTCCACCCAAATACATTTGAATAACACAACCCTTAACTTATCAAAATAATCTAACTCTATGATGTCGACCAATTTACCATAGTACATATCATCACTTGTTTGTTCAAAAGATTCTCCACCAACTGAAAATCTCTTGGTAATAGCCGACATAACAACACCACTATTTTTTGTTTTTAATCCTTGCTCCTTCTCCATAGTACGAAACTTAAATCCATGAACATTATACCCACTAAATCTCCTTGTTGCCATATTATTTGGCCCTCGTGCAAGCCATTCAATTTCAGTTGTGATATCTGTATCATCCTTTTTTGCAACCTATAATTTTTTAAATGCATTAGAAAAATTATATATACTTTCTGAGAATTTGGGATTAAACAAAGATGAAATGAAATAGTGCTTACATGTTCTTTAAACCACTGGTGAAAATGTTTGTGCACATATTCCTCCACAACTTTAGAGGAGTTTCTTTTGCCACGATGCATTCTAGCGACCTCAATTCTAAACTTTCTGGAAGAAGATATTGGTAAAGTAAGAATAAAGAAATTGATTAAATAAAGAAGATGAACTATGTAAACGATTATATAACTTACTCGCGAAATGCATCAACTATTTCACAATTAGCGAGCACATATCTGTGAGCCTGAACTATTTCCAAGGGAGGTAAAGGTAAGTACTTGATAGCCCCAACAGACTTGCCTGATGCAGGAAACAAATTCGACAATATAGTAGATTCACTACTAGCTTTGACATCATTTTCATCATCATTACGTCTAGGTCGATTGAACCTGGTTTCGATACCACCCTCCTCCAAGTACCTAGAACAAAAGGTAAGACATTCCTCTATGATGTACCCTTCAGCTATACAACCTTCTACTGCAGCCATGTTGCGAACATAAGGTATTAAATGGCCGAGGATCCTAACAATATAAGAAAACAGATTAATCATTTTTTTGATAAAGAAGAAAACAGATTAATTCATAAGATGGTAAAAGTCTAAAAAACACATCAACTTAATAAATAAAAATATACCTTTCGACGGGGTACATCCATCTATAATGTACTGAACCAGCAATCATTGCTTCCTCTACGAGATGAATAACAAGATGAACCATAATAGTGAAAAATGATGGAGGGAATATAACTTCTATATTAGAATGATTCAAACCAATTCGCTGTTGGAGTTTCTCTAAATACTTTATATCCAAAACTTTGCTTGATAGTTCTCTAAAGTAGCTACAGAGCTCAATCAACACTAAAGTAACCTCTTTAGGGAGAGATCTTCTAATAGCAATTGGCATAAAATGCTCCATCAGAATGTGTGAGTCATGACTCTTCATATTAGACATCTTGCGTTTTTTAAGATCAACGCATCTTTGAATGTTTGATGAGTAACCATCTAGAAAAACCACATTATTAATGACTTTTAGGAAAATATCTTTCTGCTCATCTTTCATGGTGAAGCATGCTGGGGGAAACTTAGTAGAATTAGGATATGGATGAAGCTTTTCCCTGATTCCCATCTCCTGTAAGTCTTGGCGAGCTTGAATATTGTCTTTTGTTTTGTTTTTGTCACCGAGCACAGTGAACAATACATTGTCACATACATTTTTTTCAATGTGCATCATGTCTAGAGAATGACGAATAAGATTATGCTCCCAATAAGGAAGATACCAAAAGATACTTTTTTTCTTCCATTGTTCAGGACCAACCTTCCGTGTACCCTCATCACGAGACCTTTTTCGACTCTCCTTAATCTGCCTTAATATGGTTGAACCTGACAGCGGGATAGGCGCAGGTCTAAGCTCCTCAGAACCATTAAATGACTCCTTATTGTACCTATACTTGTGATCAAATGGCAAATATCGACGATGTCCTATAAAACAGTTTTTTCTACCAAATTTAAGCCTTTTAGATTCTGTATCAAAATTGCAGGATGGACAAGCATTTAATGTATGTGTATTCCACCCGGACAAGTTGTCAAGACCAGGGAAGTCACTAATTGTACAAAATAATGAAGAACGCAACTGAAATATTTCATTAGTTGAGGAATCATAAGCATTTACTCCATTCCACAACTGTTGTAACTCAGCAATTAGGGGCTGCAAGTAAACATCAATGCTATTTCCAGGCATTTTAGGACCAGGAATTATCATCGACATAATAACAGAAGTTTGCTTCATACAACACCACGGAGGATAGTTGTAAATATACAACATTACAGGCCAAATGCTAGTATTGGTACTCAGATTTCCAAACGGATTGAAACCATCTGTAGCTAAAGCAAGTCGTACATTACGAGTCTCCAAGGCAAAATCTGGATATAATAAATCAAACTCTTTCCATGCTTTGCTATCTCTCGGATGCCTCACCAACCCATCTGGGTTAGGATTTGTAGCATGCCACTTCAAGAGCTCTGCAGTTTTAGAGCACATGTACAGCCTTCTCAATCGAGGTATAAGTGGAAAGTACCGCAATACTTTCGCTGGCTTCAGTTTTCTTTTCTTTTGGCCATCAGTCACCACATTTGCTCCAATATCATTTTCTTTTGATACATACCTGGATGTATTACACTTCTTACATTTATCTCTTGTCTTATCCTCCAATGATCCCCAATATAACATACAATGGTTCGGACAAGCATCAATCTTATCATAACTTAGGCCTAACCTCTTAATCATCTTTTTAGCCTCATAGAAAGATTTTGGCAATTTAGCATGTGGAAAAGCATCCTTTAAAAGGTTAAGGATCATTGAAAAAGTTTTATCTGTTGCACCACATAAGACCTTTATATGATACAAATGAACAATGAATGACAATTTGCTAAATTTTGCACAACCATGATAGAGTTCTTGATTCCCGTCCTCTAACCACTCTTTAAGTTTTTCTTTCTCTGGACTTACATCTTCTGCACCCTCAAGGTGGTTATCATTTGGTAAATTCGGACCAGAATCTTGAACTTCCTGATTAGCAAAGCTACCAAAAGCATCATTTAACATATCTTGCATCACGTACTGTCTATTTGGTTTTTCTTGTACTCGAGGTGCCGACTCTACATTGGATTGAACATTTTTTTCCCCATGTAAGTACCAACATGTGTACTTTTTCGGAAAGCCCTTTTGAAGAAGATGACTAAAAACTTCAGCCCTATTGCGCATATCTCGAGAACCACAAGTAATGCACGGACACAAAATTTGTCCATTTATAGATGCATTTGAAAAGGCAAAGTCCAAAAACTTAACTACCCCATCCATGAACTCAACTGACCTAATAGGCTTCTCAATCCAGCTCTTATCAGACATAACTAAATAAATAGATCCAAACCAACGATTTCAAACACCAAATACACCAAGCAAAATTCCAACAACCAAAAAAGAAACTATTTTTAAGCACAAATCAGTCACTATTCTTCAAACTTTAAAACCATTGCTGATTCGAAACCAAAAAAGTGAGGCACGAACCAAGTTTTTAGATTTTCAAAGACTTTTGTTTATAAAGGAGAATAGACACAATCAATAGAAAATCTGTGTTACATACCTTTGAATGAAGGAATTCTGGTTGCGGTGATTGAAATATTTTATTGAATTTGGGTAACAAATTGAAGGATGAAATTGGGTTATGGGGTTTTTATTTTTTGGGTAAGAAATTTGATGGGTTTTGTCCTCAAAGTATGTGGGGTAGCTGGGATAAAAATATGGAGGGAGGTGGTGAAAAAAATTGGTGGGAACTAAAAAAATAGAACCCCGCGTTAAATGAGTACACAGCCACGGGAATTTTGCCACGTTCCCTGATGTGCAGCAAATTTGGGTCTTTAAGTGGAGCTTGGCATCGGACTTGTATAACCGTGGCTAGTAAACCGTGGCAAATAGCCGTTTTTTTTGTAGTGGCCGATCAAAGCTTGTAATTACAAGGTGTCTTTGATGCTTATGGCTGAAGGGATAAAGTTTGTCGACCACTTTATTTGCTTCCCTATAACAATGTTCAACCACAATTCCTTTCTCCTCTACTATATGTTTGATGATTTCAGTCGTTTCCTGCATTTTTCATGTAATGGGGTTTTTTTTTTTCACAAGATGTAAGGACGCTCTATTATGTTGGATGGATTCAGTCGCCTCTTGCATTTTCCACATAATGGTTACTTTTTTCACACATGAGGTAAGGAGGCTGATGTAAGGAGGCTTAAGTCTCAGCAATAATATTTCTTAGGCCTTGTGCTTCACAACATTGAAGGCCAAAGAGCATTGCCCGACTCTCCGCCCAATTACTTGTCACAGGACCCAACTTAACTATATCGAGAAGACTAGAATGAGGTTTCCAATTTCCATCACCATCTCACGCTACTCCAGCAACCCCACAATTATCATACAGACAACTCGCAACAGTGTTAAGCTGCCAACTGTCACGGGTATTTTTCAGCACTTAGCAAGGCGAAGTTTGCCCCATACGATAGCCAAGTACCAAGCAAGACTTAGCCTTCAACACTGTGTTGGCCAAAATCGAGATAGGACAACAAATCGAATTTGTTTTGGGGTTGATTGATAATTTACTTGTATCAAAGTTATGGTTGAACTATGACTGAATTTAAACGAGGCAAGAGCTTAATGAAAATAACGAAGCAAGAAACAAACAAGCCGATAAAACGAGACAAAGCTTCAAAAGAAAGAATATAAGTCAAGAGTTGTATTTCTGGATGTCCCCTTGGTTACAAACAGTTCCTATTTATAATTTATCAAGGAGAATGACGTTACAACTATAATAACTCTGCTTTTATGGCCATTACTCTGTATTTGATTGTGGTCAACTCATGATCTTCTTCTTAAATGTCTGGGCAACGGTCGACAGTTACAAATGTGAGATCTCGTTTTGTCGAGGCGTCGTACTTGCTCGAGGACATTGTTTCGTGGCGATCGTTCCGAGCTCTGCACCTTGAACTTAGTTTTGTTTCTTCGCCGAGGTGGTCTTTCGAGGCAAGGGGTCGCGCTAGCTCCCCTTGTGGACTTGATTCTCAAGACTGTCCTGAGCCGAGCCTTGTACCCTCGCTCGAGGTCTTGGTAGTTTTTTACCTAATACAGATAGTCCCCCCACTCTTCGAGCAGTTGTCAGATCTGTCGAGGAGTGGAATGAGTTTAGGCGGGAGATCGACGTAGCTGTTCACGCGTCGTGAAATTCGAAAGCGGCGGTTGTCACTCCATATTCCCATCAATCACGCGTGGCAATCATTGATTGGGCGTGATTTCTTGCTTTTGCCTTCCCATTGCAGTTTTAATCATGACGCCTTAACTTATATATAGCCACGCTTTTTCTTCTCCTTCTTCATATATTTCTTTGCTTTTAACCGTGAATCTTTCTTGAGTTTTTCTTCTCTTGTTGCTTAATAACTTCTTTCTGAAAAAATGTCTAAGCCAAATTCACCAAACTCTTCACCTTCTTTTGTTGACACCATGATCATTGGTGGTGAGTTGGTAAATGTTCTCGAACCATTGAACATTATCGTTCCCCCTGACTTCAATATGGATGATTTACCCCAATTAAGTGGTTTGGGTCAAGAGCAACACCAGCCGCGGCTGCCGAGGCAGTTGTGGTTGACGACGATGATGTTACCATGAAAGATACTGGTAACAACGAGCTTCTTTCAGATGATCTCAAGCTTGTGCCTCACCACGTCATTCCTTCACAAATTGACCTCTCGAAGGACTTTGTCATGCAGCTTCAGACCGAGTCAGATATCAGGAGGAAGAGAAATATCCCTATTCGCAACACGCCAAGTTTGATTACTCAGGCGAACATACATCTGGTTCGGTCTGATTGCAATTGGGGTCCTGGGATTAAGGTTAGTATTCCTGCCCCTGAGAGCCGAGTATGTGATAGAGTCGAGGGGTCCTCTTTCATTTTCACCTACCCCTTCACAATAGGGTTTTCTCTTCCTATCCCCGAGGTGTCACCTTTTGCCGTACCTATCAATTGTGCATAGCCCAAATCGGCCCCGGAATGTGGAGGCATGTCCAATGTCTTGAATTTTTGAGTAAACTAGTCGGGGTCACTTTTACTCTTGATCATCTTTTGTACCCCTTCTACCCCTCCATTCACAAGGACGGAATCTTCCAGTTTAACAAATCAGGCTCGTACTCGTTGATTACAAAGAGTAAGGATATCGAGGATCGTTCACAAGGACGGAATCGTCCAACTTAACAATTAGGGCTCGTACTCGTTGATTACAAAGAGTAAGGATATCGAGGATCGTGGGTGGAATGAGTGCTTCGTTCTTCTGCTTACCGACCTTTTGTCTTTGAAGCTTGATTTTCCCGAGCGATGGAACCGAGCACGTAAGTATTCTCCTTGGTGTTTTTCCTCGTTTATTTCCAATTTTGCTTCGACCATTCCTTGCTTAACTCTTCTTCTTTGACTTACTTTAGCCAAGGCGATCCCAATTGTCTGCCCGAAGAATTTGACTCAATGGGTCCAAACTATTATCGATGCCAAACCCAGATCGGAAAGGTCATGGATGGTTTTGGCTGCTTTGGACGAGAATCGATGGGTATGAAAATGGAATGGTGAGTTGTCCTCAATCAAATTAATGTTTTCATATTTTTCTCGAGTCATCTTTTCTTGGCGAATCATCATCTTTCTTTGTTGCAAGTCTCCCAAAGAGGGCGATCACCGTGCCGAAGGAGAAAAAATAGAAGAAAGACAATAAGGAAGAAGTCCCCGAGGCAGAGGATGCTTTAAGTGCCCTTCAAGGTTTGATTGGGAACCTTTCGAAAGGAAACGAAAAAGAAGGAAAGGAAGATGGAGAGAAAGGAACAGTCCCCGAGGGGTCAGTTGACCTTAGGGCTAAGACAGGTTGAGTGCTCGTCTCTTTAGTTCTCGTTTTCCTTTTGCTTTGTTCTTTTGCTAATTATGCTTTTTCCCTTTCCTTTCAGTTTTGAAAAGGAAGAAATCCTCCTTGGAGAGAACCCCAGAGGTGAAACGGGCCAGAATGGAGCCTGTTATTTTTCCGAGCTCACCCCTTCTGAGGAGATGAAGAAGGACCAAGAAAAGGTTGTGGTTTCCCCTCCTCGCGAGCCAGAGCTGGTTAAGGTTGCTGATAAAGGCAAATGGGTAGCTCAGCCCTCACCTATAGTGGAAATAGACGATGCTCAACCGTCTCAAGTGGGAGACAAGACTCCTCAAGCTGCTTCCGAGCCTGCTCCCAACGCAGGTTCTTGGAGAAATTTCGTTATATCAAAATCCCCTCCGATCTTTGTCTTCTAGATAGTGATATCCAGGTCCTAATTAGTCTACGTGGACTCCTGGTTCCATTGGAACGTGACCGCCTTGGGAAAGCCCATATTGCTGACTTGATGGCCGATGCTGCTCAGCACGCTATTCATGTATGCTTTCCTTTTGTCAACTTTTCTTTCCAACCTTGTTTCTGTTTCCCTTTTTTATTTTTCTGAATTTTCCTTTGCAGTATTATATCAATTCTATCAGGGATGCCGAGATTGAGTGCCGTCGAGGTGAAAATCTTAGGCAAATGAAGGCAGGGTGGAGGCGAGAGCGGACAAGTCTCGATTCTTAAATGAGGAATCTTGAGAAAAAGTTGTTGAGCACAAGGCTTGAGCTTGATCAAGCCAAAAATGCTGCTAAAAAATCTGATCTCGAGATGGTCAAAGCCCTTCAGGCTAAGTCTGTCGTTGAGGAGAAGATGGCTCATTTGAAAGAGCTCTGCGATGTCGAGCTGAAGAGAGTGAGAACCGAGGCCCAGTCAGTTACTAATAAGCGCGCTAAGAAGTTCCATGCTGATTTGAGGCAGAAGATGCTCAGAATGATGAGATGGCCGGAAAGAAGGAGCAGCTGGCCAAGGAGAATGAGCGGCTCGAAAACGAGGTCAAGTTTTTACGAAGCAAAGTTGATTGTTTCTCGTCGAGGCGTGGAGTGAGGAGGACCCGGGCCAAGGTTGACAAGAATTGGGCCGTTATTCAGACGAGGCTAAAAACTTTGAAGGAGTGTCGTAGCGGGGCTAAACTTGATGCCGAGATCGCTAAGGCTGAGAGCGATGCTAGCATGGCTCAAAAGTTAATGAAAAGTCTTCCTTCGAGCAGTGGGAGCTCAGACGACGAGGAAGATGATTCCCAGGCAGAGGCTTAGAGTAGCATTTTTATCTCTTTTTTTTGTCGACATTTTCTGTTAAGGTCTTCGGGCCACTTGTTTTGTAAATACTTTGGCCTCTAAGCCGTTTCATGAATGGAATTTCTTATTGAGAATATTGGTTGCGTTTAATATCTCTTGGATGAGTTTGCTTGCAAGGCTTTTCATATTTTTTCTTTATTCGAGCTAGCTTAGGACGACGTCTCGCTCTTGATCCGGAGGCTTAAATAATAATTGGCTATGCATATCAAATGACAATATAAAGATGTTGAATCGAAGTTTATTTCATTGATAAGATACACTTGCGAACCTTTATTACAAAGATGCCTGGTCGCAACAGGACTTAGGCAGAAAAATTAAAAGATCAAAGCTTGAACTAATGAATGAATCTCCAAGGGTAGCCCTCTGTGAAATGATCGCTCGTTCTTCCGGGGGTCTTGTATGCTGAAATCCCCAGTTGTTGAGTCCTCGCTTGTTTAAAAGAAAACCTTTTATTGCGAACGATTGGTCAATTTCACTAGTCCTCGGTTCATCCTTTCTCCCCCTTGTGATCAAGTGCATGATGTAAGGCTTGATTACTAGGTCCCGTTTTCTTCGGAAAAAAATATGAGGGGTCTTTGCAAATTGATTACTTCATTTGCTTGGCCCTACCGAGGTGACTGTACTTTTCATTGCGATCGAATAGCACTCTCGGGCTATCCGTTGCTCTTCTCGAAGGGCTCTTATTCCCCATGGGGTTGGAAACTTAATCACCTGTTGCAAGGTCGACGGTATGGCCTCCATTTCATGGATCTAGGGCCTTCCAAGAATGACATTATAGGCCATGTCCTCGGCCATCACTTGAAAGGTGGTTTTCTTGGTCACCCCCTATGCAGTTGTTGTGAGGGTTATTTCTTCCAAAGTATTCTCGGTGGAGTTGTTGAACCCTGTTAATATAGTTGCCTTTGGGACGATGAGGTCCTCCAACCACATCTTCTTGATGGCTCCATAGTTAATGATGTTCACCGAGCTACCAGGATCGATTAAGGCTCGTTTGACATCGTAATCATTGATCTTGAGCGTGATCACTAGTGCGTCGTGGTGGGGAATCATCATCCCATCACAATCCTCCTTTCTAAATATTATTTCTTTACCTGATCCACCAACTCTTACTCTTTTCTCCACTGTACATGATGATTCTGCAAATTTCTTTGCAGCAACAAAGTTTACCATGTTTACCTCGGACCCTCCAGTAATAACATTTACAACTCTTTTTGCTGACTGTGCTCGAGGTGGCTGTTCCTCTATCCTATTCTTTGAGTAGTTTTGTTTCCCCTTATCAGTCAGATACTCAGCTAACACTCCCTTCTTAAGGAGATGGGCCACCTCGAGACGTAGTACTTTACACTCTTCAGTTGCATGCCCATAATCCATGTGAAATTCAAAGTGTTGGGTTTGATCCCTCTTGCTCGGGGGCGTTCTCATGTCCTTTGGCAACCTCACACTTTGATCAGTCATTCCTTTGATCCCATTCACCAATTCAGTGGTCGATATGTTGAAATTGTACTCGAAAATCCAAGGCAAGTCTTTCTCCTTGGATACTAAAGATGGGCCTGAGGATTTTTGATTAGAGGACGAGCCAGACTTTCCTCTAAGCTGTTGGCTCACATACTGATGTCCCCTGAGGTGTTGACTTACGTGTTGCTTTTGAGCCTCGTTGTATGGTTCGTAACCATCCCTCGGCCTTGGTAGGAATGGGTCCGACCTGTCCTTCTCCACTCTGCTTCCTCGAGCCTGATCTTCGCCGTAGCCCGATTATGCAATTCATCCCAAGTTCGAGCCTTCCATTACTGAAGCTCTTTCTTTAATTCAGGCGCGGCCTCGGAATTACTCACATTAAGAGTTTTTTTAAAGGCCATGCCCGCCAAGCTTTCATCCATTTTTGGCAGATCCATTCTCTTAGCCTGAAAGCGTTCAAGGAAGTCCTTGATTGGCTTGAGGTATCCTTGTTTGATGTCGAAGATGTCCTCCCTTTTCTTGAGGATCTCCTGGACTCCAGTGTGAGCCTTGATGAACATGTCTTCCAATTCATCGAAGCTGGAGATGGACTCGGAGGGAAGAATCATGTACCAATATACCGCCCCTTTTTCCAAGGTATCAGCGAATTTCTTTAAGAACATGGACTCCTTCTCGATTGGGGTCAAATCATTACTTTTGACCATGACCATGTATTCGGGTCGACTGGGTCAGTGGTCCCATCGTACTTCTTTAAAATCAGTAACTTAAAATATTTTGGGATGGGTGCTGGAGCAGCTTCGGGCTTGAAAGGTAGCTGACAGTATTTTTCAATGTCCAACACACATTGAGGTTTCCGAACCCCTGGCACATTTTCGAGCCGTTTCTCCATGCTGGCCTCGAAATTTTTCTTCCATTTCTCAAAGTCGGACGCGACGCTTGTTTGAGATATTGAAGGAGCTGTAGTCCCCGAGCTCCCAGATGTTACTCCATTAGGAAAACCTCCCATGGTGGTGTCCATGGGGATAGCGTTGGAATTTCCTCCGTTAAGCATAACTAAAGGAGCGTCGCCGGGGTTGGAGGGGACCCTTCCATTCCCAGCGAGGGCTTGCAACGAGCATTGAAATTGTTCATTAAATTGAGCTTGCGCTGCCGCCTGCTCTCGCATTTACTACCGCGAGCTCATCATGAACTACTGGAAAGGGTCACTTGTGTTTGAGGAAGTTGGATCAGCCAAGATTACCCCTACGGGGGGAGTTAGACCGATCGGGGGAGTTGATCCGTTTGGTGGTGTTAATCCTACCAATGGAGTGGAGTTATTTGTTGGAATGGGGCTAACGGGTGGCGTTAGGCCAGTCGGAGAGTTGGGCCAATTGGAGGGATTAGGGTCCCTCCCCTTGTTTCGGTGGTTCCTGTTGTTTGGTCATGTATTCGGACAGAAACATTGTCATCGATGATATCAGCTATTTTTTAAGCGAAAATCGAAGATGCAGACTTTTGAACAAACGTTATTACCAAATCCCCACAGACGACGCCAATTTGTGTTGGCCTAAATCGAGATAGGACAACAAATCGAATTTGTTTTAGGGTTGATTGATAACTTGCTTGTATCAAAGTTATGATTGAACTGAGACTAAATTTAAACGAGGCAAGAGCTTAATGAAAATAACGAAGCAACAAATAAACAAGCCGATAAAACGAGACAAAGCTTCAAAAGAAAGAATATAAGTCAAGAGTTGTATTTCTGGATGTCCAACAGTTCCTATTTATAATTTTTCAAGGAGAATGATGTTACAACTATAATAACTCTGCTTTTATGGCCATTACTCTTTGTTTAATCGTGGTCAGCTCATGATCTTATTCTTAAATATCTGGGCAATGGTTGACAGTTACAAATGTGAGATCTTGTTCTGTCGAGGTGTCGTACTTGCTCGAGGACATTGTTTCGTGGCAATCGTTCTGAGCTCTCACCTTGGACTCGGTTTTGTTTCTTCCCCGAGGTGGTCTTTCGAGGCAAGGGGTCGCGCCACCTCCCTTCATGGACTCGATTCTCAAAACTGTCTCGAGCCGAGCCATGTACCCTCGCTCGAGATCTCGGTGGTTTTTTACCCAATACAAACACTTAGTTTAAAATTTAGGATTGTCACAATACTTTAAATATTTTTCGCGCAGCAACATGTAAGTTCTACACTTAAAATATTTTTCTTTGAAGTTGCCACCTAATTAAGAATTAGGAACTAAAATAATTTAAAGTAAAATGCGTGCAATTAACCCAATTAAAAAAAGAGGGTCTTTTCCAGAAACTCGAGTACGAGGTTCTATTTTCTTTGATAGAAGGGTTTACTGTACTTTCGAAAATTCGTATATTAACGTTAATCCGTCGATAAAATAAAAAATAAACATATTCATAGGAAAAACTATTTTATTCCTATGCTTTCCTTATAAACTTATTAATTGAATTATTAACTAGTTCACCTAAGTAGTTTTAGGAATTTTTGCTAAAATGCAATTTTGTTCTTGCTTCAAAAAAATTTATTTTTGACTTCCCAATTTAATTGAGTTTCAAAACTTTGACGAATTAATCGTCCTAAATCTTGCTGAATCGCAAAAGGTATTTGCTAATGCTGATATTTTAAATATAATTTTCATGCCAAAGGATGAAACTTTATAATCATATCGCTGAGAAAGTTAGTTTTGAAAATAATTTCTTTATTGAATTTAGATTATAGCCTTAATTCCGTTTCATAGCAAGGGAACTTAAACGTAAATCTTCTTTTTAATTGAAGGTTGGCTTGCGCATATAATACCAAAATAAAGACGATTTGAAAATTTATAAATACATGGCAATGTTCAAAAGAATATAAAGAATCATCATTTATTCACAGATAAGTAATATTTACATAATAACTATAAAAATATTCTTAAAAGAAAGGGAGGAGAAGTTGGAAAGAAAAACCGGAATCAATTAGAAACTCTTGGTCGAACCTTAATAGCAACTTATAATTGCTTGAGATGATTTATGACTTGGACATGAGTTGATTATAAACATTCGAACAAGGACTTGACAATTTAGTTTAAAACCAATGAAAAAAATGCGGCTCGACTGATTTGGGTTGGCTGAGAGACGGACCGGGGAAGAGGAAAGGGGAAGAAAAGTCCAATTTAGACTCTAAGTTGAACCCTCTTTGAATTTCCTCCCGAGAGTTTATTTCAAGAATAAAATCATCAATCCAAATGATACAGACAAGAAACCCCCAAATAAACTGCTAATAACATTTCAATAAATTCAGGACTCATTACCAGATACTTTCTAACCATATACAATTTAACCAAAATAGATGACAAGTTGGACCAAGAAAAATGTGCTTTCATATGACAACAAACTGCATATGTTGTTTAGATCAAGTTACATTCCTGGACATTCTAATAATCCTTATTGCTAACAAGGACCAAAATACCAACCCTGTTAAAGGATTTGGGCAAATCTTTGATGTGGAGACCATAAGATGAGCTTCTAATCCCCGAATTGTTGGAATATACTAATAACCATGCAGTTTTAGTTAGATTATTCCTTGTTGAATAATGATATTCATTTATTATATATAATAAGTTATTATTTATATAGATCAGTTAAATCATGTGTGTCCTAATATTTATATAATAATTGATTCAGTGTGTAGAGCCTAGCTTATACATGGAAGATTAAATCATCGGTTCTTATAAAGAATAAAGTAATGTTCACAATCTAAGATGAAATTTGTATAAAGCCATTAGTATGATTGTAATACAAGATTATACATAATTTATCTTGATTATGAGAGCAATATAGTTCCAACTTCTTATGCCAGTTCGCTTTGTGTGCATTGAACAGACCAAGTAGAGATAAACGTTTTTATACTGACTATATAAAAAGAAATTTCTAGCTCATCAAATATACTTATACTCTTAATCTTGATATTGCTATTATCAGTGTTGTATATTATTCATTGTCTTGATTTATCAACAGGTGATATCTAGGATATTTGGGTGAAATAATTCCTGCTAAGTTGGATAATGATAATATGCATTTGCGAAGTGATAGCTAGTTGATAGAATCCACGTCTCAGTATAGAGATTGATGACATCCCTTTATTAAAGCTTATAAGTTTTCATGTATAAACCCGGGCGGTGAATTTTGTATTCTGCACATGGAATAAGTTAAGCGGAAATTTAAAAGATAATTATTATTCAAAAATTATGTTGTTAGTTATTTAATTTTATTGATTGGTTTCTGTAGACTTAACGTGGGGAGTTAAACAAGATTTTGATGGAAGAATACGAAATTCAACTGAGGAGTGCAATTGCTAATTTCTAGTGGAAATAATTAGTGGTTTATTATGGTGAAATTAATTCTTGATGCAGGGAAAATCGAGCAAAGACGCCAACCTTCAAAGGCCAAGGAAGAGCTTCCCAAGACCATTTTGAGGCTCCTCAAGATGCTCCAGGATGAGGCGGACCGCCTACTAGAAGGGGCAGACCGCCTTGTTGAAGATTAGTGGAAATTCGGCTAAGTGTCAAAACACCTGCTCTCTGGACTTTGAGGAGGCGGACCGCCCACTCTGGGAGGCAGACCACCCACTCTACAGTGCTAATCCACAAGCTTGTGCAGAGGCGGGGTGCCTGGTTTAAGGGGGCGGACCGCCCACTACTGTTTTTACTTGACGGAAATTCTACTTATTTTGCTATGTATTTCTAACTATAGCCCTACGTGGCTTATGTCTTGCTAACCCACTTTGGAGGTACTTTAGGCATTTTATTATGTTTAGATGAAGCCTATAAATGCTTCCCTTAGGCTTATTTTATCATTACCTAGATTTTGAACAATGAAGAACAAATTGAGACATGGTCTCTTGATTGAATGAAACCTTTTTCCTTGGGCTTGAATCAATTGGTAGCACTAATTGAATATCATTCCAAACCCGACCGGGCTGGTTGTAAGAGCCGAGTGCCTCTTGAGGACTTTCGGTATAGTATAGGCTATTCTTGACACGATTCAGGGGTGTTACGAGACCCGTTCCTCGCAGCTACCTCGAAGAAAGTTCAAGACTCGTCTTGCTACTATCTTGTTTTATCGCTTTCGTATTTTTCCCGTATCATCTTGGTATCAGAGCAAGGCTCGAGATTTGTTTCTACAAACCCTCGATCTTTGTTCATCGTTCCTACATTAGTTTCCATTTAGTTTCTTGTTTTTGTTGTTGAAAAAGAAAAAAATACAAAAAAAAAAATTTGAAAAAGTTGAAAAACACCAAAAAATTTGCTAGTGTTTCTTGGATTGATTGACCCATTGATTGATTGATATTGGGGGTTTGTTCTCTATCAAAAAACCTATCGATTTGGTACCAATATCTTGTGATTTGAAGTTGTGAAACAAGATTTGATGATTTGAACCCCATGTTCTTGAGAAACCCTTGCTATGAATTTGATGAACATTGAATTTTAATTGTTATTGATTGGGTGTTGATATAAATCATTGGAGTTTGATTATAGTAGTCGAAAACACATTGGGGTACCTTTGAATTGGAAAAATAAGTGGAAAATTGTTGGAATTTTGGGTGCTAAAACCAAGAACACGTTGTTCAAAGGTTGCACGAAAACCCAGTGGGCTGAGCGCCTATACAAAGAGGCGGACCGCCTCTTTTTGTGTGAGATCTCTGGACTTTTTGGGGGCGGGGCTCCTGTCAATAGAGGCGGACCTCCTACTTCCCACTGCAGTGCTTTGGGCGGACCGCCCATTTTGAAGGGGTGGAGCGCCTACTTTGGGAAGTTGTCCGGGTAGTTGTTTTTCGTAGGTTTTCGTGTTTTATTTGATTGCATTGCTTTCGGCTAGTGCTATTAGAGTAATATTCCTACTTGATTAGTACTAGTTTTTTAAAGCCTTTACGATAATCGTGCTTAGTGGAGAGTAGAGCTCAAAGAAGACTCGTATAACCATTTGTTTCAAGTCCGCACTTAAAGAGCTTAGCGTCCATCGAGTCTTATTAATTCCACTCGTCCCGAAAAGTGTTTGTCTTGTGGATTGCTTGGTTGTTGATTAGGAACGTGGTTCAACTACGTGATACCTTTGGTTCAAGCTTGAGTGATAAATCCCCCACCACTAAATGAGTGTACCCGAGTGACATTCAAGTGAGGTGTGTGTGTGTGAGGTTATTTCACTAACCGTTTGCTTGTTTTGTAGGTACCATGGCTAGTGAAAGTGATGATACCATAAAGGGTGCCTTGGCTACTATTATGTCCAAGTTGGAAGACATGAGCTTAAGGCTTGAAAATTTTGAAAGAAGGACCCCGAGTGTCCAACTTGAAGCCGGTGAGGGTACAAATGAAGGCTCAGCCATGAAACCCGAACAATTTGCCGAATTGGTTAAGCAGCAAAAGCTAAAGGATGATCTTGCTCGTAGGGAGCATTTGTTTGGCATGGCTCAACAAGTGGGCATTCCCCACAACCTGGGTAATCCCCAAGGATGTGTTCCACTCCCTAGACCCCGTAGGAATGTTGCACCTCTTGAGAAGGTTGATGAAGCTCAAGAAGGGGAGGAACCCGGAGATGATGATGATGACTATGAAGCTCCCTATCCGAATAGAAGAGCTATGAATGGAGGCCGGGAAATGAATAGGGGTAGAGCCCGAGGTCGAGGGCCACCCATGGGGTATGTAGGAGGGAATGAGAGAAGGGGATATAATGGTGATGGTGACTAATTTGGAGGCCAACCGGAGCCTTACCAAGGGGGTCGTGATAACAACAATCTCAATAGTCTGAAGATCACTATCCCAAGCTTCAAGGGGAGTAGTGATCCGGTTGAGTATCTTCAGTGAAAGGTGTCAATGGATAGAGTGTTTAATACGAATGACATGGCCGAAGAGAAGAAAGCAAAATATGCCATATCTTCCTTTGAATCTTTTGCTTCCATTTGGTGGAAATCGGCAAAGAGGTCAAGGAGAAGGAATGCTTTTCCCGTGAACTTACTTGGGATGAATTAAAACGTGTGATGGATGAAAAATATGTGACTCCTAAGTATCGTCAAGATCAACTCAAACAGCTTTATGAGTTGAAGCAAGGTTCCAAAATGATTAAAGAGTACTACAATGAGTTTGAGCAAATCCGAATGGCCTTAGACATGGATGTGGAGGAAGATGAACAAGCCGTCATTCGATTAAAGAATGGGTTGAACCGAGAGGTAGTCTCTCAATTGAGGTTTCACAAGTATGATTCTTCTCATGAACAATTTGAAGCCGTGGTTGAAGCCGAGAAGTGGCTCAAGGAAGAGAAGTCCAACTGCTACAAGAGTACTACTCCTACTCCCGTGAGTAGACGAAAGGAATGGAAGACTCCAAACACAAGTGGTGCAAGTGCAAGCCGTGATGTGAAGAAGACTTATGAGAAGCCAACACCAAACGTGGGAGGTAACTCTAAAACTCAATTGAACACTCCTACTTCTTTTTCTATTCAATGCCACAAGTGTAAGGGGTATGGTCATTTTGCTCGAGATTGTCCTACTCGAAAGACCATGATTGTTATGGATGATGGTTGGTATATGAAAAAGAAAGTGAGCCCAAAAATGAGGAGAGTGATGTAGTTGCTTGTAAAGAGGATACGGCGGAGGGTGATGATCCTAACTTGTTCTTAGTGGTTAGGAGGAGTTTGAGTACCATACTCATGGAAGAGGAGGTAGAAAATGAGCAAAGAGAAAACCTTTTCCATGCTAGATGTCGTGTGATGGGGCAAGTGTGCTCAATGGTTATTGATTCGGGAAGTTGTGCTAACATAGTGAGTCAAACCTTGATTTCCCAATTGAAATTTCCCACTCTAAAGCATCCAAGCCCATATCGTTTACAATGGTCGAGTGAGTGTGAGGATATGAAAGTGGTGAAATAAGTGTTGATAGAGTTCAACATTGGCAACTATAGAGACAAAATCATATTTGATGTGGTCCCGATACAAGCTTTCCACCTTCTATTTGGGAGGCCATGGATATATGATAGGCGTGTGGTACATGATGGTCGAACCAACTCCTATACGGTCAAGCAAGATTGAAAAAAATATGTTCTCAAGCCTCTGACACCGAAGCAAGTGAGGGAAGACTACAAGCACATGGGGGGAGTTGAAAGAAGCGGCTAACGCCAAGTCACCTATGGTACTTGAGTCCGAAGCCAATAATCTTATTGTCATGCTATTACAAGTTGAAAGTGAAAGTCACTCTACTCCAAATGAAGACAATCTTGAGTCACATTCCATTGTACTTGAACATGAGAGACAAAAAAAAGAGAGGAGTGAGGGAGTGACCAGTGACAATCCTAGAGAGGAAAATGGAGAGGATGTGAAGAGTGATGTGAGTAGATTGTCACCACAAACTACACTTGACCTTGAGGGAAAATTGAGAGAAAGGAGAGGTAAGGAAAGAAAAATTGAGAGTGAGAGCACCCATTGTTCTAACTATTCGTCATCTTCTACCTCTTCTTGTGTTAGCTCTTATGTAGGTACATTTGAAGACAAGCCATTGGAGCCTCAACCATGTGCTTGGAAGGAAAGACAAGAGGAGGAAAATCTTCAATGTGAGCTTCTTGAAGGAGGAGTTGAATAAGACACTTCTAGTGATGTGAGTGCTCAAGGAAGTAACTCAAGTGTAAGTGTCTCTTCACCTTCTCATGAGCCTACTAGGTACTTGTCTTATGATGACTCAATGCTAGTTGGTGTTTGTGATGCATCAAGTGAATATGCCACTAGTGAAGAGTCTAGTAGTCAACTTGTGTGTGCTTGTGTATCACTAGTTGAGTGAGATGCTATGCCACATCATGATGTGAGCTCATTGTTCAATGAACCTCTCTCTAGTGTAGATGTGATAGTCGACCTTTATTGTGATCACTATGACACACCACCAATTTTTGACAAAGGGGAAGATGAGGTAGTTGATCATACCTCTGCTGATATGCTTCTCTTTGGTGGACCTATGTGTTATGGTAAGGATGGTAGTGACCTCAAGGAGTCCAAATTCCATGAATTGGACAAGGTTGTCTATGATGACTCCTCAAGTGAGAGTGATGAACCTAGTCTTGATACTTTGTCTTTGTTTAATCATGAAATTAAGATGCATGCTTTTACTAATCTATTGTTTGAAGGCATCTTTATTTGTGGTAGTGAATTGTATCGGACTAGGGTTGGTTTGACTCCTTAGGCAACTCATTGTTTGAGACCTTGTGTGAGATAAGTGACTCTTCGAGTGACCCTACTATTGATTTTTTGGGTTCTGATGAAGAAGAAGCCATTGTCAATACCTTTCTCGAGAGTTTGCTTTATGAAAAGGGTTGCTTAGATTATGAAATTTGAGGTGAAAAGGAACCTCTTGGTGTGAGTAAGTATGCTCTAAAGAAGGGGAGTGGAGTAATTGATACTAGTTGTAGGTTGGGCTATTTGACTTACTCCATCCCACATGTTGATCACACTTTGAGGATGGTTTGGTGTGTTAATCGGGAGCTTAAGGTTCGTGAGGATTTTACTAGTCTAATCTTGCATTTCCCATGTTCCCATGATCTATTTGCTCATTCTTGTGTTGAGTGCATAACTTCATTAAACCAAGTGCTTGTTGATATCTTTGGAGACTTGATCTTTTTTAATGCTATTGATACTTGGTTATACCATAAGAGTGTGTTTTCCACACTTTTTTCACTAACCTACTTTCGAAGTATGAGGTTTTGTGTTTGCTTGTCGTTGCTTGTAGGTCCTAAGCTCCATGCTAGGGCAAGAGAGATATTGGAAGAAGCCTATGTCAAAGTGACGTTCAAGAAGAACAAAGGAGGAGAGCATTGGTCACCCCGATGAGTTGATGATGCCATGGGAGAGGACCCTTGATTTCAAGGATGAAATCTTCTCAAGAAGGGGAGGATGATGCGGGGAAAATCGAGCAAAGACACCAACCTTAAAAGGCCAAGGAAGAGCTTCCCAAGACATTTTTGAGGCTTCTCAAGATGCTCCAGGATGAGGCGGACTGCCTTTTAGAAGGGGCAGACCGTCTTTTAGAAGGGGCGGACCGCCTAGTTGAAGATTGGTGGAAATTCGGCTAAGTTTCAAAACACCTGGTCTCAGGACTTTGAGAAGGTGGACCGCCCACTCTGGGAGGCGGACCGCCCACTCCACAGTGCTACTCCACAAGCTTATGCAGAGGCGGGGCGCCTGGTTTAAGGGGCGGACCGCCCACTACTGTTTTGACTTGACGAGAATTCTATTTATTTTGTTGTGTATTTCCAACTATAGCCCTACGTGGCTTATGTCTTGCTAACCCACTTTGGGGGTACGGTAGGCCTTTTATTATGTTTAGATGAAGCCTATAAATGCTTCCCTTAGGCTTATTTTATCATTACCTAGATTTTGAACAATGAAGAACAAATTGAGACATGGCCTCTTGATTGAATGAAACCTTTTTCCTTTGGCTTGAATCAATTGGTAGCACTATTTAAATCTCATTCCAAACCCAATCGGGCTATTTGCAAGAGCCGAGTGCCTCTTGAGGACTGTCGGTATAGTATAGGCTATTCTTGACATGATTCAGGGATGTTACGAGACCCGTTCCTCGTAGCTACCTCGAAGGGAGTTCAAGACTCGTCTTGCTCCTATCTTGTTTTATCGCTTCCGTATTTTTCCCGTATCAATTCTAGAGATATAAAATTAACTCTATAATTACAAGCCTCGTTAATTGATTCTGTGCTCCATGTTGTGTCCGAACTAAATCATGACTAAGAGAACTTTTCTTGGTGGAAAAGAAACTCAATTAATTTTGGAATAACATACCAACTAAAAGAAAAACCTAAACTTCTCTCTCATCCCCTTGGCAATTTCTAGGTGATTTGAGAGTTCCTTCGTGATCATTGCAGCGATGGCTGCTCAAGACGTTGGGCAGCCCCCTCCAAAGGTTGTCTAGCCCGCCATCACCCTCCCTTCTAACCCTAACGTTCATATAACCAATCAATCATCTTCATACACTAATATTTTATACCCCTTAGCGCAAGTTGTTGCTAATTCACAAGTAAACACGGTTGCTTTTCCAGTGAAACATTCCGAAAAAATTAATGGGGGTCCTACTGTAATGTGGAACAATAAAGAAGTTCAACCAACCATTTCCGTTACAAAGTTGCAATATGGAGTTCTGGGCAAGTTTACTTATGGAGCCCTAGATTTGAATTAATTGAGGAAGGTGATTCCTACTCAATGTGGTGTTAAGAGTTATTGTGTTATTGGTTCTCTTGATAATAGGACCGTTCTTGTTATATGTTCATTAGTTGAAGATTATATCAGTCTACTATCCAAAGATTGGTGGTTCAAGATTGGATGTGATAATTTTTTAATGCTATACTTGAAATGGGGACCTTGGTATGACCAAAGAAAGAAACTTCAATTGCCATAGCTTGGTTTTCATTCCCTAATCTTCCATCGAATTTTTTTGTTAATGATTGTGTCTTCTCTTTGGTGTTGGCAGTGGGCTAGCCATTATATGTTGATGATGCTATTAGGAATCACACTAGGTCAAGTTGTGCTCGAGTCAAGGTGGAAGTTGATTTTCTAGGAGAATTTCCTCAAGAAATAGTTATTGTTGAACTTGATGAAGAAACAGGGAAGAAGCAATCAAAGGAAATTAAAATTAGGTATGATTATATGCCCAAATATTGTAAGGAGTGTTGTTTACACGTGCATAGTGATGTAGAGTGTAGGGTGTTGCATCCGGAGATGTATCTTGACAAGAATGAGGTTGGAAAAGAGCAAGGGAATAAAAAAATTGTGGTGGCTAATGATGATGGAAAGACACATGGATTACAAACCAATGGTAAAGGGAAAGATGTAGTGAATGCACAAGGGAATAATCAAGTTTAAAGACGTAATCCTAGGATTCCTCCTAATAGGGATCCTAATGCATGGCGGGCAGCGGGTAAAAAGAGAAATCATAGATTGTTTGATAAGGAGACGGGTCAAGTTATTGTGCAATTATCTAATGCTTATGCTGCATTGGAGGATATAGATATGGAGGGGCATGCTAAATCAAAGGAGGATGATGCGACTCGTACTAATATTGAACATGAAGAGGTGAGGATTGACGTGGTGAAGGCTACTCTTAATGCTGTTGTTGTTAATACGTTGGGGGCTGGGAATTTTAATGCTGGGAGTATTCAACGGGGTAAAGGTGTGGGGAATTAAGGGAATAAGGGTGATGTGGTTAATACAGACAAGGGAACAATGGTTAATGCAATTAATGAAGTTGTTAGGGATAAGGATGCATAGGGAATTATTGCAACAGGTAAAGGGAATGTTACTCCTAGTGGGAATGGGAAAGGTGTTACTGAAGGGAATATTCTACCCTCCTGTCAACCTCCTAATTTGAAAGCTAATGTCACGATTAACTCTGGTGCAATTAATGCTAGGGTACTGTGGTATCTCAAACTAAGTGAGCTAAAGATATTTTGGATCATATTTCTAGCTTAATCACTCAGGCCCAGAGTAATACTATTTGTGTGGTGCTGACTATGGATGAAGTGTAAAAGGCCATTTTTGGCTTGAATGCTGATAGTGCAGGTGGACCTGATGGTTTTAGGGCCTTTCTTTCAGAGATGCTGGAATATAATTGCTATGGATATTTATAAAATGGTGCATGCTTTCTTTGTTGGGCATGACTTGCCTCGTTATGTTACTTCGACTAATCTGGTTCTCTTGCCTAAAAGAAAGGATGTTTTAACCTTTTCAGACATGAGACCGATTATTTTGAGTAATTTCATTAACAAGATTTTTTCTAGTGTGATTCATGACATGATGGCTCATTTACTTCATCATATTATTTCACCTCAACAGTTGGGATTTGTGAAAAGTAAGAGTATTGTGGAGAATATTTTGCTGGTACAAGAAATTGTACGTGATATCCGAGACAGGGGCAATCCGGCTAATGTGGTGATCAATTTTGATATGGAGAAGGCGTATGATAGGGTGTCCTGGCTATTTTTGGCTAAGGTGTTGCGTAAGATGGGATTCTTTGAGATGCTTATTGACATGGTTTATCCAACACTATGAAACAACTGGTACTATGTGCTGATTAATGATCAGGCGTATGGATTCTTCAAGTCTTCCAGGGGAGTCAAGTAGGGGAATCCTTTATCCCCTACTTTATTTATTTTAGCAGCTGAATGTTTATCTAGGGCATTGAATGCTTTACATCAGAATGATAATCATGTTGAGATTGGGATGCCCAAGTGGAGTCCGTATATTAATCATATGACATATGCTAACGACACCATTATTTATAATTCAGTTGATGAAGTTTCTTTGCAGTTAATGATGGATACTCTTACAGATTATGAGAAAGTTAGTGGCCAGAAGGTGAATAAAGAGAAGAGTGCTATTTACTTGCATCACCGAATGCCTCAGGTTATTGTTCATTCAGTCCTAGATATTACCAGGATCCCGAGGAAGGATTTCCCGTTTACTTATCTTGGGGTGCCTATTTACTTTGGGAGAAGGAAGAATTTCCATTATAATGATCTTATTGAAAAAGTACAGAGAAAGTTGAATTCCTGGACGGACAAATTGCTTTCGATTGGGGGCCAGGCTGTTTTGATCATGCATGTGCTCCAGAGCATGCCTATTCATTTGCTTTCAGCTTGTGATTTTCATGCATGTGTTATTTCACAGCTTCACAGGATGTTTGCAAAATTCTTCTGAAGTAACTTTGTGGGAAGTTCGAGCAGCCAATGGGCTTCTTGGAAGACTTTATGTCGCTATATCAATGAAGGAGGACTTGAATTTCAGAATTTATATGATGTGTCGAAAGCTTTGGTGGAATTTAAGAACCAAGGATTCTTTGTTGAGGACGTACATAAGCAACAAGTATCTGAAAAAGCATCATGCGGTAGTTGTCCCATGGAAGAAAGGACTTTTATTTAGAAGAGAATGTAGCAATGCAGAAAAGAAATGGACCATGAAATATGCTGGCAAGTTAAAAGAGGTAACTCTTATTTTTGGCTTGATAGTTGGACATGATTAGGGAGCTTGTATGATGTTACCCCGTCTGATTTTTATTGTGATGAGACAATTATTGTTGTGCATGAAACTGCATCTAATGGGATGTGGAATGAGGAATCATTAAGACAGCTGTTGCCGGATGACTTGGTTTTACATATTCTTGAGCATATTTCTCCACCTAGCCCTGTAAAGGAGCCGGATAGGCCTTATTGGATTTCGGTAGCTAGTGAAAAATTTTCTGTATATTCTGCCTTTCAATTGCTTAGGCAAAAGAAAATTTCCTCTGAACTGTATAAGCATATTTGGATTAAAGGAATTTTATTTGAAATGTTATTTTTCCTATGGAGAGTGTGGAAAAATAAGCTTCCTCTTGACGATACTCTGAAAAGGTGCGGTTTTCAGTTCCCTTCAAAATATCATTGTTGTGTTGTCCCGTATGTTGTAAATATTTTTCATGTGTTCTTGAATGCCCCTACTGCGAAGGAAGTTTGGAATTATTTTGGTAGGCCTACAGGTTTTAATATTAATGGCTTGCATCTTGTGCAAGTTATTAATTTATGGTGGGATGCCCCCAGGAATCCTCTTGTAAAGTTAGTTTTTCATGTAGTTCCCATTTTTATTATTTGGGAATTATGGAAAAGAAGGAATGGTTTTCGTCATGGCGGCAGGATGTGTAGGACAAGGGTTATTTTTAAAGCAATGCAAATATTCTTATGATCTTAAAAGTTCGTAGGAAATTTTTTAGGTATGCAACTTCGAATTGGATGGATTTGCTTCAGGTGCTAAAGGTGTATACGCCTAGAGTGAAGATTACAAAAGTGAATTGGTATCCTCCTGAAGTTGGTTGGATTAAATGTAATACGGATGGAGCTTCTAGAGGTAACCCGGGGGGAGGGGGGAGTGCTTGGAGTTTTTGTGTGAGGGATGGGAGGGGAGATTTGTTGCACACAGAGGCTCAAGAGATGGAAGATGAGATGAGCACCAATAATGAAGTGAAAGCATTGGCTATTCTTAAGGCATTGAAGTATGTGGTGTCGAGTCAACTTGATCATGTTGTACTTGAATCTGTCTCCTTACTTATCAAGAATGTTATTAATAAAATGTGGGAAGTTCCTTGGCAAATTCGTCCAGTTGTTGAGCAAATTTGGCAAATAATGGAGGGTAGGGAAGTAGTTTGTACACATGTACTGAGGAAGGGTAATAAGGTGGCAGACTATTTGGCAAACTATGCATTGGATCAAGGTCCGCTAATAGCTAATGGTTCTCTTGATTTGGATGGTGAAGCAAGGAAATTTCTTAATGGTGATAGGTGGAATGAACTATACTTAAGAGTTAAATCATGGAGGAATTGAATTGTGCACTGTGTGAAGTTGGTAGGTGGTGAGGATGGGTACAAAGTTGAGTATGGGCAGCTTGGGAGGTCTTGGTGGAGTGTGTGTTTGGATCATTATGGTCAAATCCGTATGGAGGAGATCATGGTGGTGTTTTTCACTAACATGTTTATTGGTTTGCAGGTACTTTAAGTCAGGAAGTTGGCGTGCAGCAAAGTCCAATTTTAATTGGAAGAGGAGGCAGTTTTCATGCTGTTTCTGGCCAGAATTAGTTCGTGCTCAATGAGCTCTAGTACGAGCGTCATTCTTTGTAATGTAGCACGCTATGACCTGATTATGTTTGTGCAGCGTTTTAGGTGTTTGGACAGCGTTCCATCTACCTGAGATGCAGTTCATTGGAGCTGAAAGTTATTGGCGTAGCTGGGCACTTTCTGTAAAGAATGGATGTTGTTGTGATGATATGGAACCTGCTATTCTAAGGCAGCTGATGTGTGGCGTGATTCACTGTATTTTCTTACAATTGCAGCAGATTTTACATGTGTTGCAGGGTTGGGGTGCTGGGCAGAATTACTGAGCGATAAGGTCTGCCAAAGTTCTTTGCAATGCGATGCGTGATCAGTTTGCGCAGAATGTTAGGGAATTGTTTTGTGCTCAACGAGCTATAGCACGAGCATCCATGGAACTCAAGGCATTGTGCAATGCAACGCGCAAGGCTCAGCTTTATTTGGCGAAGCCTTTTGGGCTGCGTCACCTCCCCTATAGTGATGGATATGTTGCTACATATTTGCTTATTCATCATGGAAATATTGCTTGCAAGCTATCATAAGACGGTGCTATATTGGTTGGCAGTATCACATCATCCAATGGTCCAGATCATCAACGAGATAATTAGGATCAACTTAGTACATTATGGAATCTTTTATTTACAAATTTTTAGTCTAGCTATGATTCTTATTCTTTATTTTATAAAGTACTATTTGAATTTATTGTATTCTTCTCTAATGGTGGTATTAACACAATGTGTTCAACCCATTGAGAGGTATATGATAAAGAAAAATAGTACACTTCAAAGACTAGATTTACAATGCTTTAGTATGTACTTTCTAATTTCTGTAAGACTTTATTATTTATTTTTAATTATTAATAAATTTAGTCACTAAACCAAGTGCTTAGTGACCTTTGCTTATAAAAAAATTAATTTTGGAATAGGTTTTCTAAACCTAAAAATAGGCTATAAATACATGGATGTTTCCTCCATAAGGGGTTGGTTGAGTTAAACTCAAAGTTTCTCTGTAATATTTATTCCATCCAAATATTATTACTCTGACAATTATTCGGGAGCACGACAGAAGATTATGGAACTGGAGGACGGTCTCGTGAATGATCTTGGTTCGTGTTTGAAGGCTCATTTTCGTCATTGCGGTCGCGCTTCAAGAGATAAGTAACGATTTTATGTTTGATTAAAATCTGCTAGCGTTTGATTATTAATTTTCATGTAAGCGTGATCCTGAAATTACTTCCACAAATAGCATCCAGATATCTTTAAGAGGGAAAAGTTCAGTATTTAGATTAAAGGGAGGGTGCATCACACACATGTAACTACAAGAAATATGACCTTTAGCGAGGGAAAATTTGGTCGTTAAAAGGATAAATCTTGTCGCTATAGGTAAATAACGATCGGATAAAATTCGGTCGTGACCGGTTGTTATATGCTTTTAAGTTAAAAGTATAACGACCAAATTTGGATTCGGCCGTCAAAAAACCTTTAGCGGCAACGGATAATCCGCTCGTTATACCTCATTTTGGCGACTGTATTTCCCTTCGTTAATTGCAATTTCACACGTTAGAAGTCATAAATCACAACAGAAAATTCAATCATGATAAGTGCTTTAACTGCTAACTTTTGTATCGCTACCAAAACCATGATTGCAGTTGCTTCCAAATAATACAAAAAGTCAAAAGAAAAATAATCAATATATTTATATAAGATTTATTATACCCATCCAAATCATACTACATTATTGTCTCAATCGTAAAAATGAAAAGTAAAACAGTAGTATGTCCAAACTGTAACATCTTCAAATAACCCCGAGATACAAAAAATAGATTCTGCTTGTGCTTCCTCTGTTCTTTAACATTTTCAGCAACTCCAAAGCGCTCAGAGTAGTCTTCAAGGATGGATTCTTCAAATTTCAAATTCTCTATCGGTTAAAAGAACGAGTACTTTGTAAGTTTAGTAGCAATTCTCATACTAACTACTCTTGTTTGAAAATAAATGAACATATTGCTATGTTGCTATTACTGGAAGATGTGAAAAAAAAGTAAGTGAAGAACACGTCATAACACTATGAACTTTCAGTACTTATTACACCAATAGCACTAAGCCCAGTAGCACAAATATCACAAAATCTATTTACAAATACCAAACAATAGTAGAAGAACTTAATATCATTATCATTAATGCATCCAAAAAATTACAGTACAATAATACTAATACCTAACAGAGAACAATAATCACAATACAATTAAATTCAGTAATCCATGTTTCATTTAATTCAACAGTAAAAGAAATCACTAGATCTACTTACAAATAGTTATCGTGGCATAGTTTGCAAAACACTTGTATGTTTATGTTCTCCAATGTCCGCCCATCACTCGCAGCGAGAACATATTGCAGCCAGAAACTAATATCTTTACAGCTGATTTTCCTCACTTATTTCAGCTTCGCAGAATAAAATGAACTACAAAACTTCATTCAAGTTAAACATAAAAAAACACCAGTTCATTAAAAGAAGATATTGCAACTTGAGGTAATCAAATAATTATTTTTTTGTTTACGTGACTTGAACAGTTATGCTACTTGACGGAGGAGGAAGATTACTACTCCCTCCGTTTCAAAAAGGATGAACCTATTACTATTTGAAGGGTCAAACAAGATTATGTTTGACCACATGTCTTACAAATATTTTCTAACTATTTTGAATTGTTAATTATTGTGGCTTATAGTATTTTTCATGTAGTTTCTAAATATGTAAATTTTATTTCAAAAAAATTAAAAATTCGATGTGCAAATTTCCGGTCAAAATTAGTCAATTTGACCCTCGTACTCCGCAAAGGTTCATCCTTTTTGAAACGGAGGGAGTATATAAGAAAATCAGACTACGAAAAAACGATGTACACTCTGAAAGAAGATAGAAGTGAAAGAAAAGTTATGCAAAAAGGGTATGAATGTTTGTTTGTGAACTTATGGGAATTTCCAAATCTAGAATTTTATTGACTGTTGCTTCTAGTCATGGTTTGTGATTTAGCTTCAACCAGATAAGAAGAAAGTCCATTCCTCTTAGCATTGTTTCCAACATGATTTGTGATTTAGCTTCAACCAGATAAGAAGCAAGTCCATTCTTCTTAGCATTGTTTCCAACACTTATGCAAATCTTAAATGGTACCTCAAGGCTCATGCTACACAAGCTGGTAGCTGTAAAGTTTCCTGTTCAGTTGAGAAAACAGTTGCTTCTGTTTATTTTTGAGGGTATAGGACAATATGAACTACTTGAGTTCTCTCATGGTATTGAAAACAAAATGCACAAAACAATAACTAAAAGTGAAACAATCTATGCCATCAGCAAATTCAAAAGCCTAGTAAATCTCTGCATATAATTATTTGTATTTGTTACAAGAAAAAAAAGATAAAAAAGAAGTTGTACATATACTAAGTTGGTAGTAGTGTTCTTTATTTCTTTTCTTACTAAAAGAATGAGTGTTCACAAATAATTAAACCGGACTACATGAACGTTTTTCTCATCCAACTAGATATCATTTGTATTCTTCAAATTTTTAACCAGTATAATAACAAAGATTTGACTGATGAAGAGATGAACCTCCAAAATAAATTCCTATGTTCACACTCGTGCCCGTATCAAAAGTTCCGCCAAACTCCTAGTCTATTCTTAAAGATGCAAAGTCTTAGTTTTTTGTTTGATAAGTTCAATGAGCAGAATTCAAATTAGTTCGCATGTACTCGCATTTTTGACACTCTCAACTTCAATTACCATCCAAATAAAGCAATAGTTATTAAAAGTATGAAGTCCTAATAAGTTTTGCAAACTACGCCATCTTATTTTACAATATTTAGTTGTATGATTAAATATTCCCATGGTGACTTTCAGCGTTCATGACTAAATATTCTCATTGTGACTTACGGGAATTATGATTAAATGGTGCACAGAAAGAACCTTATATGTGAACTGAGTTCTAGTGTTCTATAACAGTATCAACCAAAAGTGTAGAACAAGAAAGTAATAGAGACCAGATTCTTAGCATTCTAAAATAATATCAACCAAATAGGATTTGCATATCCTAAAGTATGCGAGGGATATTTGTTTTCAAAGCTTACGATATTTTCCTGAAGGACAACCATATGTACAAAGAGCAAACTACACATATGAAAGAGGACTGAGTGCTAGATTATGTTTCTGTTTCTAAGAAGAACAGCTTACAGCTTCTTAATTTCTCAAAAAATTATGACAACAACAGGGGAGCAAGAGAACAATGAAACTAAACAAACGAGACAACCTAGATGTAGCAGTTACAGGTACTAGGCACACAAAGTAAGAAGGACTTCCAAGGCAGAGGGAAAAGCATAAGGAAATGACATGACATGACATAGAGTTTGTGTTTGAAATAGAGCAACAGAATTAATAAGAGATGCCATATATAATCAGAAAAACAGTACATACATCATGTCATAGTCGGTAGAAAGCTTACTAACCTCTTAAACGATCAACATGGACAACATAATGCACATGTTTCCCTCAATCTCGTGAAAACATAATCCAAAAAGTTTCCCACACCAAGCATGTAAGCATCAGCAAGTCGATAATGAAAATGTTGCATCCATTATTTATCAGGTGGCATAATCTGGTGCATGCATAGTAGTATTTACAACAAAATTATTTTTGTATACCAATATAGAAGGAGCAAACAAGTGCACATTTATTCAACGAGGCAACAAATAAGTGAACGCTTCAACTTCTAGTTCAAATGCATACTAAAGTAAAGTAATAAAAATAATGCTTTCTCCTTCAAAGATAATTTAATTCCTAAATGCCAACAACAAGTATGAAAGAGATGATGAATAGTAACTATGTTGAAGAAGAAAGAGCATAAAAGAAGAAGAAATCTCGTAATCTTTGGTACTTTAACCAATGATCAAGAACACAAACAAGTAACTACTTGGTACTTACAAGATCCTTGTTGGTCAAATCCTCAAGAAGTATGGCCAATAGTTTTACATAAACTTGAATCAAATCAAGTTCATGAGTTTATTTTGCAACATCTGCAAATTAAAATCTTGGAAGAAAAGTTAAAACAACTACACTTTCGTTCCGTCGCCTTTCGTCAATGGCTTCACCTATGGATTTTGATTGATAAAGCTTTATTTCTTACACAACATGTGTTAGTACGCCGAACATGCACCTATGTACATCTCATTTTTGTTCATTAAATACCATACAAGATTGATGTTTGTGTTTGAGATTTTTTAGATTGAATGAATATCATGTTTGTGTGCTTAAAGAATAGAATATACAAATTATGGTTCCCTTAGGATATCAATGTATTATTGTAGCTAATTCTAATCAACTAATGGACTACTAAAGGACATTCCTTTTTTTCCTTTTTACATACAAAATAACAGAAAAGCTAAGCAAACAAGTGCCACCATGTGTTTGTCATTCCCATGGACAAAACTGAGGGGGCTTTACCTTCTAATACTAACACAACAAGTTCCTTCCCAAGTGAAGTTGGGATAAAGCCTCAACAATCTTAACTTTGGTGTTAGAATATTCTTTATTCAATGATTTCTCTTTAACATTATGAATACAAAGAAGACCATCAAAAAATCCAGTATCCTTATTCGGAAATGACTGCCTCGTAGATGCGATACAATCTGAGTACAGATAAGATGGATGCCCCTAAACAGAATTTTTGATTGATTTGAAATTCCCTTAAAAATGGATGTAATTGTATTATTCAAAAACTTGTCATTCTAATAAGACATCCAATAAACTTGAAATGCAAATTCACCATAAAAGAAGAGAAATAGTTGTAACAGTAAAAGTATACTCAATTTCCCAGTAGTTACAACAAACTAACCTTGATGAGAAGAACGAAACCCTAAGTCCAATTCACCATAATAAGGAGTGAAGTTCCTCGTGATTCTTTGCTGAGTTCCCTATGTTATGTAACTGTGATCTGTCTAGCGATGAGAACAGAGTAACCGTAACAGCTTGTTTGGATGGTTGTAATCCATGGTATGGTATTGTATTGTTACTATGGGTACGATATTTGTTTTGATTGTTTTTCTAATTAACATTGTATGGTATGTTAAATCCATGGTTATGTAATCATGAAAACTGTCACTTTATGTAAGACCGATTTGGTAGGATCGCATTGTTACCTGAGAAAATGACACAAAAAGGTCCTCTCCAAGTGTGAAATGAAAAAAGGGTCCTTAAATTTTTTTCCTTTTCTTTTCTCTCTAATGGGTGTGATTAGAACTTTTTAAAAATAGTGGGCACAATTAAAATACCCAAAAATTTACAAACTTACCCACTACCCCAACTACTGATTTTTTAAAAATCAAAAACCCAAACATCCCCAAACATTTCCCAAAGAATCCCAAACATCTTTCTCATCAAACTCGACCCGTTTTCAACCCGTGTTCGACCCGGCTTGTTTTCTCGAAATCAGACTGTCAAAACTCATCGATTGTTACCGAATATCTATTATAAGTCTTCTCCGACACCAACATTGTAGTTTTCTTCACCTGTTTTCATTATTTTGCCAATTTTTTGATCCGTTTTTATTGTTAAGAAAAAACCGTAGAATTTTGTTTTAAAAGTTATGTTTGTTTATGATTCTATCTGGGTTGGTTTGGGACGAGGAAATGATGACGTTTTGACTGAAATTTGTGTGTAGTTGCCGGTGATATGATTAAACAAAATCCGTCTGTTTCAAACATACCATAAGATGTTTGAAACATCTGTGATGTGTTTGGCCATATCACCGGATGTTTAGCCGGAGAAGATTTAAACATCAATAGAGATGTTTAAACATCAGCCCTTGTAGAATACAAACATTCAGCGTGATGTTTAAACATTACTCATGATGTTTGTCCCCTGTATGTATGATGTTTTAAACATTATGAGTTATGTTTGACTCCGAGTGTTTGAACTACATTTTTCAGTAACACATTTGGATAAGACATTTAGAATATTCTTAAAACTTGTGAAGAGTGGTAATAACAAGCCTAATGTACACAATCATGATAGTTGTATATGTTGAATAGGAAAAGGGCCTCAAGTTTTTTGCACCATATTTTGTTCTTATAAATATGGGAAATATGTGTAAAGAAATTTATTTGTGTATGTAGGCAACATGCCCCCCAAAAAAAGGCAACTGGTAAAGGCTACGGCTGCTACTGCTAAGAAGGTCCAGAAGGCCACAACCAATGCCACAAAGAGGCAAATTCCTATGGAATCTGAAAGTGAATCTCCTCATGCAAAAGGACAAAGAAGAAGGGCAGTATCAGAGTTTTTACAGGTCCCTTTCAAGAGCCCAAGCGGTAGTCGTGCTAGTCGGGATCTTAGCAAAAATCAACACGAAGAGGAAGAGGAACAATAAAGATCAAGAAGTAGTGAAGAAGGTACAGAGGATGCAGAAGCAGAGCCAAGTAATGAACAAAGAGGAGAAAGTGGTGCTATGCCTCAAGTTAGTGAGGCAAAGGAAGGAAGAAGAAAAGTCGTTCATGATTTGCCTGCAACAACAGAAGAAACAACAGAAGCAACAACGAAGGATCAATTTGTAGAGGCAACAGAACAGGAGGTAACATCGATGCTTATGTTTACACATCTTGTATGATGTTTTAAACATATACAAATATGTTCAAACATCACTCCGAATGTTTCAAACATTTTGTATTATGTTTCAAACATAATAAACGATGTTTGGATTTATTTCAAACATTATAGATTATGTTTCAAACATATTATAAGATGTTTGAAACATGCTGGGTGATGTTTAAAGATGTTTAAACCAAGAAAGTGTTTTCTTCATTAGCAATGTGACTTTGTAATGATTGTTTTTCTTGTAAAACAATTAGGTGGAGTTGGCTGATGAGGTTACCCCATGCATAAAGATTGACCTGCCTGATTTGAGTCAAATGAAGACGTGGATGGAGTATAATAATACGTTCGCAACAAAGAAGGTGACGGTCAGATCGTCAATGCACTCGAAGTTGGAAAATTTTTGTAAAGGTTTAAATCATTTTAAGCTAATGGAAAGATTCAAGGAAAGCTGTTTCGGCCACCTAATCAATTTGCCCAAGTGTGCGTTTGCTCCAAAGCTGGTTCACAACATTTTACTTCGCCGGGTTATTCGTCAGAAGAAGTTTGAGGCGTGGTTTAAATTCCATGATCTGCCTCTTCGTTTTGGGATGCAGGAGTTTGCCCTGATGACAAAATTCAGTTGTGCCCTACCTCCCCCTGATGATTTCATGGATGAAGCCCGTAGCAAGGGGAAATATTTGTGGGATTTTGTTTCAAGGAAGGGGAAGAAGGCTGTAAGTGGTGATTATATTCTGGAACTGATAGAGAGTGAAGACCTGGTGAAGGATGATGACATAAGGTTCAGTTTATGTTTGTGTTGGTTCGAGCACCAAGTGTTGTGTTCAAAGGACACTAGCAGTGGTATTGAGGAATGGGTGGTTTGTCTAGCGAGCACCCCTGGAGACTTTTACAAGTACCCATGGGGAAGAAAAAGCTTTGACTTGACTGTATTTTACATCCTAAAGGATTTTACAAGCTGGAAGGCTCCTGGGAATAGCTATACACTGTATGGATTTCCATGGGCTTTCATGGCATGGGTGATAGAGGCTATTCCGACACTTAGGCTAAGGACATACCCTGAGGAAAAGACAATACCACGGATGAAGTGTTGGTTGGGGGAGAAGGTGGAAAAGGACCCAGATGCAGTGTTCTAGCATGTTGACACCCAGGTAAGGATTTCTTTTATTCCCCAGATCTTTCACATTCAACACTGCATTAAATGTGTAAACATTATTGGTGATGTTTAAACATTACACTAAATGTTTAAACATTGGTACTGATGTTTAAACATTACACTAAATGTTTAAACATTAGTCGTGATGTTTCAACATCACATGAAATGTTTAAACATTTAGTGTAATATTTAAACATCACATTAAATGTTTTAGGAACATATATACAGACATTTAACATATATACAGAGTTTTAATATTTGTGGTTACTTTATTGCAGGAGGTGCACCCTTACCTCGCACCCGCACCCAAAGAGTTGAGGGATGTGCTTTATGACTTTGTGCCATTTGAGGGCGTAGAGGACGCGTTGATTGATGGCTTGATGCGACAGTTGGATGGGGTGACAATGTTGAGGAAACAAGTTGTTCTTCCTAACACCCCTCTAGAACATGTTGTGCTAAGCTGTGGTGCAATGTTGACGTGATACAGTGGGGGCAGGGGTGCTGATCTTTTTGGAGTAAGTAGAAGAGAGTACACAGGAATTGCAGGGGATATTTTTGGATATGTTAGAAGGTAGGATGAGGGTAGAGGAGGAGTTATTAGAGGAGAAGAAGATGGCAGCAGTAGAGGACCTGCTAGAAGAAAGGGAGATGGTGACAGTACTAGAGGAGGAGTTGTGAGGAGAGAAGAAGCAGTTGTGGGTACGTCGACTGGAGAGTGTAATTGCAAATGCTTAAAGTGCAAGGAGGACAATGATAAGTTGAAGTTGAAGGTTGGTGGGATTGAGACAATGTTAGAACAGTTGAAGGAAATGATGAAAGCCTAGGTGCCCAAGAGAACAGGTTTGAGAACAGTGTTCCCTAGTAGAGTTATGAAATCCCCATTTACTGCTTCAGGAAGAGAGGGGAAGAAGAAGATGGTGAGGGGGAAGATTGATCTTTACAAGGCTGTGGATAAGAAGAGCAAAGATGCATTGGATGCCTTCTTGGAAGAGAAGAAAGAGGAAAAAAGTCCACTTTTTCTTGGGCATGAGTACAACTACAAGGATCTGGAAGAGATCATTAGAATAGAAAGCAATTTGGAGGAAAAGGTACACGTAATTCACCCTAATTCTTTTTTGTTAGTGCATATATTAGAGCAGATGTTTAAACATGGATTGGGATGTGCGAACATAACAAGCAGTGTTTAAACATCACAAATAAATTATGATATGTGTAAACATAATACATAATGTGTAAACATATTAGTTAGTATTTAAACATTACGCCTTGATGTTTATATAATGTTAAACATCTCTACGATGTTGCGACATATCACAAGATGTTTAAACATTATGTTTGGTGTTTAAACATTTCCACTGATGTTGACATGTTCTGCCTGGTGTTTATGTGTTTTATTTTTCCTTTTTTTCCTTTTCTACAGCATGTTGAGGAAATCATGAGCCTGATGAGACTTAAAAAGAAAGCCCACTCCCAGTTCTATCTCAAATCCGATGTCATTTTGGATTTGAATTTCTCTAAGAAATTATGTGAGCTTTACAAGAAGCATCATGTACTCGCTGATGCCTTGGCTGCGCCTCTAGAAGTACAGCTGGAGACTGTTCAATTCAAGTGGGCAGGGGTGAAGAGGATTTTCTGTGTGTTGAAATTGAAAGATGTTCATTTTGTCACTGTGGAGTTCCTTGTGGAGGAAGGTACGATAAGGGTATATGACTCCCTGTACAGTGACATCACTGATGATGAATTTGACACATTGATCAAGCCCATCACTTTCCTGTTCCCCATTTTCATCAGACAGTGCGCGATGTTCTAAAGTTTGTCGGAGGATATCCTGAACAATAAACTGTGGCCATATGAGCGTGTGAAAGACCTCCCGACAAACAACACTCGCACTGCATCAGGTGGTTATGCCCTAGCCTTCATTGAGCACCTTCTTACAAAGACTCCCTGGGACAAGCTCTGTGACAACAACATGGTGGATTTTAGGGTGAAATGGGCTGTGGACATATTTCATGGGAAGATGGTACCGTAGTTTGATAAGTTATGGTTGGACAATTAAGTATTTGTTGGCATGTAAGGATAATTAAGTATTTGTTTTGGCTTGTTTTCTTAATTTTATGTTATGTTATGTTTTGTTGGTCGTCATGTAAGGATAATTATATGTTTTATGTAAATACTTTGGTTGTTTGCACTGTACAGATCTCACTGATTTAAGAAACATCGTGTGGATGTTTAAACATCTCATCATATGTGTAAACATATTTGACTATGTTGAAACATAATTCAGATGTTTAAAATATTAATTGGAATATGCTGAAACATCATCCAGATGTTTAAACATGTCAATATATGTGTAAACATCTTATCTAAATGTTTAAACATCTGAAACATTTACACAGAAGTTCCAGCATCTCGAAATATGTTTTAAACATCACATTTATGTTTAAAAGGTTAGTTTAATGCGCTGCAAGCTCTCTTTTCTTTCTTTCTTTCCTTTTTGTTTTTCTTTTTGATAAGCTTTCTACCTTTGCAGTTTTGAACCTTTTAATGAAAAGTAATTAATTCCTTTCCCTTAACAATACACCCACACACCCCTTGCTATCCACTATGATTGGTGGATGAAGGTGTTGAATGAAGTTTCTAACTGCATATGGTGTTTGATCAAAGAAATCTGTAACAATAACTTAATTCAAATCATATAGAAAAACTTAATACCACTTCATAATTATTCAAAACAATGGAATAGAAAATGAAAATACAAGACTACAAAACACGACATTCTAAACAAACAGAAAATTAAATGACTAGACTTAAAGGGAGACAATTCAAACTACATTATATCTTCACTTCACATGTGTGCCGCTGGAGACGCGGTGGTGTAGAGTAGTTCTGGGGGTCAATCTTGAGTTCAACTTGAATACCACGGAGCATACGCTTGATACGATGTATATTTATCTTATAATCCTCAAGGAATTCGTCGAACCTAGTGGTTAATTGCGTCACTTGATCCTCAACATTTCTAATATATGCTGGTAATTGATCCACATCTGTGCTCAAGGTTGCAATATCTTCACGGACATATTCGATTTCAGTGGTCCTTGGCACTCTACGATCACGTTCTGGTGCTCTTGGGTGCGTTCCTCGGCGATGCATCTTTGTTGTTGTTAATGTTGTTGCTTGCTGCAGATTCAAATGCTTGGTTTAGTGTTGGTTTGTATTGTTTTCTTCAGATTTTGTTTGAGCTGCATGGAAGTAATTATGGCACATATATATAGGCTAAATTTGGTGCCGGTTGCATATGTGATGATTACAGGAGGTGCCTATTCATATGTAGTTGTGTATGTGCCTATTCACATCTACCCCTTCATAAATTCACATACACCCCTTCATAACTCCATGTACACCCCTTCATCTTTTCCCTTTTACACATTAAAATAACTGCACATTCACATTAAATACGACTGCTCATTGTCACAAAAAATAATACACATTCGCTCCAAATAATAGTTTTTGGCATCAATGCGGTTTATAAAAACATCATCACACATGTTTAAACATCTCAAGAAATGTTTAAACATCTCAAAAGAATGTTAAACATCCTGTGGGTATGTTTCCAACATCTTGGTCGATGTGCAAACATGAATATCGATGTTTAAATATATTATTACTATGTTTAAACATTTCATGAAATGTGCAAACATATTGTAATATGTTTCAAACATCCGTTACGATGTTTAAACATATCATAAGATGTTTGCAACATCTCGTATGATTTTTAAACTTAAGCTTGAGTTTTCAATAAGAATGAGTTCAATTATCAATATATACTTACTTTAAAGTGTTTTTTTTACCGTTTTGTCTCCTAAACTCTTCAATTTTCGATGAAAACTTAGATTAACTCTAATCACTTGATAGGTCACTACAAACTCCTTTACTAATATTCATCTACATGAGTGAACAAGTTAAAATAGAGTTCTCACTCTAATTTTGTTCAAAATCATTCACATGCACAGAGGAACGACTAATTATTAAAGTTTAAACTACCAATATGTTCGCCTTTCAATAAAAATACATGTAAACGCTTAGTTGTTAGTGTTATCACTCATAACACTAACACCTTTCACTCAAACACCTCCATCTTGATTGATAGAAACACCAATCATCAGTGTTATCATTTCAAACACCTTCAATAACGATGGAAATATACTTTGTATACTTAATCATTAAGTTTATCATTCAAAATTTGTAATTATACGTCTCATCACTCAACGTATGGTTGTATACTTGCATAAAATAGATTACTACATCCAAACATAGCATGATATGTTTAAACATTTCATGAAATGTGCAAACATATTGTAATATGTTTCAAACATCCGTTACGATGTTTTAACATATAGTAAGATGTTTGAAATATCTCGTATGATGTGCAACATCTTACAAAATATTTAAACATCAACAACTGATGTTTAGAATATCTGGCAGGATCTTAAACATTTTTCATGATGTTGAAACATCACGTGTAATGTTTAAACATCATATGGAATGTTTAAACATAACAAATGCCTTGTTTTCATGTTTCTCACTTTTGTAGCCAAAGCACACTTGAATTTGCTCTTTTGTATATTTTCTTCGGCTTTGTATGTAAATTCTCTTAAAAACCTGAAACATGAAGATTAACATAAGATTCATTCAAATAACATCACAAAAAGGGCTAAAAGCTATTCGGAATGAGTTATAGTTAAGCACAAAATACCAACATGTCAACTCCCCCAAACTTAAGCTTTTGCTTGCCCTCAAGCAACATTAAGAATTCAGCTCATGATTAATTTTCTTAGCACCGGGATTGAGTTCACAAAGGGAATGGAGTAAAAGAAGAGTTCATGACTTTGGTTAATACTCACACTTAATTTCACACATGAGAATCCAACCAATCAATCCACATGACCCATAGCCGCAACTATATCGACTAAAGCTTCTAGTGGGGACTAGAGCATGCATAGCACAATTGATTTCTCAACTCTCCTAAGGTTTACTTGATTGCACCTTCAAGTCTCAAGTCCCTTAATGCTCTCACCACAAAGAATGGGTCCCTATCTCTCAATATAATGCAAACAAAAGGGACCCTCAAAATTTAAACTCTCACTCTAAAAAAGGAATGCAAGTTAATAGGCTTGGCCTTAGTGTCACCTAGCATTTCCTTTCATGTCAATCAATGGAGAATCAAATAGGGCTTCTACGGTTGTAATGTAGGCTTTTGGATAAAGGTAGGGTACAATTTGGATAAAGAGTGACTAGATTCTCTCCTTGGGCACTACATCAACTTTGCAAAATTTTCACTTTGAGCTTTTTTTTCACATTTTAGCTCTTATTCCCATTTTCATTCTTGATCTTTGCTTTTGTGGCTCTTATTCTTGTACTTGATTCTCTTTCTATTTTTTCCTTTTTGATTTGTCTTTTGCTATTTTTGTACTTTTCTTGATTTTCTTCTTTCCTCTTTTAACAACTTTTCTTCATAATTCATCTTCCTTTTTTAAGAGCCACATTGCCTTCATTTCCTTGTTCCCCTCCCCCAAACTTAGACTTTAGTCTAAGTTGTGCGTTTTTCAATGCCTCAAGGAGCTAGGCCCAAGAGAAGGGTTAATGCTTTCAAGCACTTAGAATTGGCTCGGGTTAATTACATGGCTATCAAAAAGAAAGGATATTAAGGCTCAGAGTTGGCTAACGGAGGATTAATTTTATTTGGTGGCTTGAAAGGCTCAAACGGGTCAAAGAAATGCCTATTATCATATCCAATCACTAAATTGACACTTCATTCATTTTCAAGGACACACAAGCCAAGTTCTAACATGCATATGCAATTAACAAGCTTTTGAGTAAGAACTCACCTCACTAGCATACGGGACAAGAGACAAGAACATCAACTTTCCAACACTTAAGGTGAGGATCTAACCTATACTACGCATGCATAAAGTCATCACAAGAACCTAAAGATTATAGGTGCGACTCTCAACAAACAATCCACAAACTTTCTCATGTGTGCTCCTAATATATTGGTATCAAACAAGTCACGAAACAAGAATGGCACTTCATTGATTAGAGTCCTAAAAAGTGCCTGGTTCAAAAGAATTGCATTCTTGGGAAAAGAACCGAGTCAAAGAAAATCAAGAAGGTTATTTACTAAGTTAGAACTATTTACACAAGTGGTATTTACAAACTATTTACACAAGTGGTATTTACAATGAGTGGTTGTTTTCGGGCCCAAGTAAAAATAAGTTTCACAAGGGTTGCCTACGTATCGATATCGCAACAAGTGCGAATCAGAGGAAAGAAGGCAACATCCCAAGCGTAGTTTACGGGAGTACTTTTTGAGCATTTTTCTTTTTGGGATTTTCAAAGTTTTTCAATTTGTTTGTTTTTTTTTTGTTTTTTTTAATAACAATAACTACACAACTACACTAAAAATTTAAAAACATAACATAAGACAGGAATATCAACAACATCACAGGATTATATACATCACAAAAACACATCCTAAATTAAACATAAACATCCATGTTAATATAAATATAAACAAAACATAATCATAAAGATAGTTTAGGACATCACAAAAATAATAACTCCACCCCCAACATGAAAAGTAGCTATCTCCCCAAGCAACTAAATATAGAACAAAAATTAAACAGCAAGTGATAAGAGTGCTCCCTAAAAATGATCATGAAGATGGTGGTGGAGCCTTGTCCTTTCTAGTGGAGTTGTCGGTGTTTCCTTCTCACTTGTTGGACTTTGGATTTTCCCAGTGGGAGCTGATGATGATGTTGCTTATCAAGAAGGGAAAGAAGGATTCCCTATTCCTCTCGGGAAATTTCTTTGCCCTTTCCCTCGACATGCTTCCTTGGGGTTTGTCTTCTCTGTCCTCTCATCTCTCTCTCTCTCTAACAGCTTCTTCTCGTGAGGCCATTCTGGCCATATCCATCTGGATCTCCTCATCAAGCTCTCTATTCCCAAGCACACCCAACTCTCCAAGTTCTTCTTCTTGCATCCTTCTCATGTTCATTTGATTCATAGATTCTGGGGCTGTTGGATGGTTCCACCCTTCTTGTCTTTGCTCCCTTTCACTCCACAATATATTCACACTGTTAGCCATGTCCTGATGTGTGATTGCAAACACATGAATGCACTTTTTGATTTTCAAGATTTCTTTTGAGTGTGCATCAATGGCTTCACTGAGTTGGTCAAATTCAGTGGGATTGATTTTTTGTGAAAAAGGTGGAGGTGGTTGCATCCTTGGCATGTTGCACAAGTGGATTCCAAACTCTTCCATTTTACCCTATAGTTCCTCGAGCTCACGAGTAAGGCTTGCTATAGCAGCTTCTGCTTGATGCATTTGAGGTGGAGGAGCTCTTTAAGAAGAGGGTCGACCAGCTTGTGCTGTTGTCCCGTGAGTAGGTGCAGCAGGCATTGGGTGAAGCGGGTTGTTTCATCTTCAATGGAGTACAAATTAAAACCCTTTCTCGAAAAGGCAAAGTCATCATTACCCAAACTGTCACACCCTTGCCTCATTAGGAATTTTTTTAGGGTATTAGCAAAAGGGAAGTATCCATCACCAGCTTTTGCAGCATCGAACATTGCTTCCACCATTTCAGATCACAAATTAATTGGTATTCCACTCATTATGCAGCCAATGATAATTGCTCTTCGGAGGGTAACTATGTTGCCCCCACTTGTTGGTGAGATTCTTGAGCTCACAATGGCATTCCAACCCTTAGCTTTGAAGTTAAGATCTTGGGTTGTGATTGTTGCACCAATTCTACTGCATACTGGCCTTCTCTCTCGCCTAATAATGGGAATCAACCATCTTCTTTGTAATTTCTCTCTCATTTCCAACTTGGCTATGAATTTCTCGGGAACAAAGTGCGGAATTTGGAGGTGTTGGTTCAATGCCCTTGCTGACACTTCTACTGTTGTGCCCCTGACCTAAATCACACATTCTGGTTCTTGTTGCTCACTCAGTGCAATGTAGAATTCCAGAACTAGCTCTACCACTGTTGTTCTCAGTCTTCCTGTGAAAATGTTGCTCCAGCCTGTTTCACGGAAAGCTTTGTAAAATGCTGGGTTAAGCTCCCCCACTCTGTCAAGTACTACCCTCCTCTCACAGATGAGCACCTCATGCTCTTCATCTGTGCTGAAAGTTGCTTCACAAGGTTCATCATCAGACATGTCATTGATAGATGGGCCACTATCTGAGGAACTGTGTGGTGGGGGGAGTGTCCCTTCTTGCTCGCTTGTATGGTGCTTGGCGTGCCATTTTTTTACCTGGACAAAATCAACCTCAAGAACACTGTGAGAACTTATTTCACTACACTTTCCTACTCCTAGCTAAGTTTCAAGTCTCCTAAACTAGCATGCAAAGTTCATGCAATGAAATAGAACACTTGGGAAATTAAAGCAACTCACAGGATGCAAAGGAAAAAGGTGGGTCGCAAAACATAAGGCGAGACCGTAGAGGGAAGAGGCGGCCCGCAGAAACAAGTGCTGAGAAGCACCGGCAGGTTTCCTACTGAAATGCGAAGCTTTTGCTCAAGCCGCAGAAAAAATTTACCCACTGTTAGAGCCGGAGGCACGCACTTGCGAATGAAAGCCCGCCTACTCATTTCGCCTTTTCAACTGCGAGGCGCATTTTGGTTTAGGCGACTTGCACTACTTTTGTATACAGGGGTCGGCAAGCCGCCCATTTTTATGCGACTGACAAACTCAGGTTGCCTAATTTTTGAGCTCACTGTCTACACCGGCGGCCTCGCACTTGGTTGTGCAGGCTCACCTAGTGTAGTCCGCACTTAATTGTGCGGCATCATGCCTCATCGGTGGCTTGCCCAGTCCTTGGCCTAGTTTTCACTACAATACACAGAGATATTCCATTCTCACTTCCCTTTTCACCCCTAAACACACTCCTAAGTGGTCTTTTCATCTTCTCACATCTCTCACATTTTCTCTCAAGAACGAGACCACGATTTCAACTAAAATTCATGAAAAGTAAACCATTTTTTCACACCAAGTTCAAAATTTGGTCAAGATTCAAAGCACACAAGGTACGTTCATGGTGTCATTCAAGTTCAAGTTTTTGGTTATTTTCGTTTTCACTCTCTTCTTCTTCTTCTCATTTCTTCAATTAAGAACAAAAGAAATTCACAACTTCACACTCTAGGGTTCTAATTTCATGAAATGAAGATTAAGAAAAAACCCTAAAATTAACCTAATCATGGTTGAAACAATTAATTAACCAAAACCCACCCCCAACATGAAGATTTTAACTACCCCACATGTAAAACATTAAAATTAAAGCGAAGGGTTGAATTTCTTACCAGATCTGAGAAAAACTTGGAATCGGGTTTATGGATTAGCAATGGGTTGGTGAAATCGAGTATGTGTGTTATGATTTGGAGTGATGTTTGTGTTGGTGTTGCATCGGAGCAGGAGTTTCCTGTGGTTGAGAGTTGTGCTTTTTTTTCGGTTGGGGTTAAAAGTGAAAGAGAACTTACCTTGGGGCCTTATATAGTCGGGCCAAACCCGTCAGGCCCATGAAATAGGCTGCCCTCATTTTTCTCAGTAGGTCGCCTAAGTGAAGGCGAGTAGGGCCTTAAGTCCTCCGAGTGTGCACAAGTAGGATTGGCCTGCGGATTACTCTGCGGAATTGGATGGGCGACTCGCCTAATAAAAGGCTGAGTCATCCTTCACTCCGCAGAAAAATTTTTCTCACTGCATGTACCGGCAGCCCGCATGTCCTTTGGACGGGCCGCCCTTTGCTTCCGCACTTCAATATGCGGTCCTTTCCCACTTTTCAACTTTTCTCACTTTTCATCCCTTGCAATTCCCTGCATCAACACCACTCCAACAACTTCACATGAAATTTTTTTTACACTAACTACATGATTACAACTAAAATTGCGAAAAGTAAAACTTGGGTTGCCTCCCAAGAAGCGCTTGATTTAACGTCGCGACACGACGGTGTTACCTCAACCTTCAAGGATCCATGAAATAGATGCAAGCGACCTTCCTAGGCTCAGATTCACATCCCAAGTAATGTTTCACTCTTTGGCCATTCACTCGGAAAGTTGTAGAACTTCCCTTTTCTTTCAACTCGACCCATCCATAAGGTGATGTTCCCACAACCTTGAAAGGTCCGTTCAACTTGGACTTTAACTTTCCGGGGAACAAATGTAATCTTGAATTGAACAATAGTACCATGTCCCTCACCTTGAATTCTCGATTCCATATTTTCTTGTCATGGATGGTCTTTATCTTTTCCTTGTAAAGCTTTGCATTTTCATAAGCAAGGAACCTCATCTCCTCAAGTTCATGTAGCTTTTCCACCCGGGACTTGGAAGCTTCTTCCCAATTCATGTTGAGCTTTTTTAATGCCTAAAGAGCTTTATATTCCAACTCTACGGGGAGATGACAAGCTTTGCCAAAAACCAACCGGAACGGAGACATTCCAATAGGAGTCTTGTAAGCCATGCGATATGCACACAAGGCCTCATCCAGCTTTTTCGCCTAATCCGTCCGGTTCACATCTACCGACTTGGCCAAAATTTGCTTGATCTCTCGATTTGACACTTCCACTTGGCCACTTGTTTGGGGATGATAAGGTGAAGCAACCTTGTGTCTCACCCCGTATTTTTCCAACAAAGAGCTAAAGGCCCGATTGCAAAAGTGGGTACCCCCATCACTTATGATGGCGCACGGGGTGCTAAATCTTGTGAAAATACTTTTCTTGAGGAAGGCAGTGACACTTCTAGCTTCATTGTTTGGTAAGGCTATTGCCTCAACCCATTTTGACACATAATCAACCTCCACAAGGATGTAATTCATACTATACGAGCTTGGAAAAGGACCCATGAAGTCGATTCCCCATACATCAAAGAGATCAACTTCCACAATAGGATTTTGAGGCATTTCATACCTCCTTGAGATTCCTCCCGTTCTTTGGCATTGATCACAACTCTTTGTGTATTCATAAGCATCTTTGTACAAAGTAGGCCAAAAGAAACCACATTCAAGTACCTTTTCCGCCGTTCTCACACCTCCATGATGTCTTCCATAAGGAGTGGAATGACATCCTTCAAGAATAGCTCCTTGCTCGGCTTCGGCAACACACTTTCTTATCATTCCATCGACACATACTTTGAAAAGAAAGGGATCATCCCAAAAGTATTGTCATGCATCTTTGATCAATTTCTTCTTTTGATGGAATGAGAAATCCTCTGGGATCTCTCCACATGCAACATACGGAGTAATTGGCTAAGTCCGCATACCAAGGAATTTCCTCCCAAGATACCGCCAATAGCCTCTCATCCTGAAAAGAGTCATTGATCTCAAGAGTTTCTTTTGGGCGACCCTCCTCCTCCAAATGGGATAAGTGGTCCGCCACTTGATTCTTGGTTCCCTTTCTATCAAGTACCTCAAGATCAAATTCTTGCAACAACAAAACCCATCTAATCAACTTTGCTTTTGAATCCTTCTTAGCCATCAAGTACCGGATTGCGGAATGATCGGTATGTACAATGACCTTAGATCCAATCAAGTAAGGTTGAAATTTCTCGAAGCCAAAGACAATGGCTAACAACTCCTTCTCTGTCACCGTGTAGTTTTGTTGAGCTCCATTCATGGTTTTGCTAGCATAATAGATAGGGTGAAATATCTTCTCAACCCTTTGGCCAAGCATGGCTCCCAATGCAACATCGCTAGCATCACACATGAGCTCAAATGGAAGATCCCATCTTGGACTCACTATCACCGGTGCGGTTGTCAATCTCATTTTGACTTCTTCAAAGGCTTTCAAACATGCTTCATTGAATTCAAATTTGGCGTCTTTTTCCAATAATTTGCATAATGGGTTAATAATCTTGGAGAAATCTTTGATGAAGCGGCGATAAAATCCCGCATGTCCCAAGAAGCTTCTCACTCATTTGACGGTTGTTGGAGGTGGAAGTTTGGAGATGACTTCAATTTTTGCATAATCTACTTCAATTCCTTTCTTGGACACCTTGTGCCCTAGAATAATTCCTTCTTGAACAAGGAAATGACATTTCTCCCAATTGAGCACAAGTTTGGTCTCTTCATACCTCTCTAAGACTTTTTTCAAATTAGACAAACAATCTTCAAAAGAATCACCTACTACGGAGAAATTATCCATGAACACCTCTAAGAAATTCTCCACCATGTCGTGGAAGAGTGCAAGCATACACCTTTGAAAAGTGGCCAGAGCATTGCAAAGTCCAAAAGGCATTTTGCGGAATGCAAAAGTGCCATAAGGACATGTGAAGGTTGTCTTATCTTGATCATTTGCTTCAATTGAGATTTGATTGTACCCCGAGTCCATCAAGAAAATAATAGTAAGCTCGGCCCGCCAAACGATCAAGCATTTGGTCAATGAAGGGTAAGGGAAAATGATCTTTTCTTGTTGCATTGTTGAGCTTACGGTAGTCCATGCACACTCGCTAACTAATTACGGTTCGAGTTGATATAGCTTCACCTTTCTCATTGTGAACTACCGACATCCCTCCCTTTTTGGGCACACATTGAACAGGTGAGACCCATTCACTATCGGAGAGTTGAACAATCATCCCCCCATCTAATCATTTGATGATCTCCTTTTTGACAACTTCTTGCATTAGAGGATTCAACCTCCTTTGGTGTTCCACTGTTGGCTTACATCCTTCTTTAAGGAGAATCTAATGAGTGCATACTCCCGGGTCAATGCCTCTTATGTCCGCAAGAGTCCACCCAGTTGCTTTAATTCTTCTTTTCACCACTCCCACTAATTGATCTTCTTGTTCTTTGGTTAAGTGTGTTGGCCTAGAAAAATGTATCTCAAGTGGCTTGGGAGTTCCTTGAGTTCAAGTTGTGGAGGTTCTTCAATGGAGGGCTTGTGGGAGGAATGGTTCGGTTTTCAAGGTCAAGAGAAAGCTTTTTGGGAACATAGGGTTTAGTGCCAAGTCCTTCCAATGCTTTTACACATTCGGCAACACTCTCTTCACTATCAATATCCATGTTCCAAATCACCGCGGCCAATTTATCTACTTGATTCATTAGAACACTCTCTTTTTCCACAAGTGCTTCCACAACCATGTCCACATAAGAACAAGTGGTTTCCTCCTCCATGGGTTGTTTAAATATTTTTCATATATGAAACATAACTTTCTCACCATTGAAACGGAACGTAAGTTCCCCTTTCTCCACATCACAAAGTGCTCTCCCGGTAGCTAAAAATGGACGCTTAAGAATAATGGGGACATCAAAGTCCACCGGGCAATCTAAGATCACAAAATCCGCTGGGACTATAAACTTCTCCACCTTCACTAGAACATTGGTAATAACTCCAATTGGTTGCTTCATGGAGCAGTCGGCCATTTGTAAATTCATATTGGTAGCTTTGGGAATTTCCTTGGTAGTCAAGGTCTTGTAAACTGCATATGGCATTAAATTGATGCTAGCTCCAAGATCACATAGAGCTTTAGAGAAATATTTTCCTCCAATTGTGCATGGAACCGTGAAGGCTCTGGGGTCCTCCATCTTCCTTGCCATATGCTTTGAGACAATTGAACTACATTGATGAGTCACCTTGCTTGGCTCATAGTCCCCATAATTTTTCTTGGTCACAAGATCTTTCACAAGCTTTGCAACATTTTGCATTTGGCTTAATGTGTCAACCAAAGAGAGGTTGATGGATGTTGATGCTATTTTATCCCAAATTTTCTTAGCTTGAAATGCTTGCTTTTGTTTCATACTCTTTTGTGGGAAAGGAAGTGGAATTTTGGGAATGGAGCTTGGATTATGAAGGCTTTGTTTAGGTGGTGGAGTTTTCTTTAGTTTGGCTTTTTGAGATGTAGTGATTTCGGTGGTTGGTTCTTAAGGGATTTTCTCATTATCAACTTCATTTCTTGAAATCTCTACTTTCACATCATTTGCCTCGTCATGGTGTAGCTCCTCCTCCTTGTTTTGCTCTCCCCTTTGCATTTCTACTTCATCCACATCTCCTTTTGATTTAGGATCTTCCCATATTTTTCCACTCCTTGTCATAATTGCCATCACATGATCTTTCCCATTCCTCTTAGGATTCACCACCGTGTCACTTGGTAGTGCTCCTTGAGGTCTTTGGTTCACTTGGTGAGAAAGGGTGCTCATTTGAGATTCAAGAGCTTTGATGGAAGTACTATGAGCATTGACCGTTTGCTTAATCTCCTTGATATCACCGCTATAACTTTCTTGATTCTTGAGGACTTCTCCCATTATCTCTTCCAATTTTGATTGACTTCTCCCTTAATTCTCACCTTGCTTGTAAGGAGCTCTTGGTGCGTAGCTTTGAGAAGCACCAACTCCCCGTCCACCTAGATTGTTGCTCCAATTTTGCTTCCTTGGTCTTGCCTCCATTGGCCTTGTTGATATGGCCTTTGATAACCACCTTGTATGTAAGCCACAAAATTGGCTTCTTCTTCATTTTTAACATTGAAACATTGCTCCGGAAAACGCTCCTCTTGCCCTCTTTGAAGAAGGGTTAGAGGTGGACCTCCGGAGTTGACATACCCAATTGGGGCTACTTGGTGGCCCGTATTTGTAACTTGAATAATTTCTACCTTGCTTGCCTTTTTCTCCTTTTCTTCCATGGCACCTCTAAGAAGCTCAATATTGGTCATGATTCGAGCAATTTGTTCCGTTTGATCTTCAAATTTTTTCATCATCATTTGGCTCATTCCTCCTTCACCATTTGGGTTTTGAGCTCTTGATTGCCAATCTTGAGATTGTTTGGAAACTTTGTTGAGAATTTCCTTTTCCTCTTGAAAAGTATGGTCCATGATAGCACCTCCACATAAGTTGTTCACGGCCGCTTGGTTGTTCTTGTTGAGCCCTTAGTAGAAACATTGCAAAAGCATATCATCTTCAAATCCATGAGTGGGGCAATGTAGAAAAACCGCTAGAAAAGCTTCCCATGCTTCATACAATGAATCAGTAGGATCTTGCTTGAACATATACACCTTGTCTCTCATTGATGCTTGCTTGCCTTTAGGCAAGAACTTTGCCAAAACTTGCTTTACAAGTTCCTCCCAAGTGTAAATTGAATTCTTTGGTAGCTTGTTCAACCATGCCTTGGCCTTCCCCGATAGAGAATAGTGAAAGACTCTTAGGCGCAAAGATTCTTGAGGATAATGTGCCGACTTATAAAGATGACACATTTGCACTAAATTTCTCAAATTTTCCGTTGGGTCATCATGTTTTCCTCCACAAAAAAGTCTATTTTGATCAAGTTCATGAAGAATCACTTGTGGGGTATTGAAAGTCACATTCCCACGGATTGGTGGTGGCACAATGGAACTTGCAAAAGTTTCCAAGTCTACTTCTTCCTCCGAATCTTCCAATTCTTGAACATGTTGATTATCATTTCGACCACCCCTTGAATTCCTTTGGTTCCGGTTGTCATTACGAATATTCACCCGATTGGCATTGGCTCTTCTATTAGCTTGAGCACTACGGCCTCCTCGGTTTGCACCTCGGCCTCCTCTATTAGCATTGTTGCCTCTTCGGTTTGCATTGCCCGCAATACCATCATTGTTACCAACTCGAACTCCCTCATTGGCTTGAGCATTGCCATGAGGGATTGCATCATTTGGGGCTTCTCCACTTACGGGTCTTCATTTTCTTCAAATGTACCATAAATTCCATAACTCTCCTCACTAAGAAAAGTGTCATCATATTCCTCCTCGGACTCATAATAATAATCATTCGGAGCAATTGGAGCATTTGGAAATGGAACTTCCTCATTAGCACGATTGTAGAGGGGGTTCCTCATAGCTCTATTCGGATTCCTTCTCATACTTGAATTCACCTACACACGGTAAAACAAAGCACGAGGTAAAATGTAGGAACAACTAACAAGACTAGAACAAGAAATATTCAACCTAATAGATGTACCATTGCTCCCCGGCAACGGTGCAAAAATTTGATCCATGCTCAGCCAACTCACCTCAAAGGGTGATGGGGTGGTCGTCAAAGATAATAGTACCCAACGTATGAGTCGGGATCGATTTCCACAGGGAGATAGGAAGATAATCTATTAGTCTTAGTTTGAATAGTTACGGGTCCTAAACATTGTTCGTAATGTTCCTAATAATTAAGGTTGCAAGTGGTAACTATAGCTAAATTCAGCAATTAATGTAAAAATAACTAAATAATGGTTATGGGGTAAACATATAGGAATGAGCTAGGGGTTTATCCAATACAACAAGGTTCTCTTAGCTACACACCTATATTAATCACACAAATCTTATGGGTAACATTAATGGTCGGACCTCTAATGCGTTCCTCAAAACCCTTTCGGGATAAAGAGGAGTTTACTTCATCAAGCCCTCTCGGGTCAATAATAAAGCGCTAGAAACCTTAGTCCAAAGACCCGAGCGGGGTTGACCTATTTAGGTCGACCCCTTTAGATGGGGTAGGTCGCAACCAATGTAACCCAAATTCTCGCTAGTCTCCATTAACCTACGCCTTCAACCCCTTTCTAGTGATAAAAGCAAAGTAGGGTTAGATTCAAGGATGGCCGTGCCTTAAACCCTAGTTATGAAAGTGCGATGGAGAGCTAGATTTATGTTAACCCATTAATCTTATAAGATTAAATACAAGATTTAATCTAAGATAATCATATCTTCATGAATAAACCCCTAGTATGAGTTTAGCTACTAATACTAGGGTCAAACACACACATATTGAAAGATGAGATGACAAGAATCATGTAAGAATTTAGATTAAAGAAAGTAATCCTGACAAAGATTCAAGTAGAAACCCTCCTTTCACTTCCAAGAATATTCAAAAGCTTTAAAGTAATATTCTAAGCTAAAAAAAGTCTGTTTTCTCGGAGGCATAACAACCTATTTATAGGCATTGGTTTAAAAAATAAGCTAGTATTTACAAAAATGCCATTTTTACTGCTTTTATGCCCGGCTGCCTCTTGTTAGGCAAGCCACACATTTGGTTGCTGGCTCGCAGCTTTCACTTTGCTAACTCGCATTTTCTTGTGCGGTGCAGGTTAGGCGGGCTGCCCTTTTGTTTGCGGCCAACTCCTCAGTGTTGCAGATTTTCTCAACTCTTTGTACCAACCGGCAGTGTCGCCTCTCATTCTGCAGGGCCGCCGGATGAATTCCGCATAAATATAGGCAAGTTGCTGGCTGCTGTTAACTTTCGAGTTGCTGGCTGCTGTGAACTTCCCTTCCTTTGGTGAATGGCTGGCCTTTCTAGCCTCTTGTTCGGCGAGGCGCCCTTTCCACTGCTGCCTTGTTTTCATGTTTCTCACTTTTGTAGTCAAAGTACACTTGAATTTGCTCTTTTGTACATTTTCTTCGGCTTTGTATGTAAATTCTCTTAAAAACCTGAAACATGAAGATTAATATAAGATTCATTCAAATAACATCACAAAAAGGGCTAAAAGCTATTCAGAATGAGTTACAATTAAGCACAAAATACCAACATATCACCTCTACATCTCCTTCCACCAATATAGCTCTCCGAGATCCTGATACATCTTAGTAATGCTAGGATGAATAGAATAACGCTAGTTATGAGCCTCGCAAAGTACTGACTGCCTTATATCTTCGATATCAGGGTCACAGAGTCGGCCATTAAATCAAAAAATACCATCTGAGTAAAGCTCGAAGGAATAAACTCGTCCACTTAGGACAAGACTACGCAACTCCTGCAAATGAGGACCCTAGAATTGTCTTCCCTTAATCTGACTGATTAAGGGAGACTCATGATGCTGGTAAATCGAGCTAAGACGCCAACCCTCAAGGACTAAGAGCTTTGGAGAAGAGTTGAAGGTACATTCCATAGATTCGACGAAGGGTGGAATGTCCAAGGCCAATGAAGAGCTTCCCAAGGCCATTTTGAGCCGTTTCAAGAAGCCACAGGAAGAGGCGGACCGCCTGAAAAGGTTGGAGGACCGCCTACTTTAAAATCGCCAAAATTTGGCTAAGTATAATATAGAGAGCTTTCTGGATCTCAAAGAGGCGGAACGCCTACTACACAATATGGTTCTTGGAGGGTCTGCAGAGGCGGACCGCCTAGGGGAGTGGGTGGACCACCTACTCCCCCTGATAGAAATGCGAGGCTCCTTTATTTGTGGCGTGTATTTCTAACTATAGCCCTGTGTGGCCTTATTTGTTTAAACCTACTTTTGGAGTATTTTAGACCTTTTATTATGCATATATGAAGACTATAAAAGTCTTCCTTAGGCTTTCATTTCAATTACCTAACTTTGAACATTAAAGACAAAAACTTGAGAGCTGATTTTTCTTTGAATAAATGAACCTTCTTTTGGCTCGAATCAAATAGTAGAACTAGTTGAATATCATTCCAAACCTGACCAAACTATTTGCAAGAGCTAAGTGCCTCTTGAGGACTGTTTGTATAGTATAGGCAATTCTTGACACGATTCGAGGATATTACGAGACCCATTCCTCATAGCTACCTTGAAGGGAGTTCAAGACTTGTCTTGCTCCTATCCTTTTATTTTCGCTTCCGTACTTTACCCATATCATCTTGGTATCAGAGCAAGGCTTGAGATTTATTTCTACAAATCCTTGATCCTTGTTCATCGTGCCTACGTTAGTTTCTAGTTTAGATTCCTTGTTATTGTTGTTGAAAAATAAGAAAATACAAAAAAAATTAAAAAAAGTTGAAAAATACAAAAAAAATTGCTAGATGTTCTTAGTTATGGTGATTCCTTTGATGTTTGATATCGGGGATTATTTGTTATCGTATTTCCGTTGATGGGTATCTTCAAAACACGTTTTGGAGTTGAGAATCAAAAGTTGAAAATTCAAAATCCCCGAAGTTTGAAAAACCATTGAATTTGCTTGAATTTCTTGATTTGTTATCGGGGATTGTTTGTAGTTGTTTAAAACACATTGGGGTACCTTTGGATTTGGAAAACACCTTGAAATCATTGAAAATTGGAAGCCAAAATACTAAGAACATGATTTTTGGGCTGTGCTGAATAACACAGTAGGCGGGGCGCCTAGTCCAAGAGGCGGACCGCCACTTTTATGGTGAACTCTCTAGGTATTGGTTAGGTGGGGCGCCCTTCAACAGAGGCAGACTGCCTACTTCCTACTGCAGTGCATTGGGCGGACCGCCCATTCTGAAAAGGGTGGGGCGCCTACTTTTGGGAAGTTGTCCGGATAGTTTACTTCTTAGAATTTCGTATTTCTTTTGATTGCATTGCTCCTGGCTAGTACTATTAGAGTAACAATCCTACTTGATTAGTACTAGTTATTTGAGCCTTTAGGATAATCGTGCTTAGAGGAGAGTAGAACTCAAAGAAGACTCCTAGAACCATTTGTTTTAAGTCCGCACTTAAAGAGCCTAGCGTCCATCGAGTCTTATTAGTTCCACTCATCTCGAAGAGTGCTAGTCTTGTGGATTGTTTGGTTGTTGATTAGGAATGTGGTTCAACTACGTGATAATTTTGGTTCAAGCTTGAGTGATAAATCCCCACCCACTAAACGAGTGTACCCGAGTGACATTCAAGTAAGGTGTGTGTGAGGTTATTTCACTAACCGTTTGCTTGTTTTGTAGATACCATGGCTGGTGAAGGTGATGATCCCATTAAAAGTGCCTTGGCTACTCTAATGGCCAAGTCATGAGTGTTACACTTGAAAATCTTGAAAGAAGGACCCCGAGTGTCCAACTTGAAGCCGGTGAGGGTACAAGTGGCTCAACCATTATCCCGAAACAATTTGCCGAATTGGATAAGCAACAAAAGCTAAAGGATGATCTTGCTCGTAGAGAGCGTGTGTTGGGCATGGCTCAACAAGTGGGTATTCCCCACAAATTGGGCAATCCCCAAGGAGATGTTCCACTCCCTAGACCCCGTAGGAATGTTGCACCTCTTGAGCAAGTTGATGAAGCTCAAGAAGGGGAGGAACCCGGACTTGATGATGATGACTTTGAAGCTCCCTATCCGAATAGAAGAGCAATGAATGGAGGCCGGGAAGTGAATAGGGCTAAAGCTCAAGGTCGAGGACCTCAAATGGGGTATGGTGAGAGAAATGTGAGAAGGCATTATGATGCTTATGGTGACAAATTTGGGGGCCAATCGGAGCCTTACCGAGTGGGTCGTGACAACAATAATATCAATAGTGTGAAGATCACTATCCCTACATTCAAAGGGTGTAGTGATCCGGTCAAGTATCTTGAGTGGAAGGTGTTGATGGAGAGAATCTTTGACACATATGATATGACCGAAGAGAGGAAAGCCACATATGCTATCTCTTCCTTTCAGTCATTTGCTTCCATTTGGTGGGAATCGGTCAAGAGGTCAAGAAGAAGGAATCCTATGCCCGTGAACCTTAGTTGGGATGAATTGACACGTATGATGGATGAAAAATATGTGACTCCCAAGTATCGTCATGATCAACTCAAACGACTTTATGAGTTGAAGCAAGGCTACAAGACGGTTGAAGAGTACTACAATGAGTTTGAGCAAATCCGTATGGCCTTAGATATGGATGCGGAGGAAGATGACCAAGCCGTCATTCGATTAAAAAATGGGTTGAACCGAGAGATAGCTTCTCAATTGAGGTTTCAAAGGTATGCTTCTCCTCATGAACTATTTGAAGCCGCAGTTGATGCCGGGAGGTGGCTCAAAGAAGAAAAGTCCACCCACTATAGAAGTACCACTTCTACTCCCGTGAGTAAGCCAAAGGAATGGAAAGCCCAAACACAAGTGGTGCAAGTGCAAGTCGAGATGTGAAGAAGACTTATGAGAAGTCGACACCAAATATGGGAGGTAATTCTAAAACTCAATTGAACACTCCTACTTCTTCTTCTATTCAATGCCACAAGTGTAAGGGGTATGGTCATTTTGCTAGAGATTGTCCTACTCAAAAGACCATGGTTGTTATGGATAATGGGTTGGTATATAAACAAGATAGTGAGCCCGAGAATGAGAAGAATGAGGTAGTTGCTTGTGAAGAGGCTATAGAGGAAGGTGAAGATCCTAACTTGTTCCTACTAGTTAGGAGGAGTTTGATTACCATACTCATGGAAGAGGAGGTAGAAAATGAGAAAAGAGAAAACCTTTTCCATGCTAGATGTCGTGTGATGGGGAAATTATGCTCAATGATTATCGATTCGGGAAGTTGTGCTAACATAGTGAGCCAAACATTGATTTCCCAATTTAAATTACCCACTCTAAAGCATCCAAGCCCATACTATTTACAATGGTTGAGTGAGTGTGGGGAGTTGAAAGTGGTGAAACAAGTGTTGATAGAGTTCAACATTGGTAACTATAGAGATAAAATCATGTTTGATGTGGTCCCGATGCAAGCTTGCCACCTTATATTTGGGAGACCATGGAAATATGATAGATGTATGGTACATGAAGGCCGGACCAACTCCTATGCGGTCAAGTAAGAAGGGAAGAAATATGTGCTCAAGCTTTTGACACCAAGGCAAGTAAGAGAGGACTATAAACGCATGAGGGAGTCGAAAGAAGCGGCTAAAGCCAAGTCACCTATGGTACTTGAGTCCGAAGCCAACAATCTTATTGTCTTGCCATTGCAAGTTGCAAGTGAGAGTCACTCTACTCCAAATGAAGACAATCTTGAGTCTCATTCCATTGTACTTGAACATGAGAGACAAAAGGAAGAGAGGAGTGAGGGAGTAACCGGTAATAATCATAGTAAGGAAAAAGGAGAGGATGTGAGGAGTGATGTGAGTGGATTGTCACCACAAACTACACTTGACCTTGAGGGAAAAATGAGAGGAAGAAGAGGTGAGGAAAGAAAAATTTAGAGTGAGAGCACCCATTGTTCTAACTATTCTTCATATTCATCTTTTTCTTGTGTTAGCTCTTGTGTAAGTACCTTTGAAGAAAAGCCATCGGAGCCTTAACCGTGTGCTTGGGAGGAAAGACAAGAGGATGAAAATCTTCAATGTGAGCTTCATGAAGGAGGAGTTGAATAAGACATTTCATGTTATGTGAGTGCTCAAGGAAGTAACTTAAGTGTAATTGTTTTTTCACCTTCTCATGAGCCTACTAGTTACTTGTCTTGTGATGACTCAATGCTAGTTGGTGTTTGTGATGTATCTAGTGGATATGCCACTAGTGAAGAGTCTAGTAGTCAACTTGTGTGTTCTTGTGTATCACTAGTTGAGAGAGATATTAAGCCACATCATGATGTGAGCTAATTGTTCAATGAACCTCTCTCTAGTGTAGATGTTATAGTTGACCTTGATTGTGACCTTTGCTATGACACACCACCAATTTTTGACAAAGGAGAAGATGAGGTAGTTGATCATACCCTTGTTGATATGCTTCTCTTTGGTGGACCTAATTGTAAGGATGGTAGTGACCTTGAGGAGTCCAAATTGCATAAGTTGGACAAGGTTATCTATGATGACTCCTCAAGTGTGGGTGATGAACCTAGTCTTGATACCTTGCCTTTGTTTGATCATGAAACCGAGATGCATGCTTTTACTAATCCATTGTTTAAAGGCATCTTTATTTGTGGTAGTGAATTGTATCGGACTAGAGTTGGTAGTAAGGTAGAACCTCCATAGTGTGAAGGATTTGACTCCTTTGGCAATCTATTGTTTGAAACCTTGAGTGAGGTGAATGACTCTTCGAGTGACCCTACTTTTGGTTGTTGGGGGTATGATGAAGAAGAAGCCATTATCAGTACCTTCCTTGACAGTTTGTCTTATGAGAAAGGTTGCTTAGGTGATGAACTTGGAGGTGAAAAGGAAACTCTTGGTGTGAGTAAGTATGCTTTAAAGAAGGGGAGTGGAGTAATTGATTCTAGTGGTAGCTTGGGCTATTTGAATTACTCCACCCCACATGTTGTTCACACTTTGAGGATGGTTTGGTGTGTTAATCGTGAGCTTAAGGTTCGTGAGGATTTTACTAGTCTAATCTTGCATTTCTCATGTTTCCATGACCTATTTGCTCATTCTTGTGTCGAGTGCATGTCTTCATTTAACCAAGTACTTTTTGTTCTCCTTAGAGACTTGATCTTTGTTATTACTATTGAGGCTTGGTTATACCATAAGAGTGTGTTTTCCACATTATTGGCACTAACCTACTTTCGTAGTAGGAGGTTTTGTGTTTGCTTGTCGTTGCTTGCAGGTCCTAAGCTCCATGCTAAGGCAAGGGAGAACTTGGAAGAAGCCTATGTCAAAGTGACATTCAAGAGGGACAAAGGAGAAGAGCATTGGTCACCCCGAGGAGATGATGATGCCAAGGAAGAGAACGCCTTGATTTCGAGGACAAAATCTTCTCAAGAAGAGGAGGATGATGCGGGGCAAATCGAGCTAAGACGCCAACCCTCAAGGACCAAGAGCTTGGGAGAAGAGTTGAAGGCACATTCCATAGATTCGACGAAGGGTGGAACATCCAAGGCCAATGAAGATCTTTCCAAGGCCATTTTGAGCCGTTTCAAGAAGCCACAGGAAGAGGCGGATTGTCTGAAAAGGTGGGAGGATCGCCTACTTGAAAATAGCCAAAATTTGGCTAAGTATAAAATAGAGAGCTCTCTGGATCTCAACGAGGCAGACCACCCCTTTAAAGAGGTAGACCGCCTACTACACAGTATGGTTCTTGAAGGCTCTGCAGAGGCGGACTGCATAGGGGAGTGGGCGGACCGCCTACTCCTTGTGACAGCAATGCGAGGCTCCTTTATTTTTGGCGTGTATTTCCAACTATAGCCCTGCGTGGCCTTATTTGTTTAAACCCACTTTTGGGGTATTTTAGACCTTTTATTATGCATAGATGAAGACTATAAAAGTCTTCCTTAGGCTTTCATTTCAATTATCTAACTTTGAACATTGAAGACAAAAACTTGAGAGATGATTTCTCTTTGAATGAATGAACCTTCTTTTGGCTTGAATCAATTAGTAGAACTAGTTGAATCTCATTCCAAACCCGATCGGACTATTTTCAAGAGCCGAGTGCCTCTTGAGGACTGTTCGTATAGTATAGGCAATTCTTGACACGATTGGAGGGTGTTACGAGACCCATTCCTCGTAGCTACCTTGAAGGGAGTTCAAGACTCGTCTTGCTCCTATCTTTTTATCTTTGCTTCCGTACTTTACCCGTATCAACTCAGCTACAATACATGCCAAGACTCGGCTGGAGTCTGGGCGAAAAAATCTCACTCCGGAGTCGCCAAAGGACTGCAACTCTTGGGCCAATGGGCTCATGTCAGCATAAAGAAAAGCCATGATGGCAATAGACTTTCTGCTCAAGGCATTTGCTACAGCATTTGCTTTCCCAAGATGATAGCAGATAGTGAGATCATAATCTTGAATTAACTCAAGCTACCTCCGCTGCCGGCCAGTAAGATCCTTTTGAGAGAGAAGATACTACAAGCTCTTGTGATCAGTATACACCTCATAAGGCTCGTCATAAAGATAATGCCTCCAAATCGTCAGAGCGAGGACCACAACTGCCAACTCTAGATCATGAGTTGGATAATTCTTCTCATTTGGTTTCAACTATCTGGAAGCATAAGCAATCACTCTCCCGTGCTGCATAAGAACACAACCATGACCCATACGGGATGCATCACAATAGATTACAAATCCACCAATGCCAGAAGGAAGAGATAGCACTGGAGTTGAAGTAAATAAAGCCTTGAGCTTCTGGAAGCTCACCTCACACTCATCAGACCATCTGAACTGAACCGCCTTCTGGGTCAGGTGAGTCAGGGGAGTTGCAATAGTGGAGAACTTCTCCACAAACCTCCGATAATAACTCCCAATTAAAGGAAGCTGCGAATCTCCGTCGGAGTGGTCGGATGAGGCCACTTCTGTACTGCTTTAATCTTCTTCGGATCAACCTTGATACCTTCACTGGATACCACGTGACCAAAAAAAGCCACATAATCAAGCCAAAACTCACATTTTGAGAACTTGGCATTCAACTTATGATCACTGAGGGTCTGAAGAACCACCCTCAAATGATAATCATGCTCCTCGCGGTTATGAGAATAGATAAGAATGTCATCGATGAAGACAATGATAAAGGAATCGAGGAATGGCTTAAACACCCGGTTCATGAGATCCATAAAGGTTGCGGGGGCATTAGTCAACCCAAAAGACATAACTAGGAACTCGTAATGGCCGTAACGAGTCCAGAAAGCAGTCTTCGGGATATCTGACTCCCGAATCATCAATTGATGATAGCCAGACTGCACGTCGATCTTAGAAAAGAATCTGGCACCCTGCAACTGATCAAACAAATTATCAATGTGAGGCAAGGGGGTACTTGTTCTTGATGGTGACCTTATTTAGCTGACGCTAATAAATGCACATCCATATAGTCCTATCCTTGTTCTTCACGAACAGAATAGGAGCATCCCACGGAGAAATACTTGGCCTAACAAACCCCTTATCAAGCAAAGCCTGTAACTGCTCCTTCAACTCTGACAGATCTATGCAATAAGGAGGGATAGAAATAGGCTGAGTCCCTGGCACTATATCAATGCAAAAATTGATCTCTCGATCAGGAGGAAGTCCTTGCAAATCATCTGGAAACACATCAGGGAACTTCCTTACAGCAGGAACATAATCGAGAGATGGAATTTTCACAGTGGTATCTCGAACCATGGCAAGATACGCTAAACACCCTTTATCCATCATCCGTTTTGCCTTCAGGAAAGAAATAACATGTCCCATAGGTGGCAATTGAGAACCCTACCACACTACCAACACTGAGCCAGGAAGAGATAATCGAATAGACTTGTCATCCCCTACCACACTACCAACACTGAGCCAGGAAGAGATAATCGAATAGACCTGGCATGACAATTCAGAATGGCGTAGCACGATGCCAAAAAATCTATGCCAATAACGACATCAAAGCCGACCATATAAAAAACCAGAAGGTCTACCAGGGTCACACGACCCCCAAAGGACATGGTACAAGCTGGATAAACTCGATCCACAATAATAATGTCTCCAATAAGAGTAGAAACACAGAAGGGCTGACGCATATAATCAACATGAAAACCCGAAACAACATAAGGAGATATATATATATATATATATATGAATAGCTAGATCCTGGATCCACCAAAGAATATGCATCTTGACCACAAATAGATATAATACCTGCAACTGGAGATGCCTCGGCATCCTGCCTGGCGGGCTGAGCTGAGCTGCCACCGTGAGATCCACCTCTAGAGGGACCACCAGAACCACGCCTACGACCTCTACCGGGTGGTGGTGCACCTCGAGCTGGTTGAGACCCTGAAGGGGCACCCTAAAGCTGCTGCTGCATAGGCCTTGGAAGGTGAGAGAAAGGACGACTACTACCCCGCTGAGGAAAGATAAGTGCAATCCCTCGTATCATGCCCTGAATCATGACAATGGAAACACCTCGAGCCATACTGGCGCTGCACAAATTACTGATGACTGCTAGGAGGAAGCTGGGGCCGACCCTGTCGAGGTCCTGGCGCGTCCTGAAAACCAAGCGCTGGAAACTGAACTAGCCTAACAGGTGGCCTACTCTGCTGCTGATAACTCTTACCTCCAGACGAGGTATTAGGATGCCCTGAACCATAGAATCTCTTACTCTCCCACTCTAACTCCTTGATCTCTCCTTGAGCAGTCGTACACATGCTCTCCATTTAGTATGAATGAATTAACAAAGATATTTAACCTCAGGTAAAAAGATCCCCGCACGAGAAAAACAGAAAGAAAGAAAATTGGATAAATGCTACCATAGCATCTCATAGATAGGTATGGACGTGTCTGTCTTATCAACGATACTCTATTAGACTTTGTCATGATCAGCTGGGAACGTACTGCTCCTCAATCGTGACGCGGCTGGCTAGGTCCTAGAGCAGAATCTGCCGAACGAAAAGAAACATAAGAATAGATAGGGAGTGAGTCATAAGGACTCAGTAAGTGAGGACAAACTAGCGACCTCGAAAAATAGCTATGCTAACAAGGGAAACATAAGCCATAGCAGTCAACCAAATAAGTCATTCACAAATAATCAATGCAAAAAATCCATACAGCTCACAAAACACATATAAAGATATGAAATGAATGTATCATGATGCAATGGGGTCACATGTACCAAATGAATAGAGCCCAATCCTCCTACTCCGGGGCTGAATCTTCCTACCCTCAATATGATCAAAGAGCGGAATCCTCCTGGTCCTATGGCGGAATCCTCCTACAATCAATATGATGCAAGGAGCAGAATCCTCCTGCCCTCAGATGACATAACAAGCTAGAAATCAAGAAACATAACTAGAAAATACATAACAAGGCTGTGGCATAATAAGTACGCCCTATCGACAGCTATTCACGTAAAGAACACGTGAATAGATTATCCAAAAGGCCAAAAGCCATCAAAGAAATGGTTATAATCACTTTCCTTGTTCTAAAGTTAGCACCGCTAATCAACAACCGCTTTGTCCTTTGGATTTACTGCCAAGCGATCCCGCTCTATTCAATAAGTAGAAAAATATATCAAATAAGGCTAAAGTCTTCATTCCTTACATCTTAGAACAATCTGGTCAGGAACCCGACACCAATTCGCATACGCGATATGCAGTCCAGGCCTACGTACATGGTCCAAAATCACATAACCAAACCCTAAATAAATTATATTTATGAGTTGTCCCTAACTCCCTGAGTTCGAATATATAATCAATTTCATTATCGGGGTCCAATTAACCCTTTAAACTATCGATTTAACTTATTAGAACGATGTCTAATATTCCGATTTCTACCGTTAAAATATATTCAAACACACTTAATAAACTGAAATAATGAATCAACATTATTACCTAGATGTTTCGGGATGAAAATTCTATTTTTTTTCCTTCTCCTTATCCTTTCCTTTCTCTCTTTCTTGACTTTTTTTCTCCTTTGTTGCATTCTCTATTTTGTTTCATTGTTTCTGTTTCATTTTATGTAGCTTGGAAATGTATCTTTTCTTTTTTCTTTCTTATCTTTTCTTTAATCTTTCTTTTTTAAAAAAATAAATTTGCTACCATGATGAAAATTAAAATGGAACCCTACAAAGCTCCGGATGACCTGACATTTTTCATACAAGTTATACAGAACTTGTATGATATTCTCGCCAAGACGGAACTCGAATCCGATTCCCGAAACTCAAGATACGAATTAAACGGAAAAGATCAATTCTTAACTTTCAGGACTTTAACGGAAACTATCCGAACGATCTCGAAATTCACTTTCGAAAGTTCACACAGGTCATAAATGACCATAAGAAACTAACAATGCTTTCAAATTTTAAATCAGAGCTCTTCGCTAAAATCGTGCTCGAAAACATCTTTTTAAGATTTAACGACATTGGAAACTGAAACCTTCTTCCGATACCTACCAAACGAGATCTGATTTAGCCCAAAATTTACAGACAGGTTCTAATGGATCTTATGGAGCTTTTAAGACTATCAGTACATGTTGCTCCCAAACGCACACGCAAGTATACGTGGTCGACAAGTAATAAAGTGATAAGTAGAGTATCGTTCCCACGAGGACTATTCAGACTGAATCCTAGCAAACAATTTCTTAAAAGCTATTCAGGGATCTTTTTCAATGATGGTTGTGAAAGTTACTAACTAAAGGAAATAATTAAAACAATTAACTGAAGTCAAGTAATAGAGCAATTTATGGGTTGTTATCAATAATGGAGAAACGGTCCAGGGTCAGAGTTACAAACAATCCAGTTGCGTTTTCCAGTTGAATCTACTTCTTGATTTCCTAGATTGCTAACTAACAGGTTAATTGTACCCGTAAAAACCTTTCGATTCTTCACGGTCTATGCAGGCTACTCCAATCCCTATATGTCTATGGGTTGAATCACGTGTACGCATTAACGATCCTGTAATGAGTTAAACTAGGCAAGCAAGTATATGTCTATCCTACTCGCAAATTGGTTCCCCGATGCCCGGGTTCACAAACTAGTTCTATTCTTTCTTATTTGCGTTCATAAATTCCCTCTGTCGAGTTCAATCTAAGAACCGTAGATAGTGTTCAATTATACGGCCGTTATAATCAAACAATTATGATCAAGAAAGAATAAACAATCCGTAATGGTAAATCAATAGGAAGAAATCAACTTTCAAACATCAACCTTCATGTATTTACTCTAACCCTAGAACGAACAAACTATAGAATTAAAGAGAAGAATAAGAGAAAGAGAGAAAGAACTTGGTTAGAAGACATCTAGGGCTCCTCCCCTCTCCTCCAAAACTTGCTCCAAAGTCTGAACTCCCTTCAAAAACTAAGTAAAAGAGTATTTATAGAGTTTACAAACACCTAGTAATAAGTTAGACCCAAGCCTAGACGAAATAGGACATAAAAACGTGCACAAGGGGCGCTATAACGGGCGCCCCGCGCCTCGGAACGCGTGGGCTCGGACAGAGGTCGTCGAAACTCTTCCGCTTTGGGCCTGCGCCGCATGGAAAAACGCGCTGGGGTGGCTGGCGCTTTGGGGGGCGCGGGGCATGCCCCACAGCGCCCAGCCAAATTCCTGTTTCGTCCGCTCTTTTGCTCGCTCGTGCCGTGCCTTCGTGTGCTCGATCCAATCCTCAATCAAAATCCAATCTTTTCTTGCTCAATCATGCTCTTAAAAGCTCCAATTACACTGCATAACAACCTACATACACACGACATAAAATCAGTGTAAAACCACAGTCACAAGCTATAAAACGAGCGAATAAGGTACTAAAACGTGAGGAAATATTAAGGAAATATAGGCATAAAATGCCAAACATCACCACCCCACACTTGAACCTTTGCTCGTCCTCGAGCAATCACAAATAACTTCCAACCTAGGTAAAATAGGTCTGCTTATGACTATGGTTGATACCGACCATTGAACCAATGCACACATGACTACTATGGATCCACAACATGCCAATAATTTACCAAAACCAAAAATATGAGAACAACCACCCCAAAATAGCTCAAATGCACAAACTCAACTTATTGCAACCATGCTCCCACAAAATCACACCTATCTACTCAACCAAGAACCATCAACTTTACCTATTTCATGAAAACCACGTGCCCTCACCAATATGAAGCAAGAGAGTATCCCCCAAATATCACACACAACAATGAATATCAAGAATAGAACGGGGACAATAGCATAGAAAGAATTCACTCACTCTCATGAAAGGCTCACATGTCACACACAACGTACCATAGGCTTGCCCGTAGTGTAGGACTCCACTAATGTAAGCTCACTCCAATCGGGATTAACTAGGACTTTAGAAAGGTTGTAATGTAGGCTACGGGGCGGGTAGGATACATATGGTAATAGTGACTACCTCCCTAAGCACTTTAATACATCACAATTAATTCATCACAATTCTCAACAAGCCACCCAATCAACAACTATCACACATACACCTTCTCAACTAGTAGCATATTTCTTTTAAACACACACTAGCAAGGAATGGATATTCTCTCTTTTTTTTTTTTCTTTTCACAATTTTTTCTTTCTTTTCAACTTTGCTATTTTTTTTCTTTTTTTTTTCAATTTCATCCAACCTTGCCAATGCTTTTCACTACTTCACACTTTTAACAATCATTCCCCTTCATTAGTTCCACTCAAAAACCCCCCAAAATCCAACCACAACTCCAATCAACAACAAAATATCAATAAAGTGCTTAAGGAGTAAGGGCCAAAAGAGTCAATTTAGAACAAATGGGTAGGCTCGGGGTGTGGGTGCCAACAACAAGGGTCAAAGAAATCACAACAACAAATTTTTTCAAGGTATATATGTAAGGGTAGGCAAGTAAAAGAAGGCCTTGTATCATTTCCCGACTAGAGCGAACCTAGGATTTCGCTTTGCACACACACGGGGCAAGTTCTAGACATTAATATGCAAACATGGAGCAAACAAATTTATGCCTCACACACACATTGCACATGATCCACACAAAAAAGTTCCATCAACAACTCTCAACTAAGCTTCTAGAATGCAACTTGTGGAAATTTAAGCACTCATGCACAAAAGTTAGCAATCAAGTCAAACAAGCGGACTCAAGCATCTCAAGGGGGTTGTTCCATTTTTTCTTTTTCTAGGCATGCATCAAATTAAAACCAAGGACACCACAAATAGCACATGCAATCAATTCAAGTCCATCGGTATCAAACAAATCAAAGGCACCTAGCATTCCACCTATTTCTTTCGTCTAGGGCCACCTACAACTAACTATCCTAATCCTAAAATAAAAAATAAAAAACTACCCGGTTCAAAGGTCTACCCGTGGAAAAGAACCGAGGCCATAAGAAAAACCACGGGGTGGATGACATGTACCACTAATAAAAACTAAAAGAAAATCTTTTTGCAATTTTTCATTGGTTTTCTAATTTTTTTCAATTTTTTTTTCATATATTAAAGCAAGAAACAAATAAAAATAAAGTCAAGTGACAAAAGAAAATCCTAAGGTACATGCATCCCTAACCTCATAAAAATAAATAAAAGGGTAGTTCCCCACCCCACACTTAAACTAAGCAATGTCCTCAGTGCTAAAATTAAGAAAGTGCAAGGTAAAGAAAACTTCCCTGAAGATTCTAGTCCTTGGTGCTAGCATCCTCCAAGCTTCCATATAGTATGAGGTACTCAGACTTCCCTCATCAGGTCATCACTATTAGGCAAGGGTGAGGACACCCCACACTTAGACTCGCCATTACATGAACCTGCAATCCAAAGAATCACCCAAAGTAATATACAACCATAAAAATAATAGTAAAATAAATAAAAGTAAAGCAAACAAATTGGGTTGCCTCCCAAGAAGCGCTTGATTTAACGTCGCGGCACGACGAGGACAACTTCATCACTTTTTCCTCCACCTTGAACTAATGAATTGAATCCCCAACTTTGCCTCAAGTTTACAACTATGGTATTGGGGTGGTGGCAAAAATACAAAAGGACCAAGTAACCATTGTCGCATTTTGCACTTCTTGGCCTTTAAATGAGGGATGTCATTTTGTCTCCTTGGCATCACAAACTCTAAAATATAGGCACCTTGTTCCTCCTCCCTTGGTTTCTTCATAGGCTCGGGTGGCTCAATTTTCATGTCACCATCCAAACACAATGTTGAAAAATGATTGGAATGAGGTCCAATGCGCTTCAATTCTAAAGTTGCATTACTTTTGACACCCTCGCTTGCACAAACACTAGAGTCCTCAAATATGATGTTTTCTATTTCTTCACTTGACTCTAATGTAATTTCCTCAACCTTGGCATCATCAACTGCTATTGGGTCGAATGGTAGGAATTCCACTTTTTGCTCCTCAAATTGGCTTCTAAGCTCTTCTATCTCAAATCTACTAAGCACGACAACTGATAATTGAGCTTCAGACACCTCAACCATATCACTCAAATTCTCCTCCAAGTCGTGAATAGTCAAGCCAAATTCGTCGATCTCTTGCCCGAGCACAACCCTTTCTTCCATAAATTGCCTCGTCATATTTGTAAGTTCACTCCTGAAATCCCCATAAGCTTCTAAGAGTTTGGCTTGCTCCATTAGCCAAGTTTCGCTGACAACCTGCACTTTATCAATCCTGTCAAGCTCACAAACATCATTAGAATCATCACAAAAATTATTGGGGGAAGGAGCATGACACTTAGGACAATCATTCCACCGACCACCACACAATTTACAAAAATTCCAATCAAAGGTGGTAGAAAATTCACATAACCAATCTCGCAGGGTTGAAAGAGTTTGACAATTTTCCCAAAAGTGATGTCCTCCACAAAGTAGACAAGAATCAACATTCAACCCACTTTCATTAAAAGATGCCATGTAAACTAGTAATAAAATAATAAACCAAAAATAAAATAAAAAAATAAAAAAAATTAAACCTGAATAGAAAATAATAAATTGTTCAAAAAGAAAACAGTCAATTTAGTCCCCGGCAACGGCGCCAAAAACTTGTTGCTCCCAAACGCACACGCAAGTATACGTGGTCGACAAGTAATAAAGTGATAAGTAGAGTATCGTTCCCACGAGGACTATTCAGACTGAATCCTAGCAAACAATTTCTTAAAAGCTATTCAGGGATCTTTTTCAATGATGGTTGTGAAAGTTACTAACTAAAGGAAATAATTAAAACAATTAACTGAAGTCAAGTAATAGAGCAATTTATGGGTTGTTATCAATAATGGAGAAACGGTCCAGGGTCAGAGTTACAAACAATCCAGTTGCGTTTTCCAGTTGAATCTACTTCTTGATTTCCTAGATTGCTAACTAACAGGTTAATTGTACCCGTAAAAACCTTTCGATTCTTCACGGTCTATGCAGGCTACTCCAATCCCTATATGTCTATGGGTTGAATCACGTGTACGCATTAACGATCCTGTAATGAGTTAAACTAGGCAAGCAAGTATATGTCTATCCTACTCGCAAATTGGTTCCCCGATGCCCGGGTTCACAAACTAGTTCTATTCTTTCTTATTTGCGTTCATAAATTCCCTCTGTCGAGTTCAATCTAAGAACCGTAGATAGTGTTCAATTATACGGCCGTTATAATCAAACAATTATGATCAAGAAAGAATAAACAATCCGTAATGGTAAATCAATAGGAAGAAATCAACTTTCAAACATCAACCTTCATGTATTTACTCTAACCCTAGAACGAACAAACTATAGAATTAAAGAGAAGAATAAGAGAAAGAGAGAAAGAACTTGGTTAGAAGACATCTAGGGCTCCTCCCCTCTCCTCCAAAACTTGCTCCAAAATCTGAACTCCCTTCAAAAACTAAGTAAAAGAGTATTTATAGAGTTTACAAACACCTAGTAATAAGTTAGACCCAAGCCTAGACGAAATAGGACATAAAAACGCGCACAAGGGGCGCTATAACGGGCGCCCCGCGCCTCGGAACGCGTGGGCTCGGACAGAGGTCGTCGAAACTCTTCCGCTTTGGGCCTGCGCCGCATGGAAAAATGCGCTGGAGTGGCTGGCGCTTTGGGGGGCGCGGGGCATGCCCCACAGCGCCCAGCCAAATTCCTGTTTCGTCCGCTCTTTTGCTCGCTCGTGTCGTGCCTTCGTGTGCTCGATCCAATCCTCAATCAAAATCCAATCTTTTCTTGCTCAATCATGCTCTTAAAAGCTCCAATTACACTGCATAACAACCTACATACACACGACATAAAATCAGTGTAAAACCACAGTCACAAGCTATAAAACGAGCGAATAAGGTACTAAAACGTGAGGAAATATTAAGGAAATATAGGCATAAAATGCCAAACATCAGTACACCAATTGATGTCTTAACTTTCAAAACGACTACTTATGGCCGTTTCAGTTCTATAGAAATTTTAGGAAATCTATAGTAGCCGATAAAATCAATTACTATAAGATAATTATCAAATGAATACAAAAAAATCGAGAATTGATAGAGGCACCATGAGAAAGCTTACCTGGGAGAAGTACCGGTTAGCCATCACTGGATGGTAACGGCAGATGAAGGGGCTGAAGGGCATAGGATGGAGGAGTGATAGATTAGTCCCTAACCCTAATTAGTAATGACTATACGCTAATATTGAACTTAAGCTGCTTGTTTTTTTCTTCTTTTTTTTTTTCTAATAAAAGCTAAAAAGCCTGTTTTTTTAGGGATACTTCCCGCCTAATAAAATTTCAATTTTTACAAGTAATTACAAAATTTCAAAAAAATCAAAAGTTAATTGCTAAACTTTTATAATATAAATTGGGGTGGTGGTTGTTGTTGTTGTTGTTGTTGTTGTTGTTGTTGTTGTTGTTTTTGTTGTTGTTGGTGCTGCTGCTGCTGCTGCTGTTTAGCAATGACACACATAATAAGATAAAATTTTTTAAATTCAAGAAAAAATTATTTTGTTAACCCAATCGTGTAAACTGACAAATTCACACGAGCCGATGGATATTTGGGTTAGTCCCTTCGACTTGCTAAAAGATACAGATCAAATGAATCAATATATAAATTATAGTAGTTAGTTACTCTCAGTTCCTTTGAATTGATAACTTGCTTTGTAGAACATTATTAAGAGGGATTTATATTAATTTTACTTAAAAAAATAGACAATAAGAGGTTATCGTAAAGTTAAATATGCCAATGGATCTTTTAACAAGTTTAGGAGGTAACTTATGTAATTTTTTTTTTCACGTTAACAATATACACTTAAATGTTTTTGACATGATTTTAATTTTCAGAGTTAATATTAATTGATTAATATTTTTACTTATTTTTATCTATTTTATATTATATAATTAAATTTCTGCACAAATTTATATGCTAAATTTATACATATAACATGGTACAAGAATCACAATTCCATATAAATCCACATCAACAAATCCCATGTAAATTCACAATAAAAAAATATTCTAAGTAACTTACAAGTATTTATATATTCCCTGTAAAAACTGTGGGTGTGTATATATATATATATATATATATATATATATATATATATATATATATATATATATATATGTACTCCCTCCCAAAATTCTTAAAACAAAATCCCATATAAATATAGAACTTACATATCCAATATAAATCCCCAGGAAAAAATTACCATGTAAATCGACAACAAAAAATGCCAAGAAAATCTGCAAGTACACATATCGCTAGGTAAATCCTCAGGAAAAAATTTGCACGTATATCCGCAACTAATAATATCCCAACTAAATCCGCAGGTAAATTTAGTCCCAGGTAAATCCCTAGAAAATATCTCTAAAAAATTCCCTATGTAACTTTCCTTGGGATTTTTTTATGGAACTCTGAGGTGTTCCTGTACTTGGAGATTTACTTGTGAAAAATGCACTTGGGGATAATTTTCCCCATGTAAATCCCTAAGTAATTATTTGGCGTGTAATTGCACCATATTTACTTACGAAGTTTCATGGAAAAAAGTAATCCGCAGGTAAATATTGACTGACTCTCGAGTTTTCGATCAAAGAAGGACAGCTGTAATCACCTAATTTGGCATAAAAATAAAAAGATTGCTTAAAATAGTCGTGCCGATATCTTAGAATTTTTGCCGAATTTTTCTAGAATTTTAGTCTTTTATTTTAACTAAATTGATCATTAACTAGGAAAAAATAATGAAAATTACTTTAAAATTACTTGTGCTGTGTTTAATTGTAATTTTATATTTTGACTGTGATAACATTACAATTTGTGTGGTTTAATTTAGTTTATTTGTTATTTGTGTATATTTAGATAGTCTGGACTAGTCTTGGTTTAAGATAGTACTTGAGTGGTTTCTGCCTTAGTATTATTCCTATATATCTATATCTATAGGTAATAGAGAAGAAAAGTAATAGACAAGAACATAAAGAGTATTATTCCTTGAGAATAACCGGATTCTGTGTGAATCACTTGATTGTACAATACAATGGTAGGAGAGATATTTGTAGCTACGATTTACCCAGTCCTAACTATGGTAAAATACTAAGACTAATAAGGTCGTGAGCTTCTATACTCAAGACGGTGGTATACACGAAACCCTAACAAGAAGACTGTAGATCCTAAGGTGGCGGGATGTATACCTTGCATCCTATGCCTTTACTGACTGAGAGGCCACGGCTTGAGGAGCAGGCGTGTATCCTCTGCGCCCGGTGACTTGTAAGCTAAGTCTAGTCTCGCTGGCTGGACTCGTATACCCGTAATCATACGTGGCGTATTTTTTCCCATACAGTTAGTCCCCCCACTTGCTGAGTATTTTCGTAAGCAGTCAGGAAGGGAAAGAGGTATGCAAAAAGGATGTGAAAAGATACCTCACCTACCCCTTGAAATTCGCAAGGTCTTTGGCTAATGTTGAATCCATGCACCTTTTCTATAAATGCCTTTTACTGCACCGAATCGTTTTGTATCTCCAGGTCATAATTACATTGACCGTTTTCGTGCTCCATTCTTATCTTATTCCGCCTATAAATATAGGCTTCATGATAAAGAAGAACCACCGATTTTTCTTTAGAAAATATGTTGCTCCCAAACGCACACGCAAGTATACGTGGTCGACAAGTAATAAAGTGATAAATCGAGTATCGTTCCCACGAGGACTATTGTTCAGACTGAATCCTAGCAAACAATTTCATAAAAACTATTCTGGGATCTTTTTCAAGTATGATTGAGATTTTTACTAACTAAAACAATAATTAAAAACCACTAACTGAAGTCAAGTAACAGAGCAAATTCTAGGTTGTTATCAATAAAAGAGAGACGGTCCAGGGTCAGGGCTACGAACAATCCAGTTGAGTTTTTCAGTTGATTCTACTTCTTGATTTCCTAGATTGCTAACTAACAAGTTAATTATATTCGTGAAAACCTGTCGATTCTTCACGACTCTATGCAAGCTACTCTAACGCCTATATTTCTATGGAATTAAATCACATGCATGCATTAAAGAACTCTGTATTTAGCTAAGCAAGGCGAATAGGTATATGTCTATTCTACCCGCAAATCGATTCCCTGATGCCCAGGTTCAAAATCAAGCCCTATTCTTTCTTATTTGCATTTACAAGTTCCCTCTGTCGAGTTCAACTTGTAAATCGTAGATAGTGTTCAGTTACCGGGCCCTGATAACCAAACAATTAGGCTCAAGAAAGAATAAACAATCCGAAATGGTAAATCAATAGGAAGAAATCAACTTTCACACATCAACCTTCATGTATTTTTTCCTAACCCTAGAACGATAGGTTTAGCTATGCATATTCATAATAACAACACAAGAATTCATGGAAGAAGTATGAAAGGTTGTTATAGATGAAGTAAAGGAATTAAACCCTTGGTTCAATGTGTAAGAACTCCAAAACTTCCCCTAGAAATTCGACCTCCCCTTACAAAACGAAATTATTGAGGTTTTATAGTGTTTACAAAGTGCTAGGATAAGTTAAACCAAAGCCTAATCTAGTTGGGAAAACTTTTGTTTCGTCAGCCTCAAAGATTTCGTGGAAGCCACGCTTCCACTATGGCTCCCAACTCTTCCGGGCTTTCTTGGAAACCTTGCTCCCAGTATAGCTTCCAACTCTTCAGGGCTTTCTTGGAAGCCTTGCTTCCACCATAGCTTCCAATGTGTCCATTAACTCTAATTTGATTGTTCTTGTCTCGAATTCATCCGCACCATTTCTAAAATCACAAATACGATAAGTGAGCACAAGAAACACAATTATCACATATAACGAGCGCATAAAGTACTAAAATGTGAGAAGATATTAAGGTAAAATAGGCAAATATTTCCAAACATCACCACCCCACACTTAGACCTTTGCTCGCCCTTGAGCAATCATCAAGAACCAATTTCCCAACTAGATCCTAACATGCAATAGAACAGGTCTACCTATGATTATGGTTGATACCGACCATTAGACAAGAGCATAGATACATACCATGTGACCCACAACATGCTAAAAATTCACCAAGTTTTTAAAACACTAGAACGACCAACTCAAGATATCTCAATCTCAAAAACCGACTCAATAAAACCAAGCTTTCACAAAATCACACCCATTCACTCAACCAAGAAGTCAATAACTTCACCTATCTCGCGCAAACCATGTGCCCTCACCAATAATCAAGAGAGCGTCCCAAGTATCACACAAAGAATAAATTTTAAGAATAAATGAGGGACATAATATAGAAAGAATTTACTCGCTCTCCAAAAGAAATTCACGTGCCACACACAACATACCATAGGCTTGCCCGTAAGGTAGGTCTCCACTAATGTAAGCTCACTCCAATCGGAATTAACTAGGACTTTACATGTTGTAATGTAGGCTAAAGGACGGGTAGGATAAATATGGATAAATAGTGACTACCTTCCTAAGCACTTTAATACATCACTTTAAATTTTTTATTTTCACCATTCTTATCAAAACCAACCAAACAACCACCCCAAACATACACAAGAAATTTTCTCTCAATTTAAGCACTTTGCAACTTTACTTTTGCACAACACTAGCAAGGATTGAGACTTTTTTCTTTTGTTTTCTTTATTTTTCTCTTTCTTTTTTTTTTCTTTTCAATATTTTTCTCAACCTTGCCAATGATTCTCTTTTTTTTTTCAAAATGCACCATATTGTTGTCTTTCATCGGTTTCACTCAAAAGCCACCCAATCATCCACCACAACTCCAGAAACATCAAATATTTTAATTAAAGTGCTCAAAGGAGTAAGGGTTCAAAAAGAAGACAATTACGAACAAAAGGATAGGCATGAAATGTGGGTGCCAACAAAAAGGTCAATAGGCTCAAAAGGGTTTAAGACGGATAATATTCAAGGGTAGGCTAATCAAGGCTAGAAAGGCTTATCAAAGAAACGCCTGTATCATCTCCCGACTAGAGCAAACCTAGAATTTCGCTTTGAACACACACGGGGAAAGTTCTAGACATCAATATGCGGCACGGAACATGAGAAAAGATACTCACAACACACATGGTACATAGTTCACAAAAGACGGTTTCATTCCAACTCTCGGTTAAAGCAAACAGGATGCAACTTTGGAAATTTAAGCACTAAGGCACAATGGTTCACAAAAGAGTCAAGTAGTTGAACCTAACCGTCTCAAGAAGATCATTCAAATTTTTCTAGGCATACATCACAATTTTTAAACCAAAAGGGATTTACAAAATGTAAATGATCAAGTCTAAATCCACCGGTATCAAACAAACCAAAGGCACCTAGCATTCTACCATTTTTTTCCTAAAGATACTCTACTAACTACTACTACTAAACTACTCCTAAAAATAAAAATTACCCGGTTCAAAGGTCTACCCGTGGAAAAGAACTGAGGCCATAAGAAAAATCATGGGGCAGATGACTGTACCACTTAACTAAAACTAAAAATAAAATCTTTTTGGAATTTTTCATTAGTTTTCTAATTTTTTCATTTGTTTTATATTAAAGCAAGAAACAAATAAAAATAAAGTCAAGTGACAAAAATAAAAATTGCTAAAATTAAATTCCTAAAGGGTACAATCATCCATAACCTCAAAAAGAACGGAAGTTCCCCCACCCCACACTTAGAATCAAGCAGTGTCCTCAATGCGACAAAAAGAAAGTGCAAGAGTTAAGGAACTTCCCTGAAGGCCAATAGGCCTAGCTGTTGGCGCTAGCGATGGCACCATCTCTATCACGAACCAACCAATCGTCCATAAAGCAAGGGTACTCAGACTTCCCCCTACATGTCGTCATTTTAAGGCATTAAGGGGTGCAACACCCCACACTTGAGCTAGACATACCTAAGCCTGCAAAACATGTAGTATACATGCGAGAACCAACATGACGTCGTAAACCCCACACTTAATCCTAACTAAACTATACTGTAAGTAAAACTAACTAACTAATCTAAACTAACTAACAAAAAAAAGGACATGGCAATGACTAGTGCGCGACAATGGCTAAGGCACACTTTAACTCATGATCAAGTCAATTTTTGTCGCAAACGATATCCATTCAGTTCCTCGGGGTATCACAATGTTCAGTTTATGCCTGTATTTAATTTTGCTACTCAAGAATTCACAAAAATTTAACTTTTAATCTCTGCGGCATTTTATCAAACATGTGGCGTGCATCAGTTTTAATTTCAAAGTTCATTTATATTTAAAGGTATTGAACCCTCCCAATTTTTTGGGAGATCGCTTTCAGAGTTCCAACACAACTCAACACTAATTACAATTTATAGAATCGAAATACGCTTCACAGTTCACATAAACCTCAATGGAACCGTGGCTAAGAACTGTGGGTGATGTTGTGACGGGGATTAAGAACTGTGGAAAGAGAACAAGAAGGAGAGAGCATACCTGATCAATTTCGGATTAATGAAAAAAATGGATTCTGAATTGATGTTGTTTTGATGTTGTTTTATGCCCTAGGTAAGAATTTTGTTTTTGTTCTCTGTTTGGATGTAAAAAACAGTGGAGGAGGGAAACAAATATTGGTTTTATATTTTAAATTTTCGCGGGTCAACGGGTCAAGACCGGGTTGACCCGCAAAATATTTTGTTAAACTTACCTGCGATGGAGGAGGCGACGCTGTGGGATCGCCTCAAGCTAAAACGACTTACTGCCTAACCAGAAGCGATGGAGAGGGCGTCGCTTGGTATCTCTGCTCGTGCAGTTGGAGGCGTTGAAGAAGGCGTCGCTGGGGGATCGCCTTACACTACTGGCGCACACTGCTTGAATCAAAGCGACCGTAGGGCATCACTTTTCTCTCTGCACGTGCAATGTGAGGCTTTGAGAAGGGCGATGCACCAGTATCGCTTGGGAAGGTCTGGAGCTCACTGGTGGACTTAGAGCGATGGTGGGGGCGATGCCTTGGCGTGGCTCAGTCCAATTTCTAGAACCAATCAAAAATTCTTGCATGTGCTGAAGGTGTTAGGTGAAGCGACACCTTGCGATCGCTTGAGATAACTGGAGCTCATTGCCTTAAAATCCTTCCGCACTCCTAAAAAATGCTCCACCTTCCGAATGTCCCGAGCCCTGCAAAAACAATGAGAACTACGAAACACTAAAGAAATAAAATGACGAAAACAATAAAAATTGGGTTGCCTCCCAACTAGCGCTTGATTTAACGTCGCGGCACGACTCTTTTTGTATTTTTATTCTTTTTCTATTTTTTTGTTTTTTATTTTATTTTTGCGTTTACATACAAAGCTCGGGTTTCCTCCTGAGAAGCGCCTTAGTTAACGTCGTGGCACGACGGTTACAATTCACGGTTCTCGCAATGAAACGGAGGTACGATGATCCACCAAACCTCCCCAATAGCGCTTAAATCTTTGCCCGTTCACTAAAAATGACTTCTCGGAATCCGGGGCTCTTAAATCGACCGCTCCATGTGCCGTAACACGAACTACTTCAAAAGGGCCCGACCATCTAGACTTCAACTTTCCAGGAAATAGTTTCAATCTAAAATTGAACAACAATACCAACTGGCCCGGCTCAAATTGACGAGGCTCAATGTGCTTGTCATGCCATCTCTTCGTCCGCTCCTTATACAATTTAGCATTCTCATACGCATGGAAACGGAACTCATCTAGCTCATGCAACTGAAGCATCCTCTTTTCACCCGCCACTTCCATATCCGAATTTAGCTTTTTAATTGCCCAATACGCCTTATGTTCTAACTCAACAGGCAAGTGGAAGGCCTGCCCGTAAACCAACCTATACGGAGAGGTTCCAATAGGTGTTTTAAAAGCCGTTTTATAGGCCCAAAGAGCGTCGTCGAGCTTCATAGACCAATCCTTCCTTGAAGTATTAACAGTTTTCTCAAGAATCTGCTTTATCTCCCTATTCGACACCTCCACTTGGCCATTCGTTTGAGGATGATAAGCAGTAGCTACCTTCCAACTCTTCAGGGCTTTCTTGGAAGCCTTGCTTCCACCATAGCTTCCAATGTGTCCATTAACTCTAATTTGATTGTTCTTGTCTCGAATTCATCCGCACCATTCCTAAAATCACAAATATGATAAGTGAGCACAAGAAACACAATTATCATATATAACGAGCGTATAAAGTACTAAAATGTGAGAAGATATTAAGGTAAAATAGGCAAATATTGCCAAACATCAAAATACATTACTTCTTCCAACGGTTCCTTATGAAAAAATAACTTTTATTCTTAAAAAATGTTCGTGTTTGGCCCGATTTGATATTCCCAAAACAACTCCTTCATTCAGAATGGATGGTCCATAAGAAAACTATAAACAAAGAAACCTCCACAGTTTTCTTCCTATGTTTCTGCATTAATGATTGGATGAACGGAGTCCTACGAGTCATGAAGTTTGATCGGGATTCTAATGACGTTCTTCAAAAGGACTTCTTTGTGGCATGTGCACTGATTTCAGTTCGCTCATTTTCTAACGCAGCGGTTGCTGTGATATTCTTCTTGTTATACGGGGTCAAGAGGCTTAGCCATTTCAGCAGTCATGAGGCTTCTCTTTGTGGATGTTGTCGGTGTTCAGGTAGCTCCTTCAACAGCGTTGGGTTGATGCTTCGATGCCTGGCTTTGTTTCTTGGCTGGCAAGGGGATCTTGCTTCTCTCCATCAGCTGATTAAGGTGTCACCAAGCTCTCAATCTTCTTGTGACTCGATGTTGTCACCTTGTTCGGCTGATTCAGCTGGATTACTATTGTGATACTTCTTCGGTCGCTGGCTGTGGGTTGCCTTGGGGAGAAATTTCTCTCAAGAATAGGTTCCCAGCTCAAGCCCTCTTGTCTTCAATGAGCTCTTGATTGTGCTTGAAGATCCGCGAGGTTATGCACTCCCGTTTGACGAGTAAAGGTTGAAGCAGATCTTCAAGTCTATTCACGGTGATGAGAGAAGGTCACGCCTGTGCTGAGACACTTTTGAGGTCCTTTGGTTTGGATGAGATGCTCGAGCGTTGGTTATATCAGTGACTGCGTGGCGAAGAATGCTCAGGCTGACATATCTCCTGATGCCAGGAAAAGCTTTAGATTGCCTACTGAATAGCTGCTACAATCTAGATGAAGGATCTCGGCCGTACCAAATTCAGAGGAACTTGCCGTTTTAGCCTTTTCAAGCCTTTTAGTTTCTTAAGAACACTTGTAATGTACAGTGCTGCATTAGAAATAATTTAATTGTATATTGTAAGCCTACAGGCTATTAATATTAATAAAATCGAAAGTTCATCAATATTTTATGCATACTTGCGTAGTTACTTGTAGTTTCATTAAGCAGCATGTTTTGGGTGCCTTTTGGGGCATTTTTCTTTTAAAGATGGGTGTGAGCACTATTGGGCGCTTCTTTTGCATCTGTAAATGATGGCTTGTATCGCGTCTGCGGTAGACGACTTTTAGGGCAAGTCTCGCGCCCGCAAAGGTACCCCTTTAGCCTGCTGTATGTAACGAGAAATTTTTGCGTTCAAGTTAGAACGTCTTTGCTTGTTCACTCGAGTTTTTTAAGACTTTACTGGCACTATATGGGCAGGCGTCCCCACCAATATGTTGGTGCAATTTTTTGAATTGACGATTTCAACTTATGAATAATGCCTGGTGGCTGAACTAGAAGTGATCTAGCTTTAAGCGAGTAGTTTACTCTACTTTTGCAGTGAAAAGTGAGTGTATTTCTTCAACTTAAGTTGTGTGGGGACTATGAATATTTTGGCTCGTAAATAGATCTGATTGTAAAACTGACTAAATAGAATAGTAGTTTTATTCATAAAGAGGGTGCGGAACCAAATAAAAACTTAACAATGACGGGGCTAAGTGCCTGTATAAAGTAATGATTAAGACAGAGAGCAAGAAAGGAGAAAATACATGTCTCGAGTATATAGGTCTAGTTGACCTTTCAAGAGTAGTACTTCTTAAGCCAAGAGATGTTCCAGTTATTTGGAATAGTTGTTCCTTCCATGTCTTTAAGAACGTACGCACCTTTTCCAGTTATGCCTCGGACCTTGTACGACCCTTCCCAGTTTGGGGCTAACTTGCCAGCACTGGCTTCCTTGGTGCTCTGAGATACTTTGTGAAGAACCAGGTCCCCTATGTTTAGGGAATGCAAGTTGGTCTGCACATTATAATACTCCACCCGTTGCTTCTGGGCTGCCAGGCGTACAGCTGCTATCTCTCCGCGTTCATCCAGGACATCAAGTGAAGCTGTTAAAGCCTCGTTAGTTAATTCTTCTTCGACGAACGATCGTCACAGGCTGGGTTATCCTATTTCTATGGGGATCATAGTGTCCGTTCCGTATGTTAGTGAGAATGGAGTCTCCCCTTGCTGGCTTTAGATGTGGTGCGATAGGCCCATAGAACTCCTGGCAGTTCCACCGGCCACTTACCTTTGGCCTCCTTAAGCCGTTTCTTCAAGCTTTCCATTATAGTCTTGTTAGAAGACTCAGTTTGTTCGTTGGCCGCAGGATGGTAATTCGTTGAGGTAACCCTTTTTATTTCTCACTCTCCCAGGAAAGCAGTGATCTTATTACCTATGAATTGAGGCACGTTGTCACATGTGATTTCCGCTGGAATGCCGAAGCGGTACATGATAATCTTCTAGATGAACTGTATACTCTCGGACTCGATAATAAGCCGCGACTTCAACCCATTTAGTGAAATAGTCCGTCATGATAACAAAAAATTTGACACCTCTGGGCTCTTAGGGCATGGGCCTTACGATATCCATCCTCTATTTCATGAAAGGCCATGGGGCTACTACTGAATGTAAAAGCTCCCCTGGTTGATGAAGTATATGGGAGAATCTCTAGCAGCTGTCGCACGCTCGAACGAATTTGCTCACATCGTCTTCCATTCAGGGCCAGAAATAGCCCGCCTTGAGTATCTTCCGAGCTAAAGACCTTCCGTCAAAGTGACTTTGGCATTGCCCTTCGTGGACTTCTCTTAACACATATCAACTTGCGATGGCCCTAAACATTTAGCCAAAGGGCCTCTGAACGTTCGGCGGTACAACTCTCTGTTGATCAAGCAATAACAAGTTGCTTGAACTCTCAGCCTCTTGCTTTCTTTCCTGTCGTCTGGGAGTGTTCACTTGTCCAAGTATTCGGTGATCAGGCGTCGCCAATCCCAGACAAGTCCTGTAACATTCACTTCGTGGCCCGTTACGTCCGCGTAGCTTAGTTCAATAACACTTCCGGGGATATGTCTGCATTCATATTTGCGGTGGCTGCTAGCCTGGCTAGGGCATCAGCCTTTGTGTTCTTCGTGGTACTTGATCGACCTTCCACTTTTGAAAATTTTTCAAGCGCTTCTCTACCCTGGCTAGGTATTCCTGCATGCGAGTGTCTTTGGCAGCGAAGGCTCCGTTTATCTGGTTGACCACTAGTTACCCTAAAGAGACTGATCTCCATGGCCCCCAATATGTAGGCTAATTCAAGTACTTAAATTACAACTTCATATTCTTCTTCATTATTTGTGATCGGTGCGCAAGTAATGGACTTCTGAAATATGTTCTTGGTCAGGGATTTGATCACGAAATCGAGATCAGCTCTTTTGACATTCGAAGCTCTATCGGTGTAGATCACCCATTCTGTTGGAGTAACGCCTTCCATCAACTTGTATTGAACTTCGGCCTTCTGCATCATATCAACACTGAGGTTAGATAGGACGTGTGACTTTATGGCCGTGCATGGGTGATAGACGATATCGTACTCTCCTAATTCTATGGCCCATTTTGCTAGCCTACCCGAGAGCTCGGGTTTGTGCAAGATCATCTGTAAAGGGAAAAAATAGACTATGATGATCGTATGACTCTGAAAGTATGGTCGCAACTTCCTTGCTGCCATTCCTAATGCGACCGCTAATTTTTTAGATGCCGATAGCGGGTTTCAGCATCCAAGAGAGATTTACTAATGTAGTATATTGGAGAGTGCACTCCTTTTACCTCCAGTACAAAAACTACACTCACAGAAACTTCAGACACCGCGAGATACAGCAACAACGACTCTCCCTCTCGTGGCTTGGTTAGCAACGGGAGATTGGCAAGTTACTACTTCAGCTCTCGAAGCGCCAGACTGCATTGCTCCATCCATTCAAAACTCTTATTCTTCTTCAGGACATTCCAGAACTGGTGACACCTCTCTGAAGATCAAGAGATAAACCAGCTAAGCGCTGCTCCTTGAACATCAAGTTCACAAATCTATGATAAGTTGCTTCTACCTTTTTCAAACCAAAAGGCATTACTCGGTAACAGTAAGTCCCCATGTCGGTGATGAAAGAGGTTTTCTCTTAGTCATCCGAGTTAATGAGTATCTGATTGTATCCCAAGTATGCATCCAAGAAGCTGAGAGCTTTGTGGCACGCCATCGAATCGATGATGTGCAGCGGGAAAGAGTTATTGGGGCATACTTTATTCAGGTCTGTGAAGTCGATGCATATTCTCCATTTTCCATTTTTCTTTGGGACCACCACAATGTTCAACAACCACTCGGGGTATTAAACCTTGTAAATGGATTCGTTGTTCAACAGCTTCTCGACCTCTTCATAGACTGCCAGCCCATTTCACGGTTGATCGGTCATTTCTCTTGCTTGACCGACTTGAAGTTTGGGTCGGCATTTAAATTATGCGTGATGATGCTAGTTGAGATTCCAGGCATGTCGGTGTATGCCTAGGCAAACGTGCCTGACCGAGTGCGCAGGAAGTTCAAAAATTCTTTCTTGGCTTCTTCCGAGAGTTTGGTCCCTACGTAGAATTTCTTATCTGGGAACCTCTCGTCGAAGATTACTAGGTCGAGGTTGTCGACAGTGGCCTTTGGCGGTCTTCTCTTCATAATCAGAATCTCAGGGCGTGACAACTGGCTCTCGGGGTCTAGTTCTTTCGTGCCCTTCGGACTCAAATGGTATACTGGTAACTAAGCAGGGTTCGAGCAGTTTGTCTAACATCTTATGCTAGTTCTTTACCTCTTTCTTCACCGCGCATGTCAGGGCGGCCACATAGCAACGTCTGGATAACTTTTGCTCCACTCGAATCTCTCTCACTCCCCAAGTAGTAGGGTACTTAAGGACTTGATGAAGTGTAGACGGCACTGCACGTACTTCGTGAATCCAAGGTCTTCCCAAGATAATATTATAAAAGAGATTGTATGTTATCAGCTAGAAAAATGTTACTTTCATTATCCCCGGGAGGTGCAGGATCACTTCTCCCACAGACCTCTCACTGGAGCTAGTAAAGCTGGTTATCGTGTATGGGCTGGGGATTATCTAGTGCTGCACCTCCATCTGGTAGATGGCTTCCTAGTGGATAATATTCACAGTGATGATCAAGGCATCGTGGTACGGGTAGAGGACCTGTTGTATATCTATATCATCAAATCTAATGGCATTGATGTTTATGCCTAAAATTGTATGTCTAGGTTAAACACTTAAATTTATGAAAGGGTGATAAGCAATACAGTAAAATACGACGGAAAAGAAAATAAATTGAGAGGAAAATAATAGACAAGAAAGTAATGCATTTTATTTCTTGAGAATAGTCGGATACAGTGGTGAATTGCCTGATGTACAATACAATGTAAGGAGGGGTATTTATAGTAGTGATTATCCAATCCTAATTATGGTAAAATACAAAGACTAATAAGGATCATAGGTCTATAAACTCAAGGCGGTGGTATATACGAAACCCTAACTAGGAGACTGTAACCCTAAGGCGGCAGGATGTATGTCTTGCGTCCTACGCCCGTACCGTCTGAACGATTGTAACTCGTAGACTGTGTATCCTTTGTGTCCAGTGACTTGTAGGATAAGTCTTATCTTGCCAGCTGGACTCGCATCTCCGTAACAATAGGTGACATATTTTTGCCCACTTAGTCAGTCCTCCCACTTGTAGAGTGCTGAAGCAAGCAGTCAAAAAGTGAAAGCGGTGTGAAAGATATCTCACTGACTCCTTGAAAATCGCAGTCTCTTTGACCAAGAATGATGCTGATTTATTTGAGAACTCCACGTGTCTTCATTTGATTGATTGATTTCGATTCCATGCACCTTTCCAAGAATGCTTTTTGCTGCGCCAAATCGTTTCATATCTTAAGCCATAATTCGCTTTATCATTTCATGATCCGTTCTTATCTCTTCCAGCCTATAAATAAGGGCTTCGTGACAGTGGTAGATTCACAAATATTCTTCAGAAAAACATTTTACTCATGAAATAATGGCTCTTCTATCTTCAAAAATATTTGCCTTGGATCCCGGTTTGATATTCCTAGAAAATCTTGTTCATTCTGAATGGATGGCTAATGAGAAAATTGTAGGGAAATGACCATCTGCGTCTTTCTTCTTTTCTTTCTCCATCTGTGATTGGATGAATGGAGTCCCTAGAGTCATGAAGTTTGATCGGGATTCTAATGATGTTCCTCGGAATGTCTTCATTGTGGCATGTGCACTGATTACAGTGTGCTCTTCTTCTAACACAGTGGTTGCTGCGATATTCCTCTTGTCATACAGTGCCAGAACGCTTGGCCCTTTCCGCTATCATGAGGCTTCTCCACCAGAATTTTTCTGGTATTCAGGTCGCTCCTTTGACTGTGTAGGGTTGAAGCCTATGTTCTTGGCTCCGTTCTATGGTAGGCATGGTGATATAGCTCCAAGCCATGAGTGGATCAACGAGTCACCAAGTTCTAACTCTGCTCATGATTTAGGGTTATCTCTTGGTTTGGGTGGTTCGGCCGTATTACTGCTTCAACGCCTCATCGGCCGCTTGTTGTGGGATACCTGAGGGAAAAGGCTCACTTGTGGTAGGTTCCCAGCTCAAGCCTTTCCGTCCTTTATAAGTTCCCGATTGCGCTTGATGATTTGTGGGGCAGTGCACTCTCGTTTGACCAGTAGGGGTCAAAGCAGATGTTCAAGTTTTCTTTCTAAGCTCTGCAGACGTGAAGGGGAAAGAATATGCCTGTGCTCAGATGCTTCTGAGAACCCTTTCTTTGATCAAGTGTACGGGCTTCGGTTGTATCAACGGCCGCGCACCTTTAAGAAATGCTTATACAGACATATCTCCGGCCACCAAGGAGAGCTCCGAACTGCTTTACGGCTTGTAGCTACAGTCCACATGAAGGACCTTCAGCCGTGCATATCCTGAGGAGCTTATAGTTCTTTGCCTTCTCTTTCCATTTTTTTTACAATTGTTATGAACAATGTTGTATTCAGGAAGAACTAATTGTATATTATGAGCCTACATGCTATTTGTTATTAATGAAACGAATGCCCATTAACGTTTTATGCATACTTGTATAATGTAAGAAATATGTTTTGTGTGCCTTTCTTGGCTAGTGTCTGTAAAAGACGGGCATGTGCACTGAAGGGTGTTTCATTTGTGTCAGTAGTTGATGGATTAGTTGTGCCAGTGATAGACGACTATTTTGCATCCACAATGGGACGACTTCGGCCCATGTGAAAATAGGGAATTTTTGCATTCTAATTCAGAATTTCGTTGCTTGTTTACTGGAGTATTTTAAGACTTTCTGGAACTATGCGAGCAACGTCCCTACCAAAATGTAGGTGAAATTTTGTTGAATTGATGAGTTCAACTTATGAATAACGCCTAGTGGCTGAGCTAGACGTGATTTAGCTCTCAGCAAGTAGTTTTCCCTACTTTTTGTAGCGAAAAGTGGGTGTATTACTTCAACTTAGGTCTGGTCGGGGCTATGAATAGTTGGATCGTAGATGGATTTGAATTGTAATTATAAAACTGACTAAGTAAAATAGTAGTTTTATTGATATATAGGAGCGCAGGGCCTGAGCTGATGTGGGTGAAAACCCGTAACATCACTGACAAGTATGTAAATAGTGTAATAAAAAGAAGCTAAAGACTTAATTTAAAGTAGATACTGATAAGGATTGTACTTCCATCGTTGAACGGAGGTGTCTGCCAGGGCCCCTCGTTGGAGGGTGCTGGGCCTCGAGATGTAACTTGTGGACCGTTGACAATCTGATGGTATAAATCCCCATTGATTAAACAATAGTGAACTGCCTGCCTCCACACCTGTCTGCTTTCTAACCTGTCTTCGGGAAGTATTCCTTTGTCCAGGTAGTTAATCAGTGTGTGACACTGCTTTGAGGCTGAACGTGTGCTTGGAACTTCAAGGTTAATCAGGTCTATGGGGGTCAGCTCGATCACTATTTGCTGGTCGTCAAAATCAATATGCGAATATTTGGGCATTTCGTCCTTATTCGAGCTTTCCTCCAGATAAATAAACCCCCATTTGTGAAATTATTTCAAAAACGCTTTGACTTTTTCTTGACGATCTGGCGCAAAGATGTTCTCTATAGTAAAGACCTCATTCGCCCGACTGACCACCAACTGGGAACTGCTGTAGAGGCTGACCTCCCTGGGCCCCAATATGTTGGCTACGTCAAGAGCTAGAGTTATGGCCTAATATTCTGCTTCAATGCTTGGAACTTTTGCGGCCTTGCAGAAGACCTTCCTGGTGGGAGTTTCGATCCATAAATTGAGGCTGACTTTCTCTCCTTTGAGATCAACATCCATATGAATTTGCAAGTGTCCGAACTCAATCGTCTCTAGACTTTAGACTGACTCCTCCGCCTTGGGTCCTAATTCTTCCACAAAATTTGAGATGAAGCCTTCTAAAGCCCGTGACCGGATGGTCGTTCGTGGTTGATAAATAATATCGTGTTCTCCCAATTCTTCGGCCCATTTTGCCAACCCTTTTGAGAGCCCTGGTTTGGGCAAAATGGCCTGTAGTGGTACCAAAGAAACCAAACTGACAGTATGGCCGAGAAAATAAGAGTGTAACTCCTGAGTTTCCATGACCACGGCCGCAATAAACTTAACAGGTAGAGGCAGAAGCACATCCAGGCACAAAAGTCCATTGCTGGCATACTTTATGGGAAACTGTCACCATAATGGCTCATCGTGCATTACCAACACCTCGGTTAGGTGGTACCATAGTCTGCTGCCTTAGGGACTAGCTAGCTCATCTCCGATAACCGCTCCCTCAGCACACTGGTCTCTATCCTAGCCTTTCACTCCATCGTTTTGTACCAAGATAATTCCTCATCGATCATATTTACCTTGGCTATTGGCACTTTGGCCTGTCCTCTACCGGATGCTAGGAAGTCTCCAGTCAAAGGGCGCTTACTCTGCAAGGCATTAATCCCGTGCGAGGCGGGATATCTGAAAAATCGGTGGAGCCTTAACGGTACTCTTTTTACAGTGTGTATCCAAGGACATCCCAAGATGATATCATATGACATATCGCAGGTGAGTACCTGGAAGGAGGTCATGCTCGTCATGCCCGGGAAATGACCCGGTAGGGCTAGCTCTCTAACAGGTTCCTCTCGAAGGCCGTTGAAGCTGATTATCCTGCGAAGGCTCGGGATCATCTGATGGTTTTGTCCCAACACCTGTAGTATCTCTATCTGAATAATGTTCACATTGCTTCCTGGGTCCACCAGAGCTTGATCATTAGATCTGATATCCTTATTGGGATGGTGAGAGCATCTTGATATTCTCCTTCGTCCTTTAGGCTGAACGGAATAGGGCTAACAACCGATCCTAACTTTTCAATCCCCCAGGCCGTGACAAGTCCTGGGGTTGCGAAGATCGCATTTATATGCCGCTTGTCCTCGGAGTCTGGTACTTTCGAACTCCTCGGTTCTTCTTCAATCAAATCCTTGAAGTGTCATTCTTTTAATAGATGCTCGATTTCCAATATCAGGGCCTTGCAATCGACCGTAGCATGGCCATTGTTATGATGGATGTCATAATAGGCTGTTGTATTCCTCCTGGTTTCTCTTTTTACAGTGGGCAGCCACTGTACTCTTGGCTCTAGTTTGCCAAAGTGATTGGTAACCAGTTCCACGGCGTTGACTCGCAAACCAAAATCTCGGAAGCTCCGGGGCTCGGTTCATTTCTCTTGGGATTTGGGTCCCCGGGTGTTCCCCTGCTTTGCCACTCCTGTTTGACTCTGAATCTTTCCTTTTACTGTCCTTCCATCATCCTTTCCCTCAAGGGACAAACTTCCTGCTCGTTTTCTCCGTTCAACTTCAGGGTTCTGAGAGTGTTCCGGCTCCAAGCAATGCTTTTCAGTGTACCTCTTGTGTAAGGCACTCCATGTTGCCACAGGATGTTGATTTAGACTCCACTGCAATTCCATAGTAGCCAGCGACCCTTTGGAATTTAGGCTCTTACTGAAGGCTACCGCAACAATATTATCAGAGACTAGAGGAAGCTCCATACGTTCCCTTTGAAAACTTTCAAGGTAATCTTTCAACAGCTCGTCTTCGCGCTGCCGAATCTCAAAGATATCTTCCATGCGCTTCTCCTATATATGGGTTCTAGAGAGCGCTTTCTTGAACAAATCATGTATCTGGGTGTATGACTCGATGGAACCCATTGGTAGCTGAGTGTACCAAGCAAGGGCACCTTTGGTCAAAGTTGGGCTGAATCTTTTCACCATAGCAGACTGGATTTCTCCCTCTGAGATTTCTTTGCTCTTGATAGTTGTGTAGTACGCAGCAATGTGCTCATCCGGATCCATTATTCCGTCGTACTTCAAGTTATCCGGTAGGCTGAAGTACTTTGGTACGTGGATCAGTACAGCGCTTGCTTTGTACACATATTTATAAAACTTTTGCTCATCTACAGTAGTATCCTGAGGTGGTGCACCCAGTACGTTACCAATTCGATCGTGGATGACCTTCATCTCCTTTAGGATATCCTGAATGACAGGTGTTCCTTTGAGGTCTTGATTTTTGACTACCGTTGAACCTCCAGAAGCAGCGTCCATGTTGAGTCTACAATTAGGAGCAGAGACAAGAGTATCGTTCATGGGTGCTGGTCCTTACGGGGATGCTGGCCTCTGAGACGATCCAGAGAACATTGTTCCTAATTTTTGAGATATTCCCTCGACCATGTTGACCGAGCTCTGCTCTGCCCGGGTTGATAGGGTTGTGAGGAGATTAACAAGGAAACCTCTGAGATTAGAATTACCTTGGCGTGATTGATCACCTTCTCCGTCGCTGGGCACAGGGACTGACTCCTTGGCTGGATCTACTGGTTGCATGCTCGGATCCCCAGGTTCATGTACAGACTCAGCCAGTCTTCTTTGGGTTGTTGTCGTTGTCGACTGACAGGACGGTGCCTTTTTCTTGTGGAATACCTACAATTACCTGGGCCCCATGATGGGCGCCAAGCTGTTTATGCCTAAAATTGTACGTCTACGTTAAAAAAACTTAAAGTTATGAATGGGTCACAAGCAATACGGTAAAATACGACGGAAAAGTATATAAATTGAGAGGAAAATAATAGACAAGAAAGTAAAGAGTTTTATTCCTTGAGAATAGTCAGGTTCAGTGGTGAATCACCTGATGTACAATACAATATAATGAGGGGTATTTATAGTAGTGATTACCCAGTCCTAATTATGGTAAAATACAAAGACTAATGAGGCTCATCGGCCTATAAACTCAAGGCAGTGATATATACGAAACCCTTACTAGGAGACTGTAACCCTAAGGCGGTAGGATATATCCCTTGCGTCCTAAGCCCCTACCGCCTGAACGATCGTAACTCGTAAAACATGCGTGTATCTTTTGTGCCTGGTGACTTGTATGATAAGTATGGTCTCGCCAGTTGGACTCGCATCCTCGTAATGACAAGTGGCGTATTTTTACCCACACAATTGATATGAGGCTTCTTGGTCATCTCCTAGTGACCTTTGCAAACCATAATGGTTCTAGCTCAGTCATTATCAACCCCAGGCCCCCTGAAGATCGTGTTGACAGACTTCGAGGTACCCTGGTCTTTAGACGTTACTTTGTTGGAGTTACTATTGGGCATGGATTCTCGATGGGATGCTCGCCTCAATAGTGAAAACTCTGCTTTTCGGCATCCGCTCATAGTTTCGGCCATTTCGGCTTAGTTATGAGCCTTCTGTCGGATCTTAATGGTGGCGTCATGTAAGGAATCGTCATCGCCGTCCGCTATCGTTGCGTTATTTTCCTTCATAGAACCCTATAATTGTCTGGGCCCCACGATGGGTGCCAAACTGTCTATGCTTAAATTTGGAAGGTTAAACAATTAAATTTGTTGGAGGGTCACAAGCAATACGGTAAATATGAACGAGAAAATACATGAAATAGAAAGGAAAAGTAATATACAAGAAAGTAAAGAGTATTATTCCTTGAGAATAGGCGGATTCTGTGCGAATCGCTTGATTGTACAATACAAAGGTAGGAGGGTACCATTTACCCAGTTCTAATTATGGTCAAATACAAAGACTAATAAAATAGTGGGTCTGTATACTCAAGGCGGCGGTATACACGAAACCCTAACTAGGAGACTGTAAACCCTAAGTCGGCTGGATGTATACCTTGCATCCTTTGCCCGTACCGATTGAGCGGACGTGGCCTGAGGAGCAGGCGTGTATCCTCTGCGCCAGGTGCCTTGATATATATATATATATATATATATATATATATATATATATATATATATATATATATATACTTAAATTTATGAATGGGTCACAAGCATTACAGTAAAATACGATGGAAAAGTAACTAAATAGAGAGAAAAATAATAGATAAGAAAGTAAAGAGTTTTATTCCTTGAGAATAGCATGATTCAGTGGTGAATCGCTTGATGTACAATACAATGTAAGGAGGGGTATTTAAAGTAGTGATTACCCAATCCTAATTATAGTAAAATACAAAGACTAATGAGGCTCATGGGCCTATAAACACAAGGCGGTGGTATATACGAAACCCTTACTAGGAGACTGTAACCCTAAGATGGTAGGATGTATGCCTTGCGTCCTACGCCCGTACCGCCTGAACAGTCATAACTCGTAGAAAAAATGTGTATCCTCTTTTCCCGGTGACTTGTAGGATAAGTTTAGTCTCACCACTCGACTCGTATCCCCGTAATAATAGGTGTCATATTTTTTCCCACACAGTCAGTCCCCCCACTTGCTAAGTGCTGACGCAAGCAGTCAGGAAGTGAAAGCGGTGTGAAAGATATCTCACTGACTCCTTGAAATTTGCAGTCTCTTTGACTAAGAATGATACTGATTTATTCGAGAACTCCGCGTGCCTTCACCTGATTTGTTGATGTCGATTCCATGCACCTTTCCAAGAATACTTTTTGTTGTGCCGAATCATTTCTTATCTGAGGCCATAATTACGCTTGACCGTTTCATGATCTGTTCTTATCCCTTCCAGCCTATAAATAGGGGCTTCGTGATAGTGGTAGGATCACAAATCCTCTTCAGAGAAATACTTCATCTTCATATTCTTCAAAGTTCCTTATGAACGAATGGCTCTTTTATCTTCAAAAATATTTGCCTTTGATCGGTTGTTGTGATATTGCTTTTGTCATGCAGGGGTTATGTCGCTTGGCCCTTTCAACTGTCATGAAGCTTCTCCGCTAGGATTTTTTATGTATTTAGGTAGCTCCTTTGACGGTGTAGGGTTGAAGCCTACGTGCCTGGCTCCGTTCCATAGCAGACAAGAGGATATAGCTCGAAGCCATGAGTGGATTAATGAGTCACACAGTTCTAACTCTGCTTGTGGTTCAGAGCTATCTCTTGGTTCGGCCATATTGTTGCTGCAACGCCTCATCTGCCGCTTGCTGTGAGATACCCGAGGGAAGAGGCTCCCTTGTGGTAGGTTCTCAGCTCAAGCCTTTCCGTCCTCGATGAGCACTCAATTGCACTTAAAGATTTGCGGGGCAGTGCACTCCTGTTTGACCAGCGGGGGCCGAAGCAGATTTCAAGTTTTCTTTTAAAGCTCCGTGGACGTGATGGGGGATGAACTTGTCTGCACTTAGATGCTTTTGAGGACCCTAGCTTTGATCAAGTGGTCGGGCTTCGGTTGTATAATGGCCGCATACCTCAAAGAAATGCTCGGACAGACATAACTCCGGCCGCCAGGAAAAGCTCCGGACTACTTTACGCCTTGTAGCCACAATCCACATGAAGGATCTTCAGCCGTGCAGATCCTGAGGATCTTATATTTTTTAGCTTCCCCTTTGCTTTTTTTGGACAATTGTTATGAATAATGTTGTATTCAGAAAGAACTAATTATATATTATGAGCCTACGGGTTGTTTGTTATTAATGAAACGAACGCCCATTAATATTTTTATGCGCACTTGTATAGTTTAAGTAGAATGTTTTGTGTGCCTTTTTGAGCTAGTGTCTTTAAACGAGGGGCGTGCGCACTGAAGGGCACTTCATTTACATCAGTAGTTGACGGCTTATACTGCGCCTATGAAAGACGGCTGTTTTGCACCCACAATGAGATAACTTCAGCCCGTGTGGGAATGGGGCATTTCTGCGTTCCGATTCAGAACGTCGTTGCTTGTTTGCTCGAGTATTTTAAGACTTTCTGGCACTATGCGAGTGGGCATCCCCACCAACATATAGGTGCAAATTTGTAGGAAAACTGGGTGTATTACTTTAACTTAGGTCTGGTCGGGGCTATGAATATTTGGATCATAGATGGATCTGAATTGTAATTGTAAAACTGACTAAGTAAAATAGTAGTTTCATTGATAAATAGGGGCGCAGGGCCTGAACTGTTGTGGGTGAAAACCCGTAACATAACTGATGAGTATGTGAATACTGCGATCAAGATTAAAATAAATCAAAAAACTTAATTAAAGTAAATACCGAGAAAGATTATACTTCCATCGCCGAACAGAGGTATCTTCCAGGGCCCCCTCGTCGGAGGGTGTTGGGCCTCGAGATGTAACTTGTGGACCGCTGACAATCCGATGGTATAAATCCCTATTGATTAAACAATAGTGAACTGCCTACCTCTGCAGCTGTCTACTTTCTAAGTTATCTTCGGGGAGTATTCCCTTGTTCAAGTAGTTAATCAGTGCATGACGCCATTTTGAGGCAGAACCTGTGCTTGGAACTTCAAGGTTCATCCAATCCGCGGGGGTCAACTCAATCATTATCTGCTGGTTATGTGAATCACTTCATCCTCGTTCGAGCTCTTCTCCTGATAGACAAACTTCTATTTGTGAATGTTTTTCAAAAGTGCTTTTATTCTCCCTTGCCAATCTAGCACACAGATGTTCTCCGTGGTAAAAACCTCATTCGCCCGACTGACCACCAACTAGAAACTATTGTAGAGGCTGACCTCCCTGGCCCCAATATGTAGGCTAAGTCAAGAGCTTGACTTATGGCCTTATATTCTGCTTCAATGCTTGAAACTTTCGCGGCCTTGCAGAAGACCTTCCCGGTAGGAATTTCGACCCATAAATCTAGGCTGGCTTCTTCTCCTTTGAGATCCACGTCCGTATGAATTTGCTAGCATCCGGGTTCAGGCATCTCTACATTTTCGATTGACTCCTCCGCCTTTGGTACTAATTCTTCCACAAAATATGAGGCAAAGCCTTCTAAGGCCTGTGAATAGATGGCTGTTCGCGGTTGATAAATGATATCGTAGTCTCCCAGATCTTCCGCCTATTCTGTCAACCCTTTTGAGATTCCAGGTCTGGATAAAATGGCCTGCAATGTGTATGATCTAACTATGAAATTGTAAAATAACAAAAAATTAAAGAGATAAAAATAAGATCCATTTGGAATTGATTTGAAATTAAGGAAACAAATTAGGAGGTGAGGCCTAATCACCCCCTTAAAACAACAATCAAATGAACCTACACTATTTAGTGCTCAATTGAATTGGAATTCAATTGCAAATTAAGGAAGAAAAGTGCTCAAGCAACATGCTTTGCCAATGTTTACTCTCAATAATTATCATCTAAAAACTAACCCTAGCAAATGCGGCTAAGTGGACTTAAATACTGGTTTCTGAAAATGGCATAATATTACCTTAATTACCCCTAAAGTGGGCTGAAATAAAAGTCATTAACTTGAAGTGGGTTTCTAATCATCGTCTCAGTGCTATCGTGACTGGAGGGGCACGATTGCGAAGACCAATCCAGCAGTGCTTCGCGAACGCACCAAAGGCCACGCATCCGCGAAGGTGAACTTCCTCAGCCTCTGCATCGCGTTTAGGACCTCGCGATCGTGCTGCATAGTCGTTTGCCCCTGCGCGATCACATATATGGCCATGCGATCGCGTTGAGTTGATTCTGGATCTGAGGCAGTAAGCATGTAAACAGGCCTGCAGCCTCCAATATTTGCCCCAGCTACTTCACTTGTTCACTTTGGCCATCTTTTTCTTTGATTCTTGGCTTCCAAGCTCTTTTGAAATACTCCAAGATTTTGATGCTAAGTCTAAATCCGCCAATGTCATGAGCGCCAATCCGGTTTGCATCACAATGGCACAGAAGCAAACACACTGACTGTATGGCTGAGAAAATACAAGCGCAACTCCTGGGTTGCCATGACCACGACCACAATAAACTAGATAGGCAGAGACAGAAGCCCATCCAGGTACGAAAGGCCCTTGTTGGCATACTTTATTGGAAGCTGTCTCTCATCTTCTTCTCGTGCGAGCACTGCATTCCACGCTACCCTTGAAATTGAAACATACAGCAAAACGTGTTCTCCTTGGACAGGCTCAGTGATTTTCGGAGGCTGCAAGAGTTGCACCTTGATCCGGGCCAATACCAAGTAGCAGTGTATCAGCCATAATGGCTTTTCGTGCTTTACAAATACCTCGGTGAGCTGGTACCATAGCTCTGCTACCTAGGGGATTAGTTGGCTCATCCCCGAAAGCCGCTCCCTCAACACTCCAATCTCTATCCTAGCCTTACACTCCATCGTTTTATACCAGAGGGATTCCTCATCGATCATATTTACCTTGGCAATAGGCCCTTTATCGCGCCCTCTGTCGGATATTGGATAGTCTCCGGGCGAAGGCCGCTCACTCCGTAAGTCATTGATCCTGTGCAAGGTAGGGTACCTGAATACTTGATGGAGAGTTGAGGGTACTCCCTTTACGCTGTGTATCCAAGGGCATCCCAGGATGATATCATATGACATATCACAGGTGAGTACCTGGAAGGAGGTTATGCTCATCACAACCGGAATATGAACCGGTACAGCTAGTTCTCCAATAGGTTCTTCACAGAGACCGTTGAAGCCAATTATCTCGGCATCATCTGATGGTCTTGGCCTAATTTCTGTAGTACCTCTCTCCGAATAATGTTCACATTACTTCCTAGGTCAACCAAAGCTTGCTTGATCTGAAGATTTGATACCCTTGTAGGGATGATGAGAGCCTCTTGATGCTTTTTTTGCTCCTCCGGACTGAACGCAATAGGGCTAGTGAACGACCCTAATTTAGAGAGAAAAAGAGTAAAAGATATTTAGGAGAGTTAAGAAAGATTTAGAACCAAATGCACTTTTACACTAAGAGTCTTTTGGGTCATAAACCTTTGAGTTTCAAGTCATGTTAAGGTTTTAAGGGTCTGTCTAGTTGCTTTTTGGTGTTACCTTGCGTAGCTGTCTCGGTTAAGCTTTTGAATCGACTTTGCGGTGCTCTAAGGTCTTGTTTGAAGTAAACATATTAACTTTGTATTTCTTTAACCCATTTGGCCATGAAATGAAGTAAAATCAACATGTTTAAGAGCTTAAAAATCTCTGTGCATGTGTATGGGTTGTGACAGACTAGTTATGTTTTAAAATGAAAGTACAAAAAATTGCTAAGTCATTATTGGATGATTTTCTATATTGTTATAGAGTTTTTGGAGCGTAGTGTGTGTATGAAAGAGGTGACATAGTAGCAGAAATTAACCATTTCAGCATGTTATTTTTAAAATATGTTTTCAGAAAGTAAACATTTAAAATCTAGACTGTTTTTGCAGAGTTGGTTACAATCTGCAAACCTTGTCAATCCTTGAAATATGGACATATTTGAAGCATCAGGTAATTTTAGGACAAGTCTTGATAAGTTTAAATTTGTAAAATAAGTGAAAGTTGGTACGAAATAAGAAAAGTAAACGGATAATTACCCCATATACACATTGATAGTACTTATTTACTATTCCTAACTCCACTTTTTACTCTCTTTATTTATCTAGCCATTCAGTTTTTTTTTCTAAATATTTATTAACTAAATTATATAATTAAAATACAGTTACTTTTCCTAACTCCACTTTTCACTCTCTTTATTTATCTAGCCATTCAGTTTTTTTTTTTTCCTAAATATTTATTAACTAAATTATATATATAGTTCAATTACTCTTTGTTTGGGTTAGAGTTTAGGTTTAGGGTTTTACTTTTGGTTTTTTTTCTTATACTGTTTTGTTTAGGTTTGGCTTATTGTATATTTGATTGCTTATATGGATCTGTATGCTTCTCTTCCTCTCTTTTTGGAATATTATCAATTTCCCATCGTTCATATTCTTGATATTGAATTTTTCGTTAAACTAATTCTAGGAATCAAGTATGAAAAGAGTTTTAACTGAATTCCTGATGTAAGCCATACATATGATATTGATGATGAAGTTTGTTTGTTATATGATGCCTTCCCAGAATGTCTTGGAAAAGCGACGCAAGATAAAATTATTAAACGTCAGTTATTACTTTCTGCCAATTGAAAGTCTGCTAAGTACATTGTCAGGCGTCATACTAAAAGGTAAATCGTCTAGATGGCAGGATTCTACATGTTAGTACTGCCTTTGAAATTACTTATACATGGTGATCTCTATTTTCCTATTACTAAAGTTCAGGTCTATATTTACTTTCTCAACTGGCATGGTGCCCTCTCAGTCTTCATCAAATACTTTTTATGGAGTATTTGTTTCAAGGCGTGTGGTGCAGCAAGAGGTAATTTCTGTCTATCTTTAGAATCAATTGTTAGTTATTTGCTTGAGCCTTTTGCTTTTGTTGATGACCATTGGACCAATTTGCTTTACTTCTCTTTTGTTGTTTATATTATCTTTGTTTGGGCCTGTTTTTTCTAAGCTCAGTAATTTCCAGAATGATGATCCTGCTAGACTCTCTTCATAATACAATGTTTTCAATTACATAATTCTTGTCTTTAGTTGGCCCCTAGCTCTGGCCTCTATTTTACTCTTTAGGTGCAACTAGATAGGATATAAGCTTTTAAAATTTGCTTTCAACTTTTGTCTTATTGCTACTTGCATAACCCATTGATATCCTTGAGTAAATATGCAACTCTTATTGATTTGAAATGATTTCATATATGTATTGATATAACTTACATGTAGGTTGTTTGGATCGCTATAATTTGTAACTATCAAAAGATCTTACTAATTTGTAGCAAGTTATTTCATTGTACTAATTGTCACTAATTGCTATGCTAGCTCAAGTTGTTTATCTAAAAACAATTCAAGATATATTATATCCTTTCATTAATTGAGTTTATTATATTATGTTGTACTATTGCAATTGCGCCTCTTCTATCTAGCTAGCTTTTGACATTTGCGGTAAATAGTTCTCCTTATATCGTACAAATTATAACTATAGAATTACTATAGTATTATGTTACAGTATGACCATCTTTTTTTCTCCCCTTCGTATTAAGACTCTTATGAGAACTAATCATGCAGCTGAAACAGAATTGGAAAACCAGTATATCCCAATTAATAGTTTAAGATCTTATTTCATGTGGGTAATAAGAGTATAACTAATTAGAAATGGAGTAGTAAAAGAATTTATAAATGAGAAAAATCCAAGCCTACGATGGTCTCTTATCCGAAGAGGTAATAATATTTTTCTATATCCGTATTCCATGTCTTTTCATTTTAGTTGTGTTGTCTGGGGTGAAAGTCAATAATGTATTTGGACATAATAGGTGTGTTGTTTATATTGAGTCGGGTGATGGAGAAAATACATTGATCAAATTCAACATTTTGAATATGCACGTTGGGTGTTGCTGTCAGAAGCAATGTGGAGAATTTATGCAACAACCCGTCATTAGCCTTCAACTGCATCCACTGAACAAAAAATCAGGTAAATTATTTATATCCAACGATTACCTTTACAAAAAGGAAAACATTGGATAACATAACTTTTTAGCGTCAAGTATTAAGTTAACTGTGACATCCGTCTTAAGTGGATGAACTTTTAACTTTTAACATCATAAGTTGAAGTAATTAAACCTGAAGAATAGCAAAAAGTCCATACTCTTCTGCCCTTACTCCTTACCTTAGCATCATGAAACTGTTGGGAAAGCAAATAAATTAATTAATACAACACATGGAAAGACAAAATAAGTCAGAAATATCTTGGCTTCTCAATTATTCTTGGGAGAACTAACCAAAAGAAGCAGTTGATACGACCAAAGACATGACGATCAGATTGAAACTGACATATTTGGACAAATCATAGTAGCAGAAAGTAGTATCGAAAGTCTACTGAAAGCCAAGGATTTTGGAAAAATAATAAAAAGATGTGATTAACTTACCTCAGGTAGAAGGAGCATTTTCTAAAGCTATATCCTTTATGTGGCAAGCCTGTGTATAGTGGTACTAAACATATTAGAATTAGAATTTGTATAACTTTGGTACAATTACATTATCTCAATAAAAATTTCAAAACAGTAAAAACAAAAAAGGAAACATATATAAAGAATATATTCAATGCTGATGACATACCTGCTGCCCTTTATAAGTAGTTCTCTGGCATAGATCATTGAGCTTTTGTTAACACATCTCCTTCATAGACTTGATCTACATTAAAATTTTCATTAAGTTGCATATGCAATTATCAGGACTCCATTCCCACATGCCCAGAGTGCAAGCCGCTAAATCGTGCCGTTTGCATTGTTTGTGTGCTACAATCATGTCATACACAGTACTTGTCTCGGTTGGTTCGGCTGGTTCAGCTCTTATCCATGTATCATATGTTCCCACAACTCACTTTAGTGTCATGGCACCAAGTCATGATACGTCAAAGTCATGCTAAGTCATTTTCCAACTCGTTTGCCACCTTGTCCCGCTCAAAGTGCGCCAATACCACCCTTGACATTCTCTCGCCCGTGTGTCACCCTTGGCACTGCCTCGGCCTCATTCCAAGCTTATGTTGACATGCCTAGATGCCAACTTCATGCCTCAAACTTTTTTCAAGTCAGCCCACTCATGCCTTGTTCCCACAAGTCACTTTTAACATGCCCTTGCACAAACTCTTAACGATAGTGTTGCAATCTGCCCGCTTTTAACCTATGGCAAGGAGCAACACTCCCAGCCCTTGCCATGGCCTAATCCCACGTGTCTAAGGATCTAATATTTACCTATATTTTTGATGTTTGGCATTTTATGAAAATATTTTCTTAATATTTCCTCACATTTGAGTTCTTTATTCGCGCGTTTTCTAGTTAATGGATGTGGTTTTGCACTAATTTTATGTCGTGTGTATGTAGGTTGTTATGCAGTGCATTTGGAGCTTTTAAGAGCATGATTGAGCAAGAAAAGTTTGGATTTTGATTGAGGATTGGATCGAGCACACGAAGGCATGACACGAAGCGAGCAAAGGAGCAAGGATACAGAAAATTGCCCTGGCGCTATAGGCCACGTGGCGCGCCAGTTATAGCGCCTCACTGCCTGGCGCGTTTTCCCACGTGGCGCGCCCCAAAAGCGTGCAAAGTTCGACGGCCACTGCTTGTCCCAGCAAGGTCGTGGGCGCGGGGCGCCCGTTATAGCGCCCCTGTAGCGTATTTTGACTTTCTATTTCGTCTAGGCTTAGGTCTAACTTATTACTAGGCCTTTGTAAACCCTATAAATACTCTTTTACTTAGTTTTTGATAGGAGTTCAGACCTTGGAGCAAGTTTTGGAGGAGAGGGAGAGCCCTAGATGTCTTCTAACAAGTTCTTTCTCTCTTTCTCTTATTCTTCTCTTTAATTCTATAGTTTGTTCGTTCTAGGGTTAGAGTAAATACATTGTTCGTTCTAGGGTTAGAGTAAATACATGAAGGTTGATGTTTGAAAGTTGATTTCTATATATTGATTTACCATTACGGATTGTTTATTCTTTCTTGATCATAATTGTTTGATTATTGAGGCCTGATAATTGAACACTATCTATGGTTTTTAGATTGAACTTGAAAGAGGGAATTTATGAATGCAATAAGAAAGAATAGAGCTAGATTGTGAACCCGGGCATCGGGGAACCAATTTGTGAGTAGGATAGACATATACTTGCTCGCCTAGCTTAACTAATCACAGAATTCGTTAATGCGTGCACGTGATTCAACCCATAGACATATAGGGATTGGAGTAGCCTGCATAGACCGTGAAGAATCGAAAGGTTTTCACAGGTACATTTACTCTGTTAGTTAGTAATCCGGGATTTAAGAAGTGGAATCAATTGGAAAACTCAACTGGATTGTTCGTAACTCTGACCCTGGACCGTCTCCTTATTACTGATAACAACTAAGTTTTGCTCCATTGTTTGAATTCACTTTTACCCTCTTAATTACTGTTCTTTAGTTACTAAAACTCTCACTATTGGAAAAGATCCCTGAATAGTTGTTAGAAATTATTTATTAAGCGTCAGTCTGAATAGTCCTCGTGGGAACGATACTCTACTTATCACTTTATTACTTGTCGACCACGTATACTTGCGTGTGCGTTGGGAGCAACAAGTCTTTGGCGCCGTTGCCGGGGACTAAACAATTGACTAATTTCTTTTTGAACAGTTTATTACTTTCTATTCAGGTTTAATTTTTGTTTTGTGTTTTGTGTTGTTTCAGGTATTAGGTCCTGCTTGATCTTTACCTACAGGAATGGCAGCAGAACTAACTTTAGCTGTGCGAGATGTTGCTCTCCCCAGCCTGGAGGGGGTTGCGTCTAGCATAGATAAGCCCGCTATCACCGGGCACTTTGAGATTAAGTCTGGCATGATTCAGTTGCTGCATGTGACTGGGCAATATGCTGGATTACTTCATGAAGATCCGCAGCAACATATTCAAAATTTTCTGGAGATCAGTGATACTTATACACCAACGGGAGTTCCTACTGATTATGTTCGTTTGACGTTGTTCCCGTTTTCACTGATTGGGGCAGCAAGGAAGTGGTTAAAGGCTGAAAAGCCTGGGTCCATCACTACTTGGGAGGATTTGGCTAAGAAATTCCTGGCTAAATTTTATCCGTCTGCCAAGACAGCCCGGCTGAGGAGTGAAATTATGTCCTTCAGACAAATAGAAGGAGAGTCTTTGTATTCAGCCTGGGAGCGGTTTAAAGCTTTATTGAGAGATTTTCCACACCACAACCAATCCAATGAAGTTCTTGCACATACTTTTGTTGAGGGGTTGACTGCGCATACTAAGATCGTGGTAGATGCTGCTGCTGGAGGCCAAGTATTAGCCTTAAATTTTGACCAGATCTATGATTTGCTAGATAAGTTTTCGCAGAGCAATCCTGATTGGCAGGGAGATGGTAGAGCTATTACGCAGAAATCTGTTGGGTACTTCAGTTAGATGCAGTTTCAGAGCTAAGGGCGGGATGGATGTTATTTCCAATCAAATTAGCAAGCTAGCTCTGCCAAAGACTCAGCAACCAGTGGCTCCAGTGCAACAACTCCAGAGCTTTTGTGAAGTTTGTGGTCAAGATCATGCTACAGAGGTTTGTTCTTCTAATCCAGAGTCAGTTTATTACGTGGGTAATCAAAACATGCAGCAGGGTCAAAATCAGTTTGGTAATGCTTATTATCAAGGCAATACGAGAGCCCCGAAATAATTACCACTCACTTCCAGCTCCACCACAGTAGGTTAGCAATTCAGTTGAAGATATGCTAAAGCAGATAATGGCGGACCAGCAGAGAATGATAGCTGACACTGCAGCCCATGCACAGGCCATACAAGATCTTGCCAATGCTCAAAAGAACCTGGAGTACCAGTTGGGGCAGTTGGTGGGAGAAATAAGCACTGTTAAAAAAGAGCCTGAACAATGTCTTGCAGTGACTTTAATTGAAGGTGGAGAGCTGATGGCCAAGTCCGAGGAGAGGGCTGAAATAGAAAAAGTTGAAAAAGTGGAGAAGGTAAAGAAGAAAGAAGAGAGAAAGGAAGCACCTCTGCCGCCTCCACCATTCCCGCAGAGACTTATACCATCGACGGATCTGGCCCAATATCAAAAATTTGTGAGTATGTTGAAAGAACTTCAAGTTAATATTCCTTTGACTGATGTGTTTGAATTGGTGCCATCCTTTGTGAAGTTCTTAAAAGAGATTTTAGTCAAGAAGAAAAAGCCTCAAGAGATAGATACAGTTGAGTTAGTTGAAGAGTGTAGCACAATCTTGAGCAACCTACCTCCAAAACTTCAAGATCCTGGGAGGTTTACTATTCCTTGTACCATTGGAGGGCATAATATCACTGGTGCCTTGTGTGATTTGGGTGCGAACGTAAATCTCATGCCTCTATCTGTTTGTAACAGGTTAGGGCTAGGAGCAATCAAGCCCTCTTCATTTACTCTTAAGATGGCGGATGGATCACTCACTCACCCCGATGGTAAGTTGGAGGATGTGTTGCTTAAAGTTGGTCAGTTTACATTCTCTGCTGATTTTGTAGTCCTAGATTATGAAGAGGACCTAGAAGCTCCAATCATTTTGGGGAGACCATTCTTAGTCACCTCGAGGGCACTTATTGACATGGAGCTGGGTGAGATGACTGTTAGAGCGCATGGAGAAAAGGTTACTTTTAAGGTGTATAATGAGAAGGAGCACATAGCTAAGGTTGAAGAGTGCTCTATGATCGAATGTGTTAGAAAAGAACATGGAAGTAAACCACATGTGAAGTTGAAGAGGGGTTCTCTCAAAGAAAGGAAGAAAGCAAAAGTTCGTCGTAAGAAGAGAAGACGTAAATGCTGGAAGTGAGCTAAACGTGTCGTCGTGCCACGACGTTAACTAAGGCGCTTCTCGGGAGGCAACCCGAGTTTGTACTTGTATTATTTTATTTATAGTGTCACGTAGTTTTTATTTTTCCTTGGATTGCAGGTTCATGTAATGTCGAGGCTAAGTGTGGGGTGTCCTCACCCTTGCCTAATATTGATGACTTATTGGGGGAAGTCTGAGTACCTCGTACTATATGGAAGCTTGGAGGATGCTAGCACCAAGGACTAGAGTCTTCAGGGAAGTTTGCTTTACCTTTGCACTTTCTTATTCTTAGCACTGAGGACATTGCTTAGTTTTAAGTGTGGGGTGGGGAACTCCCCTTTATTTTTGAGGTTAGGGATGCATGTACCGTTAGGATTTTCTTTTGTCACTTGACGTTATTTTTATTTGTTTCTTGCTTTAATATATGAAAAAAAAATTAATTAGAAAACCAATGAAAAATTTCAAAAAGATTTTCTTTTTAGTCTTTGTTAGTGGTACATGTTATCCACCCCGTGGTTTTTCTTATGACCTCGGTTCTTTTCCACGGGGAGACCTTTGAACCGGGTAGTTTTTATTTTTTTTTAGGATTATAGTAGTTAGTTGTAGGTGGCCCTAGACAAAAGGAATAGGTGGAATGCTAGGTGCCTTTGATTTGTTTGATACCGGTGGACTTGAACTTGTTGCAAGTGCTATTTGTGGTGTCTTTTGTTTTTAAATTGAGATGCATGCCTAGAAAAAATGGAACGACCCCCTTGAGATGATTGAGTCCACTTGCTTGACTTTGTTGTGAACCTTTGTGCATTAGTGCTTAATTTTCCACAAGTTGCACCCTGTTTGCTTGATTGAGAGTTGTGATGGAGCCATTTTATGTGGATTGTGTGCAATGTGAGTTGTGAGGCATATTCTTGTTTGCTGCATGTTTGCATATTGATGTCTAGAACTTGCCCTGTGTGTGTGCAAAGTGAAATCCTAGGTTTGCTCTAGTCGGGAAATGATACAGGCCTTCTTTTGATTTGCCTATCCTTACATATACACCTTGGACTTGATTGTTGTGATTTCTTTGATCTTTTGTTGGCACCCACACCCCGAGCCTACCCACTTGTTCTAAATTGTTCTCTTTTGGCCCTTTACTCCTTAAGCACTTTAATTGATAATGTGATATTATTGTGGAGTTGTGGTTGAAATATTGGGAGGTTTTTGAGTGGAACCAATGAGGGGAATATGTAATGAATTGTGTAGTAGTTGTTTATGAGCATTGTCAAGGTTGGAAAATAATGAAATTGAAAAAAAAGAGCAAAGTTGAAAAGAAAAGAAAAAAATTGTGGAAAAAGAAATAAAGAGAAAAGAATATCCAATCCTTGCTAGTGTGTGCTTAAAAGAAATATTGCTACTTGTTGAGAAGGTGTGTGTGTGGAAGTTGTTGATTGGGTGGCTTTGATGAGAATGGTGTTTGAAATAATTGTGATGTATTAAAGTGCTTAGGGAGGTAGTCACTATTACCCATATGTATCCTACCCGCCCCTTAGCCTACATTACAACCTTTTAAAAGTCCTAGTTAATCCCGATTGGAGTGAGCTTACATTAGTGGAGTCCTACACTACGGGCAAGCCTATGGTACATTGTGTGTGACATGTGAGACTTTCATGAGAGTGAGTGAATTCGTTCTATGTTATTCTCCCCGTTCTATTCAGGATATTTATTATTGTGTGTGATATTTGGGGGACACTCTCTTGCTTCATTTTGGTGAGGGCACATGGTTTGCATGAGATAGGTGAAGTCGTGGCTTCTTGGTTGAGTAGATAGGTGTGACTTTGTGGGAGCATGGTTGCAATGAGTTGAGTTTGTGCATTTGAGTTGCACTTTTTTCCATATAAACTGCATTATATGAAGACAATTTATTTCCATGTGGAATTTACTTGTAAAAATGTGATTTTGCATGTCCGTCACAAATATTATGTCTGAAGAGAATCAAAATTGTAAAAAATGTAATGAAAAACTTCATCTTCATGTCAAGTAAAGAGTTAAAGAAGATGAAATATTATTAGCCTTAGTTCAGTAGGGAATAATGTAGTTAAATGAAAGGATGTTCATTTTCTCATATCAATGTCTTTTTGGAATCTTATTCTTGTTTTCCATGCTCATTTTATGCTGGACATGGTTAGTGAAAAGCAGTTCATTATCATGTCTCTTCAGATTATTGAACTGTGACAGTTCAGAAGTGTTGAGTGCTGGTTTTGAAGAATGACAAACGTAAAGGACTCAGTGGTCTTAGAGAAGAACCTAGTCCTTGCAATGAAGGGCACGACTGATCGAAAAGAGTTGCGGGTTGCAAATCCCTGCGGAACTAGGAATAGTGGCGGGTGAATGAATATGCATCCTAGTCAGACTAAAAGAGGTGGTGCCCAGGCTGTATCTTCGAAGTGTGAATAGGAGTTGGACTTCAACAAGGAAAAGAGTTACTAGGAATCTCATCTTACCATAATTACGAGGATTCCCTGTAGGACTCAACTAGGGTTACAAGGCCCATATAAATACAAGTAGTTGATGCAGCCGTGACTTAGTTATTCACAAACAGAGAGTTGAGAGCATACAAAGGCGATCTAGCATCTGTCTACGTCAGTAAACTGGAGAAGACAACTGACGTGCTTGTGTTGTTCAAATCTAGATATTCTGTCTAGGTTTATTGGGTTGTAAGTTGTCTTAGTTTGAGCTTTCATTGTTTTTACCTATTGGCTTTTTGTAGAAGCATATGTATTAGGTGAACTTATGCGAAATTACTTGAAAAGCTAGAGTTTAGCTTTGAGTAGTGATTAGGGTCTAGAGTGTAGCCCCTTGGTTATAGAGTTTGTAATCAGAAACTTGCTCATTGTGTTAGTGGATTCAGTTCTCAAATCCCAGAGTGTGGGTCGTGGTTTTTCTCCCTTGAACAAGCAGTTTTCCAAGTAAAATCCTCGTGTTTTCTGTGAGTGGTGTTGTGGTGTGTTGCAGTGGTTGAAACAGCATAATTGCGAAGGTGAGAACTAGGTTCTACATCCAGAAGAACCAGGTTCTTGAAACGAAAATCGGTAGACACTATTCAACCCCCCCTTCTAGTGTCTTTAGGAGGTGCATAGATTATTACAAGTGGTATCAGAGCAGGTCTTCTCGTGTGAGGCTAACACCTTGAGAAGGATCAGAATCATGAGTGCACCACCTGCTATCACTGAAGGACAGTTAGTTCAAAGGCCCCCACAATTCAACGGGCAATACTATGCGTGGTGGAAGAACAGGATGGAAAATTATATATGTGCTGAAGATTATCAACTCTGGCTGATAGTATCTGAAGCAAACCTGATCCCCACTAAAATAGTTGTTGAAGGAACTACTGCCAAGCAAGAACCTAAACTGAAATAGGAGTTCAATGAGTCGGATTATAAGATGATTGAAAAGAATCACAAAGCCAAACGTCTGGTCATTTGTGGTCTTGGTCCTGAGGAGTTCAATAGAGTATCATCCTATAAGACGGCCAAGGAAATTTGGGATGCTCTGCAGGTTGCGCATGAAGGAACCACTGAAGTAAAGGACTCAAAGAGAAGAATGCTGAAGAGACAATTTGAACTGTTCTCTATGGGTGAGAAAGAATTGATTCAGGATATGATGACCAGGTTGACCATCATCACTAATGAGATGAGATCCCTGGATATGGAACTGCCTGAAATAGAGATGGTTGATAAAATTCTGAATGTACTTCCTAAAGCATGGGAACCTAAGATGACTGCCATCATTGAGTCCAAACCTCTCAGATCCATCAAACTTGAAGAACTGGTTGGTAGCTTGAAAACTCACGAGATGATGAAGGACTCAAAAGCTAAACCAGCTGTAAAGAAAGACAAGACCCTTGCGCTTGAAGCAACTGAGGAAACCGATGAATATGTTGATCTTCAATCAGTTGAAGCAGCAATAGTTAGTGCTCTAAGACAGAAGCTTAACTTGGGAAGATTCAAAGGATTCAAAAGAAGTGGCAAGGAGAATTCTGGCAGGAAGAACATAGTTGACAGTCCAGATTACTCAGGATGCTTTAAGTGCTTCAAAAAGGATCACGCTGTCATGGATTGTCCTATGTGGGAAATAGAGTGGATGAAGAACAGAGCGTCAAAGGATAAAAAGAAGGAGACATCAAAGGAAAATGACAAAGATAAAAAGAAGTCAAGACGGCCTCCAAACTTCAGAGCAGAAAGGAGAAAGAAGAAGGACACTTTCTATGCCACGTGGGGACCGACTGATAGTGAATCTGATCATGAAAAGGAGTCTGAAGATGATTGACCACTAGCACTAGCGGGTATGACAGACATCAGTTCTGATGAAGAAGACCCTCGAGAGTTTAGAGGAGGAAGAGATCCATCAAGGCCACCTGTGTTCAACGAGACCCACTACAAGCACTGGAAGAAACAGATGAAGACTTTCTTGCAGGCAACTGATTATAGTCTGTGGCTGATCGTGAAGAGAGGACCTCATGTCCCTGTAAAGAGAGCAGCTAATGGAGTTTTAGTGCCAAAGAAGGTGGAAGAACTAGATCCTCAAGACCTAGACTGGTTACAGGCAAACTCCAAAGCTGAATGGTACCTGAGAAGAGGACTCACCTACGATGTGCTTGCAAGGATGCTTGAATGCAAGTCTGCCAAAGAAATCTGGGAAAAACTGAAGGAATTGTACACAGATGACATCAACAAGAAGGACTCCGCTCTCAGGGCAACTGATGGAGATGAAGCTGCTCATTCAGCAGAGGTATGTTTATCTGATCTTAAGGAAACTCTACATACATACTCTTCTGAAAACTTGATTCTAATCACTGTCACTTTGATTGAGGGTTATGAAAAGGAGAAACTTGAGAAGGATAAATTAACTGAAGAACTAGGTGATCTTAGAACCAAGCACAAGAGCCTCCTAGAACAGAACATTGAACTTGAAGAAACCAATGCCATCTTAAAAGGGCAGACTCTTGTGTCAAACTCTAAGATCACTGAACTAGAATTGGAATGAAATCAGTTAAGAGAGAGTACAAATGGTAAGCAAGTTATGAGTGAAGTTCAAACCTTTCTGAAAAATGAATTGAAAAGAGCAAATGAGATTCTGTATCAGGAAACTGAAAAGAACGGGATTTTAAATCAAAAGGTTGAAAAATCAAAATTTGAGCTTACTAGACTGACCAAATGGAATAAATCTTCAGAGGCAATGAACTGGATTTTTGAAAATCAAAACAAAGGTAAACAAGGGTTAGGATTCAAGAAACCATAACCCTAAGAGCAAGTATGTGGGGTTACCTTGCAACATGTTATGTACCTTTTGTGGTGAAACCGGTCATGTTAAACAAAAGTGCACAAATATCAGCAAGGCAAAGGCCAAGAATAAAAGAAGTGTTCTACCTAAATGGGCTAAACAGGATCTCATTTATCCATTCTCTCGTAAGAAGGGACCCAAGCTCGTCTGGGTTCCTAAAGCTAACCTCTAATTTGTTTTGCAGGCTGGAGTGAGGTAGAACAACTCAAGCTGGATTCTTGATAGTGGTTGTTCAAGGCACATGACAGGAGATAGAAAAAACTTTCTCTCACTCGCAGCATTTCAAGGAGGCAGTGTGGCCTTCGGAGGAGGAAAAAGTGGTCAAATCGTGGGAATTGGAAAGATTGGGAGAACTCTGGATCATGCTATTGTAAATATTTACTGTGTTGATGGTCTAAGACACAATCTGCTGAGCATCTCCCAACTATGTGATAGAGGTAACGAAGTGAGTTTCTCGTCTGTATGATGTATTGTGAAGAACCTACAGAGTGGAGAAATTGTTATGGAAGGAAAGAGGGTGAACAATGTATACAAAGCATCGCTGAAGTCACTACCTGAAAATAACCTAACATGCTTGAATGTGCAAGAAAGTGACTCTCAGCTATGGCACAAAAGAATGGGTCATGCAGGTCTCTCACAACTGAACAAGCTTGTATCGAAGGAGCTGGTTCGTGGATTGCCAAGCAAGAGATTTGAAAACATAAAAATGTGTGATGCATGTGTAAGGGGGAAGCATGTGAAATCATCCTTTAAATCCAAAAAGGTGGTAAGTACATCAAAGCCACTGGAACTATTGCATATGGATCTGTGTGGACCTATGAGAGTCAGGAGTAGAGGAGGAAAGAGATTCGTGTTCATTATTGTTGATGACTACTCTAGATACACATGGACCCTGTTCTTGGCATCTAAAGATGAAGCTTTTGACAGCTTTAAAGACTGGGCTGGTGTAGTGCAGAAAAGGTTAAGTCAAGAGCTCATCAGCATCAGATCTGATCATGGAACTGAGTTTGAAAACTCAAAATTTTCTGAGTACTGTGCTAAGAACAACATAGATCACAACTTCTCTGCACCAAGAACTCCCCAACAAAATGGTGTGGTTGAAAGGAAGAACAGGTCCTTGGAGGATATGGCAAGGACTATGCTGTTGTCAAGTGGGCTTGCAAGAAACTTTTGGGCTGAAGCAATCAACACTGCATGCTACTTGCTGAACAGATGTTCCATCAGAGCAATTCTTGACAAGATGCCATATGAGCTACTCAGAGGAAGAAAACCAAATATTGCTCACCTGAGACCCTTTGGTTGTAAATGTTTTGTTCACAACAATGGCAAGGAACCTTTGGGGAAGTTCGATGCTAGGAGTGATGAAGCAATATTTCTTGGTTATTCTACTCAAAGCAAAGCATACAAGGTGTTCAACAAAAAAACACAAACAGTGGAAGAAAGTATGCATGTTGTATTTGATGAATCAGATAAGGAATTGGGGGAGATTGAGGCAGATGATCAAGTGATTTGCCTAAGAAGGGAAGAAGGTGTAGATGAACTGGAAGACTCAGAAGACAAGGAGACATCAGGTGAAAATCCAAGCACACTAGAACAAGGAGTCAACTTGACAGGGGGAACTTCTGATGAAGCTGATGATCCAGCAAGTCAGGAAGAACACCTCCCAGATAATGCTGCAGGTCCTTCCAGTCATATTCAACTCAGGCCATGGAAACATCAAAGCTCTCACCATTTGGAGAATGTCCTATCTGAACTGGATACAGGAATCATGACCAGGTCAGCTCTGAAGAACTTCTGTGCATTCTTTACTTTCCTCTCATCTTTGGAACCAAAGAATGTAAAAGAAGCTCTAGAAGACCCAGACTGGATTCTAGCCATGCAGGAGGAACTTCATCAATTCGAAAGAAGCAAAGTGTGGCACCTAGTTCCTAAACCGAAGGACAGATCAATAATTGGAATAAAATGAGTGTTCAGGAACAAACTGGATGAGCATGGTATAGTGACAAGAAACAAGGCGAGGTTAGTAGTTCAAGGTTACAGTCAGGAATAAGGAATACACTATGATGAAACCTTTGCACCAGTTGCAAGGATGGAGGCCATCAGAATGTTGATTACTTTTGCTACATACATGGAGTTCACGCTATATCAGATGGATGTAAAGAGCACCTTTCTAAATGGCTACCTGAATGAAGAAGTCTATGTGATACAGCCACCAGGCCTTGTGAACAATGAATTTCCTGATCATGTTTACAAACTGGACAAGGCTCTCTATGGATTAAAGCATGCCCCTAGAGCCTGGTATGAAAGACTCTCAGGATTCCTGCTGAAGAATGGTTTTTCGAGAGGTAAGATTGACAACACGTTATTCCTCAAGAAGAAAGGAAAAGATCTACTGGTGGCTCAAGTTTATGTCGATGATATCATCTTTGGAGCAACTGATGAGGAGCTATGCAAAGGATTTGCTGATCTGATGGGAAGTGAATTTGAAATGAGCATGATGGGTGAACTAAATTTGTTCCTTGGGTTGCAGATAAAGCAAATGCCTGAAGGGACTATGATTCATCAGCAAAAATATGTCAAGGAACTACTAAAGAAATTTGACATGGAGGGAGCAAAAGAAATGACTACTCCTATTGCACCCGGAACCAAGCTGGATATGGATGAACTAGGTCCTTCGACAAACGAGACAAAATATAGAGGAATCATAGGTTCACTCCTCTATCTCACAGCTAGCCGACCTGATATAGTATACAGTGTAGGACTGTGTGCTAGATTTCAGTCCAAGCCCAAGGAGTCACATTTGACAGCTGTGAAGAGGATCCTGAGATACTTGAAAGGAACTCAGGACCTTTGTCTTTGGTACCCAAGGGGAGGTACTTTTGAACTAATTGGGTTTGCTGATGCAGATTATGCAGGTCATTTGGTGGATAGGAAAAGCACTTCGGGAATGGCACACTTTCTTGGTCCTTGTTTGGTCTCTTGGGCTACAAAGAAGCAAAACTCAGTTGCCCTATCTACTGCTGAAGCTGAGTATGTAGCAGCTGCATCATGTTGCTCACAACTGCTATGGATCAAACAATAATTGGAGGACTTTGGTATCAAATGTGGAGCAGTGCCAATTTTCTGTGATAACATTAGTGCAGTGAATATTGCCAAGAACCCAGTCCAACACAAAGAACCAAGCACATTGATATTAGACACCATTTCCTTAGAGATAATGTGGAAAAGGGTCTGATTACTATGAATTCGTGTAGGACTGAAGATCAAATTGCTGACATATTCACCAAAGCATTGAACAAGGTACAGTTTGAGAGGAACAGGTTGGAATTAGGGATGACCAAAATACACGGATGACCCAGCAGGTGATCCCCCCATGATTGGCTAGTGAAGTATTCAATTATCCCTGTGTAAAATTCAGTTATTATTGTTCAGTCAAACCTTGTACTTTATAAAGTACACTTGTTCAGTCTTTAAGCACCAGGTGAGGATAATGTGATCCCATGAAGAACCTACTATGTACTGAGAAGGAACCGACTGAAGCATGAGGAATCATGTCCAGGTACAGTCACACTACCCTGCATGATAGAAGGCATAACTGAAATTAAATTGTCAATTATATGTGTGTCAATGGAGATCCTCCATGTTCTGTAACTGTCCTAAATTATAGGAACACATTCCTTTTTGGGATAGAATTCTAATTGACTTGTTTGGACCCCACTACTTGAAAAGGCTATATCAAATGAGTCCATAACCGTCAAATCCAAAACTCTTCCCGGTTTTCAAAAATTTCAAAAAGCATCTTCTCTACTTTTATCTCATTATTTCTTTGTCTTCCCTAGAAACTGTCTAATCACCATAACCCTTCCCCTTCGTCAATACACACAGAACTCACACATCCAACTACTTCGTCTCTTAAAATCAAAATTCTCTCCCAAAAACTAAAACTGAAAATTTCTTGAAATCTCAGTCTAAAATCCATTAAAACCTACATCATGTCTCAAGTACAATCTTCATCCGTTTCACCCACAAAGGCTGCCAAGAAATCATCTGCAAAACCACCCCCATCCACTCTCGCACAAAGAATTGCTAAGATCAGAACAAAATTTCTCCAAAAGGGCGACAAGAAATTGGTAAAGAGGATCAAGAGCCGTGCCTACTACGCCCATTGCACCAAGTTCATCGGAATCACCTTCTGAGGTAATCCCTGATCCTATTACATCTACTCCTGTTGGGTTAGAAGAAATAAAAAGCCCTGGTACGACGGATACTGAAACACTAGTAACAGGACTAGATAAAATTATAGGAGTAGTAGAATCTGATGACAAGATAGATAGGGGGAACCCAGTTGAAACAGAGCAAAAGTATGGTCAGGAAGAACTTAGGGAAAACTTGCATGTGCCGGTAGTAGAAAAGATTGATGTGGGGTTGGGTGTAGCTGAAAGAGTGATAGAACAACTAAGGGAACAGGATCTTGTTGAGTCCCTTAAAGAAAGTGAAATGGAACCATGTACAAATGTTGTGGGTGTTGCGGATAATGAGGAAGAATCTGTTCCAAAAGGTTCAGCAGTTGGAGGACCTGGGCTTGCTGAGGCTTCAAAGGATTTGTGTCAAGAGCCTATCTCTTGCCCAGATCCTACTGAGGCTGATGATGAAGACTTAAATTGGACAGATTCTGAAGAAGAAAAGAATGAAGGGATGGTAACAGAAAAAGCTGAAAAAGATGAAGTTACTAAGAAAGCAGAAGAATCAAAGAGGAAAAGAAAGTTTGGTGAGGAGGATGAGAAACTGGAGTGTGAGGAACAAGAAGAAGAGGTTGTATTTGTCAAGAAAACAGAGTAGAGCCGGAAAAGAGGAGAAGACTGGTGAAAGGGGGAAAGTTAGTGACAAAGAATAGGCTGGTTGATGAATTGAGTGAAGAGAGTGGTGACAAGCCTGTTGCTGAGCCTGCTGCCAGGAGAGTTGGTACTAGGTCTGCCTTGAAGCAACATCTAGAGAAGTTAGGAAAGCTGGAGAGGACAATTTCACAGGTGAAAGACAGAGAGTAAGAGAAAAAGGTGGAAGAAAAAGGAACTGAGGAGGTACAAGAAAAAAGTGAGACTGGTAGTTATGCTGAGCCAAGTGATTCTGATTCAGATAGTGAAGCTGAGAACAGGAAGAGAAAGAGAGGCAGTGAAGAAGAGGTTGACAGGGTAGCCTTCTTTTCAAAGCATCAGGTGTTGCCTGGCAGCATCTTGCATGATGAGAAGGAATTTCACATGAAACCATTGCTAAGAATGATTAGTGACCAGGGATGGCTTGGTTTGTTTGCCAACAAAGAACGAAGCTGTTTGTTGGTGAGATCAGAGAGTTCTACACCAACTGTAGAGTAAATGTCAGGAGAGTGTTCACCACAGTGAAGGGAATTGAGATAGAGTTTGGGAGACCTGAGCTTGGAGTGATTCTTGACATACCTGCTGAAGGTTATTGCAGGTATATAAAATTGATGTGGCCCAAGAGGACTGATGGTGTGACTCCACTGGAAGTGGTCAAGAAATTCTCAGGAAAACCCAAGCTAAGGAAGGAGAGGAAGGTAGATAAGAAGGAGATGGAACCTGCACACCAGTTGTTGTTTGAGTTTGTGCACAGGTTCCTTCTGCCTAGAGGAGAAAGAAACTGCGAAGCTAGTGCTCTAGACCTGACATTTATGGACTTGCTGGATAAGGGGTAGATCAATGTACCTGGGCTAATCATTAGACATATCAAGAGGATTGCAGATACAGATCAGAAGCCACATTCTCTGGTGCATTCCTATATCCTCCAGCAAGTACTTGAGCATTTTGGGGTTCCTCTGGAAGTTGGGAAGAAGCCAACCATTCATCAGATGTTTGGGCATAATGTGCTTAAAAATTGTGACTTCTTCAAGGAGAGTAGAGCTTCTAAGAAACCTATGCAGGTCAAGCAAGAGCTAGCTGAGGAGAGTGAGGAATATGGACCTGAGGAGGCCATTGATGCTGTGAAGGAGCTGGAGACTCATGTCCTTGAAGTAAATACAGAAAATGCAGAGCTCCACAGATAGCTGAAGTTGAAGGATCAAGAAATTGATCGTTTGAAGATAGACTGCCACAAGTATGAGGCCGAGCTAGTGATAGAAAGGGCCAAGAATACGAAACAACTTGAGGCACTTGTCAAACACTTCAACCTTCAGCCTTGAGTCCTCCTTTCCTATCCTCCTATTCCTTCTCTGCATGTTGATAATTCCTTCCAATTCTCCCCTGCACATGTGTTGGTTGTTTCAAACAATTTCTTTCTCAGTTGTGTACTAATTGATAGGGTTGTGCTGCTGTCACACCCTGGATAATGGTTTTAAATTTCCTTATGCTTTTGACTGTTTGCTTTAAAGTATTTGGTTCTTGTTGGGCCCATATTCTTGCTTCTGTGTGTTTTTGTTACTGACTTGTTGCCTTGTGCTATAGACTGGATAGTACTAACAGGTTCATGCAGGTATTTGAATCTTTTCGATGATGCCAAAAGGGGGAAGAAGGAAATGTTGGGGTGTTTGTGACCTAATTCATCAGTTTACTTATTCTTGAACTTGTTATTTTTGTTTCTGTGCTTTTGGGAACTTTGTCTATTCAGGTTCTTGGGCAACATTTGTTTGACATCATCAAAAAGGGGGAATTTGTTGAGTGCTGGTTTTGAAGAATGACAAACGTAAAGGACTTAGTGGTCTTAGAGAAGAACCTAGTCCTTGCCATGAAGGGCACGACTGATCGAAAAGAGTTGCGGGTTGCAAATCCCTGCGGAACTAGGAATAGTGGCGTGTGAATGAATATGCATCCTAGTCAGACTAAAAGAGGCGGTGCCCAGGCTGTATCTTCGAAGTGTGAATAGGAGTTGGACTTCAACAAGGAAAAGAGTTACTAGGAATCTCGTCTTACCATAATTACGAGGATTCCCTGTAGGACTCAACTAGGGTTACAAGGCCCATATAAATACAAGTAGTTGATACAGCCGTGACTTAGTTATTCACAAACAGAGAGTTGAGAGCATACAAAGGCGATCTAGCATCTGTCTACGTGAGTAAACTGGAGAAGACAACTGACGTGCTTGAGTTGTTCAAATCTAGATATTCTGTCTAGGTTTATTGGGTTGTAAGTTGTCTTAGTTTGAGCTTTCATTGTTTTTACCTATTGGCTTTTTGTAGAAGCATATGTATTAGGTGAACTTATGCGAAATTACTTGAAAAGCTAGAGTTTAGCTTTGAGTAGTGATTAGGGTCTAGAGTGTAGCCCCTTGGTATAGAGTTTGTAATCAGAAACTTGCTCATTGTGTTAGTGGATTCAGTTCTCAAATCCCAGAGTGTGGGTCATGGTTTTTCTCCCTTGAGCAAGGAGTTTTCCACGTAAAATCCTCGTTTTTTCTGTGAGTGTGGTTGTGGTGTGTTGCAGTGGTTGAAACAGCATAATTGCGAAGGTGAGAACTAGGTTCTACATCCAGAAGAACCAGGTTCTTGAAACGAAAATCGGTAGACACTATTCAATTCCCCCCTTCTAGTGTCTTTAGGAGGTGCATAGATTATTACAAGAAGCAGTTAAATAATTGTCCTGTTACAATTATGATTTGGATTGGATCAGTAAATATTACTGGGATTTTCTTCAATAAAACGACAAGTCCTAGTAAATACTACTGGGATTTGATTCAATATAACTAGCAGCCCCGTAAAAAAATACTGGGATTTCATCTGTTGCTCCCAAACGCACACGCAAGTATACGCGGTCGCCAATAAAGTGACAAAGTCGAGTGTCGATCCCATGAGGACTGTGCAGACTAATACTTAGTAAACAATTTCTAACAAACTATCCAGGGGTCTTGTTCTTTGATGGTGAGAGTTTTTTTGTAACCAAAAGCAGTAATTAAAGTGCCAGATGTGTAGTCAAGCAATGATGCAAACTTTGGGTGTTATCAATATTAAGAGGACGGTCCAGGGTCAGAGTTACGAACAATCCAGTTGATGTATTCAATTGATTCCACTTCTTAAATCCCGGGTCACTAACTGATAGGGTAAATGTAATTATGAAACCTTTCAGTTCTTCACAATCTATGCAAGCTACTTCAATCCCTATATGTCTATGGGTTAAATCACATGCACACATTAACGAACCTGTAATGAGTTAAACTAAGCAAGCAAGTATATGTCTATCCTACTCGCGAATTGGTTCCCCGATGCCCGGGTTCACA